>VDFB02271358.1:899277159-899754406 GCA_007258455.2 Sequoia sempervirens
ATTTGCCTATTATCAATGTTTGGATTCACACAAGTATTTATAGGGCTTTCTGACTGATTCTGATTGGCTGTCTCGATTGACGATTGTGATAATTCCTGACAGATCAAACGGTTGAAGAAAGATGAAACTGAAGGATAAGATAGAAGAACCCTAGAAACATATTTTTCTATTTTATTATGAAAGAGGAAAAAGAAGAGAAGATAAGAAATCATCTTTCTTTAAAAGAATTAAAGAAAGATTTAAAGCTGATAAATAATTAATTAAAAAAATCAATTATTTATTTGTGGAGGACATTCAGCTTTTCTTAATTAAATAAAATATTTAATTAAGCTTTTAAAAGCAGAAGAAAGTTGTGATAAGAAAAGAGCTTTAATCATGTTTTATTGAAAAAAGCAGAATATCTCATAATTAAATAAAATATTTAATTATGATATGAGAAGATTGCACAATTAGGTTAAAATACCTAATTTTGATTTAGAAAGAAAGTATAAGATATTTTTAATTAAATAAGATTTATTTAATTAAATCACTTTTATGAAATTAATCAAATGAAACATTTAATTAATTAGAAGAAGAAAATAAAATAGAAGAAAAGGATATTTAAATTTAATTAAATCAAAAGATTTAATTTTAAATTCAAACCATGATAATTAATTTAAATAAATAGAATGTATTCATTTAATTAATTAAGTGGACATGTGAAAATAATTAAATAAAATAAATTTATTTAATTAAGGAAGAAGAATAAGATGAATGAACAATATAATTAAATGAATTGAATTTAATCATATGTAGAGGACTTTAAAAGAAATAATTAAATAATAAATATTTAATTAATTGCCAGGATTATAGACATGACCATTTTTATGCCTATACATTTTGCCCCTCTTTGAAGTGATGTGTGAAACACATTGCTTCAAAGAAAATAAAAATTTTTCCCCTGATATGTTTCTGATTTTTGATGTCGATGATGATGCCCCCTCGGGAGATAAATCACGGAAGAAGAAATTGATAATGATGGAGGAACAGTGATTTAGCTCCTGATAGATAATGTATCCGATGCCCTAGTGAAAAAGAGGATGAAAAATGGGAAATTCCATTACTGTCCTTCCTGAAAATACCCTTATAAGGTAAAAGGGTAAAAATGAAGTGTCATTTTCACCCTATTGCTATAGAGAATTTTGAGCTCTGAGAGTGACTTGGCGAAATGGTGATCCCCGTGCACAGACATAGGTTCGAGCGAGCGCGACGGTATCAGAGACCTCCAGCGTATGGACCACCGGTGAGTGATTCGAAACCTCTAAGTTGTCAAATTTTGACTTTTTGATCGAATTTTAAGTCGTTTTAAGTCAGTTTAAAAAAAATTTCGAACGTTTTAGCCCATTTAGGAATAGTTATAGCACATTCGATAATTCTTTTAGCGCATCTAGGAAATTCCGTAGCGCATCTAGGAATAGGATAAAAATTGATCTGTTAGCGCATCCGACAGATAGAGTTGCGCATTTAGGGCGAAATCGGCTAGGTAGATGATTTAGCGCATCTAGGGCACAGAATTGCGCATTTAGGGTTTGGTCCAAAAGTGCTAAAGTTGTGCATTTGATAGCTATAATAGCGCATCCGAGGTACAGAGTTGCGCATACAGAGTTTTAGCGCATTTAGGAAACAGTGTTGCGCTTTTGAGAAAAACTTTGGCGCATATGGGTTTTTAGCGCATATGGGCAACAGAGTTGCGCATTTAGGGAAAAATTTCCCCAGAATGCCTGTTTGATGAAAAATGATGATAAAAATTGCTTCTTTAGTCAATAGATAGATAAATTGTAGAATCATCATGTTGATAGGATAGAAAATTGGATAGAGGACTGATAACGTTGCTTTCAAAATAGAAAAAAAAGAGTAGATAGCTGATAACTTTGTGACGAACGACAAAGAGTAAAATGAATGATTGATTGAATGATTTGAATTTGATAACTTTGCTTCTCGCGATCGAAAATCAAAGAGTAAACGTTGTGATAAATTTTCTTTCTGCGATAGAAAACAAATAGTAAAATAGAGATTTAAATTTGCATTCATGATTGAAATACAAACATAAAATGATATGTGTTGATAAATTTGCTTTCCTGAAAAAGAAAAACAAATAGTAAAGGATGATAGAGTAGATTGAGTTGACATGCTGATAGATTGATGTAGCACTTGATATAGATTACTGATATGTTATCTGACTTTGATGGATTGGTTATGATGTTTGAACAAAATAGGAGGCTTTCAAAAGCCTCCAGATCAGAGAGCGGTTCCCATTATGTTGGGAGCGAATAGGAGAGCTGACACTGGCCGAGCTACAGGTGATTGTAGATTATGGATTGGGGCCACTGTTGACCATGCCGCGAGGCATTCGGGCCAACAGGGGGCTGTTGACGGCCTTGGCCGAGAGATGGCATTCCGAGCATAACACCTTCCACCTAGCGATGGGTGAGATGAGTGTGACACCGGAGGACGTGTATCGGATTCTGGGGATTCCGGTGGTTGGAGCCCTTGTGGTTTATGACCACAAGGAGATCGGTGGGACAGAGGCATTACAACGAATATGTGGCGATCCCGGTATCTATGGGTACTGGATAGATTGGAAGGACTTCAACAGGTATCCAGCTCTGGTATCGGTATTAGCAGCATTTGTTGGAGGTTTCCTTGGACCGGACCATCGGTCTAAGGGATTTGCCGTGGGGTGGGGGAGGATGCTAGAGTGGATGATCACTCAGCCGTGGAGATTTGCCTGGGGGAGCTGCGTCTTGGCAGATATGTATCATGACCTTCATCGGATTGTATATAGAGGATCCACCAGCCTGGCGAGTGGAGTTACATTATTGCAGATCTGGGCGTGGGAGCACATTGTTGTCACGAGACCACTGTGTACTAGGTCGAGACCGGCAGGGAGGCCCTATGTGTATGCGTATTCCTGGCTACAGCTTGTCCGCCACAGGTCAAGCAAGGTAGAGTAATCGGGTACCGAAGTGCTCGATGATGTGGATCTGCTGATATGCCCTCTACACAAATGTGATTGGGCGGTACGCCACGATCACTTAGAGATGCTCATTTGTGTGCGTACCACGATAATCTACGAAGCGCATAATCTCTTTATTATTGAGAGGTTTCTGGCACTACGGGTGTTGCGACAGTTTGGCTTTACATAGGGGATGCCCCAGGGCATTGCTCATTATGGGTGGCGCAAGGGGGATGTAGGATGGGGGCCATGCATTCCCTACCAGGTAGCCTACACAGAGTACACATCCTTACAGCCCGAGGTATGGGCGGACAGGCCAGATGTATTGGATGCGGATGATAGGGGATGACTATGCCCGCGACTTTCACTCACATCATTTCCATGGTTCACGCTATGAAAGATGAGGCACTGGGCGATCGGGGAGCAGCACCACCGCCAGAGTCGCGGTTACAGTGGAGGTGGTCGGTGGAGAGCAGGCTATGGGTGGAGGGGAGTAGGCTATGGGTGGAGAGGAGGAGGAGGGAGAGGAGAGCGAGGAGAGTGGAGCTGGGGAGGAGGAGAGCAGCTCAGAGGACGGAGATGATGGAGATGACGGGGATGAGCAGAGACAGCATATACTAGACAGTCTCGGCAGAGTACAGATTCTTCGGTGGTCCAGATCCGGTGCCAGGCCACAGACGGTGATTAGGGTGACATCCCCTATCTCAAAGAAAGTACAAATAGATGCTTTACAGTGTCAAAGCGGTCCGTTAACTTCGTAGCCGGGCGAAAGGGTGCTTCACGGAACGCCAGTCTGCGCCGTTCGCCGCCGCAGCGGCATTAGTCGCATAGGTATTAAGTTCAGATGCCCGCCTGATCCCTGTGTAATAAATGGTAGAGAGGGATGCCTTTAGACGACGGGCACAGGAGGCTGAGGGTGTAGCACAGAGGCTGATGGGTACCATAGAGAGTACTTCTTTGCGGGAGGCCATTGCAGAGGGATTCAAGGCAGCCAAAGAGGCAGAGTATTATAGAGTGCGGTACGAGGAGCTATGCCCTCCCGAGCGGCGAGAGCCATATCCCAAATCACACAGCGGACATCTACACATGGCAGAGAGGTGACAGGACCTCGACGGGATCCTGATGTAGGTCTGAGTGGCAGGCCACCTCCTTCCGGACCAGCTCCTTCAGGGGCATCTACCAGTTAGCCATTTTGGGGCTTGATTCATTATGTATACTGAGTTTTGATCATGTATGATGTATTTATGTTCTGACCTTTTATTAGTTTCATTGGACATTTGGAAATTTGTATTATGTTGATGAGCGATGATATGCAGCGGCGATGTTTCTGATGATGTTTATGTTCATGCATTTATGATATGATATGGATATGACGTTTATGCATGTATGTTATGAGATGGTTTTTGATATGGTTTTATTATTTTTGTGGACCAATCATTATGATGCAGGATGGTATGTGGTGATGTATGTATATATGTGAGATGTTACTTTTATTTTTGTTTTGAATTTTCCATGTATGAAAATGCATCGTGACATGATGGATATGAATAATGATGAAAAGATAAATGATATATTTGTGGAATGTGTATGTAATGAAAAATGGTAATATGATACAAAATGGTAGATGTGAAAGGTAGTGAAATGGTTCAATGATGAATGAAAGCTAAAATGATGCGTGATAAATGGTAAAAAAATGAAAATGATAACGAAATGAAATGGTAAACTGATAAATGAATGATGAAATGATAAATGGTAATGGAATGTTTATGAAATGATATGATATGAAATGGTAAAATGAATAATGAATGATGAGATGATAAATGATATTATGAAATGGTAAAAATGAATAATGAATGATGAGATGATAAATGGGTATGAAATGTTAATGAAATGATATGATATGAAATGGTAAAATGAATAATGAATGATGGAATGATAAATGGTAATGGTAATGAAATGTTAATGAAATGAAATGATAAAGGAATGATGAAATGTTAAATGGAAATGTTAATGAAATGATATGATATGAATGGTAAAATGAATAATGAATGATGAGATGATAAATGGTATGAAATGTTAATGAAATGATATGATATGAAATGGTAAAAATGAATAATGAATGATGAGATGATAAATGGTATGAAATGTTAATAAAATGATATGATATGAAATGGTAAAAATGAATAATGAATGATGAGATGATAAATGATATGAAATGGTAAAAATGAATAATGAATGATGAGATGATAAATGGTATGAAATGTTAATGAAATGATATGATATGAAATGGTAAAAATGAATAATGAATGATGAGATGATAAATGGTATAAAAAAATGAATGAATGCAATAAATTAAATGTCCAAATGTCCTCCAGAAAAGGTCAAAACTTAATGACAACCGTTTAATACCTTCATTCAACCCTTCAAAATACGGATATGAATCCAATATGCAGATATATATACAATGATCTAATGAACATGCAACTATATGAAACTAACCAGTTTGTTGAGCCTGTTATAAGCCTTCTTGAATCATCATAGAACATTTTGAAATGTTGGAAGTATGTACAAGCATCAGAGGGGAAATCAGCGCCAATGATGACCAGAGTACAACTTTCATGAATTTTGATATAGCAAGTGAACACAAGCATCGAGGTATAATTGAACCGAGATGACCTGAGCATTTCTTGCATAAACAAACAAAGATTACCCACCCTTCTGAAGCAAATGTGGAACTGTCATCGATGATATTGCTTTGATTGTCATGTCCTATGACTTATTTGCATCAAAATGATTGTTAACCTTCAGACAGCAGATAAAGAAAAAAATCATTCTCATTCCTCGCCACTCTAGTTCAGTACATCATTGAGTGTGCTCCAGAGTAATGATAGCAAAAATCAAACAACTTTTAGTCAAACATGCATACATTATTCAAATATTTGGATCATCTGCTGAAAAGTGTGTCATAATTGGATAACATTGACATATGAGTTTGTATGATTAGATCCTATGTCATGGTCTAGCTGTTTTGGTACGTTCTGAAAGTTAAGTGCCCCTAGCTAAATTTTTCCTTGTTGATTGACACAACTTGCGGAAAGGAATATGTACAAACAATCAAGCCATGGTAAGATGTGTTAATATTCTAGGCAAGTGGTGGCAGGATGATGCAATTAATGACCCTAAGATGAAAAAGTTGTGGCAAAAGGGAAACTTTGAAAAGACAATGTGCAAAACAGGAACTAATAAATGGAGAGGTACAGATAGCGTCTGTTTGCCAGATTTTCACTATCCGTGTTTATTGCATTTTTCTGTTTTCTTTTTGATTTTTTTGTACTTTTCTGTCAATAGACTGCCTGTTTGCCAGGTTTTCACCCTATGACATTCTCTTTTGATTTTTTTTCTTTTTGTTCTGTCAATAGACTGCCTGTTTGCCAGGTTTTCACCCTATGACATTCTCTTTTGATTTTTTTGGATTTCTTCAAAACTTTTTCTGATGTTTTTGGATTTCTTCAGGACTTTTTCTGCTGTTTTTTGTATTTCTTCAGGACTTTTTCTGCTATTTTTTTGTATTTCTTCAGGACTTTTTTTGCTGTTTTTGTATTTCTTTAGGACTTTTTCTTCCGTTTTTGTATTTCTTTAGGACTTTTTCTGCTGTTTTTTTATTTCTTCAGGACTTTTTCTACTGTTTTTGTATTTCCTCAGGACTTTTTCTGCTATTTTTGTATTTCTTCAGGACTTTTTCTGATGTTTTTGTATTTCTTCAGAACTTTTTTTGCTTTAAACATAATACTTCTTAAGATGTATACTGTTGATGGGTTTATCCAACAGGTTGTCTTCTGGTGTTGATAACTTGTATGCTCCCGAGCCGTAGACTGCAATAACCACATAAGGGCCTAGCCAATTTGGTTCAAAATTTCCTTTCTTTTCTTGGTCTTGTTGATTGCGTGGGTTCTCTTTCAGGACTAGATCACCCACCTGAAAGGTACATGGCTTGACTTTGTGATTATAGCTGCGAGACATCATCTGTTGGTATGCTTTTAAATGGTCTGCTACTCTCTGTCTCTTTTCATCTAAAAGTTCTAACTCTTGGAGTCGGGAAATTCTGTATTCCTCATCTATTATGAGACCTTTCAGTGATACTCTTAATGAAGGTATTTCTACCTCTAAAGGCAGTATAACTTCTGCTCCATAGATGAGGGCAAAAGGTGTTGCTCCTATTGGCATTCGGACACTAGTTCTGTAAGCCCACAAGGCGGGATTGAGTTGAACATGCCAATCCTTCCCTGAGTCATTGACAGTCTTCTTCAAAATCTTTAGTATGGTTTTGTTTGAGGCCTCTGCTTGGCCATTCCCTTGAGGATAGTAAGGCGTGGACTATCTGTGTTGAATATGGAATCTTTCACAAAGTTCATCAACATCCTGATTTTTGAAAGGTCGACCATTATCTGTAATAATGGCATTAGGAATACCATATCGACAAATAATGTAGTTGAGTATGAAGGATGAAATATGTTTTCCAGTGACTTTAGAGAGAGGTACTGCCTCAATCCACTTAGTGAAATATTCCATTGCTGTGATGATGAACTTATGCCCATTTGAAGAAGAAGGATGAATTTTGCCCACTAGATCTAACCCCCATTGAGAGAATGGCCAGGTGGGTGTAAACGAATGAAGTTCTTGTGCAGGAGCATGAATAAGATTCCCATGAATTTGAAATTTTGAGCATGTTTTAACAAAGGTAAATGATTCCCTTTCCATTGTAGGCCAGTAGTAACCCATTCTAATCAATTTTTTGGATAAGGTTAGTTCACTCGAATGAGTACCACAAGTGCCCCCATGAACTTCTTGTAAAGCTTTGTCAGATTCGTCACATTCAAGACATCGAAGTAAAGTACCATCAAGACCACGACAATAAAGGGTATCAGCGATAAGGGTATATCGAGAGGATTGTCAGATAAAGTTATGTTTTTAGTTGCGGGACAAGTCAGGTGGTAATATATCATCTTTTAGGTATGCATAAATCGTGCCATACCAGGGTGAATCAGATCCTACCAGGTGGCAGATAATTTGGCTTCCAGGTGTGTCATAGGCACGTGTAAATAATTGTTCCACCAGAAATTCATAGCGAGTCTGTTTGTCTGGGAGTTGTATCAATGAGGCGATCGTAGCCATAGCGTCGGCCGCTTTGTTGTCAATCCTCAAAATTTGTGTGAAATGAATGTCCTCAAAATACTTTTTGAAGTCATCAATCATCTTCTTGTATGGCAACAACTTGTCATCTTTAGTCTGATAGTCATCATTGATTTGATTAATGACTAGTTGTGAGTCACCATAAACTTGTAGCTTGGTAATCCTCCATTCTAATGCTATTTTCATTCCAGTGATCAGTGCTTCATATTCGGCTATGTTATTGGTGCATGGAAACATTAGCCTATAGGACCTAGGAATGGTATGTCCTTGAGGGGTGACAAAGAGAATGCCTGCCCCCGAGCCATGTTGAGTAAAAGAACCATCAAAGTATAAGGACCATGGCTGCTTAGAGTCTGCTGTGAAGACATCAGCATCTGGAAATTCAATGTGTAAAGGGTGCTCTGTTTGGAGAGGAGCGTCTGCTAGTTGATCTGCGATAACTTGTCCTTTGATGGCTTTGCGATCAACATAGTGGATGTCAAACTCACTCAAAATCATGATCCATTTTGCTAACCTTCCTGTTAGTGATGCTTTACTTAGTAGATACTTGAGTGGATCAATTTTGGACACAAGCTTAATTGTATGAGTTAGCATGTAATGTCAGAATTTCTGTGAAGCGAAGATGACTGCCAAACAAGCCTTCTCAATGAAAGTGTAACTAAGCTCATGGCTTGTCAGCATCCTGCTAATGTAATAAATTGCATGTTCTTTCCCTTCATGGTCTTCTTGTGCTAATAGTGCTCCCAAAGATGTCTCGGTTGCAGCAATATACAGAATCAATGGTTTGTCTGGATTTGGTGGTACAAAAACTGGTGGATTCATCAGGTACTGCTTGATTTGTTGAAATGCCATTTCACATTTATCATCCCATCTAAAAGGAACATTCTTATGTAGGAGATGTGTGAATGGTAGAATTTTTTTAGCCAATTGTGCAATGAATCTGCTGATAGACTGGAGTAGCCCTTGTAAGGATCTTAACTGACTAATGTTCTTTGGGGGAGGCATCTCCATGATTGCGCGAACTTTAGCAGGATCTACTTCAATTCCCTTTTCTGAAACAATATATCCTAATAGTTTTCCAGATGTGACCCCAAAAACACATTTCTTAGGGTTTAAGCGAACTTTGAATTTCTCCAATCTGGTAAATATTTGAGATAGTATCTCCAAGTGTCCTTCTCTAGTGTGTGATTTTTCCAATATGTCATCTACATAATCTTCCATGAATGTGTGCATCATGTCGTGAAAGATCGTAGTCATAGCTCTTTGATAAGTAGCTCCAACATTTTTCAAGCCGAAAGGCATAACATTCCAACAATATGTTCCCCACGGGAAAGTGAAAGTTGTTTTCTCTTGGTCTTCTGGTGCAATCTTGATTTTGTTGTAACCAGAGAAACCATCCATTAATGAGTACATGGCATGGCCTGCTGTTAAGTCAACTATCGTGTCGATGCTAGGGAGCGGGAAATCATCCTTTGGGCATGCTTTGTTAAGATCTCTAAAATTAGTGCATACTCTTACACGTTTGTCTGGTTTTGCTACTGGTACAATATTAGAGATCCATTCTGCATAGGCAATTGGTCTTATAAACCCTGCATCTAGGAGCTTCTTGAGTTCTTCTTTAACTAGTAATGCTACATGAGGATTCATCTGTCTGAGTTTTTGTTTTACTGGTTTGGCTCCTGGTTTGATAGATAAATGATGCATAATGAGATTAGGATCAAGGCCGGGCATATCTGCATATGACCATGCAAAATTGACTTGATTTTCCTTGAGAAAGTTCATGAACTCTGGGATTTCTTTAGCTGTCATTGATCCAGCTACCTATAGGATCCTTGGATTATCTGTAGTTGCAATGTTGATTTCCTTTGTAGGCTCAGTCAAGATGGATGATCGCTCATGATAGTGCTCTGGGAGAGTGTCAAGAATCCCATTAGATGGTGCCTTAAAAAGGTTTTCACCATCTGATACACTCTTTATTTTGTCTTTTGCTTGATCTAGTACTGCCAGATTCTGGTTTTCACCACTAGATCGTTTATCTTTATTTTCATTTTTGTAGCTAGGAGACTTGACACTCTCCTGATTAAAAACTTCATACCGAAAATCGCTAGTGGAACAATTATTTACATCATCAGCGGAAAGGAAGTTTATGATAGCTTCGTCATTTGGAAAAATAAGTATATCCATAGGTTTGGTGAGATCCCAGTCAATGAGATTAGGATGGATTAATGGTAGGACGTCGTCCGGTTGTGTAAAATTGGTGATGGTTAGGGTCAAGACAGAGTTATCGGTAGGATCCGAGGTATGAGATAGGTCAATGATGGGACTATTCTCCTGATAATCTTGTTCGTTAAAATCTGACTCAGTATCACTAGACTCATAGTCGCTTTGTGGTTCAGATTCTTGTGGTTGGGACCCTGAACCTTCTCCTTTGATTAAAGCGGGCGTATACTTGTGTATGGCATCTACCTCTTTGTCTCTCCAAAATTTGTTATCATGGATGGTATCCCATTCATATTCAGCAGAATCTGTGTCAGAGTTATTTTCTATGTAATTCAGGACTGATACCAAACATGTTTCTTTCTTATCGGAACCTTCTTGCAGTGTAAAAACATTACCTTGGGATTGTTTAGATTGGGTAGCCTCATAGCCTATTCCAGTTTTATCATATGCCACAAGTCCTGGGAGATTGATAGGCTCAACTACGCCTTCTTTTCTCTTTCCAAGAGGACCATTATCATATCCCATCTTTTGCATGATAGAATATCCTTTCCCATATTGTTCTGTTGGTAAGGTGACATTTAAAATTGCGTCCTCTTCATCTTTATAGAGCCAATCTAGAATTGCTGTATCCTCAGGATCTCCCATGGGAAATTTTTCTTTGATAAATTATCCATTGAACTTGGTAGTGGGCTCTGTTTGTACCTGTGCTGATGTTGATGCTACTGATATTTGTTGTGGTGTAATAGAAGGTTTTCCATGTGATCGAGGAGACGTAGGTAGATTAGCAAGACAAAGGGAATATTCCCCATCTCCACTTTCCTTGAACTGTAGTTTCTTGTCAAAGCTTTTGGCTAATTGACTGATTTGTGTCTCATGCTTAGGAGAAGTATCAGCAAGTGCTTCTCGATTATTGGGAACCAAAGTATCTTGATGAGCTTTGACATTGGCACAAGTTTGGGTGTTTGAGTTATCAGCTGGTATAGTGATCTCCTGTCCATCATATGGAAACTTAAGACATTGGTGGTAAGTGGACGGAACAGCTTGCATCTCATGGATCCAAGGACGACCCAACAAGATATTGTATGCAAGATCTCGGTCTAAAACTTGGCAAAAGGTAGTTTTGATAACAGGTCCCACTCTGATTGGTAACATGATTAGACCTTTAGACGTTCTCTCCTCATCATCATAGGCTTTAATGGTAATCTTCCTTCTAGGATCAATGGATTCTTCGAAAAATCCTAATGCTTGAATCACCTTCAAAGTACATATATTTAGACCAGCCCCTCCATCTATTAGAACACGTTTGACACGGAATTTGTGGATCATGACCTCTAAGTATAATGATGAATTGTGGGGATGAGTTAGGGAAACATCATCTTTGTCTGAGAATGAAAGGCATGTGGGTGAGGACAAATGTCCTACCATGGCTTGAAATCGGTTCACATCCAAATCCGTAGATACAGTCGTTTCAACGAGGGTTTTATCTAAAATTCCCTATGTGCAGGGGAAATCTTGAGAAGTTCAAAAATGGAGATTTGAGCTGGAGTTTTTCGAAGTTGGTTAACTAAGTCGTATTGGTGTTGAGGAGAGGTCTCATTGGATTTTGAAGAGGTACCTTTCAAAACAACCTTAGCTTGTGCTCTTGTTGTGACGTTTACTTGTCCATTGTCTACTTTCTCTTTGATTTTTATGACGTTGACTCGCTCATCGTCCGTATAGAGGTGACAGATTACATTGTCATCAATTTGGTTCACAGTTTTGTCAGAAGATTCTCCCTTTTGATAATTTGGTAGAGGATTTCGAAATGCTTGGTGATCTTCGTTGGATTTTTATTGTCCTTCTACTGTGATAATGCCCTTGTCAATTAGATCTTGAATAGCATGTTTCAAACCTTGACAGTTGTTTGTATGATGACCTCTGCACCTATGGTAGTCACAAAAATAGGCTTCGTTCCATGATGGAGGTTTTACATTAGGTTCGTAATTGCGTTGTGGGGGTAACATAAGGACATTCTTTGCCATGACCTCTTTGAAAGCCGATTCTAAGGATTGTCCTAGTGGAGTAAAAATTCTTCTATTGGAGAAGAATGGAAAGCGTTGTGGTTTCGTGTTTGAGGTATTCCCTAAAGTGTTGTTGTTGTTGTTGTTGTTCCGATAGTTTTGGTTGTTGGCAGTCCCTTGATTATAGTTCGTTGGAGGGGGATGATTGTTTCCTTGATTCGCGACTGTATTGATATTGTTGTAATTATTGTTATGAGGAGTGCTCAGGATAAATGGCTTAGTCGTGATATGATTTGCATCTACAACACCATCATTTACAACGTTCTTGTTGCGGGTCCAAAACTTAGACTTGTCCTGATTGTTGTAATGGTTAGATGAGGCAGGGTTGTCCCTATCAAGTTTTATGGTCCCTCTTTTGACCAAAGCACTTTTGATGGTGATGGCATCCTCAATCAATTTCTCAAAGGAAGGTGGACAATGTAGATTTAGACGATAGCTCATTTCTGAGTTGAGGCTATTGATGAAGGTAACCATTTTCTCCTTTTCAGGAACAGGTCATGGGTACATAGCGAACATTCTCCTCCATCTTTGAAGAAAGGTAGTGAAAGGTTCACTGGGTTTTTGTGCAACTTTGCAAAGATCAATCATGGTGATTTGGTGTTGAACGTTGTAGGCGTATTGTGTTATGAACAAATTGATCAATTCCTCAAATGTCCGAACAGGAGGTGTAACCTTAGATAACCATTCCATAGAGTTAACTCCAAGGCTTCGAGGAAATAATCGCAATAAATATGTATCCTCGTGGGCAAATTCCAATGTCATGTTTCTGAAGTCTCTAACATGGTCAACTGGGTCTGATTTCCCATTATAACGATCAAATTTGGGAATTTCACAGTATTTAGGAAATGGAATCATGTTGAGACTTCTATCAAAAGGATAAGGACATATGTCATCCAAAGTGTATTTCTTGGTTGTGGTTCCTCCTCGTATTTCGTTGACTATTCCCTTCATTTCTCTAAGCTCTTTTTCGAGGGAAGCCATTTTAGATAGGGTCGGCTCTTCTTCTGTGGTTTTTAATTTATCCGTATCAAAGTCTTTAGGCAATTTAGCTCCTTGATCTGCTAGGAAAAGAAAGTACTTCTCTTTGTCACGTTGTATAATCTTTTCAAGGGCTTTAAGAAACTTGGGATTTTGTTCTGCCTCTCTAAGTTCAAGTTCGTCGTCTTGTTCATCATCACTACCTATAGGAGTTTTGTTCATGTTTTTGTTCTTAAGTATCGAACTTTCCTCTCTATCAGCCATATTGTTGTCACTGAAAAGGGGATTGCGACTTACACTAAAAAGAGGACTATCACGTTCACCTTCTTCTTGAGGTGTTTCTCCTGCTTTGTTGTGTTGAGATCTCGTAAAAACAGGCATATGTAAGAAATCCTTGAATATGATCGAGGGTCACTGAAGGATCTGATTGGGACGTGTTGAATATTCAATTGAAGGTTGTGGTATGTTCTCAAACTCAAGAGGTTGATTCAAATTGTGACGTTGAGATAATGCTAATCTTTGATAATAAGCTTGGGTAGCCAAAGGTTCTACAGCATAATCGTCAGTGAATCCCCTAATGTAGTCTTAGTATCTATGGATGAATGTGCGATAATGGAGCAAGACGTCTCGACTCTTATACAAGAATTCTCTGCGATCTAAAGTCTTCTTGTAACTTAAATTTGTTTTGGGCTTCTTGATCCTATTGAAAACTGATTTCTTGGTGAACTTGGTTGATTTCCACTTTCTTAACATGGGAGTAAAATCTTAGAAATTTGGGTCTATGACAAAAACTTAAAAGCGCTACTCTGTTTCCCAAATGCGCTACAGAAAAAGTCAAATGCGCTGGAGAAAGAGTCAAATGCATTTCAGAAAACCTCAGATGCACAGAAACAGAGCACATATGCATAGCAGAAAATCCTAAATGCGCCGAAACAGAACACAGATGCGCTAGAACAGAGCTTAAATGCGCTGCAGTTTTCCCTAGATGCGCTAAAACAGTTTTTTTAGGACAATTTTGACCTATTTTTCAGCTAAAATTTATCATGTTCATTTTTGGATAATCCTTTATCTGAATTAATAATTTTCTGCAAGCACAGCAAATAGTCTGATTTAAGTTGATTTGTAACCAAGCACAGAATAAGACAAGCACAACCTAGGTTAGGCTAGGACAATATCTGCTAGACTCCACGTGCGTTTCCCCAACCGCATATCAGTAGCGTGTGAATCCAGAAGCTTGGCTGAACGGGCTCCCCCTTACAGTGCACTCTTTTATCAGGCCAACCAAGCTTCCAACCCCCATGAAACTCCCATGGAGAGCTGATCACCTCTACTATTAACTGTGAAAGTGTGGAAGGCTTCACACCGACCGGTGCTGGACTAGCAAATAGAAGGTTTTTGGCTTTCTAAACAATGGTATTTAGTTCGGGACCCCCGTTCGAGTGGCCATACATGGGGCAAGAGATTAATCACCATTAAGGTGGCACTCCAGCCTGAAAAGGTTAAGCTCAACAGGGTTTATGGGAGTACTACTCCGTCCGTATGACACATCCGCACAAGCAACCTTAGGTTTTCCCTTAAGATTTACATTTATATACCGGTCGGGAGTAGCTTGGCCTTAGCTCCATTGCCGGTTTGAGTCATCCCTTAAGGTGAGTACTTTTTCCCTTAAGGTAGACCCAATTTCTAGAGTCAATAACCGTTTCTCTTGCACCCAGGATCGCACAAGTGCGCAAGGGGAGAGGATACTTCGATTATCAAATCAGGGTTACACAGGGAAAAGTGGGTCTAGTTTTCTGATCACCTAGTTTGCACAGGGTGAGAGCATAATCACCTACCACCTTCAAGCACAGTCAATAAGAGTAAACAGATTCATTTTATGTGCACCAAAATCAAATATGATTTAATCTAAGTGAAGATGTTGCTTCACAACAGTCATGGGGTTCGTTTTATCTGCATGATAAAAGGTGTGGTGGCTACCCTAGATTGATTCATTTTAAGCGCAACATAAAAAAAATGAAAGAAATTCTATCTACGGAAGGCGTCAGACTCAGAATCTCGGTTACAATTCTAGATGTGAAGCTCTGTTTCCTGAATGCGTAGAAACAGAGGCCAGAAGCGCAACTCTGTTACCTAAATGTGCTAAAACAGAAAACAAATGTGCCGCTCTGTTACCCAGATGCGCGAAAATAGAAACTATATGCGCTATTCTAAATGCAGAGATATTTTTTTTAATTTTCTGATACAACTTAAATGCGCTAAAGAATGTCCTAAATGCGCTAACTAAAATCCTAAATGCGCTATAGAAAATGACGGATGCACCACTCTGTTTCCCAGACGCACCGCAAAAATGACCAGATGTGCCGAAATACCTGCAAAAAGAAAATTTTCTGAATCTTCCAAAATGCACTACCGAATGCCAGAAAACCTGTAAGCAAACCTGCAAGAAAAACCTGCAAGAAAGAAGTCTAAAATAGGGGCATAGGCCCCACGGTGGGCGCCATTTAATGTGTGTGTGAAAATTAAGTGCGTAAATGAATTAGAACAAGTTCAAACACACCAATAGAACATTATAACTAAAACAGAAATATAAAAGGAGTAGAGAAGCGCAAACTCAGTATCCTATTTCCGTTGTCATCCTATCGTCCTCTATCTTTAGTGTTTTTGTAGATTCCATCCTTGTGTTCTCAGATTAGTGGCTAGGCTCAACAAACTGTCTTCCTAAAGAACGAGATTTTGCTATGATATGAATGCATGATTAAGCTATGATGTTGACTTTAGCTAAGAAACTTGAAATAAACATGATGCTATGATAAATGAATACTAAACATGAATTAAATGCATAAACTCTACTTAATTGCCTATTATCAATGTTTGGATTCACACAGGTATTTATAGAGCTTTCTGAATGATTCTGATTGGCTGTCTCGATTGACGGTTGTGATAATTCCTGGCAGATCAAATGGTTGAAGAAAGATGAAACTGAAGGAGAGGATAGAAGAACCCTAGAAACAGATTTTTCTATTTTATTATGAAAGAGGAAAAAGAAGAGAAGATAAGAAATCATCTTTCTTTAAAAGAATAAAAGAAAGATTTAAAGCTAATAAATAATTAATTAAAAAATCAATTATTTATTTGTGGAGGACATTCAGCTTTTCTTAATTAAATAAAATATTTAATTAAGCTTTTAAAAGCAGTAAAGCTTGTGATAAGAAAAGAGCTTTAATCATGTTTTATTGAAAAGCAGAATATCTCATAATTAAATAAAAATATTTAATTATGATATGAGAAGATTGCACAATTAGGTTAAAATACCTAATTTTGGATTTAGATAGAAAGTATAAGATATTTTTAATTAAATAAAATTTATTTAATTAAATCACTTTTATGAAATTAATCAAATGAAACATTTAATTAATTAGAAGAAGAAAATAAAATAGAAGAAAAGGATATTTAAATTTAATTAAATCAAAAGATTTAATTTAAATTAAACCATGATAATTAATTTAAATAAATAGAATGTATTTATTTAATTAATTAAGTGGACATGTAAAATAATTAAATAAAATAAATTTATTTAATTAAGGAAGAAGAATAAGATGAATGAACAATATAATTAAATTAATTAATTTAATCATATGTAGAGGACTTTAAAAGAAATAATTAAATAATAAATATTTAATTCATTGCCAGGATTATAGACATGACCATTTTATGCAGATACACACATGTTAAGTTTACTTAGGATATTAGCTGTCATATCTAGATAAGCATTAGTTGTCTTATCTAGAATTTCCACTTTCCTAGGTAGTTATGAGTTAGTTGTCTCATGTGATAGGATTAAGAAACTTGTCATGATCTTGTCTTATCCTATTTCTCATCCTTGCCTTTATAAGCAAGGCATCTCTAGCATATTTGGTATTGTATTGCATTGTGTTGCATATAGCATTGTATTGTATTGCATTGATCATATTGTATCATATTGCAATCCTTGTTTGGTGGAATAGCATCTTCCATTGTTGCTTCTCTCTATCTCTTGTGGAGGTTCTTTGGTATTGTAGATTGAAGATCTTGGGTTGATAACTCCAACATGGTATCAGAGCTTTGAATCTGGCAAGCCCCTTCCATTTCTTTATTAGAGAGTTTCCATCAATTTCTATTGTGATTTTTGAGTTTCTTGTATCCTATATTGCATGCTTTCATTTTGGTGAGATCTGGTGATTGCAGCACTTTTGGCTATAGTGGCAATATTTTAGGCTATCCCATTGCATCCAGGAGGCTTGAAAAAGTCAGATTTGGCTTTTGTTTCACTCAATTTTGTCACCATTTGCAACTTTGGCAAATAAGGGTTTTGAGCTCATATCTAGTGAACAACTTTTTACAGGAGCACTTTTGGCAAAAAAATAAGCCTTCCATTGCATCCGGGTGGCCATTTCTAATTTTTTTGATATATAATTTTCCCATATTCAGCAAAAGTTGTTTCTAGGGAGAAAAATTTTAGCAGAGGAGGCCGTACGACCCCCTTGCGCAGGTACGCATGTCGTCAAATTTTTTTTCAAAAAAATTAAATAAACTTTGTTTTTTTTCTGTTGGCATTTTATTTTTTGAAAAATTTCAAAAACATAAAAATAAAATATCAATATTTTTAAAAGTGCATAGCACTTTGTATTAAGCGCTTATAGCGCTATACTTTGGAGGGCCGCACAGCAGACTTAAGTCTGCAGACTCAACAAGCCGCAGCTGTCATTTAAGCAGCCAACGGTATAACCACTAACTGCTGGCACTAAGCCACAACCACCACTTGGAGCTCACTGCTAGCGACTCCACCAACCGCCAAAAGCTGTAACTAGCAGCCCAGTAAACCGCCAGGAGGCGGTGAAGTCTGTTGACCGCCAGGTGGGAAAGTAACATAAACCACCATAGCATTTCTCCAGACTGCCGGGTTAAGACCCAAGCTGCTAGCCCACACAAACCGCCCAAATTTTTTTTGTAGCAACCAGCCTGTGGTCACGTGGGTGACCAACCGCCAACCCCCGAGGGCCAAATATTTGCTCCTGCTTAGTGTTCACAATGCCTAAAATAGGCCTTTTTTTCATTTTGCATAACTTTTCACCACGACATTGGATTTTCAAAACGGGATATCATCAGAAAGTTGGTTCGACGAACTTCACGTGGTGTAGGTGATTTTTTAGATTTTGACAATTTTTGCTAGTTTTTTCAGCTTGAAGGTACAAGTTTATTGCTGCCTTATGTAACTTTTGCAAACGGTCGAAATTTGGCAAACTCTTTTTTGAAATTGATGAAAATCAAAAGGAATTGTTTGTAACCCTATTTTTAGCTTTGACAAGATCTTTTTTCTAAAAATTGTAAAAATCACCGTGTGATATAAATGGTTGATTTGAGCTTGTCACTTGTAAAAATTGCAAAATTTGTTCATTGTAATTTTCTAGGGGGGTTGCAAAATCAGTTTTAATACATTCTGGGGGGGTGAAAGGAACAATTTCAATGCCACATTGTCTTCTTTCTTTTGGTGTTCATGGCGGATCTAAGGAAAATTGAACCACTCACTCCACACAATTATCATACATGGAAGCTAAAAAATGACTCAATTGTTACAATCTAAGGGTCTATGGCCAATGTTAGATGCAGAACAACCTGAATTTACAAGGGATTATGAAAAGTTTGTCCATACATGTAAAATGGATGAAGCAAAAGGGCTCATTGGCTTACATGTATCTGATAATTTGTTGTTTCATATTTTGGAGTGTAAAAAACCTAAGAATGTTTGGGACAAACTTGAAGAATTGTATGGTAAAACAAATCATTTCAGATCCTTGCAACTTCAAGCAGAACTACAATCCTCTCTCTAGATGCATTTCCTTCAATTCAAGATTTCCTTGCACAATTCAAGATGATTTTGTCACAATTGAAAGGATGTGGACATGATGTATCTAGTGATGAATGTATCTTCTTTATTTTGTCTAAGTTAAAGGGCCCTTATCAATTGTTTTCTTCTACTTTCTATTCAACTATGGATGTAATTGGGAAAGATTACAAAATGCCTACATTTGAGTTGTTTTGTGAGCATCTTACTAGGGAGGAGGCCAAGTTAATTCAGTTGGATGCCTTACCTAATTCTAAGAATCATGTTCTAATGGCTCAATCATCCAAGGGTAAAGGAAAGAACAAGAAGAAGCCCAAAGCATAATCATCTTCTGGTAATGAGAATCCCTCCAAACCAAAGCTGAAGAACAATAAGAAGTCCACTTTATCTCCTTCTTCTTCTACCTCTGGAGATTCTTCTTCCAAGTCCAAGAAAAAGAAAGGAGATCCTTGTTCATTTTGTGGAAAAACTGGGCATGATGCATGTCATTGCTTTAAGAGATTAGAGGCCTTGGCGGAAGCTATGAAGAAGCACAATATTTCAATGGCTAAGCCTTCTTCCATGGGCAAAAGGCAAGCTCTTTCAACACGAACTATGCATTCACCTTCAGATAGTCGGATTCTTGATTTAGGTGCTTCACATCACATGAACAATTCACGTGATCTTCTTGATTCCATAGTTCATACTTCTACTTCTTAGATTGCAGTTGGGAACTCTTCACAGATTCCAGTTTTGGGGATAGGCTTCGTACAGATGCTAGATGGGTGCATTGAGGATGTTCTACTTGTTCCTGATATTTCAGTGAATCTACTTTCCATATATCATATTTGTCATTCTGGAGATGGGAAGTCAGTTGAGTTTACTCCATAGAATGTGACTATTAGACAGTTGTAGGATACTGAGAACGTTGTTGCTACAGGGATAGTTGATCATGAGAATCATTTGTATCGATTTGATGCCTTTGAGTCTTCATCGGGTTCATGTTTTGTTGCTCATGTTGATTCAATGAGAAAGCTTTGGCATGAGAGATTTGGGCACTTGAACTACATATATCTTCAACAAATGCAAGCACATAACTTAGTGGTTGGTCTTCCAAAGATCACTTGCATAGATGGTGTTTGTCAAGGATGTGTTCTTGGCAAGCAACATCAAGATCCTTTTCCTAAGGGTCAAGCTACACGTGCAACCACACCCCTTGAGTTGGTCCATAGTGATCTTATGTCATTCCCAACTCCTTTTTCAGGGGCTAAGTATGTGCTAACATTCATTGATGAATTTTCTCACTAGACATGGGTCTATTTTCTGAAGCTCAAGAGTGAAGTCCTCACCAAATTCAAGACCTTCAAAACATTTGTGGAGAAGCAGTCAGGTTTTTCTCTTTGACAGATACACACAGATAATTGGGGGGAGTATGTCAATCAGGCATTTCAATATTTTTGTAGTGAGAATGGTATTCTTCTTCAGCACATAGTTCCTTACACTCCTTAGTAGAATGGTGTGGCGGAGAGAAAGAATAGGACTCTTAGGGAAATGGCCAATTGTATGATTCAGTCTAGGTCCATGGCTCCCGCCTTTTGGGCTGCAACTGTCAATTGTGCCAACTATATTCAGAATTGTATGCCCCACAAGGCAGTGTGAAATATGACCCCTGAGGAGGTTTGGTCTCATCGCAAGCCTAATGTATCCTTCTTCAGAGTATTTGGTAGTGAGGCTTGGGAATTCATTCTGAATGGTTGGCATAAATCCATGGAGAAGAAGAGTCAGCGATACATATTTGTTGGCTATTGTGAGGATGTGAAGGCATATTAGATTGTTTGATCCTAACACATGAGAGGTACATTTTGACGAGATGTTCAGTTTTTTGAGACCTTCACCCAGTCAAATCCTCCTTCAACTACTTCTTCATCACAACCTACTCAATCTTCTTCAATTGATGATACTTTGCTACTTGAGGAAGATTTTGATGATGGTCTTGATGAACCTCCTCCTCATTCACCTACTAGGCCATGATGGGCTCGTGTTACTCTTGAGGAGGCTGGTCCTCTTGTTGGTGATCCCTCAAACACTCGTCACACTCATTCTCAGACTTTTGGAATTAGTCTTTTGAGTCATGCAGTTTTAGATGATCCTCAGAAGTTTTCAGATGCTTCGGGTATTCCAGAGTGGGATAGTGCTATGGATGATGAGTATTCTTCCTTGATGAGGAATCATACTTGGGATCTTGTGCCTCTTCCTAAGGGAAGAAAGTTGGTTGGGTGCAAGTGGGTGTATTGTACCAAGTATGCAACAGATGGTTCCATTGACAAGTACAAGGCTCGTCTTGTTGCAAAGGGGTTTTCTCAAGTTGAAGGAATTGACTATTCTGAGACCTTTGCTCTAGTTGCCAAGATGGATTCTATTCACCTTGTCCTTGCTATAGCTGCATCACAGGGATGGTCAGTATTTCAAATGGATATGAAGAGTTCTTTCTTTCATGGGGATCTTCATGAGGAGAACTATATGGAGCAGCCACCAGGTTTTGTGCAAGACTCTTCACTTATTTGTAGGCTTTGACACTCATTGTATGGTCTCAAACAAGCCCCTCAGGCTTGGTATGAGAAGATGGGTAGTTTCTTGCTTGCTTCTGGCTACACTCGTTGCCATTCTAATCCCACAATTTATACACAGAGACATGGAGAGGATCTACTCATACTTGTGCTCTATGTGGATGATTTGATTCTCACAAGGAGTTCTACTTCCATGATTCAGAGTACACAGTGAGCATTGATGGAGCGATTTGATATGATCAACCTTGGTCTTTTGCATTACTTCCTTAGTCTTCAGATTCATCAGACTTCTGAGGGGATCTTCATTTTCTAGTAGAAGTATGCTCTTGATTTGCTTTAGATATTTGGCATGGCTGATTGCAAGCCTACCCCTACTCCATTCCAGTCAGGTGTTGTGCTGTCTACCAGTTGCACTACTCCTCGAGTTTAGCCTACCTTGTATCGGTAGTTGGTTGGCAGTATTTTGTACTTGAAACATAGTCATCCTGATATTTCCTTTGTGGTTGGACTTGTCTCTCGCTTCTCATAGGAGCCTCATGAGAGTCATTGGAAAGCCGCCAAGTGTATCTTGAGATACATTCAGGGCACTACTCATTTTGGCATTCACTACACTTCAGGTGCATCTCAGATTGTGGGCTTCACTGACTCAGATTGGGATGGTGATGTCAATGATTAGAAGTCTACTTCTGGCTTTGTTTTTTTCCTTGGTTCTAGTCTGATTGCATGGTCATGCAAGAAGCAAACTGCTATTACATTATCATCGACATAGTCTGAGTATCAAGGTGTCATGTTGGCTAGTCAGGAGGTATTGTGGTTTCGTCAGTTGATGACTAAGTTTGGATTCCCTTCCACTCAACCCACTACTCTTTGGTGTGACAATCAGAGTGCCATTCATATTTCACACAACCTAGTGGAGCATCAGCGAACTAAGCATATTGAGATCCACATGCACTTCATCAGGCAACTCATCCAGGATGGTGTTCTCAGCTTGGAGTATTTTCCTATAGATTAGCAAGTTGCAGACATCTTCACTAAACCTTTGGCATCACCTCGTCATCTTCAATTGTGATCGATGCTTGGGGTGAAGGAAGCTGTCCTTGGGGGTCTTGAGGAGTCCTCCTTCCTTCATTAGTTTTCTTTACAACTTTTTCTCTCTTTTGAAGAGGAGTTTTCTCCCATAGGGTTTTTCTCCTTTTTTCTACTTGTGAGAGTTTTTTGTTTTGTACATGGGTACCTCATCAGGCCTAGTTGCCGGGACCCATCCTTTTGCATGTATGCATTGGTTTGTACCTCCCTAAGTTTCACTTAAGGGGGGGTGTTGGTGTGAAAAAGTCTTGTACCTAGATTATTCCTTTACTAGGGACTTAGGGGACTTAATTCACATGTTAAGTTTACTTAGGATATTAGTTGTCATATCTAGATAAGTATTAGTTTTCTTATCTAGAATTTCCACTTTCCTAGGTAGTTATGAGTTAGTTGTCTCATGTGATAGGATTAAGACACTTGTCATGATCTTGTCATATCCTATCTCTCTCCCTTGCCTTTATAAGCAAGGCATCTCTAGCATATTTGGTATTGTATTGCATTGTGTTGCATATAGCATTGTATTGTATTGCATTGATCATATTGTATCATATTGCAATCCTTGTTTGGTGGAATAGCATCTTCCATTGTTGCTTCTCTCTATCTCTTGTGGAGGTTCTTTGGTGTTGCAGATTGAAGATCTTGGGTTGATAACTCCAACATATTTTTGGGTGATGCAAGATTGCCCTCACACCTAGGGTAATTTGAGAAGTGACCATGTCACGTCTCAGATGGTTGAGAAAAACAAAAATAGTCAACCTTTGCCTTAGATAGCCAGGATGAATCTTCCACAGGCCTTCCTCTCCACTTCACCAGGTATTCCTCATACTACCTATTTTTGGTACTCCTTCCCAAACAACTATCTAGGATTTCTTCAATCTCCTCCTCTGAAGTAGGTGTTGGAATTCCACACTATTCCATTGTTGGTACTTCCTCTACACCACCTTCATGATACTCTGTCAAATCTAAAATATTAAACATAGGGGAAATGTTGACTCCATCTGGAAACTCTACCTCATATGCATTCCTTGAATCATGCCACTTCAAAATTTTACAAGGACTAAAATTCTTCATCTTCAATTTGTTATAAGTTCCCACTAGAAACCTTTCTTTCCTCAAGTGGACCATCACTTCATCACCAATTTGAAACTCCTTATACCTCCTCTTTTGATCTTCCTTAGCCTTATACTACATATTCATCTTGTTAATATGTTCTCTTACCTTCTCATGTATATTCTTGATGTGCTCTACAAATTATTTGGCTTCAACACTTGTCTTCTTCTCTTGGTCCATCTTCCTCAATTTTGGAGTGGTCCTGGGACTGCCTCCATACACAATCTAGAATGGTGATCTACTAGTGCTTTTGTTGACAGAATTGTTGTATGAAAATTCTGCCTGGGGTAAGATCAAGTCCCATCCCTTGGGTTTATCTCCTACCAAGCATCTCAGTAGGTTACCCAGACTTCTATTCACAACCTCAGTCTGCCCATCAGTTTGTGGATGGTGTGCAAAATTGAACTTCAACTCTATTTTCAACTTCTTCCACAAGGTCCTCCAAAAATATCCAGCAAATTTTGTGTCATGATCTGAGACTATACTCTTTGGGATACCATGTAGCCTCACCACCTCTCTGAAGAATAAGTTAGCAATGTGGACTGTATAATTGGTCTTTTGGCATGGGATGAAATGTGCCATCTTTGAAAACCTGTCAACTACCACAAATACTGAATCATTCCCTCTCTATGTCCTTGGCAAGCCAAGAACAAAGTCCATACTTATATCCTCCCATAACCTCTCTAGTACAGGTAAGGGCTGATACAACCTAGTATTATGGCTCACTCCTTTAGCCATCTGACATACCCTACAACTCTGCACAAACTTCTTCACATCCTATGATAATTGAGGCCAATAATAATACACACTAATAATGGAAATGGTCTTATCCTGACCAAAATATCCTACCATTCCTCCATTATGATTCTCCTTTATCAAGTTCCCCCTCATGGAACTCCTCGGAATACACAATTGACTTCCCTTAAACAACATGCCATCCTGGATTATGAAATCTAGCCACTTCATCTTGTCAACTATGACAGGCTCCTTGCAAGCTTTCCAAGCTTCTACAAAATATGGATCTTTAGGGTACAATGTCTTGAGTTCATTGAACCCAAGCACTTCAATCTACATCTCTATCAACAATGTTTTCCTCCTACTTAAGGAATCTACAACCCTATTTGACTTCCCACTCCTATGCTTTAAAAAAAAGGTATAACTTTGCAAAAATTCTACCCATTTCATATGCCTCTAATTTAATTTTCCTTGACTATTTAGATATTGTAATGCTTGATCATCAATAAATAGAACAAATAATGTATCCATTTATTTAATGCTTGAACTATTGCATAAAATTTCTTATCATATACAGAGTACTTTCTCTATGCATCATTTAACTTTTCACTGAAATAGGCAATGGGCTTACCTTCTTGGCTCAGTACTGCTCCAATGGCATAATCACTGGCATCACAATCCACCTGAAACACCTTATTAAAATTCGGGAGGGCTCAAACTAGTTGCTCTGTCACCTTTTGCTTCAACAAATCAAAACTCTTCACTAATCTAGTGCTCCACTTGAACTCTTTTCTATCCCCTCTCATTGTTTTAGTCAGGGGTGCACAAATACTATTGAAGTTTCTAATGAAATTTCTGTAAAAGTTAGCCAAACCATGGAAAGATCTCACCTCAGTAGTAGTTCTTGGGGTAGGCCATTCTAGAATAGCCTTCACCTTCTCTGGGTCCATCTTGAGACCTTCTACTGAGACAACAAACCCCAAGTACACTAACTCCTTCACAAAACTACACTTCTTCAGATTAATCAACAATTTCTCTTCTCTCAACTTCTCAAAAGCTCTATTTAAATTCTCATCCAAAGTCTTACTAAAAATAAAAATATTATCTAGATATACAATAATAGAACTTCCTAGAAACTCTTTCAATACCTCATTCATGAGCCGCATGAATGTGCTTAGTGCATTGATTAGCCCAAAAGGCATGACTAACCACTTGTATAGGACCTCTTTGGTCTTGAAGGTGGTATTCCATTCATCTCCCTCACGAATCTGGATATCGTGATATTCTCTCTTCAGATCAATCTTTGTGAAGTACTGTGCTCCACTCAAATAGTCCATCAGGTCATCCATCCTTGGTAGGGGAAATCCATACTTGATAGTTATCTTGTTGATGGCTCAGGAGTCTGTACATATCCTCCACTCCCCATCCTCCTTCAGTTCTAGTACTGCAGGTACTACACATGGGCTCAAACTCTCTTGAATCAAACCCTTTCTCAACAACTCTTGAACTTGTCTGTCCAAGTCATCATTTTCTACAGGAGTCATTCTGTGAGCTACCTTATTTGGAAAACTAGCTCCAGGGATCAAGTCAATCTAATGACTGATCTTCCTCATTGGTGGTAAGCCCTTAGGTACATTATTAGAAATAATCTCTCGAGACTCATCCAATTGTCCAAAAACTTCTACTGGCACCTTCTAACTATCTTTCTTTTCCATTCTAGGAATCAATGCATAACACATACACTCATGCTTCATGCCTTCTAAAAATTTCCTTCCATTGACAAAAAAATTCTAGCACTACTGCATACCTTTTCTTCATCCTTCTTTAGGGGTTTCAACTTATGGTAGACTCCATCATTCATCAAGGAATTAGTGTTTGCATGGCAATCATGTACAACTCGCTTATCGAACTGCCACAACCTCCCCAACAACATGTGACATGCATCCATGGGAATGATATCACATAGTGCCTCATCACGATAGCTTCTAATCTTGAACTTCATTAGGAACTGCTCATTGACCAAGACTTTCTGGTCTTTCTACAACTAGACAATCTGATATAGATGTGGATGCCTTTCCCTTTTCAGCTTCAACTTCATAACCATCTCTTCTGACACTAGATTATCGATGCTCCCACTATCATTAATGACATCACAACATTTTTCTTCACACTTGCACCTTGTGTGGAATATATTTTTCCTCTGTTCTGGCTCCTTCTCTTCATTCACCAGGGCTCTTCTAGCCACTATGGTTTCTCCTCTTTCAGCATCATTTGAATGCTCAGATTGAGCCTCCTCATCTTCATGTGCAACCCTTCCATGACCTTCTGGCCTTATGTCTATCCTTCCTTGGTGTTGTGGACATTCATAGGCTCGATGCCCTTCTTCACCACAATGGAAACAAGTTCCTTTGAAGCCACCTCCTCTGGGTCCTGACCCAAATCTTCCTCATCCTCTACCTCTTTGATCACCATTGTTTTGATCACAAGGGTGGTAGAATTTATCATTCTCCTGGCCTCGATTGGTACCCACATCTTCATTTTTTCTTTCATCCTCATTTCGACTCCCAGAAGATCTTCCACTACCCCTTCTACTTTGACCTCCTCATCCTTTTTGCTTGCTATCAAATCAAATGTTCAAATTTTCCTCAACTTTCAAAGAAAACTGGTACACATCATCAATGGTGGTCATTCTGACCAGGCTTAGCTCCTCTTGAATGCTAGGTCATAACCCATTAAGATAACAGGATACCTTCTCCTTGTTGGCCTTTACATGGCTCGTTCTGATGATCATCTTGTGAAAATATTTTGTTTATTCTTTCATAGATCTACTTGCTTCAATCCTTGCAATTTCTTCCGCAGATCTAACTCGTAGTCCACTAGTATGAACTACAAAATTCAGTTTCTCCACCATGCGATCCCAACTATTGATCTTTCCTTTTCCTCTTTGATTTCTCTCCAATTGGACCTCTTTCCACCAAATATTGGCATGGCCCTTTAGCTTTGTTTTTGCAAACATAACCCGATATGGGTCCTCTACTTCTTCATACTCAAAATACTCTTCTAGCTCATTGATCCAGTTGATCAACTCTTCCGAGTTCAAACTTTTGGAATAATTGGGATCTTCTATTCTAGTTCTTTTTCTAATATTTGAAATGGCCCTTATTAGCTACATTTGATCTTGATCAATCACTTCTTCTTCCTCTTCTACATCTAAATCTTCCACCTCTTCTTCATCATCGCTTTCTCCTCTCATTCTTGGGTTTAACCCTCTTCTCATCTGTTCCTACAATGTATCAATTTGTCTCTAGAGGGCTCTGAAACCCTCGACTGCCAATGGATCTCTTCCACCAATGTTTCTACCACCTCTGCCACCTCTAGCACCACCATGCCTACCAATCATCACTCTTGGAGGAATCCTGAAGATCTTGAACCCACAACCACGGTCCTGGTGCAAACTACCTCACGATTGGCAATTTTTCCACACACTCAAGAAAACCTGCTCTAATACCACCTAACGAGGGAGCAAACCCGAGACACAAAAAATGATGCAAACAACCAGAGAAATTTTATTATTGTTTAGAAAGGAAAATATTACATGCAGAGGATCTCAAATCCACGTGCTCTGCTATACACACAACTTACAGAAAACTATAGATACTACAAAAATTCCCCTTTCGTAACATGCAAACTCTTTTCCCTGAAAAGCTACCCAAAAATTAGAAACTAGCCCATAAATATCCCCTTTTTGGTTTGGAACCAAAAACAACATTCGAGATATGAGTTTTGGTAGTTTGGTGCCAAAAATTACAATTTGAAATTCAAAAATTTAGTCCTAATTTGGAAATTGGCAATTTTCCAAAAATCGATCAACTTCTGGAAGCCATAACTTTTGATCTGGGACTCCATTTTTCAAACTGTTTGCACCATCAGAAAGGTCTCAGAGTGAAGAATGCGCTAGGATCCTAATTTGCTAGTTTTGATGATTTTTGGGTCTGTACAGGACCATTTAGTGCCTCAAACTGGACTTAGAAGGTTTTTTAGGGAAAAAAGCAGAAACTAAAACTTGAATAACTTTCAAAATGTGAATGATCTTGACCTGATTCTTTTTCCAAAGTGCTTATTTTTCTATCCTGAACCTTTCCATAAATTTTTTTCTTCCCACACCTTCAAATTCACACCTGCTAAAAATAGCAGTTGAGCAGAAAAAGTAGAAAAGCAGTTACGAAAGTTGGGAACTTTTATTCAATGAAAAGGGTATCCAAAAATGCAAAAACATCTACAAAAGCCAAAAAAAGGAACATAAATGGAAAGCATATTTTTGGGTGATGCAAGATTGCCCTCACACCACTGGATGCTCCTGCATCATATATACTAAGAGTCCTTGAAATTTTCCATGGACCTTACTTGCCTCTTTCTTGGGAGTTTGGATAGAGCCCATGAGGCTTCATGATTCCAATATGGTAGGGAGGAAAAAGAGCATGGGTTTAGTGCTTTTGGATTCTATCATCATATATTTGTTGTTGCTTATATACATAGACACACAAATTCTCACACGCACATGCCCATAAAAAAAAATACTCTATTCTATTCATTATATTCGTCATTGTTTCCACAATTGTCTTTTCAATAAATTTAGTAGACTACTTATACACAATTGTTTGTGAGTATCCCATGTATTCAAAATCTCCTATTTTATCTCTTTCTTATTTACAACAAACAATGCTAACTTGTTTTATTCTACATCAATATCTTTTTCTTTACAATGTTTCACATAAGCAATAGGCATACAAGGGAATTACTGCATTGTAAATTGTCTATTTCATTTTATTTCCTACTCCAACAAGTTGCTCCAATGTTGCTCACTCTTGTTGAACACAACCAACATGACATGTAAGAACAAAACTTTCCTATTATCAATAAATAGATTTCATTAACCAACTATAAATATTGTTAACTATTTTGCTTACCTTTTTTCACAATGAAATGTGATTATGCCAAGAATATAACTTTCCACGTTGGAAATTGAGTGTACTCAATGATATGCTATGTGATTCAAAAACATGAAACTATTCTTCTCTTATGACCATCTTCTTTTTGTAGGTGGAAATCTACATAATTATAATCATCAAATATGCTCTTCAATGGATAGATATTGGCATAGCACATATTTCATTTAAACTAGTGGATATGAAGAGCCAAAAATAGTGATCTTTCCCTACAAAGTGTGCTATGAAATATAAAATCTATGGCATTTTCCATGTCTTTAAAATTCATGATGTTCGTCATGAAACTATAGGCTATGGAATTTTCCATGCGTTTTATAACATTTCAAATTGCATACCTTGTAGGCCAAAAGTGCTCTGGTGTGTACATGTCAGATTTTCCATGTGGTGATTCTTCTAATTCAATGCTACGTATACATTTGCTTCAACATGGGTGCTCCACAAAAAAAATTACCTCTCCGAACTATATAATGCTAGGATGTTAGTAAATAGATTCATTCGACCAACTATAAATACCATTAATTATTTTTACTTTTCCATTGTCTTTGATCATTTTACACATATAATTAATTACTTTTAATGCTTCCTTTTTAATCCCAACAGGTTTAGTACAACATTCTTTTGGAAGTGAAATAAATCATTATTTGATTAATTTATTGTTCATGTCTTTGGTTCTCTATTTATTGTTGATTTTGACACTAGGTTGAAGGGATCTAACACTGATGCATTACGAAATGTGTGAGAAAGTATACTTATTAAGTTGCATTGTTGAGAGAGCCATTGTGGTGTTGGTTTCAAAGCACATTATTTATTCTCCATGCCTTTCATTTGGTGCTTATTGTTCCTATTGATAGCAAGCTGCAAGGTTTTATATTGATTAAGATGCATTGTGCAAATAGTGAGTGTGGTGCTTCTTAAGTAGCAGACCATTGTTAAAATCATCATGTTTTGCTCCGGATTCCCATTTCACATCATTAATTTTTTCCTTACATAGATATATGTATATGCACAAATTCTTGTATAGATTTACTATTGTTTTTCCTATATTGCCTCAAAACAAGGCCTTCCTTGTCATTCAAATAAAATAATAATAAATGTTGAATTTCCATGGTATCTCCCATGCATGTTTCATTCTTCTCTTGCTTAGGGTTCTTGATATAGGCCATGCACCCTCATTATGCCATTATGGTAGGAAGACAAACACGCATGGCTTTTGTAGTTCTACATTTAATGCCATATTACTCTTGTTCTTACATATATATATGTCTAGAAAAAAATTTCTATACATTTGGTGACATCTTTCTAATGTTCACTACAAATAATATGTAGTCTCTAATTCAATTAAAATACCTTGACAAAGTATCCATGTCATTTGAATCCTACAATTATGGAGTTGATACTACTTATAACATCTTTACTTTTTGCAAAAATCCACTTTTGATGTCCATTAAAACTAAACTAATGGAATCACTTTTCCAAAAGACATAACTTACTAATTGAATAAATTTTTCAAAAGCATACTTGTTAATTTGATGTTAGGAAGATAGCATGTAATGCACAATTTGGTAGCCACTTTGTAACTGGAAAATCCTATTCTTGAACACAAGAACCATCTTCCCATTTTAATGAATCAAACAATTGATTTACCTGTACAAAAACATCAAATATACATTCTATTAACACAAAATATATAATACCTTAAATATTGGACAAAGATTATAATTATTAAGAAAAATAATACTTAATAAATTCCAATTGTATTCAATTGATAAAATGTGATTTATAAAGAAAATTTTTATTTAAAAATAATTTTACTAATATTACTTAAGAAAACTAATACTTTACAAATTTAAATTGTATTCAGTTTATAAAATGTGATTTATAAGGAAAAGAACAACAATAAATAGACAACAAAACACATGAACAATAAATTACTAGTTTTGGCAAAATTCCCATCGATAACAAATTACAAATTGTGCACCACAATAGTTTTACAACTCTCCATCTTGCTAAAAAATAGAACTGACACTGACAATTTTTATAGTGGTTTGGTATCAAACCCACACCATAATGGCTCTTTCAACAATACAACTTAATCAAATTATGCTGCACAAAATGGTAGGTGTTTGTTGATATGCACGTTGAGCATATTCATTGTTCTAATATAATGATGTCAACTATTTCTGCTACCTTGTGAAATGAGAAACTCTGGTGTTTATGTTATTTAATCCACAACTTCAATCTTTCCATCTATTAGTATTCATATCTACCTTATGATAATTAAATCATAATTAATCAATTGATTCATCAACTAGACAAAAATATCAAATATAAATGTACATCTAGGCCTGAAAACTATTACAGTATCATACATATAAAATTATATGATAGCTTGTATTGTTGACAAAAATGATTATTAGTAACAAAACTAATTATTTAAAAATTTAAATTCTATTGAAATTTTTTATTGAAAAATCATTCCCCTAAGATTATTTTCATAATCAATTTCAAACTAAGAAATATTGATGTATAAATCAAAAGATCAATTTCTCACACTATGCAAATAGTTCTTAATCTCTCGTGGACTACATTATTTAAAGATAATTAAATAATAATCAGTTGATTTACTGATTAACATAGAAAAGCATATGAAACATAAATTTACTCTTTTATGCAAATACTTATTAGTCTCCAAATGCATTTCCTTATTGATGCAGAGGGGATGGGACTTTTGGAAACACAAAATGATTTCAAGGATTGCAATGATGCACTCTCAATCCCCTTCTAGACACCCTTATGGAAATAATGTCTAAATGGCTCACTTGTGACACAAATCCTTCTCCTATGGACCCAAACCCTAGGAATTCTCTTAAGGGGCACAATTACACTTTTCTTGAATGACTACAAAGCCCCAACCCTTTGTCTTAGATGCAAACCCACTTTTCCACCTTAACTAGGCTTCTAGCCCAACTAGGCCTCTAGCGATGGATTTTTTGAACTTTCACTCAACTTTCCCAAAGGACCCTCCAATCTAATGACTGAATAAGTTGTGTTTCATGATCCTACACAACATACTAGAACCTTGATGGCACTTATTTCAGACCACTCTTTGCAAAATCTATTGTTTTCCTCAAAATCAAGGCCTAATTAGCCCTCTTTTTCAAAGAAACCCTATGCCAAACTCAAATCCAGATCGTGAAACTTTCAATAGTATCTTGAAATGTTCCCAAACCAAGGATTTTCAAGTTTTCAGACTCGTATGACGTCTCTAAGACCCATGATCAAAAAACCCTCCATTTAATCCCTTAAAACTAGGGATTTTTGGCTACCAACCTTCCAATCACTTCCAGGATCTATTCTTTGACTTTTCCCCATTAGATAGACATGTTTAATCAATCCCAACTTAAAAATATGCCCCTTTGTTAAGGAAAAACTCCCACTACTATACCTTGGCCTCCATTTTATGCACTTTGCCCTGTGACAATTTGGTGTAAACCTTGATATTCCTTCCTACCTACATGTTATCCTGTTAGATTTGTATTATACATGTTAGAATATATCCATTTCATAGGTTACAACATCATTCCTTCATGAAATGGATCAAACATCCAAGAAAACTCTCAAAACTACTGCAAAATCTGTCTTTTCCTATGGACAGTCAGTTATAATGTACAAGAATTGACCTCTATTGCTTATCAGTACATGTAAAGGTGCTAAAACATGTAAATACAAACTCCTAAAGCATTCAACTGAACATATCTTCAACAGAAATCAGTGGTTCATCAAGAAAAACACAGAAAAATGCAAGAAAAAATAAATTCTATTGAGTTTTCTGAGAATAGTTCGTATAGTACTTGCTATATCAACCCAACCTCTATACAAATGCTTCCTCTAAGGTTATAGATCAATTCCCCAACTGTCCCAACCGATTAGATTTGGTTTGATTACATTATAATTGCTAAATCATGAAAAACACACTTACCCGCCTAAAGTTGGATTTTGAAATTTTGAATTTTCTAACTTAAAATTTATTGACTTGTACCAACTAAAAACCATCTAATCTTTAATATGTAACTTTAATTGACTTAATCAAATCATTATATTCCTATCTACACCCTTAGGACACTATTGGTCCACTTACATTGCAATTTGGTCCTAGGGTCCTTACTAGGACCCTCAGGACTTTTGATTCCTCTAATGCTTTTATCCATTTCAAAAGCCATTATAGGCTTCAAGATGTTATAGTTGATGCTCTGAGGTGCTTGACAGGACTTCATGTCCCCTACACTGCTCTGACTCTTCAACTGACCCTTAAGGAGCTTGGGTGCCCCTACACCATTCTCCCCAAGAAAGAAAGGTTTCTTGTCCCAAGAAGTATACAACTTGTTGCCACCACAAGACTCCTTGCTCTTGGATGTTTGCACCTTCAAATTACAAGGCATGTAATCTCCCAAAGTCACCTTCTTCCTCTTCTGCCAACCTGCCCTCATGATAGAATCAAAACATTGATGAGCTTGTCCTCTTTGCTGTTTGAACTCAGTCTATCCTTGTGCCCTGATTTTGCCTTCATTCCACTAATTCCTTTGTAAAGAAACACCACCACTAGCATCCTCAACTATAGGGCATTCAATTTATCCAACCTTGATACTATCCAAGTCCCACAAATTATGATTTTTAGGATTGTATGCTTCATATCTCTGCTACAATTCATCATTCCTCTTTCAACCAGTATCTTCCCCTATCTTACCCTGTATATTCTCATGCAAATTCTTCTCAAAACAGATCACAAAAATTTCATTAGGCTACTCCAAAGGAAAAGGCACCAACTTATATCTACTATCTCCTTTATGCACCAAATATGTATTATGGAATCCATCATGCATTGTCCTCCAAGCATACTGCCATGGTCTCCCTAAGATGATATGACCACAAGTCATTGGAATGACATCATAAAGCACCATGTCTTGATATGATCCAATTAAAAGATCCACATAAACCATCTTACCAATCTCTACATTTTGCATTTGAGTTACCCAAGTGGCCTTGTAGGGAGTAGGATGATCAAATGTGTCAATTCCCAACTTGGCTACCATATCAGTTGAAACTAAATTGCTATGTGAACCTGAATCTATGAGTAATTTGCATATTTTACCATGATTGAGACAATTTGTCTTGAAGATAGTTACCTTTGGCTCTTGATGAAGTCTTTCTCCTTGCTTTACCATAATAAACTCACCATCAGTCACAGGGTCTTCCATTAATGTTTTTGGTTCCCCCTTGTCTTCTTCTTCTTGTACCAAATTAGCTCTCCTATCTCTGCCCCTCTCTGATTGCTCCCATTTAGGACACTTGAAGGAAGGATGCCCTGGTTCATTAAAATTGAAACACCTACTTGTGAATGGGCCTCTACCTTGTCCAAATCTTTCTCCTCCTCTAGGAGTGTATCCTCCTCTTTGATCTGATAACACCTCTTTACCTTTGTCATTGCTGCTCTTATCATTGTTGCCTTGTCCTTGTTCTCTATTATGACACAAATCCTTCTCCTATTGACCCAAAACCTAGGAATTCTCTTAAGGGGCACAATTACACTTGTCTTGAATGACTACAAAGCCCCAAACCTCTATCTTAGATGCAAACCCACTTTTCCACCTTAACTAAGCTTCTAGTCCAACTAGGCCTCTAGTAATGGATTTTTTGAACTTTCACTCAACTTTCCCAAAGGACCTTGCAATATAATGACTGAATAAGTTGTGTTTCATGATCCTACACAACATACTAGAACCCTGATGACACTTGTTTCAGACCACTCTTTGCAAAATCTGATGTTTTCCTCAAAATCAAGGCCTAATTAGCCCTCCTTTTCAAAGCAACCCTAGGCCAAACTCAACTCCAGATCATGAAACTTTCAATAGTATCTTGAAATGTTCCCAAACCAAGGATTTTCAAGTTTTTAGACTCCTATGACGTCTCTAAGACCCCTGATCACAAAACCCTCCATTTAATCCCTTAAAACTAGGGCTTGTTGGTTACCAACCTTCCAATCACTTCCAGAATCTATTCTTTGACTTTTCACCATTAGATAGACATGTTTAATCAATCCCAACTCGAAAATATTCCCCTTGTTAAGGCATAACTCCCACTGCTATACCTTAGCCTCCATTTTATGCACTTTGCCCTATGACAATTCGGTGTACACCTTGATATTCCTTCCTACTTGCATGTTATCTTGTTAGATTTGTATTATACATGTTAGAATAGATCCATTTCATATGTTACAACATCATTCCTTCATGAAATGGATCAAACATCCAAGAAAACTCTCAAAACTACTACAAAATCTGTCTTTTCCTATGGACAGTCAGTTATAATGTACAAGAATTGATCTCTATTGCTTATTAGTACATGTAAAGGTGTTAAAAAATGTAAATAAAAACTCCTAAAGCATCCAACTGAACATATCTTCAACAGAAATCAGTGGTTCATCAAGAAAAACACAAAAAAATGCAAGAAAACATAAATTCTATTGAGTTTTTTGAGAACAGTCTGTACAATACTTGCTATATCAACCCAACCTCTGTACAAATGCTTCCTCTAAGGTTATAGATCAATTCCCCAACTATCCCAACAGATTAGAGTTGGTTTGATTACATTGTAATTGCTAAATCATCAAAAACACACTTACCTGCCTAAAGTTGGATTTTGAAATTTGAATTTTCCAACTTAAAATTTATTGACTTGTACCAAATAAAAACCATCTAATCTTTAATATCTAACCTTAATTGACTTAATCAAATCATTATATGCCTATCTACGCCCTTAGGACACTATTGGTCCACTTACATTGCAATTTGGTCCTAGGGTCCTTACCAGGACCCTTAGGACTTTTGATTCCTCTAATACCTTTATCCATTTCAAAAGCCATTATAGGCTTCAAGATGTTATAGTTGATGCTCTGAGGTGCTTGATAGGCCTTCATGTCCCCTGCACTCCTTTAACTCTTCAATTGACCCTTAAGGAGTTTGGGTGCCCCTGCACCACTTATCTTAAGAAAATTAAATAATAATTAATCAATTGATTGATTAACCTACAAAAAAATGTTAATTATACATTTCCATCTACTCTTTCCAACTATTACAATAAAATACACATAAAATTATATCATATTTTAAATTTTTACAAAAACTAATTATTTGAAAATTTAAGTTTTATTTAATTAACTAAAAGTAATTAATTAAAATCATTTTAAAATAATTATTGTAATTAAAAATATTCATGATTAATTGCTTCAAATTCAAAAAAACTTATCGTCATTTAGCTCCTCTTATTCCATATTCAATTATTAATATGCTTTCCTTTTTCTGACTTTCTCTAATACTTGGAAATATTAACAACTTGCTTCCTTGCTCCCCACTCATTATCGATTTGTGGTATACCACTATCCCAATTGTTAGATACAAATTGGTGTCACACCTTGTCTAGATAGCAATAGAATTACAAGTGCAGATGCCTATACCTAATTTGCATCTCGTCAAAAAACACATGCATACTAAAACTTTAATTTACAAAACTATATAAATATACTAATTTTTTAAAAGTACTCAATATTGAATGTCTTCCTTTCATGGAAAAAATCTGTACTTTTTTTGTTTATAGAAAACTTCCATTGACTTCAAAATTAAATGATTAATTGATTCAATAGGCTACACAAAAAGTGACAATATACATGCGCGTCTATTGCCAATAAATATAAAATTTAAATATTCTTGCTAGAAGAAACAATTATTTTAAGTTTATTATTTAATTTAATTTTTAAGTTCCCACTTTTAAACAAATTTAAAAATTGAATTTGAAATTCTCTAATAGTCTTAACTAAAATCTATACAAAATGTTCTTCGTGAAATTCATACAATCTAACTCATCCATTTCATTCATAGTCACCTTTCCATGCAAATAAAAAGCTTCAACCCTCCTCACCATAAATGTTCCCCATCGTGGTGGGCCCCTATCAGCTAATTGTCGTATGCCTATGCATACGACTACTAGTTTACATTGACAATCATTTATAACTATTCTGTTTATAGGAGCATCGACATGAAATCAATACAAGTTCTTTTGAGTATAACGATGAGACTAATATTAACTCTTTTCAAACAATCACACTAGAAACCACCTATGGAATATCAAGAGTCAAAATTTAGAAATCCACTTATTTAGAAACAATCTCCACACTAGAAGCCAATTATAAAAGACCAAGAGTCACAACTTATAATTCCATATTAGATGTCCCTTTGAGATTTGAACTTTGAGAACTCAATACTTTAGCCAATTAAGCTCAACCCTTTGGACATTAATTTTAATTTTATAAAATTATCCTTTAATTTATAAAAGAGAATATTTTAGGAAACATAAATTTATATGAGCATTGGGTGGGTGCCTGAAGTTGGGTACCAATTTTCTGGCCACTTATGATTTTTTTTAAAAAATGCTCCCGCGTTATAATGCGAGCACATTATAACAAGCATGAATTATTTCATGTTAAAAACAAAGAAAAAAGTGATTATTTGCCTTGGAATACAAACCCAAAGGCTTGGAGGGCATTCCCAACAAGGCCAGAGACGTGTTTTTGCAAATTATACAGTTTTTCACATAATCGGGTCCATGCTCACCATCAAGATTGCATCTAGTTCAATATTGACAAAATCAAAAACATGGGTAATGTTAGGTTCTCTCTTAGCTATCCAATGATATAATTTTTTTCACTTTTCGACAATGTTAAGCCTTCATCCATAATTTATTGTGTTTGTATGTCTATTTTTTGCCAAAAAGCAGTGTTTAGTTTTTTTTTGTTATAAATTAACCATTCATCAAAATTTTAAATAAATTACATTTTTAGAAACTAGATTCCATTCTACAAATTTAAAAAAGAAAAAAAAAAAAAATTAATTATTTTCAAAAATTTGTAGGGGGAGCATGGCCAAAATTCTGCTTTTCAGGAAGTGCCCACTTAGAAAATTAGTAAAAAATCAAATATTCATTAAAAAATTATCAGAAAAATTGAGCACCAACTAGATGCTACTAGCTAACTTCTAACCATAGCGATTTTAAAAGTACTACAAAAAAGTTCACCGTGCTCAGGTCATACAAGAGTTGCTATGTTATATTTTTCTGACAAAAACAACACCAATTTTTGTACATCCCTCTTTTGAACCCCTTAATCTCATCCATTTTCAAAATAAATTAGTAGTTTAGAAAGTAGACTCGGAGCACTTCGATACTTTTTTTGTTCCATCTCAAAATTTTGAGTGTAACTATCCTCAATTTCACGTCCAAGGTCAACATTTCTTGATTTCAGAAAAAAAGTGGCCACTTAAGCTCCCTTTTGGGAACCATCTTGGTGCACTTACCCCATTATTGACATGGATATGTGGTTGATATGGTTATTCTAGTAAAATCCAAGTCCTCCTCCTTTGGCTTTGAGTTAAGGGAGTTGGCCTTAATTGAGATATTTTGAGGGATAGAATCAAGATTAATGGAATTGGTTAGTGAGGTGGTCAATACTTTGGTTTTCTTTAAAGGGTTAAGGGGTTCTTACATGTCCCAACTAAATGCAATGAGTCTATGCCATCATGTCAGTGTTTCATCCCCTCAAGAGTGGTTCATTTATGGTCCTTCATCAATAATAATAGCGTCTAACTATCTTATTCTAGGTTCCATTTGACTTATGAGTGTAGTGTTAGTATTCCTCTTAACTATAGGTTTTGTCTCATTGGTCTCTCAAGCTCATCTATATGTAGTGTATGTTTCTTTAGAAATTTTATTTTTATTGTATGTTTTATTTATAGTACTTTACTAAGTTATGTCATTTCAAGTATTTTACTTTACCAATACTATTTTTTTTAGGTGGTGGGGTTGATCCCTTCATGGTCTTGGAAAATATGTAATAGACTTGAATTTGGTATCATTTATATGCCTAACAAACATATTTCTTTTATGTAATTAATATATATATAGAGAGAGAGTAATGGGAGAGGGTACTATTTGAATTAGAAAATTATAATACTAAAATTTTGAAATGTTTTTGATAAAAAAAAGTAGGGGTAAGGGCCCTTAATCTCGAACAAAACATTAAAAGTCATACCATAAAGCGAAAAATTCCAACCACAACATAACAAGAAAAAACATGCTGCGAAGCCAGATCATCCAACAAGATCAAGAATAACTAAGATACAACAAGCATAGACAAGATAGACCATAGAACTAATATAAGGTTGCACACAAGCCCAGTTGAGTAATAGTACAAATGAATCAAAATAGGAAACAACAATAGTATTATAACCAAAAATAGGAAACAAAAAACTAATCCTTTTGGCTATTAATCAACTCCCATTCTTCCGAGAGCATTTCCAACTCCTTAGTCCATGGTTCTTCACCATCCTCAATCACTTGATCTACCTATTTGTCTTCCTCCTTAGAAGGTTCCAATATGCACTTTCTTTTCTTGATCTTTGCTCTACTATTTAGAGTTTTGAAGATAGCCTTCTCCATAATTCCACAGAAAACAACAATTAGCCTTTTGAAGGCCTCGTCTAGCTTGTTTATTCTATCCTATCGTGCTAATATTTCATAATTTTAGGAATTTTTGTCAACCATCTCCCCTTCCTCATCTAGAGTTTCCATCACCTCAATGTTAACAACATCCTACTCCATTTCCTTGTCCACAAGATTTTCTTCATCTTCTTCAAAGTTCTTAACCACACCCTGATCAATACCATAATTGTCAAATGTTATGTAGCTATATATTAAGATATTTGAATTTTGTCACATGCTTTTTATAATAGTGTAGTGGTAAAATTTGTATATTCATGTCCATTTAAGCATTTAGTTTTCAATTTATTTGAAGGAATGATTTAATATATCTAAATATTGATAAGTGGCACACTCTTATTAAGCATAATTTATTTTTTGTTCCATTACCAATTATGCATATATTAGGATTATAAATTGATGCATATAAATCTAGGTTGATAGTAAGAAAAATATATCTCATATGAACTTATTATCAACCTAGATTATTGTGCATCAATTTCTAATCCAAATATTTGCATAATTTCTCTATCCTAGGGTAATCCCACAATGCCTAAGTTCAATCCTGAGTGGCTTGAGATTGAACACAAATACAAAATTTTAAATTATTATGGAGCTTAAAAATAAAACAATACATCACAATATGTACATAGTCCATATGCATGTTTGTATGTCATTTCCTCAAACATTATCCTAAAGTGATGAAACTAATTATCTGAAAAAGGGTTTGAACTAGAAAAAATGGACCTTACTAATCCAAAAACTTTGAGATGCCTAAATTCGATAAATATAAGGGAAAGGGAGATCCTAGGGAGAACCTTAAAGAATACTACATAACATTCCAAGAGGTTTCTTATCTTGATGATTAACTCTTGAGACTATTCCCTAGAATCTTGGGTGGCAAGCCGTAGATTGGTTTACCCACCTTCCTCATGGAACCATCACCACATTTTTTGAGATTTCCAAAAAAATTGTTTCACATTTCTCCTACAAAATTGAACATGACATCCCCATGATGGACCTTTGTAACACAAAATAAAAGAGTAGAGAAAGATTTTATTCTTTCTTACAAAGATGAAGACATCTTGTCAATCACCTTGCATGGCCTATTCCTAAAAAAAACTTGTCACTATCTTTGTCCAAAACTTGAATTCAGAAACAAGATTTCATTTACAAATGCAATGTGCTCACTTATTCAAATGAAATCATAAAAAAAAATGAGTTTCCATAGAGAAAGAAATTATTTCCAAAGGACTGGTTACTTAAGATCTATAAAGAGAACAAAGACAACAATTAATCTAGTGGTATATCCTGATTTTAGAACAAGAACAACAACATAGTTGAAATAAAGAAAAATAGGTTGTGTATATAGGGGGAAGGTTTATCAAAATGGATTGATGAACCAATTAGGGACTTATTTTCCTTTATGTCATCAGGAAATGAGATTTTGACAATGAATTGACTAATAACCCTTAGGTGAATCAAGTCAATGTGAGAATCTTTAGATTTCCTTATGGTTGAAGGATAAGGGTCAAGATCAAACAACACTTTGGGGAGAAAAACTAAAAAATAACAAAATCTACTCTAAAATACAATCCAATACTTGAAACTTGAACATTAAGCTCAATACTTATAGAAAAAGAAAATAGAATGAAGATTTGAGAAGGGAAGAAACATGTGTAACCATCACCAAAAGTGATTTTTGAAAGTTGATCTGAGACTCATTTTCCCATGGGTGAATGGGTCCAAGTATAGTGGTTGCAACAATTTATTTTGGGAGCCTCTAGTGTAGATCTAAAGTTTTTGATTTGTCCAAGTTTCGGTGCCAAAAAGTCAAAAAAATTGATCTATAGGCAAAATTCCATGATTTGATGACAACTTTGTAAATCTTGCATTTAAAAAGGTCTTCAAGTCTTCTTCAACCTAAATCTACAATCACACACACAAGAGAGAAAAATGTTTGTTTTGGGTGAATAGGAGTTTTCCTTGGTCAAGCCTTGTTTTGGAAATCAAACCTTGAATTGAAATACTGAATGAAAGAGGGAATGAAGAATGAACAAAGCTATGTTACCACTTAAAAAAACCTTGCACGAAACCTTGATAATGGAGATCTTAGGAGGTCTGCAACTTGCACAAGATGGCTAGATTGGATGTGGATCTTGACACTTGAATCTTACTTGAAATGATACCTTGAATACTTGACTTGATCATGAAACCTACATCACAATGTTAGCTCCAAAAACATGCATGATGCAAGAATACTTTGACATGATGAATAGATTTGGAATGATTTAATAAATCTCTGATATATCTGCTCTTGAATTTCCTTTTGTTACTCATGAAATGCTCTCTTAGATCTTGAAAAATGTTAGGTTTATTTTCTTGAAATTCTAGGTGAAACTTAGTGAAATGACCTTGTATTTATAAGTATCCTTAATTTCCCAAAATTCAAATATCACAAGCCGAAATTGAATTATGGATTTGAAAACACAAATAATAGCAAGAACATAATTTAAATTTAGGTCCAAAGGTTTAGGGATGAACCATTTTCCCATGGGCGAATGGGTCCCAGGTCCTAAAACTTGAAACACACATTCCTCAATGTCAAGTGTTATGTTTAGGAATTAATTATTGTTGAGTTTCCTCCCTTTAAAAAATGTAATTAATTAGGCTTGTAAATGAATAAAAGGGATAATTAGGGCATAATGAAGCTCAATTAATTAAGAGGGTCCAAATAAGTGTGTAAATGTAAAGGGGTACATTTAACAACACTAAATTAAGGCATTATTAAATTGAATTTTAAATAGGAGGGCCCAAACAAGTGAGAAAATGTAAAAGGTTACAATTTTTGACACTACAATAGTCAATTATGGTGTGACTAATTCCAAACATGCCCAAAACATCCAAATACCTCCACCATCATCATATCCTCAAAAAACTCTAGCTCCTCAAAATAATGTGGTCATCCCAAAAGGTCAACCTATATGACATGTTAGACATGAATAAAAATGCTTGGGTGAGCCTATTGAAATTATCCTCCAAAAGCTAGTCCAAGAAAATGTAATCCAACTTCTAGCCATAAAACCCCTTAGTCCAAGTGTTTCTAAACCCTCTTGGTACAAAGAGCATGCATTTTTTGAATATTATAGGGTACATGGACATAAAATTTCTAGTTGCATGAGACAAAAAAACTTGATCTAAGATCTCCTTGATAGTAGAGAGATCATCATTGAAGGAAAAAATCACCCAATGAACAATTGGGTATCTACAAGAAACCATTCTCTCACCACAATGATGGTAAATCTTCTACATCTTATAATCTAGCACCCTATGCCTACAACAACAATAGCTCATATGATTCCATTATTGGCTACTTTAAACAAAGTCCTACTCAAGTAGCCACTATAACTATCAAAGTGCCTAATTATGTCATCACTACCCAATGTGGCTGCTTATTTTATGATAGTTATTCACATCAATTTACTAACATTACATCTTGTAAATTATCTTAACTCTAAAATTTAATCTATTAAATCCACTGCGAATACTTAAACAACTTTAGGAGGAAAATTTATGTAGGCTCATGTGATTGTAAACTAGATAGAGAGATGGTTTATATAGTCGGTTGGATATAGTTCCATTTTACTAGTTGATCTTTATGTGAATATGTGATGTTTAAGTTATTCATATTTTTTATGTGATGGGTGCATGAGCTAGTCACATTATGTATATGTGATGCAATAATAAATTATATTATTATGTATATGTGATGTACGTTTGAATCATCCATATTATGTATATCTTTTTTTCTCAAATTGGTCACCATCTATGAATGTTAAGTATGTATGAGATGGTCACCATGTGTATAAATAGATATATCATTCAAGATGAGAGAATGAATTCTCTTTATAATTAGTGTATGAACTACGAACCTTCTAATTCTCAAATGCGATGCAACCTTGAGGTTTAATGTTTGGGTCTAAGAATGTTGTTAACATTAGGAGCTTATCAATTTCTAGTGTAAGTGTATGGGTGGTGGCATGGAGTCATCACCATGATAGTAGTTGGATAAGATATAAATTTGGTACTTCAAGATTAGATGAAAGATGCTTGATCATGTATTAATAGTTATTGTGAATTAAATTGGAAAAAGTAGTAACCAAGGTTCAATTATTACATGCTCATGCGATATACCATTCAACTATCATATTCCTAGTTTCTCAAACTCTTCTCCTTCTCTAATTTATTGCTAAAGAATAGTAGGCCATTAATGGCCTTAAGCTATTGGGTGACTAGTAGTTGGTCTAGCCTCTGACTGATTTTTCTCTGTGTTTTATTGGTCTCTATGTAATTACTCTCTTTTTTAACTTTTTGGGTGTCTCATATCTTGTGATCCCCCCTGCTTGACCTCTATGGTCATTTTGTTAATGGATACATGTCATTCCAAAATTTAATCTAATCAAAACACTTGGTTGCCTAATTATTACCATACCTATTGGGTGATCCCATAATACTAGTTTACAATTTTTGGCCAAACTGGACACTGAAATAATTTTTTCTAACTAAATCTTCACTTTTGGGCACCTATAGCGGCTAAACCATGGGGAATTTGAAGATGATGCAAACTAGTGATTTGTGAATTTTTTTGTGTAGATTCTAATTTTTTTTTTCAAATTTTTTGGAATCAAATTGCACTTCTTTTTCCATCTCCTTTGAAAACTAGTTTTTTCAGTAAACAACATTTTTAAGGAGTGACACTCGTTGTATAATACATAAATTTTTTCCATGAAGGATATATATTTGAATTTAGATTTGTAACTACAATATCTAGTGCTTCCAATGGTTTCGTAGTTTTTTATTGAATATTTTTTCCTTAATTAATTTATGAAGTCAAACCAATTACAATTCAGACATAGGCAGACCATATAACATGTAACTTTATTTGTATGTATCGAAATTCAATTTATTTTTTTTGTTCGATCAAGGAATTCAATATCTAGTGCACTCATATTTTTCAAAAAAAAATTATGATAATCTACTATTTTTCCACATGTGCAGAACAAAGAGCTTGATTTTTAGTGAAAAACCTACATTCACAAGAAATAAAAAATAAATATAATAATCAAATTAAATTTAATTAAAATTATACTTTTTTGGAAGCTTATAATAAGGACTACATACTTACCAAAAATAAATTTTAAATGAATTCATTTGATCCCCCAAAAGGTAAATTAAAAGTGGTTTTTTATCAGCATTGTGATAGGTGTATAGGAGATTCCATTATAGGTATGGTTTGAAACTAGTGGGGTTCTATCCAAGGGGGATTGGTATAATTTGGTTTGATCAAACCCTATTCAATTGGAATCCTTTAAATGGAACTTTTCAAGGCTTAAATCATTATATTTTCTAAAAATATGTGATTTCAACAAAAATCGGGATCTCCCAGAAAGTGTAAACCACTATTGTGGCAACACTGTATTATATGCACACTCCGTGATCAAGTGACTTTGATAAATAGGAGAAATGTATTAGTTCCATATAATATATTATTTTATTTATTTTTTAATGGAATTTGAAAGATTCCAAGGAAATAAGCGAGGATGGAAATTTCACAAGTCATAAATTATACTTGTATCTCCTTGTAAAAGTCATTCTAGAACCTAAGGAAGGGAGAAATTTTATTTCATATGGAAATTGATAATAAATCCTTAACAAATAAGAAATTTTCCATCCTATGAATATTAGCTAGGTGTTGCACATATGATACAATTAATAGTAGGGTAGTTGTATCCCATTGTACCACTATCTTATAATGTGTCATTCTACGGGATTCAAAGGAATAAAGAAGTAAACCTAGATTCTATGGAATCAAAAAAATAACATAGTTACTACTAGATAGATGCACATTCTTCTTTATTAATGAGATGAGTGAGAGCTTTATGTATACATTTGATTATGGATATTACTCAAATAAATGTCTTAATTTTAGTCCATCATGTACCTCCTTATTATCCTTTACATATTGTTAGATTATAGCATGATTATTTTACTAGATTTAGTATTCACAATTAACCTTAGGTCGTGAATATTATAAATGACCTCAAATATTGCCTCTACAATCCTATTGAAATAAATCACCCTTATTTAAAATTTAGTCACTGACTTAGCTTCCTTGATCCTTAATGAAAGGAAATATGTAGATCTATATTATCATTGATTATTAGTAACATAAAAAAAATAACCAATTCTCTATCCATTAATGTTCAATCCTAATCTATGGTTATTGAAAAACAATCCTCTAAGATCATTAATCAACTAAAAATATAGAAAGGGAATTGATATGGTGCCTCAAAGTATTCATTAATACAAATTAGTTTTTTTGGGGGGGATAGTAAATAGTTACCAATGGCCTCTCTCGATTTGGGACAATTAATTTAATGGATTTCATAGAAAATACAAGGAAAAAACGTTCACATATTTCTGCATAGTGTATATGCTTACATATTGTAAATAGTAGCAAATTGACATATTTTTTAAAATAATGATTCAATGAAAATATTAGTAACCCATAAGAATTCAAATAACAAAAAATGTAAATCTATTGAATAGGAATATGGAGAAAAATTGTCTCCAGTTTTGAATGGGTGCATATAATTTTACAATTGGAAGTCATTCATATCTCATAATATAGATCAAAAGAATTTGAAGGTCCATAATGTCAAATAGACAAAATAAATGAAATCTAATAGGATAAAGATCCAAAATATATTACTGATTGTACATTATGAAATTCATTTCCTTAATGGTTAAATTATATAAATAATTTAACAAAAAATATTATAATAATATAATTGTGTTTCACTAAATATAAATAAGTAAAATAATTTATCTAAAAATAAAAAATAATTATAACTATAATAAAATCTTAATCAATATTATCATTGAAAGAAAAACAAGGAAAGCTAGGAAACAGTTAAGTTAAAAGAAGCCACACTCTTCAAATTTGATTATGTTTGGGATCATCCATAAGTGATCCAACAATTTAATATACTACTTATTACAGCCAAAAGTCTGTAAGTGGGCATCTTTCCACAATTAAAGGAGATCAATAATATTATGCCTACCTAGCTTCGGGTTGGTCAAGTGTGTTCGACGATGCACTCCGAGCGTATCCACCTTCATTGTTATCATCCAACAGAAGTACCTTCGTTTCTGCTAGCTCTCTCACAACAGTATTCATTGAGGGTCTATTTGTTGATCTTGGTTCCACACAAGTGTATGCAATCTCTGCAACTTTCCATGCAGATGCTACATTATATCGGCCACCCAACGAAGGACCCATCAAGTCTGCTAGCCTCCCGCATGGAAGCAATTTTTTTGCCTGTATAATAAAAAATATGAAAACTGTATATGATTATAAATGAGTAAAATGATATAGATTATATATTAAATGATTTACCGATTCGACTATTCTCTCCTTGGGTGGTACTCCAAAAATAATCTCCAACAAAACTACACCAAAACTGTAGACATCACTCTTCTCATTTAACGATGAAGTTCCAAAATATCTGCATCAAGTTCAAAAGTGAGTGTACTTTCAACAATTTGATGAATGTTAGACTAATTAGTTGGTTGATAAAAAAATAATATGATGGTGAAGTAAGAAAATACTCAGGATCAAGATAGCTGAGGGTCCCCTTGACATTAGTTGATATATAGCCTTTGGAGCTGTCTAACAACTTCGATAGACCAAAGTCAGATATCTTGGCAAACATTCTTTTATCCAAAAGTATATTACTGCACTTAATGTCTCTGTGTATGATTGGAGGACTACAACCCTCATGCAGGTATAGCAAACCCGCAAAGCATGTAAGACCTTTGTAATGTGTAGCAGCAATTTTAGATTGTGTAACAATAAAATATTGAAACCAATTACTTAAACAAATTACCCTCTACTGCTTGGAGAGCAATGTTGACTCTGGTTTGCCAATCAAGTGGCTTCTCTAGTTTGGCCGGGCCTGTAAATATAATATTAAGTTTTTTATCTAAAATTTATTTAAGTTTAATTTTATTCACAAGAATATGGAACAAACAATACCATGTAAATGATCCATCAAAGTTCCACATTCCATAAATTCGTATGGTAAGGCCACTATAGGTTGTTTGCAATACCCAACAAAATTGACAAGATTCTTATGGTATATCCTCGAAAGGAGAGTTACCTAGAGCCAAGAACACAAGCACTAGAATTTAAATTTGGGTTGAAATAAATGTATCAGGATACATAAAATTGTTGTATTTAATGAAAAACTCAATATTTGTGAAGAAAGGAAAACCTCATTTTGAAATTCTTGCTTTCCTTGAAATGAATCCGTTGAAAGTATCTTCACTGCAACATCATTCCGTGAAAGTTGACCATAGAACACAGATCCAAAGCCTCCCTTACCAAGGAACGTAGAGTAGTTATGAGTAGCTGCTTTAATATCTCCTTCGGTATATTCTACCGCCAGTTTGTGGAACTCATTTGGATCATCTTTATCTGTTTTGAAAAAGGAGAATATAACAAAGGTTTCCAACAAGATACAATCATTAAATAATATTTATTGGGTTTAAATAAACCCTATTTCAAGGCCAAGGAATTCTGAAAACACCTGTACGTGAATACTGAGGTTGTACGATAGAACTGTTTGTGGTGAGATCTTTTCGATTATATTTATTTCTCCACAAAAGAACCCCGATTTTCACCACAATTAACAGAACCGAACAGCCAATAGAAAGTCCTATAATCCATATTTCTTTGTTGCTTTTCTTTTCTTCTGAAATTTTATTTTGAGGAAGAACTATGCATGACAAAGTGATACCCAAGTGAGGAAAGTTTTATTTACAAAATAAATTTGAATGATTATCCATTTCAGATATTGAGCAGTAGTGATGTCCTTCCACAGGAACACAGACAAGAAAGAATGCCGTCATACCGAAGGTTCAAACCAGGCTTAGCTAAACCAGGTGGCATAACTCCATCTAATTTATTGCTCTGCAGAAAACTATTCAATATAAAAGCTAATTATTAAAATTGTACCTTATTGAGTAAACATTAGCTTTCGCTAAATTATCAAAACATTAACAAAATTCTTACAAGAAAAGAGAATGTGATTAGGAAACATACAGTTCATTTAACATGGGAACCTTTTCTAACGAACTCGGAATATTTCGAGTCAGTTCATTATTTTGCAGTTGCCTTTGACATACCAAGGAGAGTAAAGATCAACACAAACAAACTACCTTTCTCATTCATTTATGTATATAATAATCTCATTTCTAATAGAAGATAGTTAAGGATCTCTTACAGTGTTGTAAGGTTCTTCAATGTGCTTAGGTCTGGAATAGAGCCTGCCAAATTATTGTTGCCTAACAGCTTAAACAACATAAAGTTATCACTCAATTGAGTGGAGTCACATCTATACATTCCAAAATGGAAATTATAATTAATTAAAAATTTGAATTTTCTAGCATCCAATACAAGTAGATGGTGGATGTTGAAAGAAATTAATTATTCCAACTGTTGGAAATATTAATCTTGAGCAGTCAACGGACAAATGCATTAAATGCACTGTCAGATGAAATCAACTCAGATTTTTTTCCCCCCTACCGTGACTGACATTCTTGCTGTCCAGTAATTGCATTCTAGCAGTAATTTATTATTGGTATTTTTTGTGTATTGGCTGAAAAGCCAAAAGTAGAATTGAATGCATATTCTGTGTAAGTGCAAGATAGAGTTTTGTGGGTGAGACAGAAAGAGGGAATGTTCAGCAGAACATAGTAGAAGAAGGAATGTTCAGGAGCAACTGAACAGTGAAGTTCAGGAGCATCTGCCATAGCAGAAGAAAATTAGCTTTGTGCCCATGCGCCAGAAGCTATCCCACACAGAGCAGCAGTGCAGAAGTGCCAGTGCGTTGGAAAACGCACAGCTTCTGTAGTATATGTGTACAGAGCTTTTGCTCTAACTATTTTCATATGTAAACAATTTTTTTTAATGTAATCTTTTTCTGAGTGAAATAGAATATTGCAAATATTTCTGTCTCTTTGTTTATCTGTCTCCTTCTGTTGGTACACTTCCGTTGTGCATGTTTTCATTTTTTGCCTGGCATAAAAGTTCTGACACCAACGACTTCTATGGTCGGCACAAGCAAGAGAAGGTTCTAGATTATCCATGAAATATATGTGTAGTTGTCTATAGCCGCCCTACCATTTTTTCTCACCTATCATTCATTAATATTCTATCTAACTATATTTAGAGTTCTCTATACATTTAATGCTTATTTGGTTATAAATTGAAAGGCTTAGTCTACCAATTTCAACATTCCAATTAGCAGTTTTTTCTGTGTTTTGGTTATCTCTATTGTGCTTGCTTTTTTGTCATGGTATCAGAGCCATGATTTAGGAATGGTGACTGCAATTCTCCAAAGTGTTATGCTATTAGAAGGTTGTGTTTGCTGAGTATTGGAACTGAAGAATTTAGGGAGACTGCTATTAGAAAGCTGCCCCAGTTATAGAGCATGCAAGCTGCTAAAGATAATACCATCTACGTGGATCAGAGAAGTCAATAGTGTTGAAGGTAAGTTTGACTTAAGCTGAATGTGGTTAAAGGAATAGAATATGTGTGTAGTGGTGCAGTTGAAGTGTAGTTTATTTTTATTTGTGAAAGGCTTGTATTTGAAGTATAAGAGTATAGGTTAAAGAAATCTTTGAGATGTGAAATCTTGAAAGGGCGAGTTGATGTGTGGGGTATGCTGCTTTATAATGTCATGATTTACTATTTTTTTTTTGTAGTTGAGATATTTGAGGGATCTTAAGTGCGATTGTGGATTATATCGAGAAATGCAAGTTATTTTGAAGATGCAAATTGTTTTGTGCCCCGGGGTTGTTTGGTACTATGATGATCAAGTGTATTTAAAAGTCATTTTTCTTGTAAGTGCACTTTGAAATATTTGTGTTCTCGTAGTGTGCAGCAGTTAAGAAAAGTGGAAAGTGGTAACCTTTTACTGAAGTGAACAGTTTGATAAAGCTCTCTTAATCCTTGTAATTCATAAGATTTTTTTTTTTAATTCCTTGTTTGTTTGGCTCATAAGAAGGCCAACATCAACGCATGATATTTGCTAGAGGCTCAGTGTTTGTGTGATTGTATTTTTATTGTGTTTCTAATATGGCTACTTTTGAGAACTCTAATATTTTGGTTAGTGAAAAATTAGATGGCTCTAACTATGCACATTGGAAATGTGAAATGGAATTAATTTTACAAATGAAAGGTTTATGGGAAGTAGGAATAGAAGAAAAAACTACAGATCAAAGAAAATATTAAAAATGGGATAAAATGGATATGAATGCACGAGTTACAATTTATGGAAAATTAGTCCAAGAATTAGGCCTCATGTTCAAAATTTGAAAACAACAAAGGAAATATGGGAAACTTTGAAAAAATGTATGAAAGAACTAGCAAGCTAAAAGTGATGGACATTAAAAGGCGATTAACACATTTGAAAATGAAAGGAGGTGAGAGCAAGAATGATCATATTGCTAAATTGAAAAGTTCTAAGAAATCAACTTGCAATGATGAAGGTTGAGTATAAAGACTCTAAGATTATAGATTTTTTGATTGAAAGTCTTCTAGATGAGTACAATAATTTCATTCATACATTGGAACTAACTCAAAAATTTGAGAATATCAAACTAGAAGAAGTCTATGGTGCTTTGTTAAATGAAGAAGAAAGGCTTAAAATTTTTACAAGTGAGTCTAGCAAAAGTCAAGCATTTATAGCTAGAGGAAAATATAAGAATTACAATCAAGGTAGATTGTATCACAATCAAAGAGAAAATCAAGGGAATCAACATAGAAATAATTAAAGGCAATGGAATCAATAGCCCCCACAAGTAGGATGTTCTTCGCAATTTCATTAGAGATCACAAGCCAGATATTCTCTTAATTCAGGAAACTAAAATGCCAAAGGAGAAAATTGAAAAGATGAAACTTTTCCAGTATTATAGTAACCAGGGTAATAATTCAAGTGGAGCTTCTGGAGGTATTGTGACTTTTTGGAATAGCCATACTATCAGAGGTGATTCGATCTTGGAAGGTATGAATCATATTGCCACTAGATTTACTCATATAAGAGATAACTTTAGTTGGATTCAATTGAACATTTATGCTCCTAATGGAAAAGGCATGAGAAAATACTTTTGATTAGAATTAGCTACCTTTAGGAGGATTTTTTATAGTGAAGCTTGGATTGTTATGGGGGACTTCAACACTCCCCTAATGAATGGAGAAAAATTTGGGGGATCCCAGATCAACCTGGAAAGCAAAGAGGATCTGCAAAATTTCATTGATAATCATGGATTTCATACAGGTCAGATTCGATAGATCTTTAATTTCCAATCAATGGTACTTTGACTATTACTGTTCCCTTAGAGCTCTTACTAGAATAGGTTCTGATCATTTTCCTATCAGTTTCATTGTGGACCCAATAAAAAGAAGAGGAACACTCCTTTCAGATTTGAAAAAATGTGGATCTCTCATCCTGCTCTAAAAGAGGAAATAAGGAAATGGTGGAATATAAGAATTCAAGGAACTGCTATGTTCAGAGTTGCTAAAAAGTTAAGGGAAGTGAAATGCAATCTAAAAAATTGGAAAAAGGAATCTTTTGGGAACATCTTTAGGATTAAGTCTGATCTTCAGATGGAATTGGGAGAAGTTCAATTTAAAATTCAGAAGGAGGGCTATTTGAATGATACCAAGGAAAGAGAGAATGAGATCCTCACGAAGATGCATGACATAATTGGAAAGGAAGAGGAGTTCTGGAGACAAAGATCTAGAGCTCTTTGGTTATCTGCAGGAGACAGAAACAATAGGTACTTTCATCTTTCGGCTTCAAAACACAGAGCTGTAAATAGAATATCTCATATAGAAGTGAATGGAACCAGGTATGAGGAGGAGGAGGACATTAGGAAGCAGGCGGGTTCCTTCTTTAAACACCTTCTTTCGGCCAGTGAGGAAATAAACCATAATGAGCAGGATCAGTTAGTGGAAGCTATACCAAGAATTATCGACCAGGAAAATAACTCTTTTTTGACTTCTATCCCCACCAACGAGGAAGTCAAGCGGGCTGTCTTTTCCTTTGAAGGGAGTAAAGCTCCGGGGCCTGATGGTTTCCCTTTATTTTTCTTTCAATGGCTATGGGAGATTGTTGAAGAAGATGTGGTAAATGCTGTTAAAGAATTTTTTGGCTCCAGAAATCTTCTAAAAGAATTAAATACTACCTTCTTGGTTCTTATCCCCAAGAAACCTGGAGCTAATAATTTTGAGGCTTTTAGGCCTATAAGCCTCTGTAATTCCTTATATAAAATCATATCCAAGGTCTTAACTTCAAGACTCTTAACTCTTTTGCCTTCCTTGATTTCTCCTCAACAGAACGACTTTGTCCCTGGTAGACAAATTCTTGACTCTATTGTTACTGTTCATGAGAATATTCACTCCTTAGTTGAGTCGAAGACTGAAGGCTTTTTATTAAAGCTCGACATTTCAAAAGCTTATGATAGAGTTGACTAGACTTTCTTATTTAAAATTTTAAAGGCTTTTGGTTTTTGCAACAGGGTCATCCAAATGGTTGAACAACTTGTGTCCATGGCTTCCATATCGATTATGGTCAACGGATCCCCCTCCTTCTTTTTCCAGAGCACCAGAGGTCTAAGGCAGGGTGATCCTATCTCTCCTATTTTATTCACTATTATGGCTGAAAGTTTAGGCAGGAATCTGAAAAAGTTGGTTGACTTCAAATTTCTTTCTAGTCTTAAACCTTCTTCGGGCAATCTGGTGTGTTCCCATCAACAATTTGTTGATGACACTATGCTTATGGGTAAAGCCATGGTGGCTAAAGGTAGAACTATAAAAAATTGCTTGACAAGTATGGGAGAGTGTCTGGACAGCTGATCAATAATCAAAAAAGCTCATTGTTCTTCTTCAACACTCTGGATCATAGACAGGCTAAAATTGCTAGAATCCTGGGTTGCAGAGTGGACTCCATTCCTGCCACCTACCTTGGTCTACCCTTAAGTTTGAAACCTCCAGAGTCATTCTGGCTCTCGTTGGTTGAAAGATTTAGCAAAAAGCTCGCGGGCTAGAAAGGAGCCCTGCTAAGTCAAGCCGGAAAACTTCAGCTTCTCAAAGCTTCTCTCCAGAATTTGCCAATCTATGCCCTTAGTCTTTTTAAGATTCCAGCTAAATTTGCTGACGCCATTGAAAAAATCCAAAAAATATTTCTTTGGTCGGGTGTTGAGGAAAAAAAAGACTTCCCTTAATTGGCTGGAATCTGGTTTGTAGACCTAAAAAGGTCGGAGGTCTAGGTTTAAGAAGAATCAGAATAGTTAACAAAATTCTCCTTGCTAAACAAATTTGGAGAATCTCCTCTTCTTCTGGGGAGTGGATTGATATCTTGGCTAGCAAATACTTAGAAAACAACTACTCTTCCATAATTAAGGACTTTCACCTTCTTCCCAGAGGGTCAACTTGCTTGAATAATATAATCAATGGTAAAAGGATTGTGGATGACGGTATTGGTTGGCAAGTTATAAATGGTCATCATAATAGATTTTGGGAGGATAAGTGGCTTTTAAAGGAACCCATTATAAAAATCAATTCCTTCAGCGAATGGGCAGATACCTGCAAGGAACGGTTTGGAAATTATGTGAAAGATTACAGAGTGAATGGTAAGTGGGTGGACTTGTGCAATGTTAGTCAGGCTTTGGCTCCTATCCAGTCATCTCTGTTGGCTATTAGACTTAATTCTAAGAAGCTGGATGACCGCGTGGTTTGGTCTGATGATCCCTCTAGCAATTTTTCCATGTCCTCTACTTTTGCTAGGATTACTTCTTCTCTGGATCGTCCTCCCTTTTGGTCTAAAGCTTGGTTTAAACTTTTGATACCTAAAATCAATATATTCTTCTAGATCCTTCTCCAAAATAAAGTACGTACGATTGATAATCTATGTAAACACGGATTTCAAATTCCTAATAGGTGTTTTCTTTGTAAGATGGAAGCTGAATCTGTGCTTCACTTATTCCTCCATTGTTCTTTTGCTGCTTCTATCTGGGGAAAAATCATTAGGTTATGGAACATCCCATGGGTCTTCCCTTCGTCCATTGAAGATTTCTTCTCTCAATGGAAAGCTCTGACAAAAAATCCCATGCTTAGATCTTTTTGGGATCTAATATTCCTTCATGTTGCTTGGGGTCTCTGGAAAGAACGCAACAACAGAATTTATAGAGACAAAGAAGCCGCCGAAGACATTGTCTTTGATAAAATTGTCAGATTTATGAAGGAAAATTTCAATACTTTGCTGCAGAAGAATAACTTGTCCTGGAAAGCTAAGCAGTCGCTATATGACCTAACTGTTGCTAAGGAGTGGAACATAAATCTTGTCCTATCTAGAACCAGTATGACAGCCAAGAAGGACAGAGAGGGTGTTTGCTAGTCTTTACTGCCTAACGGTTAGATCAAAGCTAATTTTGATGGTGCTGCTAAAGGTAATCTGGGGGCGGCGGACTATGGTGGAGTCATAAGGGACTCCTTTGGAAATTTCATAGGAGTGACGACTTCTCCTCTTGGATCCCAAACCAACCATTTGGCAAGGCTACTGGAGCTTTTCATGTCATAAATTTAGCTCAAAGTCTTAACATTAAACATTTGTGGCTTGAAGGAGACTCCAAAAATGTAATTGACTGCCTTAAGGAAAAGTCTCCCCCCTCATGGACCATCAAGTCATGGATTGAGGAAGCAAAGCTGACTTTGGCTAAATTTGAAAAAGTTAAAATATCACATGCTTATAGAGAATCCAATGTCGTTGCAGATTTTTTTGCCAATGAAGGAGTTAAGAGTAAAGAGGTGCGTACTTGGCTAAATACAAATGATCTAAACTCTAATGTCTACACCCTAATAAATTATGATAAATCACATGGAAAAGCTATGTGTTATCCCTTTAATGAAGACATATAAGACCTTTCACATCACAATCATTAGATTGTATGGGATCGATCCCAGCGACTTAATGTGCAAGAAAGGCCTGCACGCTTTGTGGGTGCTAATTTGTAGTGGGGCCAATTTTAGTAAAGCTTTCGTCTAGGTCTACCCCACTGTGTTAGCTAAGATGGGAGGAGATAGAAAGCGTATTGAGCCAGACAACTATGAAACTCATATGAAAAATGCCAAGGCCTAGGAAAAAGTTAAAAGTGGTGGGCTGCTTCCTTTTCTAGAGAAGCGCCATGGCTCCAGCTAGGAGGCTATGGACCTCTTTGTTAAAAATTGGAATAAAGAAAATTTGACCCTGTTTGGCAAGAATGTTGAGCTCAGTGAAAATTTAATCACTGAGGTTACGAGTTTATCTACTGAAGGGAAGAAGTTTTTCAGGGACAGGGCTTTTTCTGATGAAGTCGTGATTAGATTTCCTAAAAAAGAAAAAGAAAGGTTAAGCCTGGTCAAAATTGCTAGCAGTTACTTTGATGCAGATTCTATAAAGGCCATCTGGAGGAAGGTGTTGTGGGTCATCATGGAGTACATTACGGCAGATGGGCATTTTACCAAAGTTTATGGCTACCACTTTTCTCGTCTCAACCACTTCTGCCACAACGTTAGTATCTCTCTTCCCTATTATCTTTTATGTTCCCTAAAGAAAAGCTTGGAGGATAATAAGAAAAACCCCAATAGATTTCCTATTTTGCATATAGGGCTTATAAGATTAATTGTTGAGCATTTCCAAAACATGCCTGCCACCACTACCCTAGATACCACTCTTGACTCTGAGAGTGACAACACAGAGCCCAATGGGTCAGAGTACATTCCTAACCCTAGTTCAGCTAGAAAAGTCCTCAACACGCATGCTGGACCTTCTGGGAAAATAAACTATACTCTCCTTTCTGGTAAAACTTGTGCTGAGCTTGAGCTTGATAGTCTCGCCCATCGCAAGAAACCCCAGGCTAAAAGTCTTGTTTCCAATTTTGAAGAATCCTCTAACTTAGAGGAGTCTGATGCCAACAAAACCGTGGTTAATGCTAAACCTATGCCGGATAAACATGTTAAAGATGACTCCCCTGTTAACCTTAATTCTAAGAAAACTGTTCCTAATATCGGTGATGAGCCCTCTCTGGATTTTCTAAACCTTGTTAAAGCCAACTCTGAGTCCCACTCCAAACTCCTAGACTTGACTTTCACTGAAATCAATGAGCTGAAAATCAAAAACTTGGCCCTACAAAGGAAAATTGAAGTTCTGGTTGCTAAAGTTGCTGAAATTGAAAAGAAAGTTGGGGACAAAAGGTTCCATGGTCACAGTAACAGAGACACTGATTCCAAAATTGATTACATTATGAACACTATCAAGACTATAGCTGAGCAAAATAATAGAATGGCTAGACACAACGCCATTATCATTAATGCTATGGGAGAGAAGCTCGACAAAACCCAGCAGGGTTCTCTAATGGTGGATCTGGAGGAAACAGAGGAAAAAGGCTAGGACACAGGCACAGGTCTTTCAAAAAGAACCAGAGCCAATTTGAAGCACAAGGTCCCCCCTACTTCTAGTATGATTCAAACTTTTAAAAAGGGCGTCATTGATATGCAGAAGCTGGAGGAGGAGATTGAGTCTATCCTCAAGACTCTGAAGTAATGTCTGGGGTTTCTACTTTTCCTCTGTTTTTGTCTTTTTGGTTTTGTTCAATTCGTTGCTGCTGATCTTTTCTTGGGCAGCTAGTTTTTGTGGTTGGAATTTTTTGTCCTCTCTTTTGTTTTGTAAACTTTGTGGTTTTGGGTCCTTGTAAAACCTGTTTTACCCTTTTATCAAAAACAAAGGGATAATCAAAATAGACAAAATTTTCAAAGGCAACAAAATGAATGGAGAAATTACAAAAATAATTTTAAAGGAGAAAGTGTTGTCATATGTTATAATTGTGGACAGGAAGGACATAAAAGTGATCAATGTTTTCAGAAATCACAAAGGAGATTTAATCAAAGAAGGAAATCAAATTTTGTTCAAGAAAAGGGTGATCATCATATAATGATAGCTTCTTTAGCTACTCAAGAAAATTCTAGTAATGCATGATATATTGATTCAGGAGCTAGCCAACATATGACTTACAATAAATACACCTTTAGCTCTTTAGAAGAAACAAAAGGTGCAAGAATAATTCTTGGTGATGATAGTTCACATGAAATTGAAGGAATAGGTACAATTTCAATGAAAGGAAATGATGGTAAGCAATTGGAAATAACTAATGTGAATCTTGTACCTAAGTTAACCAAAAATCTTCTTTTAGTAAGTCAAATAACTCAGCATGGTTATAAGGTGGGGTTCTATTCAAATAAGTGTTCAGTCAATAATATTAATGATGGATATAAAATAGTGGCAATAGGAATTGAGAATGATGGAATAAATAAATTTTTAGCATCTGTTGATAAGAAAGCTTATATTACTACAAAATCCTCTACAAGTGAGCTATGGCATCAAAGATATGGTCATTTAAACTATCAAATTTTGGCTATGCTTTCTAAAATGAATATGGTTGATGGACTACCTTGGATAAAGGTAAACACAAATGTGTGTGAAGAATGCATGGTTGGTAAACAACATAGAGACACTTTTGAAAGGTCTACATGGAGGGTAAGTAAATGTCTTGAACTTATCCATAGTGATTTGTGTGGCCCTATGAATCCCACATCAAAGGGAGGATCTAGGTACATTTTAACATTCATTGATGATTTTTCAAGAAAAGTTTGGGTTTACTTCCTCAAGCAAAAGGATGAAATGTTTAAAAAATTTGAAATGTTTAAAGCACTTGTAGAAAATGAAAGTGGGAATAAGATTAAGTGAATAAGAACTGGCAATGGTGGAGAATATGTCAACATAAAGTTCAAATCTTTTTGTGAGTATCACGGGATCAAGAGAGAAATGACTATTAGATATACTCCTCAACAAAATGGTGTTGTTGAAAGTAAGAATAGGACCCTAGTAAAAATGGCACAATGTATGATACAATCTAAGGATCTTCCCTTGTTTCTACGGGCCGAGGCTATCAATACTGCATCTCATGTTTTAAATAGATCTCCCACAAGTTGTTTGCAAAACATCAATCCCAAAGAAGCATGGAGTGGAAGGAAACCAAATGCTAGGTATTTTAGAGTGTTTGGATGTGAAGCATATGCTCACGTACTAGATGAGATTAGAGAAAGGAAATTTGATAAGAAAAGAATTAAGTGCATCTTTGGGCGCTATGATGATCAAAGGAAAGGATATAGGTTGTATGATCCTAGTATAGACGACGTGTTTACAAGTAGGGATGTGAAGTTTAATGAGGGGTTTGATGATATGACAAAATCCTCACGTATTCCACAAGTGGCCACAGATAATCATCAATCTTCTAATGATTTTGATATGGGTGAAATTTCTGAAGAAACCTTTGATAGAGTTGAGGAATCTAGTCCTCCTCCAAAGACCAAGAGTATTCAAGATATTTATCGAAAGACTCAACAAATTAATTGTGCCCTAATGACCACCATAATGAAGACCAAAGATCCTCAAACAAATGATGAGGCTAAAGGAAAACGTGAATGGGAACAAGCTATGCAAAATGAGTATAATTCTTTGATAAAGAATAAAACTTGGGAATTAGTGGAGTTACCAAAGGGTAAGAATGTGGTAAACAATAATTGGGTATATAAGATTAAGTTCAAGTTAGATGGGAGTATTGAAAAACATAAGGAACTTAGATTAGTGGCAAAAGGGTGTTCACAAAAAGAGGGAATTGACTACATAGAAACTTTTGCACCTATAGCAAAGATTAGTATTGTTAGTACTATTATAGCATTGGCACTCATTTCAAGTGGCCTCTTCACCAAATAGATGTTAAAAATCCATTTTTGAATGGTGAAATTGGTGATGAAATCTATATGACTCAGCCTCAAGGATTTGAAATTCCAAGACAAGAACAATTGGTTTGCAAATTAAAGAAGTCTAGATATGGTTTGAAACAAGCTCCAAGGACTTGGTATGCTAAAATTGATGAATATTTCCAAACACAAGGCTTCCATAATAGTCCTCATGATCCAAATTTGTATGTCAAAGAATTTGATGATGGTGGTATCATAGTCATTGTGCTTTATGTTGATGATCTTATCATTATAGGACATAACATGACCCAAATTAGTGACATAAAATTAAAATTGCAAGATACATTTGAGATGAAAGATCTTGGTTTTTTACACTAATTTCTTAGCATACAAGTATGGAAAAAGGATGATGGCATTTATCTCTCTCAAACCAAGTATGCTTTAGACTTTTTGAGAAATTTTAGGATGGAAGATTGTAAGAGTGTGTCTACTCTAGTTTCTCTAGGATTAAAGTTAAGCAAGGATGTTGAAGGGGAAGATATTGATACTACCTTATATAGGCAATTGGTTGGTAGCCTTATGTACTTGACTCTCACTTGACCAAATATTTCTTTTGCAGTAAGTGTGGTCTTTAGATTTTGAGTTCTCTTAAGGTTTCACATTGGATAGTAGCAAAAAGAATATTAAGAAATGTGCAAGGGAATTTGACAATGGGTGTTCATTATTCATCTCATGGAGATCTACAACTTCTTGGGTATTTAGATTCAGATTGGGCATGATGTGCAGATGACCGCAAATCTACTACAGGTTATGTTGTCTATCTTGGTTCAGGTCCTATTTCATGGTGTAGTAAAAAGCAATCTACTATTTCACTATCTACTACATAGGTTGAGTATATTGTAGCAAATGAAGTAGCTAAAGAAATAACATGGCTACAAGTCATTCCATCAGTACTCAAGCAACATCAGATAGGACCTTCTATACTTCATTGTGACAATCAAAGTTCCATCTCATTGTCCAAGAATCCATTGTCTCATGCTCGCACAAAACATATTGAGGTCTATCATCATTATATCAGACATCTCATCCAAAAATACGTGATTCATCTTCAATATTGCAAGATAGAGGACCAAATTGCTGATATATTCACTAAGGCATTAAGTGAAACTAAGTTTGTATTTCTTAGACATCTTTTAGGCTTACAAGTAGTCAAATGATTGTCTCATGGTTATCCTTTAGGGGTGATTCACATGAATTCCAACCATTAAGTGTATAAATGATTGCAAATGGGTACCTAACAAGGCTTTAGGGTGGGACCCATCCTTTCTAGATTATGGGGCAACATTTAGAATAGTTAGTGTAATTAATTTAAGGGTGATGTTGAAATAAATTAACTACTCCAACCACTTCCATGGTTGGCACAAGCAAGAGAAGGTTCCAGATCATCCATGAAATACATGAGTAGCTGTCTATAGCTTCCCTGCCATTTTTTCTCACCTATCTTTCATTAATATGCTATATAACTATATTCTAGAGTTCTTTGTACATTTAATGCTTATTTGGTTATAAATTGAAAGGCTTGGTCTGCTAGTTTTAGCATTCCAATTAGCAGTGTTTTCTTTGTTTTGGTTATCTCTATTGTGCTTGCTTTTTTGTTAGTGGATATCTTACCAATTGAGTTAACACTGTGAAGTTGGCTATGCTTGGAGGTATGTTGCCAGTGATACCCATGTTTGTTAAATTCTTGGAAAGAGTTGAACTTATGTGGGTTAACAACCTTCAACAACAAAATGACACATAGTGTGTTCGTTTCTCAGTTTTAATTAATTTCTATGATATGGAAAGAATTTTACACAATAATCACTTGTGGGGGGTCTTCCTCATTGTAGATAACACCAGTTAATGGAAAACGTATGGGAAAACATGGATCCCCTATACTCCAATCATCTGGAACATTCATTGTATTTTCTATTTTCCTAATAGCAAGCACTACAACACATTATTTCTAAAATATTAGGTGATATTTAAAAGAAACCAAATTGTGAAACAATTAGTATATACCCTCTGTTAAAATTCCCCTTTCAAGATCTTCTCATATATATTTTATCAAAATTCTGGATAAAATGTTTTTCATCATCCATACAAATGAATTCATATATTTTCTTAAACAATTATAAAAGCATATTATCAAAATAATTTAAAAATATGACATAATTTCCTCTATAAAAAAATAAAAAATTCGACAATCTTATATAAAGAAATAGTGAATATATGCTCTAAAATAACAATAGAATAAATCTAAAGTAAAATGATACATAGGATTTTTAATTTGAATCTTCAATACAATAATTAATCTCTTACTTCCCTTTTAAACATGTATGCATGTATATAAATGCATTGAAAACAATTTGATATATTGTATAAACTATACATAAATGTTTTAAAAAATATGAATAAAATAATGTCCAAAAATTCAAAACATGTTAATACATTTGCAATCTTAACACTAATCATATTTCTAGATAATATTTCCCCTTAACTACCAAATAGGCTAAGTACCAAGATTAGTTCTTAATAAATCTGCTCCCACTATTTTGGAATGTAAATACAAGAAAATGAGTTTTTATGAATTGAGCTTAAACAAATCAATGTATTACAGTCAACTTTTTATTATTTATGATAAGAATGGCCTCACACATAAAAAATTGAATTGAATAAAATACATCAATTATTTAGAAGGCATTCTTTTATTAAATGATAAAGTTTGTTTTAAGACAAAATATTATTGAAGAATGTTAAAATTAAAAATAAAGAGTAGAAAAAAAATAAAAAAATTGTTTGATGAGGTCAAGAAGAAGAATGAAGATTCAGACGAAAAGCTAAAGTTGTTGGAAAAGTAAAACACGAGTATTTAAAATCAAAACTACTAGTTTATGATATTGCATGTGGCACAAAAGATTTGTGTTGTTCTTTTGATCAAATAGATTTGTGTGATATAGCTAAAAGAAATTTGACAAAGATTGTGAAGCTGAAGGTAAGAATGTGTTTGAATCTATGAATTCTGCAAGTTGTTATGTTAAAAAACATAAGATGGTTTTAAAATAATATTGGTTTGAAGTTCATGAAGAAAATGGGTTATGATGGAAAGGGTTTGGGAAAACATGGGCAAGGAATTAGAGAGCTTATTCAACCAATTGTGAGGCAAAAAAATGAAGGCCTTAGATATGATAAGAAATGTGGAAATGATGCTATATATGTTACATGTAACAAATTAGCTCAAAGAATAGAATGTTTGCAATGTTCTCATTGACACGAAGATGGACACAAAATGGAAAAGTATTAGGATTTTCACCCTTGTTCTATTTGTGGATTGAAAGATCACTCTAAAAAGTCATATTGGAATAGAGAGTGAAACAAGCAATCTATGAAAGATAATATGCAAATTAACTATGGATGGATTGATGCATTAAATTGGAAAAAAGTTACAAGTATATTAAGAAAAACTTACAAAGTTTGAATGTTCACATGTAAGCAAAAATAGTGGTCAAACAAGGTTTGAGTATTTGAGTCAAGTGGTTGATGACTTGTTATGATTGACAAATTGAAAGGTGTCACGTGTTATTTGAAAGACAATGAGTCTTCTCTATCTTGAAAAAAAAAGGGAAAATCTTGTGTTCTCTAAAGGGGAGAAATAAGTAAATTGGTACTTGACTTCTACAAGAAGTGTTTTGGTACTAAGTGGATCTATAAAATGAAATACAATAATAATGGTAATATTGTGTAGTGAGTAGCAAAGATTTAGTTAGCGAGTTGCTTAGCATCAAGGGGGAGTATGTTGGATAATGATGCCAAGCATGAAAATGAATATAAGATAAGTGATGCCAAGCATACAGTTGAAGCTTTTTACGTAGAAATTCTAAATTATTTTTTAGTGTTTTTTTTTTATAACTTTTAATGGATTTTAATTTTTTCTTTTATAGTGTTTTGGCTGCTTTAAAAACTATGCATGAAAAATCAACTCTATCTTTATTATATTTTCAGCGGTTATTGTTTCTTCTTGTTTAGTTTGTAATTTTGATGAATATCTTTATATTGAAGTGCCTTGAGATGTAATTCATTATCTGAAAATGAATGAATAAAAGAATTGTATGTGTTAAAATTATTTGTGTTTGCTGTTACAATTTTCTGTTTTCAAGAAGTACATGAGCTCTTTTTCATCATTCAAAATATTCAAGACGTTTAAACATTTTATCTTAAAGCAGAGCGTAATTATTTCGGCTAAAATTATAAACTGCATACGGCATGATGGATGGAACACGGAGAATAGGCCAACTAATTTATTGAAGCAGACAGATTAAAACATGCCTCTGAATAAATTCAATAGAATTAAGCAGATGGAGAAATAAAAGTACCATCTCCGGCGTTTGTCAAGTTGGTGATGTTTACTATTTGATATACTTCAGCTGCACTTATGAATGGCCCCGTGGTGGATCCTGCTTGCGGACGTATTCTTATATTTGTAGAGTCAGTTGTGCTAAGCTCTACACGATACCATACTATCCACCAGTACAAATACTCAGGAAAGTCTATTTTTGCAATTTGATCATTGCCGATGAAGACCCGGAATATGTTGTTCCGGGAAAGACTTGTCTTATTGATGTTACAGAAATACAGAACAAAGTAGTAAGTGCCGTTGTTAAGGGCAAGGTTAAGCCAGTTTGAAATAAGCAATTCTTTCCCTACTTGCGATGTAACAGCATCTGCAATACTGATACAGGTGGTTGGTTTGGGATGCTCGAGGAAATGGAGTCATTCGAGCTGATAATCGTTGTTGACGGCCCCTGAAAACCTTCCCATATGCGATCATACTGGTCCGTGGGATACCTATTCCACGACCACAACATGAAATTAGATAATGTCAACAACGGAAGAGATTCGGAAGTAAAGGCCAAACAAAATAAAAAATAAACTTACGCTATATAAGAATCAGAGGCACCGAAATTTTAACGAGAGAAACCAACTAAAGCCCTGTAGTTGAAATCAGTGGTATTATACATTGTATTTTTTTGTGGTGAATTGTTGGTGGTGAATTTGCCTAATGTCAATTTGAACTGTTTATGAACGCCAAATTTGTGTTATTTATTAAAATAATTATTTATATCATCATTGACTTATACAAAAGGGACAAATTTATCATTTTCAAGCAAACGAAAAATATATTGTAAACTTTATTCTTAATCATATAACGTGGCATCGTGTATTCCATTCATCCTTATGATTTTATTTTTCTTAGGAGACAATTCAAATGATTTTAACTTTTCTTTATAATTTTTTAAATGGACAACCCATGTCAAAGGCTAACAACTCTCTTTTGTTTATTGTTTTTCCGAGTAAAATACACGTTTGACTGAAGGGGTTTTATTTAATAAGCTTACTCTCTTATTATTTGAAATGTCGCCAAAGAAAGTTAAAGACCATTTAAAAGAAAAGTTCCATCCGAGTTCGATTCCCACCTTTGCATGGAGGTGGGTTTTTGTGCGTTGTTTAGAGGTTATAGAGGGCCACAGGCTCACTTTATTATTATACCTTCCTTACAAGATTTATGTCTTGTAGTAGTTCTTAGATGTCATGTTGCCCCGGTGTTTCTAATTACCAAAGTTCTAAGTTAGAAAATAAATAAATTATAAAATATATGCAGACGTAAGTAGTGATATAATGAAGAGTTTTATTGGTGAGAAGCATATTCTTAGTTGGTCACATGCTTTGACTTATTTTTTTTCTTCGCATTTTAGGGAATTGGAATAAGGTATTTGATTATTTAGTTAAATGAATTTTTGGAAGATGTGTCATTGAAAATTTGTATTTATTGGAGAGATTTGAGCTAGAACATCAAATCTCAATAGATGCTTCATCTTATTCGTGATGATCAAGTTTACTAAATTATGTTTGTCAAATTAGGGGATTTTCAGTCATGATTGATGTTTTGAATTTTCAAAGTTTTTTTGGTGAGCCCCTCTTTTGTTGATTGTTATGATGGTTAAATCTATTTGGAAATGTATCTAGCATATTTGTATTTAATGTTCTTTGAATAAAGTTTTAACCTTGTCTAAGAAGAATATTATTTTTTTCTAAAATGAAGAGTTTTAGAAAATGAACATTGAAATTTTGTCATATACTATTTATCATAATGTAGTGGTGAAATTCAAGTATATCTATGTCAATTGTCATTTGGTTTTGGGTTCATTTGAAGGAACTATGTGATATAATTATATATAAAAGAGTGGTGAATTCTTGTGCTAATTTTGGTTCATCCCTTGATTTTTACCCATTGTGCATTTAATTTTCCTTACATTTATTCTAATATATTTATTCTTATCCTATCTTTGTTTACACATATTTCTACATATTCACCTTACTGTTCGCCTAAACTTATGTGCACCTAGTTTTAATATTGAAATATATAGTTCTCAAGCCTAGCTGAATTCCTCAATGTATTTGCAATTATTGCATGAGTTATAGCATAAATGATATAAGATTAAGAATTATCTTACAAATGTAATTACAAACTCAAAATTAACATAAGAAATTATTTGAGGACAATATAAATAGGCATTAAAGTTTGGACCTCTTTATGGTGCGAGTTTGGAGAAGTTCCCCCGTTGGCGTAAAGGTTGTAGGGGTGAATTGGTTGGGACCCTTGATAGCAGGGATTTGGGAATGATAACTAGTTAAGTAAAAAAAAATTTTAAAATCTCACTTTTGTAAAGAGAAATTTTGGGTAGTTCATAAAAAACCCCTAGATTTGATTGTGATGATTATGTTGAAGATATTATTATACTTTGTAGTCCTTATGGAAAACTATTGTACGAATAGTTGTACGAAGATTGTGTATTTTTATTTGAACAATAAAAATTCTAATACTTTTTCTCATGGATGTTTCCTTGGAATATTGCTTAATTTTTACCATTTAAATCCTTGTGTTGTTGATATGATTATGTATTGTTTATATTATATTGTTAACTCTATTTTCTTTGCAACTACTTTAAGGTGCAATATTGAATGATTCTAGAGATTTTTAAGTTTATTATTTAGACCTAGCTTTTTCTAGAGTATTCTTCACTAAACAAATAGCAATGAAAAAGTTATATTTACCTAGACAATTTTAAATATTTTTAAATATTCATAGAATAGAGAATATTTAATGATGATTTCCTTTTGTTTTAATATGAATTTGAAAAAGAAAAAGTGTTTTCTAAACAATAAAATTATGAAATGTCAATCAAACTAAAATAGTCTAAAAATTTAATCAATTGTTAAATGATTATGTTTGCTCCTTCACAATACAAAAAATTCAAATACTAAATATTTTAACAATACATTGTTTTACTTGTTTTTGAAAGAGGAAAAAGCGGGTTTTATAGGGACCCAAAACCACAAAGTTTACAAACAAAAGAAAAGATCGCCAAAGACCCCATAAATAGAGAGACTGTAGAGAAGACAACAAAATTACAAAGCTACAACCACCAAAAGATCCAACAAGGGCCACATAAAAGACCCAAAAAGACCAGAAAAAATGCCAACATTGACTAAACTTGGTACTTTAACATTTCTGCAGTCTCAACTTCCATGTCATTCATTTCTTGAACCCCTCTCTTTAAGATCTGGACCATCTGGGTAGTAGGAGGTCTTTTCCTCTTAAGGTTGGCATGGGTCCTTTTCGATATTCCTTGGTCCTCATTCTTGGTTTTATCCTTGTCCTCTTCCAGATCAACAACTAGAGAGCCCTGTTGTGACTTTTCCAACTTTTCAGAGATAGCATTGATGATAATGGCATTGTGCCTTACCATTCTATGGTTTTGTTACACAACCGTTTTCATGTTATTTTTTATTTTAACAATTTCAACTTCCAGAGTCTTATACTTGTCCTCAATCTCATCATCTCCTATACTAGTATTATTCTTTTTATGTTTTCCTTCTTCATTGCTAAGAGTAGACAACTTCAATTCTAGTTCCTCCAACTTGTTGTTTAGAACCCTATTTCTGAGATTAAGATCATTAATTTCTTGATAGGCCCATTTCATAACCTTGAAAATATCTCCAACGCCACTTCTAGCAGAGGCAAGGATATCTCCAAATTGAACTCGGTCTAAAATGAGGTTAAAATCATTCAGGTTAGGGGAGCTGGGAAATCTGATACCATCATCTCTAAAAGAGGCAAGAGGGGTAGAGACAAAATTTATGTTAGCTTTGGGGTTCTCAGTAGTTTTTTCTCTTGTGAGCAAGAATTGCATTCATAATCCTACAATACCTTTGAAATTGGAAGTGTATACATCCAAATGAGTAATACTATTCAAACCTTAGAAAAAATCTTCAAGGAGACAACAATAGGAGTACAAAACATATTTAACACCTTCCAGTAGTCGTATTTTCTTTATCAAAATTTTTAAAGTTATAAATATAATCTTTATATATTGTATGAATAATACATTAAATATATTATATAATAAAGGTTGTTTATAATCCCCACATGAGAAGTTAAGATAAATTCTAGAGAGTATAAGATATGAATTAAATCCCCTTCTTACCATAAAGATATTAAAAAATAAAATCTCATTTTGAAATAAAATTTAATGAAAGTTATAATTACCAAGCTAAAATTGACTCAAAAGGGTAAGCTAAGGAAACTATAGATCTACTTATACCAAATAAATAATTCATGGTTTTTTTCCCAAATATACTTATAACAATACTATGATTTTAATACAAACAAAACATCACGTGAGTAAGGTGTGGAACTTACCAGATAACTTGGAGAATTAGAAATTAAATACTCATAACTTAAAATAATCTCCTCATGGGCCATTTTCTAGATGAAAGAGAATTTATCTCTAAGAAACTAACCAAATTTGTTAGACAATTGAATATAATTTAGATTCATTCTTCATAGTGCAAGATTTAGATGCCACTTCTCTAAGGGGAAAAAAAAATATATAAATATTTTTAGATATGATTTTACATAATATCCACAAGCAAATCTTATTTCAAAAGGAGGCGTGATTTGAAAATATATATTAAACATTTTTGGAGTTTTATCCATAATATTTAACATAGAATAGTATTAGTAGACTTATGAATTTATTTTTATATTAAAAAATAATATCTATGCAATTATAACATGTTGAATAGTAATTTAATATTTTTAAATTAGTTTATATTTGTGAGATGGTGAATGGGATTTAGGGTAAACACTTAACCTAACTCACACAATCCACCACTAATATTGGGGGACATAAAAGTGTAGTGTAGAAAAACTTAATTTTTCTAAACCTAATTCACACCTAATTAGGAATTAATATTAAAATAAATTTAATTATGCCCTAATTTAGTGTTGTAATATGTATTTTACATATTCACATTAATATTAAGGCCCTATTAATTAAAATGGACTTAATTGTGCCTTATTTTAGGGTTGTAGAGTGTACCACTTTACACTTTCACACTTAATTAGGGATCCCTTAATTAATTGAGGTTAATTTTCCTTAATTGCCCCCTTTAATTCAAATCAAAGCCTAATTAATCATATTTTCCAAAGTGGAAACCCGACATCCATTAATTCCTAAACATGACACTTCTCATTGAGAAACGTGTGTCCTAGGTGAGTGACCTAGGACCCATTCACCAATGGGAAAATGGGTCCTCACTTAAACCTAGGACTTAAATTTAAATTATGTTTTTAGCGATATTTTAACATATTCAAATCCATATTCACATGTTGCCTTGTGTTATTTGAATTTTAGGAAATTAATGTTACATACCTATAAATATAAGGTTATTTCACTATGTTTCACCTAAGATTTTCAAGTTAGAAAATTCAAGATATCTTAAGAGAACTTTCACAAGAGTATTTCAAAGAATTCAAGAGAAAATTTAGTGAATAATTATTTCAGCAATCAAGATCCAATTTTCATGTCAAAGTATTCTTGCATCATTCAAATTATTGGAGCTAATATGTTGATGTAGAATTCATGATCCATTCAAGCATTCAAGGCATTGCTTCAAATCAAATTTTAAGGTCAAGATCCACACTGACTTGTTCATTCATCATCCCTTTCATGCTATTTTGTTTCATTTCAAGGTTTGATTACCAAAATGGGGTATGACCAAGGAAAACCCCCATTCACACTAAAAAAACACTTATCCCTCTTCATTTGTGTTTGTATATTTAGGTGGAAGAAATTTTGGAGATCTATTGAAGAGAAAAATTGAGGAACTTGTCAAAGTTGCAAAAGTTGTCATCTCACAGAAACTCAACTACATAATTTATTTTTGGCTTTTTGAACTTGAAACCTTAGAAAATTGAGAGATTTAGATTTGTTGCAGAGGCTCCCAAAAGTTGTAGAAAAACCCTTGTAAACATGTAAAAATGACCTAACACTTATCACACATCCTAAATATCATTTTCTCATCATCAACATTATTATCACCTAATATCACTGCATTTCACATCAATTGCATTGATAACCCTGGTGTCTTCTATTAATTGAATAATATTACATTGTTTAATTAATTCACTTTTTCATCACTTTTGACTAATTAAATAAATTTTATTTATTTAATAAATTCATAATCTAACTTTATTCTTTCCGATTAATTAAATAAGTCAATTATTTAATTATGTCGCTAATCCACTTTATTCCCCTAAGTCAATTAAATTGTTAATACTTAACAGTTTAATTAAATCACTTTCCCCTAAACATGAATAATTGAATAAATTATTCAAACATCATTCAAAAAGGTCAAAACAAAAAAATACAACATTTATTGTAAAATTCAAACATGATTTACACATTCAACTCAAAAAGATTAAATTAATTAATTAATTATTATCACCCACTTTTATGATTGTGCAAATTGTGATTCCTCAATTGCTCACTTTGATTGGTTGACAGATCCATCTATTCTTGATTGATTCATTTGTTCTTCAATCCCACTAAAGGCTCAACATGAATTCTTCAATTCCTTATATTATTCAATCTATTTCATCAATTCCATTGAACACTCAAATTGATTTCTTCAATCACACCGATTACATAATCAAAATCCATTGATTCTTCCCATCTAATTCCTCTCAATGGTTTTGAACCATTGATTAGGATATTCTACTACATGATCACAAACATTTATTTCAAAACATAAAATCTATGTAACAACCTCATTTCTTCTAAAAAATGACCAGAGAATTGATATATTTTACACAACAAAGTAATGTTGAGATTACAATTGATTTCTTGAGAACTTCAACACACATCTTCAAACAACATCATACGACTTTGAATATTTTGCTAAACATAAATGGAGGCTTCACATTGATACAACAATGATCCAACATCTTTGTGAATAGACTTTGACATGGATGGGTAACTTTATGTTTTATTGAATTCAATGTTCTTGTTTGTCAATTTATTTCTTCAATTCAGTATTTTGTATTGTTCATTTCATGAGTAATGGTTATGAATCTTAATCCTTTTTTTGAATAAGATTTAATAGTTTAATTCATTTGGAATTGATTATCTTATTGCATTTCTTGATTTCCCCCTTATACATTTTGGCATGCTTGGTGGGACCTCGTTCCTTAACGCTAACATTTGCATGAGTTTTTGAGTAGTTGTAGGTTCAAGAAATGTATTTGAAAAATCTTCACGCAAATCCTGTAGAAAATTCACGTGGTTGCTTTGTTGTTTCTTCCATGGTTACTCTTTTACCGATCGCTTTTGTCATTTCAAGTACATTTTCTAAAATGGTAGGGCCACAATTGCTTTTTCTAGTCAATTTTGCTTGACAAATATAGGTTTCCTCTAATTTTTTCAGTCGTAGTCACTTATAACAAGGCTGGTTTTGATTTAAATTTTCACTTTTGCTCTATTGTTTTTTTTATTCAAAATTTGAAAAGAATTTTTTCAAATTCTGACACTAACGAGTGTTTATTGTTGATGTTTTGTGTTTGTTGACCTCGTTTGTGCAGTTCTTGTAGGATATGATACATTTTACATCAAGAACAACTAAAAAATTTATTACAAGGAAGGAAAATGGTCAAAGTCTAAATTTTTTAGAATCTTTCATAGTTTAGGAAAAAAATTGAATTTGGTGCTTAAAATGAACCCCGCAACTCACATTCTTTCAGTTTAGTGCTCTAGAATGAATGTTCAAAAAGCTTTCTAAGTTTAAAACATGATTTCAATTTGGTGCTTAAAATGAACCCTACAAATTTTTGTTGGATGTTGTGGTTGTGTTGTTGATATGTGGTTGTCATTGATGTCAACACTATTAACATTAATGTATTGAAGGTTGTATACGTCGAGGATATTGAGAAAATTGTTAAAGAAAGAGTTGCAGGTTTCCAGTGGAACAGTGAAGGTAATGAAGGTGTCTTGCTAAGTATGTTGATGATCAATCATTGTGGAATAAAGGGTTTATTGCTGAGAGTATCTAGTTTATCCACTGGAATTTTTAGAGGTCCACATGAAGTTTTGATCATGTTATGAACAGTTGTGTTTTGACAGTTTTTTGTGGTTTCAGTTATTATTCCTAAGTAAAGTTGATGTGATTCTAGTAACTTAAGTTGCTACAGATGTTTCTCTATTGGTTCTTGTTTCTTGTGGATGCTTCTAGATCATTCTCTATCTTTGTGGCGTGTCCGCATTGATCGGTGTGTTTGTGGTTGAATATTTTTCTTATGTGTGTTCGGGTTTTCATGTTCTTGGCTGACATGATGGTTGTAACGTGGTGTGGATCCTTGGAGATTAAAATTTGAATGTTTGGCATGCTCGAGGATATTGTTTTGGGCCACAAGATAATATTGGCCAATGGTGTTTGATTTTCATTGAAAATTTATTTGTAAATTGGGGCCGAAATTGAAAATATGTTTTATATTTTTGCCAATGAAGTTGTTGATGAAATTCATGTTGCGGATATATAAGAGTGATTGTTTGAGAAAAGTGAGATGTGCATAAGTGTGTGAGAGTAGAGGGAGAGAAAATGTGTGAATAATGATCTAATCATTTGATTGCATAACAGAGTGTGGAGAAGTTTGAGTGAAGTGTGAAGGAGTATTTTTGTGCTTAACTAGAACTATAATTAGGCTTTTGGAGAAGCTATTTTCTTAGTTCATACCCTATGGATCTAATCCATATTTCTCTTCGTTGGGCAGTGAGCTCTAGGTAGTGTTTCTGAATACATGTGCATTTCCATTATTCTTCTCTATACTTTTAACAGGGTATAATATCATGGACTAACATCCACTATGGTTTTTCCCCTAACAGGGTTTCCACATAAAAAATCTTGGTGTTCTCTGTGTTTTTGATGTGTTGATTTTTTATGGTTTATTGTTCATGCATCAAATCCGAGATTAAGTTAAGTTAAGTTTTAAATTTTTAAATAATCTGTGACAACTGATTCACCCCCCCTCTTAGTTGTTTGTCCTTGTTTTGCCAACAATTGGTATTATAGCAGGTTCCTCTAAAGAAGTTTGAAAGCTTGAGGTGATCTGAGATGGAATCATACAAGAAGGACAGTCCTAGATTCGATGGAACAAACTACTCTCTGTGGAAAGTTAGAATGGAGTGCCATTTGAGGTGTATTGGTGAACCCTTCTAAAAGATTTCAAAGAATAGATATACTATTCCTCAGAATGGTCCTTCCACTCCTGATGAGATTAAAGAAGCCAAGACTTTAATATCAGAGCTATTAAAGCTTTGTTGAGTGCTTTGACAGATTCAAAAATGACAAATGTGATAGGTCTGAAGACAACTCATGAGATTTGGACAAAGCTAGAGACTTTGTATGAAGGAGATGTACATGTGAAGGTCGCTTTAAGCTACATAGTTTGAAAGGAAAGTATGAAAATTTGAAGATGGGTGAAGATGAAAATATTTCTTCTTTTATGCAAAGAGTAAATGAAATTGTGATGGGTACTAGATGTGTTGGCGGTATCTTGGATGAACAAGAAATTGTAGCTAAAGTGCACAGATCATTGCCTCCCTCTTACAAGTCAAAGGCTCATACTATTGAAGAGTTCAGATCAATAACAAATGTTACAAGGGATATCCTGATTGGTAAACTTGCTACCTTTGAGTTAAGTGAATTTGGTGATTATGCCCCTAAGACTGAATCTACGTTTAAGGCTTCTGTATCCAGAAGAAACATGCAGAAATATGATCTAGGAGAAATTTCTAGAAAAAAAATTCAAGTATGAGGAAGAGATGAAACAACTTGAAGAAGAAGAAAGAGAGGTTAAAGAGCTGGGAGAATTGATTATGAAGAAAGAAGGCATAGGACAAGGTAAGTATAAAGGAAAATTTCCTATTAAATGTTTCTCTTGCTGTAAAATAGGTCATTCTGCTTCAAGGTTTCCTTTAAGATTTCCTAGGTCTAAACCTTACAAACCTATAGTTCAAAAGAAGTGTTATTTTGCTGAAGAAGGTGTGACTGATGAAGAATCTGATAAAGAAAATGGAAATGAAGATGAAAGGGTTTTCATTGCTATAAAGGAAAATGGTCTAGTGGCTACTAAATTTGCTAAAGTTGAGAAAGCTCTTGTATCCCAAATTGAAGAGAAGGATGAGTGGGTTATTGATAGCGGATGCTCACATCATGTGACTGGTGACAAAAGAAAATTTATAAGTCTAGAGAAATATGATGGTGGGGTTGTAAGATTTAGAGATAAAAATGTTGGTGTGATTCATGGCAGAGGATCTATTTGTCTTGGTGGTAAACATAACATTGATGATTCCCTTTATGTTGAAGCATTAAAGCATAAATTATTGAGTGTTGGAAAAATGGTGGACAAGGGTTATGATTTTTAGTTCAAGGATGGAAGATGCATGATACTTAGACGTTCTGGGAATATGATTGCTTTACGTACAGAGAAAAGAGGTAATATTTTTCACCTAAGTGTTGGTAATGTAAGTTGTTTAATTTCTCAAGTAGATGAAAGATGGTTATGGGAGAGGAGGCTGTGTCATGTGAATTTTGATAACATTGTCAAGGTAAGTTCGATTCAAGCAGTAAAAAATCTATCTAAGCTAGTGAAGCCTACTAATATACTATACAAGGAATGTTAGATGCATAACCAAACTAGAGTTTCCTTTCAGAGTAAAAAGCATCATTCTAATGGAATACTGGAGTTGGTGCATACTAACCTATGTGGTCCCTCTAGAATCAGAAGTCTACAAGGAGAAAGGTATTTTGTACTACTTATTGATGATTACTCTAGGATGATATGGGTTGCTTTCTTAAGAAAAAAATGTGAATCATTAGAGAAGTTTAAGAGTTTCAAAGCTATGGCAGAGAATGAGACAGGTCTGAAGATGAAGTGCCTAAGGTCAGATAGAGGTAGTGAGTTCACCTCTAGGGAGTTCAATTATTTTTGTGAATAGCATGGAATCAAAATACAATTATCTGCTCCCCGAAGCCCTCAACAGAATGGAGTTGTGGAGAGAAAGAAGAAAAAAATTCTTGATGCTACTAGAACAATGATGATTGAAGGAAATGTGCCTCACATCTATTGGAGTGAACTTGTAAACACTACTATGTACACTTTAAATCGGGTAAACGTTAATAGTATTTTTGGTAAGACCCCTTTTGAGCTATGGTTTGGTTATAAGCCTACTATTAAATATTTCAAGATTCTTTGAAGCAAGTGCTACATTAAGAGAGATGAGGACATAGGAAAGTTTGATGCAAGGAGCAATGAAGGAATATTTCTAGGTTACTCTACCAAGAGCAAGGCTTACCAGTGCTATAACAAAAGATTGAGAAAAATGGTTGAAAGTGCATTGTTAGAGTTGATGAGGACTTTGCTTGATCATCTGGATATTGTGGATATAATTCAGATGACCAGCAAGATAGTTCAAACAAAGGGAAGAATGCTCAAACACAAAATCAAGTTCAAGTTGTTCTGGTAAATCAAGAAAGTCAAGAAGGAGAGGCAAATGGAAGTACAGAAGAAAGAATAGAAGAACTAGAAGTACAAGTGAATCCTAAAACTCCAAGGTATGTGAGATTGAATCATTCAAAGAATCAAATTATAGGAGACAAGAATAAAGGTTTGCAAACTATAAGAAGGATTGTAGAAGAGTATTGCCTGATTTCCAAAACTGAGCCAAAAAATTTCAATGAAGCTTGCAATGATGAATACTGGATGGGATTGATGAAGGAAAAAATTATGCAGATTGAAAAGAATGATACATGGATTCTTATTCCTAGACCTAAAGACAAAAAATATGATTGGTACTAAATGGTCTTTCAAAATAAGCTAAATGAACAAGGTGAAGTGGTCCAAAATAAACCAAGACTATTATGTAAAGAGTATTCACAAATGGAAGGTATTGATTTTGAAGAAACCTTTGCCCCTATTGCCAGAATTGAAGCTATAAGATTATTTCTTGCTTATGCTACATATAAGAACTATAAAGTCCATCAAATGGATGTGAAGTCAAATTTTTTGAGTGGTGAGTTAGAAGAAGTATATGTTGAACAGTCAGATGGATTTTAACTGACTGACAAGGAAGACATGGTTTGTTGATTGAATAAAGCTCTATATGGGCTCAAGTAAGATCCTAGAGCCCGATATGCTAGACTAGATAATTACTTACTAAAACTTGGATTCAATAAAGGTACTATTGATAGAAAATTGTATTAATAACATTTTGTTTCCACAGTCCATGATAGATGTGAGCAAGATTTCTGGATTAATCTAGAAATCTTGCTCACATAAACTTGTATTTTAAGTTGGATCATGATAAAGAGTTGATTATTGAAGTCTTTGTTGATGACATTATTTTTGGAGGAGATGATGATTTATGTATAAAGTTTGCTAATGAAATGAAAAGTGATTTTGAAATGAGTATGATTGGTGAGATGAAGTTCTTTCTACGATTGCAAGTCACTTAGTTAGACAATGGGATTTTCATATCTCAATCCAAATATGTGAGAGTTACTGAATAAGTTTGGCATGGAAGACTCAAAGCTTGTTGGTACACCCATGGTAACCGGATTCAAATTAACACAGAATGATGATTCTCCTAAGGAAAATCAAACAAGATACATGTCAATGATTGGAAGATTGCTCTACTTAACTCAAATTAGACCAAACATCATGAATGTTGTATGTATGGTTGCTAGATTTTAGGTTGATCTAAAAGAATCTCATGTGATTGTTGTAAAGAGAATCTTCAAATATCTGAAAGGAACAGTTGATTGTGGGATTTGTTATCCTAAATATGATGATCTTACATTGAGTACATATACTGATACAGATTGGTTAGGAGATGTAGATGACACAAAAATTACTAGTGGTGGTGCTTTCATCCTAAGGAAGAAGTTGGTGTCTTGGTTGAGCAAAAAGTAGAATTCTATTTCCCTATCTATGAAATGAACGATTTACTTTTGTTGACCATTTTAAGATAAGGATTGTTAGAAACACTCAGTTTTTGGCTTAAAACTAGATAAATACTTTTTGATTTGCTCACTGGTATCTAATTGCTTGAAATCCTAAACACTTCATTTTCTAGTGCACATAAAAACAAATTGCTATCTTGTACACAATTCATTTCATTTTTTTTGGTAATGTCATTTTAGGGGCTTAAAAAGTACATTGCAATGAATTGTATATTGTTTATTTTGTGTAAATGGAAAACTAGGTGTCTATCCTCTCCTCTCATTCCTTTTGGTGATCTTGGGTGATGAAAAGCATCTTGACTTTCACACATTTTTTTCATTTTAAAGCATTACCTTTAGAGGCCCTACCTTTTGAGACACATCCTGCATTGGAGAACTCAAAGGTGACTCAAAATGGTATTTCACTCGGGCCGCTATATAAATGGTCAAGGCTAAATTCCAAAAGAGTTGCATTAGTGATTACTTAGCTATCATTTCCATTCATGAAAGGTGAGGTACCTTGTGTATATTAGGCACCAAGTAAGCTGGTTAAGGCCTTAAGTGGCTTGCTGGACACTAGCCAAGCATTGGATCCCCTAAGAATTACTAAGAACAAATGTTGTAGAAGCTACCTTTTTAGCCAAAAACATTCTTTGAAGTGGTGCATAAAAACTTTATTTTAGAGAAGTTAATTACCAAGTCTGAATTATGGTTGAGCTTAAAACACTCTCTATTCATTGCATGTAAAATCATCCTTTTGGGACATGAGGTAAGCCCAGCTAAAAGAACGTGTTTATCTATATGGTGTAAATTGCTTTCATGAAATTTCCAAAATCTTCTCAGTTACTTTGAAACATCAAACATTTTCTTGAATTAAAATGAACACATCAAAGCAAGCATTAAACATGGTTATCAAACTTCAAACCCTTTTGACTTAGTGCAAATACTTTGAGAAGAGCCCTATATTTGCACTCCTTAAGGATATCTTAAAACAATATCCCTAAAGGTTTCTAAATATTTAGGCTCACATTTCAAGTCGCATTAAGAACAGAGTCAACATTGGAAACTATGGCTTTAGCATTTCAACTTTCATGAACTTTGAGCTTTTGTGAAAGGAAACATGCTTAAAGTTATAGAAATTTAGGGTCAAATAGTTTTGAGAGTTGTGTTGCATGATATCACTTGCCAAAATATAAAAACAGATAAAATTAGACATCAAATCTATAAAATCTATCCAAACTATTGCCAGCATGTAGAAACTGGAAAACAAATCTCCATAGAATACCACTATTGTTATTGTTTTTGCCACACTTGACCTAAAACTAGCCATAGTTGATCTAAAAAAGGACACCTTTTCTCTCTACCTTATGAAAGTCACTAGTAAAAACCTACCATTTTTGAAAAATAAAACACACTTGACATAGAATTACCACTTTTGATCCTAAAATTGCCATAGTTGACACATTTTTTCAGTCGCAGTTGATTTCAAAATGGTTTTTTTTGACCAAAAATGTCACCTTTACCTATACTAATCATTAGTTAGGAAAATCTAAATAGAGGCCTCTTTTGAGAAATATTATCGTAGTTGATCTTAGCTTTGCTGCACTTGATCTATTTTTCCAACCATAGTTGACCTAAAACTAGCCAATTTTGAACAAAAAGTTCACTTTTGCACTCAATATTTACCACTCAAAAAATTTGTAACATTTAATCTGATTTTGAGAAAACTTGTCACTTTTGACAGAAATTGCTACTATTGCTCTAAGATTGCTGCTTTTTCCTAGTTTTCTAGTGAAAATCAAAAACTGATCTTGAAACTAGTTAAAACTTGTGAGAATGAAATTGGTAGACACCCAAAATATGTCATAATCCATTTGCACATTCAAAACCAGTAACCTAATTTTAGGATTCAAAATCAAAACAAAGAACTTGGGTCATTCCTTCACTCAAACTTCTAAGATATCAACATTTGTTTGAACCTTAAGGCTAGTTCAAGTAGATTTCTGACAACACATCCTCTAGAAAAATGAAGTGAAATATCTATCCAAGTCTTTCAACATTTTGCATACCAAAAATAGCATCTTTTACCAAACATCACTCACTTTATCACCATTTGGCGTCCATTTGGTCCAATTCAACAACCAAACTTTATGACACCTATCATACAACCAAGTCTCACACAAATTGAAGGTGAACAAACCAATATTATTTGTAGCTTGAGAAGTTTCATATTTGAGAGAAACAAAATACCAACCCAGTGGAGAAATGCAACTAATATCCTAGATAAAGAGGAATGAAAATTAGATCTTATGGTCGAAAGGCCCGTATTACCACCTCCTCCATGGCGATAGAAAATATCCTTTAAAAAAAAAAATCCAAAAATAAAACATTCTTTTACTCCATAGTTAGAAATCACCAAACTTCCACCAAATCTTGATGCTTGTTTATGACAATTATGTGATCTATCAATATAGAAGAAATATGGAAGCAAACAAAAGTAGTGCTAGTATTACCCCAACAAAAACCACAAATAATGAAAGTGGCCTTTGGGGTTATAGAACAAGTGACCTTGTAGCTCCTCGAAAAGAACCCACATTTAATGCAACATCAAACCAATCACAAGTGAGGAAGTAATTCGTAGACAACAAGAAATGATGGATAGGTCACACCAAAATCCTAAGGACATGGTCATAGAAGAAGTGGATGGTGATGAAGAACTAGATGAGGAAGAATTCTTTCCACACTCTAACAATCCCAAGGTACTTAAACTGATGGAAAAAAATCCTAAGAAGGGATCCAAATACTTCTTCAAAATAGCACAAAGTGGTACTAGGTTACCTATAGACTTTAATGTCGAAGGTCCTAAGGATCCTCCCCTCATCCCCTTAGGGGATAAATTTGTTTTGAGGGAAATACCCAAACCATTGGAGATTCTAAACATACCACCAATCTTCTCACAAAGAAATGATCAACCAATGGACAACCCTTTGTTTAGGAAATCATCCCAAATAGAGCAAGTAGCAGTGGCCCAACAATATGAAGGAGGTCTAGCTCAATACATGCCCCAAAAAACTTCATATATTGATGCTTCCTGTCACAACCCATCTTGTTGTTACTGATTTACTTTTACCTTCACAGATAAATAGGATGGTGAATGATAAAAAATGGTCGCTCTATGGTTTAGGACATAGAACAAAAAAATTATATACGTCTCATTCAAGGAGACCTTAGAGATATCAATCTAAATGTGGAAAGGGGGAAAGAGATCTCTAATAGGGATGTCCTAGGGTATGATTAAAGACTAAAATGGGGTTCACCACCAAGCTAGTACTTAGAAAGAAAAGTAAAATGTAGGACCTAATATCAAAACCTAATGATATGAAAAACTTCACTAAATGAACTAGAAATGAATGAAAAATAGAACACAAAACTAGAAAAGTGCAGAGAGGCATGTGGAAACCTGTAGCAACTTGATTGAAGACTTGAAAAGCTAAAAATGAAAAATTTAGTGCACATTGGGACTCATACTCCAATCTGGGGGATTTAGTCCCAGATTAGGGTTTCGAGGAAGGAACAAAATTCTGACAAAGATAATTCTAAAACACCTTAAAACTAGAAAATTCACTATACTAGGGCTCATATGCCAGAAGTGGTGTATTAGTCCTACTTGGATTTTTTGAAGGATTAGGATCTAAATCTACTCTTCAATCTTTTCTTTGTCTTCTCAACCTAATTTCCAGATTTGAACTGTTGAATTTTGCTCTGCAGATGTCTTTTAATGATCTTCTAAACAAGGTGAAAACTTGGAAAACTTTGAAACTTTGATAACTTATTTCCAATATTTCTCCTTAGAGGGTCTTCAACTTAGATATATGAATCACACACTAAAGAGAATAAAAAATGTTGTTTTGGTAGTGGAAATGGGTTTTCCTTGATCAAACCCAGGTTTGGTAATCAAACATTGTAATGAAATCAAATGGAAAGGAAGAATGATGAATGAACAAAATGATATGTTGCAACTCACCAAACCTTGGAAATAAAGGTTACAAACATGTATGAAGTGGCTCCAATGGATGTAGATCTTAAAACTTGCTTGAATGTAATAAATCTTGAATTGAATGCTTGCTTGAATCATGAAAACCTTACATCACAAATGTTAGCTCAAAAACAAACATGATGCATGATGACTTTGACATGATGCTCCAAAACACTTGATAATCACCTCTTGAAGACTCTTGAATTCTCTTGTAAACTATTTAATTCACTTGTGAACTCCAATTTACTATAATGCATGAATACTCAAGTTACTCCGTGGAAAATGAGTGAAATAACCTTGTATTTATACTTGTTTATGGCAAATTTCCCAAAATTACAATACTACAAGCCAACATCAGGTCTAGGAGAATAAAATCTCACCAAGAATTTGAATTTAATTTAGGTTTAAGCTACACGAGACTCATATGCCAAAAATGGCGTATGAGTCACATTAGGCAAGGCTTTGTGACACAATTTTCAAGAAATGCTTAGATTAATGTGAAATCAGGATAGGGGCCCCGAAACATAGGTGGGACCCATACGCCCAAGGTAGCATATGAGTACCAAATCACTAAATTTGGGCCATACAATCCAAAAACATTAACTTATGATTGGGCATTACATATATGTCAAGATTATCCTAAAAAAGATGCATTAAATAAGGCCAAATAAGGCATAAAGAAGCCCAATTCATTAATGAAACCCCTAGAATAGTGTGAAAATGTAAGAAAATGCTTTAAAACACCCTAAATAAAGCCCAATTAGGTCAATTTAGTTCAGAAGGGCCCAAAAAAATGTGAAAAATGTAACGAACAACATTTTTTAACACTACATTTAGCCTGCACTTTAGTGAGAGGAGGAACCTGCTTCCAACTCACACTAAAGTAGACAAAATACACATCAAGAGGGGTCCTAATATACCAATGCTAATAAGATAGGATGAAAATGATCAAGAGGGTTGTGCAATCCCCCAAGATGAAGATCCTATGGCAAACCAACATAGGTACAAAAGAACACTCATGAAAAAGGATCATATAAGGACTGATACTAAGGTACAAGCATGCACTGCCAAAGACAAAGAGAAAAGAAAATGAAAATGAAAAAGAAAAAGAAAAGGGGGGTTGGATCAAGCTTTGATCATTGTTTCCACATGTTGTGGATCAAATCTAAGTTGTTTTTCCAAAAAAATTGCATGCTCACTCTGAGGCAACAAAACTTTAGGCTATTTGTTGGGTGACTATCCAAAATGTGAGACACATATGCACGTGACCGCTATGCACTCGTATGGACAAGTGGCTATCATAAATTCATGCCTAAGTTTGGTTTCCCATTCAATCAGACCAAAGCTATACCTCCTGATAACTTTGATAAGGTGCCACACAACAATAAACTTCAAGCTTCATGAGGCAAGAAAATCCTGGTATGCTTGGAGCTCATGAAAAAAAAAGATGACACCACATGCAAGAAAAGTGTATTATGCAGGGTGGCCATATAACTAAAATTTGCAACATAGTGTAAGGTATGTTCAAAGAAGTTTTACCTAGTTCATGTAAGGTCTTACCTTACAGAAAATTGTGCCTAATGTCTCCAAGAGAGGACCAATCAAAGGATAGAAGATTCACAACTTAGGGGATGTAGTGTGTCACATCAAGCCACTAAGAGGAATATAATATACTAAGAGAGGTCATGCTCTTGAGGGACATCACATCCAATGTCACCACAAAGAGAAAGACGCATCACATGAAGTAAGAAAAATACACAATGAAACATGAAAAATGCAAAATAATAATACCAATGTATGGCCCCACTTTAAAGAAATTGCTAAACACCATGCTATGATCAATTACTTTTCAAGTGAAAAATGATAAATGCTTACAATTAATAAGACATGAGAGCTAACTTAAAGCCCCATGCCAGTCATATGTTTCCAAATAAAGTTGCATCATGAAAAGGAAAAGAGGGTTTCCCCAAAATGAAACTCCAAAAATGTGAGGGATCCATGGATTTGGGGTTAGTATGTTCTTGCTACAATATTTTAGAGACTTGGAACTGCCATCATTCCCCAAATAATCATAGAACTAGAAGAATGACACAAAGAGACTGAAAACAAAGAAAAACCTTTCAGTTCAACATGGAAGAGACTTAAATGTCTCAACACCTTGCATCATCCCCAAAATGAAAACACAAGACAAATGAAAAGATAAAGGAAAAGTTTTTGGGTCAACATTGAGGAGACATGAATGTTGTGATGCCTTACATCATCCCCAAAAGAAAAAAACAAGATAAATGAAAAGATAAAGTCAAAATATTTTGGGTCAACATGGAAGATACATGAATGTCTCGATGCCTTGTTTCATCCCCAAAAGGAAAAAAAAAATATAAAGAAAAGATAAAAATGTTTACAACATAGAGAAGAATGTAGGTACAAATAGAGGAATGTGACAAAGAGAGAGATACATCAAACATAACAGCATGAGGAGATCACACTACACACATGCAATCAAACACATAACATGAAAAAGAAAAAAGAAAAAAAGACTATTAAGGCACATGCGAGTCAACCCATTAGCATGTCATTTGCATCCTAATCATGTTCATCATATGCAAAAGGTGGAAAACTAGCCAAAGGGACAATAGCAAGTTCCGAACTAGGGTCATTACCATGTTCAACACTCTTCTTAGGAAAATTATTGTTTAAGCTCATAGAAAAGGAAAACAATGTATTCAATTCATTATGCACCTCCTCATCAATTTTCTCATCATCGTCATCTAAATTAATCTCAATAGGAGGTCGAATGATAATGTTTATAGAGGGATTTGGCTCTTGTTGTGGTATAATATATTTTTGTTTCAATGAAGGGGGAGAGTCATCGTGTATTGCTTCAATCAAGTTTGGATTTAGATTTTTTTTTCTTTGTTTAACCGTCGAGCAAGAGCATGACATCTACACCTACACTCTCTAGCATTTATGTTTCTTTTAGTATGATTTTCAAGTTGCATTTGTGTACGAGTGAATTTATCAACCATAAATTTATTTTCTTCCCTAAGGGGGGGAATAGAAGGAACCATGTAAGGTTTTTCAACCACTATCTCTTTAGGTTTATAAACTTTTTTTATCTTAGGAGGTGTGATGGGATTGTTTTCATTGTCTCTTTGTCATTTATATAGTAGATAGGAAAAAGGATCTATCTTAGGTTGGTCTTGGTTGTTTGGAATGTCTTTTGGTTCAATCATGGTTTCGTCAAGGATAGTAGGCTCGGTCATAGGTTGAGGAATGTTTCTAAGGGATAGTTTTTCTATGCATTAAATGTCTTAAACTTTTGATAAGGGTTGAAAAAGAATTCTTCTCGAGGTTTAATAGGTTCCATAGGCTTAGGCCAAAAGAAATATAATGAAAAGTTCCCTTGGGAAGACAAATGGTTAAAGCCACTATGGTGCACGATAAAGATTTCATTGTCAAAGGGAAACTTTGAGCATTTATGCAAAACCAATAGGACAACTTCCATGGAGCATAGCCATGGATAACCAAGCTTCACATGGAATTGGTTTGACATCAAGATGATGGAGAATGAGACATCTAATGTTTTCAGTCCTATTTATAAAGGAAGGGTGATCGATCCCATTCTAGGGCAAGCGAAAGCATTATGCATCTTTATCTATGCTTTCGGTTTATCATATGTTTCTTGATAGAGTTCATGCACAAGTAAGAATTCTTCAGTGATCACATTCTCTCCACAGACGAGATCAATTAATATCACATTAGTGGGCTTGTCATTGATTCAGCCAGCTATGTAAAGAGGACCATCGAGTGCATGTTTTAGTGTATATTTAGATGAGAAAGCAATATCAAGAGAATTTTTAGTTCAACCCTCTGCTGTAGAAAAATGGCCCCTTGCCATTTTCATGGCTTTTTAGGTCTTGTTTCATGATGTTTGGTCTATTTTTCTCTGATTTTATTTTGTAACATGGCTTGAACATGGAAATCAACAACACATGATTTGAGCAGAAGGAGCATGGCGGATAGTGTGGAAGGAGCGGTCTATGTGGAGGGTGTGATCGACACAAATGAGAACCCTAAGGCACAAGCGCAGATTTCTAATGGAGGGGCTAACAGTGTTGACAATGGTCAAGGCAACAGTTCTTCTATGCTGATGGCGATTGCTATGAAATCTAGGGGGGAGTAGATTAAGGGAAGAGACGTTGTAAAATCATCTATGGGTTTTTGGTAGGGGAAGCTGCCATATTTTATTCTGGTAACAAGCACCATTTTAGTGGAGCTGAAGGACAAGACACTAGAGGAAATAGTGGGGAATGTTTCAGAGCTCTCTGCTTGTGGAGTGATTTGTCGGTTTAGGGGTTTTTGGCCCAGCCTCCCTTAGCTGCATTCCTAGATCTCCAAGGAATGGGAGCCTCTAATCTCTGGTAAAGTTCATATTTGCCCCATGGCCAAGGGGTTTTTTGTAGCTAAGTTTCACAATGTTCAAGATAGAAATAAAATTTTATGTGATAATTTTTTTAGCTTGGAGGATAAATATTTGTTGATGATTAAGCCTTGGCATCCTGATTTTAACCTTGCTTATGTAACTTTCAACAAGATCCTGATCTGGGTTTGGTTGCCTAACTTTCCCCTCCACCTTTGGACTAACCCTCTTCTGGAGGAAGTGGGTGATGCCTTGGGTGATTTTTTGTTGGTGGATGAGGAATCATTTGACATTTTTCATTTCACTTTTTCCCGCATATTGGTTGAAATAGATGTCTCTAAAGGGTTGCTTTCTGAGGTCTTACTTAAATCTTCTAAGGGTTCTTGGGTCCCACCTTTAGATTATGAAGGGATTCCCTTTCGGTGTAGAAGATGTTTTAAAATGGGTCATGCTACTGCACAATGTGGATTTGAGAAAAAAGAAATGATGAAAACATGGTGGAAAGGAGCTTCTCAACAAAATTATATGGTTGAGAAGAAATTTGAACAACACAGGAGTTTTTTTGAGGTGGTTTCTTTGAAATCATGGGGTCTTGGGGCATCTCCTTTGGATGCCTCAAATGGCAGGGTTGTTGTGGCTTCCCCTTTTGAGCATGAGTTTGGATCTCAAGCTATCATTTTTGGTGATAGTGCTATAGCGATGGTTACCCCTATGGAGCAAGAGATTGGGTCTCAAGTTGTCTCTTCTGGTGACCTTATACAGATTCCTTTGTCTGCATTAAGGAATAGTGATGAAAACTTTGAAACATTGGTTGCAAGCATTCATCTTTAGGAAAATTGTGGGTTGGCCTGGCATGATGTGGTAGCACAAGTGGAAGAAGGTTGGATCACTGTTAAAAGCAACAAAGAAAAATTATCTCTACCTTCTTTTGACATGACTCTTCAGTCCCACAAGAGCACTTCTAAATGTAAATCTTGACGGGTCTTGTTTCAGGACTAGTTTTTGGTAGGCTGTAGGTTGTTCTTTATTGTAGCCTTGCTTTTGGATGTAAAGGGTCTCAGGTCCCTTCAAAACTTGTTTTTACGTGAATCAAAAACATGGCTTGAACATACATATTTAGGTACTAAAATTCAAATAATGATGTCTTGTGAAGGTGTTGTGAAGTGTTGTAAAACATTTCTACACTCTTCTAGACTCTATTCATTGCAATTCACCTAAAAATCACCTTTTCATCACTAATCAAGTCCTATTTTGAGGTGTTGTAAAGACTTGTAACCAGATTTCATGCTTTTCTAGGCACAACTTCACTATTTACACTTTTCTTATGCTTTATGACCCTTTTATGCCCATATAAGACTTAATTAAGTGTATTTTTGAATTAAGCCTGACAAACAACATTAAAAACAAGGTAATTCCTGACACCCATTTTTAGGTCCTACATGGGACCCATTCACCATGGGTGGTGAATGAGTCCCCCTTGGCTCCAAATTCAAAATATTTTAAATTTCCTTTCATTTTTTTATTCAAAATCACTTGATGGCGGCCTGTGATGAGGTATTAATGGGTTACTAAGGCACACGTTTGTATAAATATGTGATTTTCACCTCATTTTACATTCCTCAACATTCACACATCATATCTAGGAAATCTCAAGCATTCAAGCATCTTACAACATCAAATCAAGCACTATTCAAGAATTTTGGAACATCCACTGACACTACTTCAAATTTTCATCATTAAGGGCTTGGGAAGTTGATAGCATTTGCATGTTATTTGTTTATCAATCTCTTGCATTTCATTATTTTATTAAGGGCTTGATTACCAAAGTGGGGTTTGACCAGGGAAAACCCCTATTTGCTAACCCTCAAACATTTTTCCCTCTTGCATGTGTGTTTGCAGACCTAGGTATGTAGATTTAACTAGAATTTAGGTGATTGAAGATTGATGAACAGGTCAACTAGGTGCTTCAAGTCAAATGATTCATATTTCAAGCTTGGAGAAGGTTTTATGTTTATTTCCTACAAAATTGACTTCGACAACCCGACAAGCAGACACTTCAAGATCTTGTGTTACAAAGTTGTCTCCTAATTTCTAAAAATTTTGGGAGAGGATTGATTCACCACCAGTGACAAATGAGTCCCACCTTAAGAATAAATATCTAGGTTTTGTCAGATTCCAAATCTTGACATTCAGAAACTTGCTTACAACATTTTTTCACCAGTAGCAGGACTAATTCGCCACCTTGGGTGAATGAGTCCCACTATTCATTTTCTATAATTTTAGACAACAATCAAAACATTCCAGATTCCTCAAATTTTTTCTATTTGCACTATGACTCAACCTTTCTCTTTCCGTTTTTCATTTTATTCATTCATAATTCATTGTTTGCATATCGTAGTGTATTTTCTAGCATAGTTTAAATCTTAGGTTTGCATTCATAATCATTCATTTAAATCACTTGGATTTAGTTCACTTCATTCAGCTTAGATAACATCATACATAACATAATTTGAATGAACCCCTTAGCATTTTTGGCCCTACCTCTCTCCTTTTAGGTGAAAAACCCTAGAAGAGCTAGAGAAGTGCATTGGTGCCAAGAATTTATTGTTCATTTTGGTGAACCTCATTTTGAACACTTTTCATTTCTAATTCCATTCACATATTGCATCCTAGATTACATTTGCATCAAAATTCAATTAGGACATTGTCTTTGTTTTTCATTCTAGGACTTCTCACATTGCATTAGTGAAAAATTTATTTAGTGTTCATTTTTTCATTGCATATCATTGAAAATAATAATAAATTCCATTTATTTTAAAATTTCTAAAAAACACAAAAAATATCATACTAGGACTCATTCGCCACCCTAGGCGAATCAATCCCTTTGCACTTTTTAAACAACATCTCTGGTATCTTTCTGGCATTTTCCTGCATTATAGTTTCCTATTCTTGCATTCTATTTTTATTTCCAAACTCTCTGTTTTTAATCATTTATTGCATCTTAGTTTATTTGCATCATGGAATTTTCTTTGAATAAGTTTTGGAATTCATTAAAATCATTGGTAGACATGTCCAATTGTTCCTTTGGCTATGATCCTAATGATCTTGAGCTTTCTCATGCTCCTTCAACTCCTCATGATTTTCCTCCTCATGATGTAGACATCATTGGAGAGTATGATGATAGCATGAACAAGTTCTACAATGAATGCCTTGATCACCTCAAAGCCAATGCTACCTTCTATCCATCCATGAAGTCACAAGATCTCATTACTGTTGCACCTCCTAATCACTTTGCATATTTACATCCTGAAATCAATCAAGGACCAAAGGTTCCTCCTTCAAGTGGACCTAGTTCCTCTAAACAAACACACTCACAACCAAGGTATTCTAAGTAAATAAGGTTTTGAGACAAAAAATCAACATAACATTCATAAACTTCTTGAACAACAGCCGACCGATGCACACACAACATGATTAGGATATCAACATCCTTCTCATTTTGATAGACCTCCTTTTCAACCTAGGAGACTTCAGGATGCTGGTACAGTGATCTTGGATGCTCCTCCTAACTTGAACATTCTCCTTCCACGTGAACAACCATTACCCCCTTCTATTGACAAGGATGGTAGGATTCCCATGGGTCCTCTTCCTCCTTCTATTCATGAACAAGGAGAATCTCGCAAATGAAAACGACCTTACAAACTTAAGAAACTCAAGTTTCCTATGCATCCTCCACTTGAATGTGAAAGGAGACTTCAACTACTTTTAAACAAAGGTATCATACTTTTACCACTTATGAATAGGTTGTTTATTCTCCCTAAATATTCTAACATACCATTTTTGCAAATATCATCACATTCTTGGTCATCAAACAAAAGAATGTCAGACATTGAAGGACATACTAGATAAGTATCACTTCACTGATATCAATTATTTTCCCATCATACCTTAAAACAACCAAATCCCATCACCATGCCATAGTTGTAGAATTCTTAATTCTCACTATCACATGATCCTTTTCCATCACTCATCTCTACTCATTCTTGCCTTAACACTTTGTGGGGGCAAGAAATTTTTTTCCTTGTCCTTGTAATGCATTTTTCTTTGTCTCTTAACTATGTTATTCCTTTTTTGCTTAGTTGTTTAAGATTGAGAAACCAATAACTTAGTTAATGATTGACTTCCATTTGCACTACTTTCTCCTTTTTCCTTCATGTCCGTATCATGTTCCCCTGTATCATGTGTCAATGTTTTCTCTCTCATCGTACACTTATTCTATTTGCATCTCTATTCTTCTATATGTTGAGCATCTGTGTTTTTTCTCTTTTTTGTTTTGTGTTTTCCTTTTGGGGATGACGTAAAGTGTTGAGATGCCTTATGTCTCTTCCATGTTGACCCAGTTGGTCCCTTTTCCTTTTGGGGATAATGTAAGGCATTGAGATTGAAATGTATCCTTCATGTTGACCCAAAGATCTTTCCTTTTCTTTCACCTTTTCATTTTCTTTTTGCTTGTGTTTTCCTTTTGGGGATGATGCAAAGCATTCAAACTACAATGTATCTTCCATGTTGACCCAGAATGAGCTTTCTTTTTCTTTTTTTCTCGCTCTATTTGTGTCATTCTTCTAGTTCTATGTGCTTTGGGGAATGATGATAGTTTTGAGCTCTTTCATAACAAAATTGCAGCAATGGAAATACTAACCCAAAATCCATAGATCCCTTATGTGTTTGGTGTGTTCCTTTCTAGGGGAAAATCCCTTTCTTTTCTTTTTTGTTGACATGACACAACCTAACTTTAAAACATATGACTTAGCATAGGGATTTATGAGTTGGATCTCATGTCTTTTCTTCCTTCTGCATTTTCTTCCCTTTTCTACTTTAAATTAATTTCTCATAGAATAATGTGTAGCAATTCCTTTAAAGTGTGGGGCATACATTACTATAATTCATATGCATTCTTGATTCCTAGTGTAGCCTTGTCGTTTATATGATGCATTTGCCACTTTGTGGATGAAATTGGGTGTGATGTCCTTCATAAGTGTGATCTATCTTAGCATATTACATTCCTCTTGGTGGCTTGATGTGATGCACTGCATCCCCTAAGTTGTGAATATACTATTCTTTGATTGGTCCTCTCTTGGAGACATTACACATAATGTTTCCTAAGTGACTGACCTTGTATAAACTTAACAAGACTCCTTTGAACATCTTTTACAATTTACATTTTTCATTTTTTCCACATTGCATAACACAACTTACATACCTATGGTACCTTCCTTTTTGTTCATGAGTTCTAAGCATACAAAGCCTTTCTTGTCTCATGGAGCATGAACAAATATTTTTCCTTGTGGCGCCTTCTTAAAGTTATCAAGATGTATAACTTTAATATGGTTGAGCATGAATCCCATCTAGTGGCATGAAATTTCCCCATAGCCACATTTGTGTTTGTGAGTGCATACCAACTAGCGTATGTATCTCCCCTTTTTGAGATTTGAAACATAGATTTTCGGACCCAATGGACTCTCTAACTCTTAGAGGGTTTTTCACCCAAAAGGAGAGAGATTAGATCCTAAAATGCTAGATTTTCATTCAAATTAGGATGTATGCAATCAGATATGATGTAAATGAACTTAACTAAATGCAATAGATTAATCTAAATGACTGAAAATGAATGCAAAACTAAGATTTATGCTTTGTTTGAAAACGGTGTGATATGCAGAAATGAACTAGAAATGAATGCAAAACTTAACAAAAATGAATCAAACCGAAAGTGTGCACCTGGGATATTGATGAAGGCTAGAAAAGACATATGAAAGGCTGTTGATACTAAATTGTAAGCCTGGTGGAACTCATTTGCCACTCTGGGTGAATTAGTCCTAGTTTTGGATGACTATATCGGAGCTTGTTTTAGCCAAAAGGGTACTCAACAAAGTAAAAATCCCAAAATTTACCTTGGGTTGGGACTCATTTACCACCCATGGTGAATAATTCCACTTTTAACTTTTTTTAAACTCAAAACTAGAATATGTGGCTTTCAGATTGCTCAATTTGCACCTCTAGGTGTTCGGATATGAAACTACCAAATTTGGGTCTGTAAGTGACCTTTTGTTGATGACTTGACTTAGATGAATGAAGATATGACTTTAATGACTTTGAAATGTAATATTCAATGATTCATAAGCTTCCAAGAGTCCTAAATCTGCATACAAACAACACAAAAGAGAGAAATTGTTGATTGTTAGCATATGGGGGGTTTGCCTCGGTTAAGCCCCATTTAGGTAATTAAACTAAAATGATGAAATAATTGAATAAGACATGAAAAAATGGAGTATATTACCTTGCCATGATGATTGATCTTGGATGTCTACAGCAATATATGTAAAATCTTCCCTTGAATGTTTTGGAATGCTAACTTGAAGACTTCTAATGGAGAAACCCTAAGTCGCTTGACTTGAGATAGAAGATAGATAATGAATTAAAGATGAGAGATGTAATAATGATAAAGAGATGTAAGAATGAGGGTAAAAATAATTATTTATAGAAAAATGTGCCTTAGTACCTGATTATACTACATCACAAGCCGACATGTAGTGAAAATAAACATTAAATTTCACCTTTTCCAGCTCAAGGGTCAAAATGGGGGCCAGATAGGACTCATTCACCAAGCATGGAAAATGGGTCCCACCTGGATGGGACTCATTCACCAAGCATGGTGAATGGGTCCCACAGGGGCCATTGTTACACCTATGAAGCTTAGGAGATAGGGAATAAGGTTTAAATTACTATCTTGTTGGGTATTTGATCAATTAAAGCCTTGAGATGCACAATATGGGTAGAATAGGACATGTTAGTGATGATGTAAATGTTGAATAGGGATTGGGGCACATAAATTATTGTGAAAGTGTAATTCAATGCACTTTACAACACTAAGATTAGATCCATATAGCCTAGAAATGCATAAGAACTAATGTGAATTTGTAAATCACATTACCACACTAATTTTTCATTAAGTTTGTATTAAGAGTCTTCTAGATTGATGTAATAATGTTATTAAATGTGTTGAAATAGGTCTATTAAGTCTAGAAAAGCATGAAATCTTATTATAAGACTTCACAACACCTTTACAAGAGATTAATAAACACATATTATTTGGTTTGCAAAGGTCCAAGACCTAGTGTGGACACATGAAATGCCTCACAACACTAGATTAGGGCCTCATTAAGTCCATTTATTATGAATTAATCCCATGTCAAGAAAAGGGTCCTTTTTACGATGGTACATGATTTCTCACCTTATGGATAACTAGAAGTTTTGTTGCCCCAAAGTGAGTATACTCTGGATTTCTCACCTAGTGGACCATCATAAGTTCTATGGCCATAGAGTGAGTATACATTCTCCATCAACTTAGATCTAATCCACAACTAGTTGGACAGACGATCGAAGCTTCATCTAATTCTCTCAATTCAACACTTGTGTGTTCCTTTGTTCTTATGCTTATTTTTCCATGGTATCTTCATCCTGGGGGCTTGATCATCCCTCTTGATTATTGTTATTCAATCTTGCAAACGTAAGTGCATTTGAACCCTGTTCTCGATGTTCATGGCTACTTTAGTGTGAGTTTAAAGAAAGTTCATCCTCTCACTAAAGTGGGGGCTAAATGTGCTATAGAAAAATGGCCCCTTATCATTTTCATGGCCTTTTAGGTCTTGTTTCATGATGTTTAGTCTATTTCGCTATGATTTTATGTCGTAACATGGCTTGAACATGCATATTTAGGTACTAAAATTCAAATAATTACGTCTTGTGAAGGTGTTGTGAAGTTTTTTAAAACATTTCTACACTCTTATAGACTCTATTCATTGCAATTCACCTAAAAATCACATTTTCATCACTAATCAAGTCCTATTTTGAAGTGTTGTAAAGACTTGTAATAAGATTTCACACTTTTCTAGGCACAACTTCACTATTTACACCTTCCTTATGCTTTATTTGACCCTTTTATGCCCTTATAAGCCTTAATTAAGTGTATTTTTTAATGTAAGCTTGACAAACAACATTAAATGCAAGGAAATTCCCGACACCCATTTTCAGGTCCTATGTGGGACCCATTCGCCATGGGTGGCAAATGAGTCCCCCTTGGCTCCAAATTCAAAATATTTTAAATTTCCTTTTGGTTTTTTATTCAAAATCACTTGATGTCATCCCGTGATGAGGTATTAATGGGTTACTAAGGAACAAGTTTGTATAAATATGTGATTTTCACCTCATTATACATTCTTCAACATTCACACATCATATCCAAGCAATCCAAGCATTCAAGCATCTTACAACATCAAATCAAGCACTATTCAAGTATTTTGGAGCATCCATTGACACTACTTCATATTTTCATCATCAAGGGCTTGGTAAGTTGATAGCATTTTCATGTTATTTATTTATCAATCTCTTGCATTTCATTATTTTATTAAGGGTTTGATTACCAAAGTGGGGTTTGACCAAGGAAAACCCCTATTTGCTAACCCTCAACCATTTTTCCCCTTTTGCATGTGTGTTTGCAAACCTAGGTATGAAGATTCAACAATCATTTAGGTGATTGAAGATTGGGCAACAAGACAACTAGGTTCTTCAAGTCAAATCATTCATATTTCAAGCTTGGAGAAGGTTTTTTGTCCATTTCCTGTAGAATTGACTTCAACAACCCAACAAGCAAACACTTCCAGATCTGGTGTTGCAGAGTTGTCTCCTGATTTCTTAGAATTTTGGGAGAGGAATAATTCACCAAAAGTCATGAATGAGTTCAAATTTAAGACTAAAAATCTAGGTTTTTTCAGATTCTGGTTCCCAACAGTCAGAAACTTGCTTCCGTCAGTTTTTCACTAGTAGTGGGACAAATCCACCACCATGGGTGAATGAGTCCCATTGTTGATTTTCTATAATTTTAGACAACAATCAAAACATTCTAGATTCCTCAAATCTTTCCTAGGTGCACTCTAATTCAGCCGGTCTCTTTCTGTTTTGCATTTTATTCATTCATAATTCATTGTTTGCATATCATGGTGTGCTTTCCACCATAGTTTAAATCTTAGTTTTTCATTCATAATCATTCATTTAAATCACTTACTTGCATTTAGTTCACTTCATTTAGATTAGATAAAATCATACATAACATAATTTGAATGAACCCCTTAGCATTTTTGGCCCTACCTCTCTCCTTTTAGGTGAAAAACCCTAGAAGAGCTAGAGAAGTGCATTGGTACCAAAAATCTATGATAAAAATAGAAGAAATATTGATGGTAGATAGAAATGTGATGAGAATTTAGAAGGAATATTGATGATAGATAGAAATGTGATGTTGATTTAGAATAAACATTGATAGTAGATAGAAATGTGATGTTGTTAGTAGAAATTTTGATGGTAGATAGAAATGTGATGTTTTCTTGTAGTTGATGAGTTGCTTTTTCTTTTCTTTAGAGACTTTGCAGTTTGAACAATTCAATTTGAGATAGAAAATAAATACGATGCACCAGGGTATTAAAGACCAAGGTGAATTTGTATTTATTGTATGGACTTTGACTCTACAAACCAGGAGTATTCTTGCTCATACTAGACATACAAAAACCTTATTAGAGTGTATGGGTGAGAAGCTTTGAAAACATGTTAGAACAGTAACACAAGAGGTATTAAGAACCTAACATGTCATTGATACATGAAATGTTTAAAAGATGACTTCCACACATAGAACAAAGCAAGTATTCTCCATGGTAGTATAACAAGAGTATCCACAAACAAAAAATTGAAATGATGCTCAATTTCCCCCATTCCTTCTTCTCTAAATCCTTATGGACATCCTTGAGAGATCCTGGGAATGAGTCAATAATTTAAATCACACAAAAAATAAGACAACGAAAGATAAACCAATGCCATTATATCACTTACCATATCTATTTGGGGTGGGTCTATTATCTAGTGTTGATCATGTCTATCGTAGGAACAGATCCATTAAGACATATCTCAAGATGTTCTTGGGTGTTGTCAAAATTATATGTATTTGATACTTGGTTTTATTTTAGTTCAATTTATGATCAAATTCTTCCATGATTATTTGCTTGAAGGTTCCAATTGTTGAGGCTTGCTTTGTTTGTTTTGTTTGTTTTGTTAAAGGGTGAATGTGAGTCTGTTTAGTATGGATATTGTTTTATTGTGAATTGTGATGGAGGACATGGGTCTTTTTTATTTTTCTAAGTTTTATGAATTTTTCTTGACATTTATGGGGACTAACCTAGGGCCTTGAGGGCTCATCAATGATAAGCCTTTCCTATGTTGTACATGCAAAGGCTAGTAGTTTTCTTGGTTTGAGTGTTTTTGACCTTTTCTGGTTTGTGAATGTTTTTGGATTTTGTATCTTTTGACTGTTTTTGGATTTTGTGTTTTGTGACTAAGTTGGAATAAAGCATGTTAGAAACCTAAGGGAAATGACCTAGGGTCTCAGGGGCTAATGAGCCTTGCCTACGTTTTACACACAGAGACCATGTAGTTCGATTGTTTGAATCAAAGCATAAACTATTTTTGGGTAAACAACATTGATGATCTAGATTGATATTCCACTTTTGTGTCTAGAGGTTATGTTGTGGGAAATCTACTTGAACTAGCTGTGAGATTCAAGCAAATGTTGATATCTTAGACTGTTTGAGTGAAGGAATAATCCCATGATGTTTTTTTTTATGCTTTCCAAATGTTTTTGTTCTTTTTGTTGTTTTGAATGTTTTTGGATTTTTGATGTTTTATGTGACCATGATAGGATACTTTTTGACATTGCCCCCAGTTGTGGACAAGATGACTTACCTTAATCAGTTACAAGCCATGGTTGGATATCTTGTTTTGAAATGAATTGGCAAATTTTATGGATAGTATGGATAGATAATGATGCAAGCTTATTCAAACATACCGCCTGTTTGCCAAGTTTTCACTATGGTACCTATTCTAAGAGATCCACAAAGTGGTTTTCACTCATAGAATGTTTTATTTCTCTTTACTATTTTTCTTTCTTTTTGATTTTTTTTGTATTTTTGTATTCTTTTTCAATCTTATTTGGATTTTTACCCTTTTGCATAGGGTATTCTGACATGCTTCATGTGTAAAAATTCTTGAGGTGGTGGTTGTTCAACAGTTTAGCTAAAGGTTCTCCTTCAAGAGTAGCTAATTGATATGCCGCAGAGCCATAGCTTACTGTGATGAAAAAAAGGCCTAACTACTTGGGTTCAAATTTTCCTTTTCCATTTTTATTGAGTTATACTTTTTGATTCTCTTTGAGGACTAATTCACCAACTTGAAAGTTCTCGTCCTTGATCCTTTTTTCATAGTTTCACTTGAGCTGATTCTAATAAAACTATAGATGGTTTAACACACTCAAACATCTTTCATCTAGGAGCTCTAATTCATTCAACCTAGATACCCTATATTCTTCATTGCTCACCATGTTTTTTAATGAAAATCGCAATGAAGGGATTTCAACCTCAATAGGTAAGAAAACCTCTAATCCATAGACCAAGGAAAATGTTGTGGCACTAGTAGGTGTTCGAGTGGTGGTTCATTAGGCCCATAAGGCTAGGTTTAGCTGCAAATTCCAATCTCGACCAACTTCATTAATAGTCTTTTTGAGTATCTTCAATATGGTTTTGTTAGATGCCTTAGCTTGACCATTCCCTTAGGGGTAATATGGCATGTAAAAGTGATGGTGGATAGAAAATTAGGAGCAGAGCTCTTGGACATCCTGATTTTTGAATGGGGTTCCAAATGTTATCTGTTATTATTGCTTGGGGAATTCCATACCTACAGATGAGATAATTCAAAATGAATTTTAATATTTTTTTTCCGGTGATATAGGTCAATGGAATTGCCTCTATCCATTTAGTTAAATACTATGTTGCTGTGATAATGAATTTGTGCCCATTGGATGAAGCAGGTGATATCTTGCCTACCAAGTCTAATCCTCATTATGAGAAAAGCAATTGTGTGGTTATAGGTCTCAATTCTTGTGCTGGTGCATGAACAAGGTCACTATGCTGCTAACATTGTTGACACTTTCTTGAATACTATATGCATTCCTATTCCATGGAGAGCTAGTAGTATCCAGTTCTGAGTAGTTTCTAGGCTAGGTTAAGTCCACCAGAGTGGGATCTGTAAATACCTTTGTGAACCTCTTGTAAGGTTTTTTGTTCTTCTTCTGCATCAAGGCATCGAAGTAACATAACATCTAGACTATGATGGTATAGGGTATCTCCTAAGATGGTAAAATGAGAAGTTCTATGGGTAAAGGTTTTCTTTTGAGTGGTCGCTAAGTCAATGGGTATGGTACCACGCTAGATGTAGTCAAAGGTATCATGGTATCATGGGGAATTAGAACCAACAACAACACATACCAATTCTGATTTTGGCATGTCGAATTTTGGTACCAACAATTGTTCCATGAGGAACTCATACTTAGGCACGTTTTGTGGAATATCAAGTAGTGAGCCTATTGTTGCCATTGCATCAGAAACCCTATTATTGATTCAGGGAATTTTCTCAAAGGTTATTCTGGTGAAGTATTCCTTGAAGCTATCCACCATCCTTTTATATGGCAATAATTTTTCATCCTTTGTCTTGTATTTATTGTTCACTTATCTGATAACGAGCTAAGAGTCTCCAAAGACTTGTAGCTCTTTTATTCTCCTTTCAATAGCCATTTTTAACCCTATGATAAGAACTTCATATTCTAAGATGTTGTTCTTGGATGGGAATACAATCATGTAGGCCTTGGGTATAGTATCTCCTTGTGGTGTGAGAAATAGAACACTAGCTCAAGATCCGTGTTGTGGATGGGACCCATAAAATTATAAAGTCCATTCATCTACCTACTTTATCACCAAGATACTCTCATCTGGAAAGTCCACGATGAGAGGTTTATGATCATCTAAGGGTGCTTCGACTAGTTGGTCTACTATATTCTATCCCTTAATAGCTCTCCTATCCACATACTCTATATCAAACTCACTTAGGATCATTGTCCATTTTTCTTTTCAGCCTATTAGTGTTGCCTTTGCTAGTAAGTACTTTAGTGGGTATATTTTAGAAATCAACTTGACCTTTCTGTTTAGGATGTAGTGTCTCAACTTTTGTACTGCAAACACAACCGAGAGACGTGATCTTTCAACAGGGGAGTAGTTTAATTCATAGCCCACCAGTGTTCTATTGATATAGTAGACTTCCCTTTCTTTATTGTTATCATCTAGCTGGGCCAAGAGAGCTCCCAGTACTGCTTATGTTGTAGGCACATAAAGTATCATCTCCTTTTTCTGGGATAGGTTTCTGGGATAGGTGTCATGAGCACAGGAGGAGTAAGTAGGTACTCCTTGACTTGTTGGAATGCTTGGTCACATCTCCCATCCTAATTGAAGGTGATTTCCTTATGTAGGATATGAGTAAAAGGGTGACATTTTTTCACCAATTGTGTGATAAATCACCTGATGCATTGTAGTTTCCCTTGTAGGCTCCTTAATTGTTTTAGTGTCTTTGGTGGAGGCATTTCCATTATTTCTTTTACTTTGTTCGGATCTACTTCAATCCCTCTTCTTGATACTATGTACCCTAATAGTTTTCCAGATGTTATCCTGAATACACATTTCTTAGGATTGAGTCTCAGATTGTATTGTTGAAGATGATCAAATACGTTGGCTAGGTTTCTCAAGTGGTCTGGTCTTTTGACTAATTTTGTTAGAATGTCATCCATATATTCCTCCATGATTTTGTGTAGCATATCATGAAATATTATCATCATTTCTCTTTGATATGTTGCTCTTGCATTCTTTAGACCAAAGGGCATTACATTCCAACAGAATGCTCCCTAGCACAAGTAAAAGATATTTTGTGTTGGTCATCTAGAGATATCTTTATCTAGTTGTAACTAGAGAAACTGTCCATTAAGGATAGCATCTCATTCCCTACTGTTAGATCTACAATATTGTTGATACTTGGTAATGGAAATTCATCCTTTGGATAGGCTTTGTTCAAGTCTCTAATTTTTGTTCATAGCCTTATGCCACCATTAGGTTTGGATACTAGTACTAGATTTGATATCCATTGTGGGTAATCGATGGGTCTGATGAAACCCACATTTGGTGCATATAGTTACTGATCCCAATCCATGAGTTGCAGGTACTGGAGTGGGAGGTTATCATCTTTATCTGCAAAGCCTATGGAAGTGGATGAAAGGGTCAATTTTGCTTGGGTGTCTTTTTCCCACTAAGCTTCTAGGTCGTCATTGCTAGAAGTGGGAGAATCACATCCGATGAAAAAGGAAGGGGAATCCAACTTGTATTCATTAGAGTCTATACTAGAATTGTAGTAGATGTTGAGAATGGCTTGAATATGTTGGAGGGGTAACCTATCAATGCTAAAGTTATCAAATAAGTCTTCAACAGGTAATTTGTTGTCTAAGGTATGATAGGTATCCAATGACTTGATGATAGCAGAAGTTTCTCGCTTCTTCCAAGAGGTTCATCCAGTTTTTTGGAATAACTACGTCTTTTGGTTCATAACCTAGCCCCATATTCTTCTTCCTTTGTTCCAATATAATATGCTCTGACTAACCTTTTTTGCGTAGCCCTAGGTCACCTTTTCCATTATATCCCATTATTTTAACTAATTGATAACCTCTAGTAGTAGGGTCAAAATTAGGATTTGGCTTTTCTAGTTCTTCTTTTTCCTCCTTGTAGATCATCGATAAAATGTCCTCCTCAAATATTTCTTCATCTTGCATGTCTCCCTAGCTAGGGAAGATAGCAGGCTTGGAAATCATTTGTATTCTCTTGATCTCTTTTTGATATCCATATACTTTGGGTGTTGGTGGAAGCATGCTGATAAAGAATGTTTGGTTGAAAAAGTAATTCCCATTACCCTTGTCAAGTACCTGAATCTTGGCTTCCATTTTTGGTTGGTCACTTGAGGTTTTCTTGGTTGAGTTGGATTGAAGTGTTGAAGGGTCAACATAAGAAAAGGAGTGAAATGCTATGACATTTCTAGGAACACATTGGATTTTATTGTATTTCTCCTCTAACTTGGCACAAGAATGAAAAGGCTCAGGATCGACATATAGTGTTACCTCTTTTCCTTCATGGGGGAATTTTAGGCCTTGATGAAAAGTGGAAGGGACTACTTGTAAAGCACAGATCCAAGGTTGTCCCAGGAAGAGGTTGTATGGCAGCTCAAGATCTAGTACTTGACAAGTAGTTTTTGTGAGGGTTGGCCCTATCTATACTGGTAACCTAACTATTCCTTCAAAATTTCTTTCTAGATCGTTGTAAGCCCTTATTGTTATAATTTTTCCTTTTTCAATCCCATCATCAAAATACCCTAGCTATTTGGAAAATTTTAAGGTACATATGTTTAGACCTGCACCATTATCTATCAGTACCCATTTGACCATGGTTTTATGAACACCAACCTCTATGTAGAGGGCTTGGTTATGGAATGTTCTTTTGGGTATATCTTTCTCATAAAAGATTAAATTATTACTTTGTGTGATCTTACCAACCATAGCTTGGAATTAACTAGGATTGAGGTCATCAGGGACTACTGATTCCAATGCCATTTCAAGTATTTCCCTATGGGTAGGTTATAGTTTTAAACACTCTAAGATTGAAATTAAGCTAGGTGTTTTGTTTAATTGTTCCACAATACCGTAGTAATTGGGTGACTTGATTGTAGGCTTGGGTTTTTCTCCTTGAATTTTAACTCTTCGTCAGTGGATGGTTATGTTATAGTTATTGTCTCCTCCTCATAGAGTTACTACATTTTCCCTATTATCATCAACTTGTGAGAGGGTTCCTCAAAATTTTCCCCCATATGTGTAATTTGCGTTATGGTACTCTTGTTTCTTTCCTTTATCATTTCCTTTTGCATGGTTCGGGATTGGGTTTTTTTATATTTGTAGGTCCTTATTCACAGGATGATGTTCGACATCTACCTCCCATATGTCTATTAAATATTGAATAAGGTGCTTGAGTCTCATGCAATTATTTGTGGTGTGTCCTTTGATCATGTGGAAGTCACACAAGTCCTCATTATACCACAGTGTTTTGAAACTAGGTTCCTCATAGTTTGGACAATCATTAGTTTTGAGGAGGTTTTATTGCACTAGTTTGTGCATGATTGTTTCTAATGACTCACCTAGAACTGTGAATTGCCTCCTTGGTTGATCATACTGCCTTTGGTGTCCCCCCTAATTCATTTGTGGGTTCACCACCTGATTGTTCTTGGGATAGGTATTTTGGTTGTTTTGTTCATTGTTTGGAGTATAGCTTGTATGTTCTACCTCTGGTTTGTTTGGAACTATGTTCTGTGACGGCCATAGTATTCTAGCATCAACCACTCCATCATTTGTGATGTTTTTGTTTTTAGCCCAGACTTTAGGTTTCTCATTTGAAGTAAATGGATAGTTTTTTGAGTTATTTATTTTATGGGAACCTCTTACAATGAGGGCTCTTTCAATATTCAATCCCTTCTCAATGGTTTCTTCAAAGTCTACTGGACATAACATTGTGAGCTGATAATTGATCTTAGGTAAGACATTGGTAATGATTATGTCTACCAATTCCTTATCAGGAATGGTCCATTTACATCTACTAGCCTTGTGTCTCCATCACTATAGGTATGAGATAAAAGATTCCCCTTGATTCTATTTGATTGTCGATAAGCTTGTAATGGTGATGTCTTGTTCAATGTTGAAGGAGAACTGACTTATGAATTTTTTAGACAATTCATCAAAGTTTTTGACTGCTAGTGTCAAATGGGTGAACCATTCCATAGCATGGCTTGTAAGGTTACGTGGAAATAGTGTCATGAGGTATGAGTCATTTTGTATTACTTCCATGCATGATACCAAGAAATATCGTACATGCTCTACTAGATCCCCTATTCCTTTATATTTTTTATCAAACCTAGGTATTTCAAAATTCTTTGGAAAGGGTATTGTAGTGATAGATTGATCGAACGTGAATGGGCATATCTCTTGGATAGTATAGGTTTTCTTTTGTTTTCCAGCTTGCATTCTCGCTACCTATTGGGTGACTACATCTAGCTTCATTTCCACGTCCATTTTTGGCATGTCTATTTGCGAGTTATGTGTATAATAGCCTTGCTATCTCACCATGTTTGGGTCATATATGAGATATTGTGAAGGTATTAGACCTTTGTACCCATTTTGGTCATATATTGGGTTAAGTCCTTGCTAGGTGTAAGGAGGGTTAGATCCTTGTTGCTAAGATGAACTATATTGAAGTTTAACCTGTTGATGTGTTATCGGGACATCTTGTTGTTAGGATGACTGAGGAAGGGTGTTCTATGACATACCTTGCTATTGGGTAGGACTAACTTGAAGGTTACCCTATTGATGTGTCATTGGGACACCTTGTTGGTAGGATGACTGAGGAAGGGTGCTTTGTGCCACACCTTGCTGCTGGGCAAGACTAAAATGAAGGTTACCTTGTTGATGTGTTATTGGGATGCCTTGTTGGTAGGATGACTAAGGAAGGGCACTATGTGGCACATCTTGTTGTTGGGTAGGACTAAAATAAAGGTTACCATATTGATGCATTATTAGGACACCTTGTTGGTAGGATCACTGAGGAAGGGCACTTTGTGGCACACCTTGTAGTTGGTATTGTTGGTTTAGAAGAGGACCGTATGGTCCACCTTGTTGGTAATATTGATTTTTTTAAGGGGGTCCTTGTGTTCCACCCTATTGAAGGTATTGACCATTGGGATGGGGACCTTGTGTTCCGCCCTCTTGAAGCTATTGAATGTTTTGAGACGGGTCAATGTTTGAGGTATTATGAGGTATATACTATCTAGGAGGAGGATTGTTGTTTGGTGGTAAACATTGTGATGGTCCTCCTTGATACAATTGTGCTACTATTGCTCATTCAACCTAAGTTGGTTTTTTGAATAAGGGGTTCTCTTTGGTTTGACCATGGTGTTGTGAGAATACAGGTGGCATGTTTGGAATCTGTAGAGGTTCAGTTATATGTCTTACAACTGAGTTATCTCCTAAGGGAAGAAGGTTGGTATCTTTGAGAGCTTCTACATTCAAATCCACCGATAATTTAGCACCACTTTGTGCTAACTTGAAGAAATAGGAGTCTGGATCCTTTCTTAATAGCCTAACCATTAATTTAAGAACCTTGGGGTTGTTGGAATGTTCGAATAGTTCATCCTCATTTATTTTTTCCTCTGTGTCTACCTCCTCTATGACCACTCTGTTTGGGTCTTGGTTGTCTTGTTCAATTACCTTCTTTTGTTTGTGATCTAGTTCCTCTTCAATCAAGTTATTTCTATACATATCCATCTTTTGTGGTGTTTCAAGATTAGTTGGCCTATAGCCCCAAGGGTTACTTTCATCACCTATGGTATTGGTTGGTGGGATAGTAGTGTTGGATTTGTTCGATTCCATTTTCTTTCTATGTTGTGACCTTGTTGTCATAAACAATTTGGATATCAAGGTAGGAAAAATAGTGCTAGACCTCTAAAGTTTTCAAATCCAATGTTGACCTAAATAAGAGGGTAGATTTAGGTATGTGAATCTGGTTTTCCTCTCTATAGAAGTTTAGTATCATGGAAAATACCTTGGTTTTGACCAAAAAAGAACATGTACAAATCTGGATCGTTCCTAGAAGCATGTCTATAAAAGTTTTCCACCAATTTGTTTCAATTTTTGTGGTCTACCCCTGGTTGATACAAAGTACTGGTTGCTTTGTTTCATAGATTCTATTTTTAAGATCAAGTGTTTTGAAAAAAAAAATTCCCTACTATGCCAGAATAATTCATGGAATGATGGGTAAGACTCTATACTGCCCCCTCGAGAGGTTGATAAAAAATTTCAATTTTTGAGGTTAAGCTCATGACTTTGTTTTATTTTCATTATAATGTGTTTAGGTCATAGAATTAGGTGTATAGGTCCTTCATTTCTTGTTTTGATGTTTCTCTAAGCTTCTATTTTGAAAGTAGGAAGTTTCCCTAAGTAGAAATTAGGGTTTTCTTGTGGCTTATATAGGCAATTTGTTTTGTAGATAACTCATTTGTGTTTTTCCTCGATAGCTAATTCTTGTCTCTAGTTCTCTCATTCTATTAGTTTTCAAGGAGCAATGCCACACTTTGATGTTGTCCCACATTATTCTTAGCTTGTTCAAGAGGTTGGATGGCTTTCAAATGTTGGTGGCCCGGTATGTACCTTCTCACTTTTTCACTTCTATCTCGTTTCATTCTTGTTTTGCGTGTACAAAGTTTTCTAGGTCAAAAGAAAAATTTCTTGTTTTCCACTCCTTTTCCTTTGTTTTCACACCTTTTCCTACTAAGAATCCATGCCTTTTCCTAGGATCCATGCCTTTTCCATGTTTCCTTGCCTTTGCTCAGGATCCTCCCCTTTGTTTTATGAGAATTTACCATAAAAGCTCACCTTTTCTCTAAAAGCTCGCCTTTGACTGTTTGAGGCCCTGAAACCTCACCATTGCCATATTTCCTCACCTTTTTTTCTGAGCATTTTCCTAAAAATCTTGCCTTTTCCTAAAAACCTCACTTTTGTTTTGTGTTTTTCTGAGCATTTTCTCAAAACCTTTGCTTTTGACTCCTTCTGCTACATTTGACTTTACCTTTTTCTTAGAATCTTAGCATGTGTTCGTTTGTCATCTTAAATGTCATTTTTCATCATTTTTTGTGTTATATTGTGTCTCCTATTTGTTTCGAGTGAAACCCTAACATTATAGTTTGAAAACGATTGCTGGTTGGCCTTAGCGTACTACAACCTAGGGAGAGACATTCGCGACATTTGTTCAATCCCATTTTCCATTTTCGTGTGTTAGAGAGGAAATTTCTTGATGCTATGAGACTACTACACATTTGTTATATGCCTCCTATCAAGACTCATACGGCCATGATGACCGCATTGGTAGAACGGTGGCATTCATAAACATCCTCGTTTCATCTACCTACAAGAGAGGAAACTATCACCCTTGAGGATGCATGGAGGATACTCCATCTTCCTATCCATGGTGATTTGGTTACGTATCATATTAAAAATGGTATCCCTACTACACAATGTGTGTTAGGTGCTCGACACTTGATGGCACATTAGTCAGAGATTGATTTATCTGATTTTCCTGATAATGCAGATCCTATCTCACTTGTTCTATGTGGTTTAATTTTAGGACTTGTTCCTGATAGCCAAGTTTGATAGTTTCTCATAGGTTGGGGACCTGTGTGCATTGAGAATATGCTTGAGCATGGTATGAGATATTCTTGGGGTCCATGTCTACTCGCTCACTTGTACATAGATATGCACAAGGTCGTATATTGAGGTGGGAGATCTATTTCTGCAGGTGTCTCCCTTTTGCATGTGTGGGCGTGGGAGCACATTGCAGTTACTCGGCCAGATGGGATACAAGATCATCACCCTGATGATCCATACTCATATCATTATGGGGATTTTGTGCACTACACCTTTCCTAGAGATCTTCCTTATTGGCGTCGATTTTTTGATGATATTTCTAGTTTCATGTGGAGACCGTATTTGGGGTGTGATACTTGGCTAGAGGATGTATATCACCTTGTCTATTGTTGACAGAACCATTGGTTGTTTGGTCATTTTGATATTGTGCTAGAGAGTTATCTACCAGATAGAGTATGTCATCAGTTTGGTAAGAGACAAGGTCAAGTTCTTGATACTTATGAGGCTCGCTTTGGTTGGATGACACGGGAGGTTCTTATATGGGGTATTCAACCTAATATAGATATTACTATTGTTGAGTTTAGAGAACCTACCCCAGTGGATTGGGGTTGGTCAGTTGGTCTCATAGATCCAGGTATGTTTGATGACTATAATGAGTGGTGGTCTCATCCCAGGCCTTTGAGACTCACTATTCCTGGGGATACTCTCGCTTCAGGTATATCAGGTATTATAGGTCATCATGGGGAGAGATAGTGTATTGAGGTCCTTGCAGAGTAGTTGGATAGAGCTTAGGGTAGATCTCATCATGATAGAGCATAGGGTGATCTGGATGAGAAACCACCTAAGGTGTAGGATCGTAGGCAGGTTTCAAATCCTCCTCCACGAGCTATGGATGGAGAAATACTATTAGCTCAAATGACTATTAGATCATTATTTGCAAAGGTCTACCCACTATCATACTTTATATGAGGTTGTCATTCCTAGGGGTGCTCGACATCCATAGTTTGTAGAGCCTAGTTCTATTGGTGGTGCAAGTGATTAGTCTATGAGACAACCAGATCGTTTTGGTGATCTATAGGGTTTTGTCCTTTTCCCGTTGGGGTCTTATTTTGGGTTCTTGATCTTTATGTTGTTCCTTGTTCAGAGGCATTTTGAAGAAATGTATTTTGTATGCCCATACTCATTGGCCCAATTGAGTTTTTGCATAGATATTGTGATTTTTCATACCTTATCACACTGATATTGTACTCTTCTTTTTGATGATGATAGATATGATATATACCTTCTTCAATTCATTCTTGTTTTATGCTCATATGATGATGATATATGATGATGTATGTTTATATGATGTGAAAATGTATGCCCCATACATGATGTTTTTATAGATTTAATATCATCATGATGTATGTTTCCATTATTGCGAATGTAGAATGGTACTAATGATATTGCTATGCAGATATTACTTAGAATAAATGTTGATGATTTGATAAAAGTGTGATGTTAATTAGAAGAAATATTGATGGTAGATAGAAAAGTGATGATAATTTAGAAGGAATATTGATGATAGATAGAAATGTGATGTTGATTTAGAAGAAATATTGATGGTAGATAGAAATGTGATGTTGTTAGTAGAAATTTGATGGTAGATAGAAATGTGATGTTTGTTAGTAGTTGATGAGTTGCTTTTTCTTTGCAGTTTGAACAATCTATTTTGATATAACAAATGAATACGATGCACTAGGGTATTAATGACCAATGTGACTTTGTATTTATTGCATGGACTTTGACTCTATAAACAAGGAGTATCCTTGCTCATACCAGACATACAAAAACCTTGTTAGAGTGTAAGGGTGAGAAGCTTTAAAAACATGTCGGACTAGTAACACAAGAGGTATTAAGAACCTAACATGTCACTGTTATATGAAATGTTTCAAATATGACTTCCACACACAAAAAAAAAAAAGTATTTGCCATGGGGTATGTGTAGGATCATCATGGAAAAAGTAGCCCCTTAAGTGGCAAAAAGTTTAGAAAAATCAGAGTTAGAAAACTTGATGTAAAAATTTGAATAAGTTATCTATATTATTTAAAAAATATGTTAGAATAGAATTTGTAGAAAACTTAATGTAGTTTCTAAACTACTAGGTTTATTTAAAAATAAAATATATATATTTGGTGAAAATTTGAGATTTCAATGTAGTAGTACTTAAATTTTAGGGAAAAAAATAAGAAGTAGGTGTTTGTTTAACCACCCTAACCACAATAAAATGATAACATTTTTTTACAATATTTTAGCTATAAGTAGAGGACTCATGTCTTGATGTGATGCATCTTTTTTTGTAATTTTTTTCCAAGTAAGTAATTAATTATGAATTTTTTATTATAACTTTTAAAAAATATAAAAACTCGTATGTTTGACCACCTTAACTTGGTCAAAACTTCATGAATTTTTTATTTTTTTTAATTGTATAGTATGCAAAGCATAGAATGTGATGCATGTTTTAGATTCAAAAAATGTGATACCATTTGAAAGCTATAGATGTTTTTCAATTAGCCTATCAATTAGGACTTTAGTTGTAATTCAAATAGAAAATGAATAATAATAATTTATTAAATTTAAAGTAAAGCATAATTTATATTGGTGGAAAGATGAGAATCTCCTTTAAAAACCCAAATTTGTCCCATCAATTTTGGGTAAAAAAAAATCATCATCCACATACCTTACTCATACCCATCATATCGCCACTTTTTAGCCCATCATGATCCTACACATACCCCATGGTAGAATAACAAGAGTATCCACAAACAACAAATTGAAAAGACGCTCAATTTCCCCCATTCCTTCTTCTCTAAATCCTTATGGATGTCCTTGAGAGATCCTGGGAATGATTCAATAATGTAAATCACACAAAAAATAAGACAACAAAAGATAAACCAATGCCATTATATCACTTTCCATATTTGTTTGTGGTGGGTCTATTATCCGGTGTTGATCATGCCTATCGCAAGAATGGATCTGTTAAGACATATCTCGGGAGTTGTTGGGTCTGTCAAAAAGATATGTATTTGATACTTGGTTTTTTTTTTCGTTCAATTTGTGATCAAATTCTTCTTTGATTATCTGCTTGAAGGTTCCAATTGTTGAGGCTTGCTTTGTTTCTTTTATTTCTTTTGTCAAAGGGTGAATGCGATGGTCTATTTAGTATGGAAGATGTTTTATTGCGAATTGTGATGGTGGACATGGGTCTTTTTGATTTTTCTAATTTTTATGATTTTTTTTTGACATTTTCTAGGGACTAACCTAGGGCCTCTAGGGCTCATCAATGATAAGCCTTGCCTAATTTGTACTCGCAGAGCTTCATAGTTTGCTTGGTTTAAGTGTTTTTGACCTTTTCTACTTTGTGAATGTTTTTGGATTTTGTAGCTTTTGACTGTTTTTGGATTTTTTGTTTTGTGACTAAGTTGAAATAGAGCATGTTGAAAACCTAAGGGAACTGACCTAGGCTCTCAGGGGCTAATGATCCTTGCCTACATTGTACACGTAGATACCATGTAGTTCGAGCATTTGAATCAAAGCATAAACTGATTTGGGGTAAAAAACATTGATGATCTAGATTGATATTCCACTTTTGTGTCTAGAGGATATGTTGTGGGAAGTCTACTTGAACTAACTGTGAGATTCAAGCAAATTTTGATATCTTAGACTATTTAAGTGAAGGAATAATCCCATAATGTTTTTTTGTTTTTGATGTTTTTCAAATGTTTTTGTTATTTTTTCTGTTTTGAATATATATATATTTTGGATTTTTGTGGTTTTGAATGTTTTTGGATTTTTGACATTTTTCGTGACCATGATAGGATACTCAAAGATCTAATCCATGACCAACTTTTTGACATTGCACTCAATTGTGGACAAGAGGACTTTCCTTAATCAATGACAAGCTTTTTGAAATGAATGGGTTGATATTGTGGATAGTACAGATAGATAGTGATGCAAGTTTATTCAAACATAGCACCTGTTTTCCAAGTTTTCACTATGGTACCTATTCTAAGAGCACCACAAAGTGGTTTTCACTTAGAGAACATTTTATTTCTTTTTACTATTTTTCTTTCATTTTGATTTTTTTTTGAATTTTTATCCTTTTTGTATTTGTTTTTGGATTTTTACCCTTTTGTAGGGAGGTATTCTAACATGCTTCATGTGTAGAACTTCTTGAGGTGTTTGTTGTTTAGTGGTTTAGCTAAAGGCTCTCCTTCAAAAGTAGCTAACTAATATTCCCAAGAACCATAATTTGTTGTGATGAAAAATGGGCCTAACTAGTTGGGCTCAAATTTTCCTTTTCCTTCTTGATTAAGCTGTACTTTTTGATTCTCTTTGAGGACTAATTCACCAACTTGAAATTTTCTATCCTTAATCTTTATGCCATAGTTTCACTTGAGCCAAATTTGATAAACCTCCAAATGGTTTAATGTGCTCAAACATTTTTCATTTGGGAGCTCTAATTCATTCAGCCTGGATACCTTGTATTCTTTAGTGTTGACCATGATTTTTAAAGAAAATCGCAATGAAAGGATTTTGACCTCAATAGGTAAGAGGACCTCTGATCCATAGACCAAGGAAAATGGTGTGGTGCCAGTAAGTGTTTGAACACTGGTTCAATATGCCCATAAGGCTGGGTTTAGCTGCAAATGCCAATCACATCTAACTTCACTAACAATCTTTTTGAGTATCATTAGTATGGTTTTGTTAGATTTATTAGCTTGACCATTTCCTTGGGGATAATAGGGCGTGGAAAAGTGATGGTGGATAGAAAATTGGGAACAGAGGTCTTCAATATTCTAATTTTTGAATGGGGTTCCATTATCTGTTATTATTGTTTGGGGAATTCCATACTTGTAGATGAGATAATTCAAAAGGAATTTTGATATCTATTTTCTGGTGATATATGTCAATGGAATTTCCTCTACCCATTTAGTGAAATACTTTGTTGTTGTGATAATGAATTTGTTCCCATTGGATGAATCAAGTGATATCTTTCCTACCAAGTATAATCCCCATTGCTAGAAAGGACATGGTGTGGTTATAGGTCTCAATTATTGTGTTGGTCCATGAATAAGGTCACTGTGTTGTTGACATTGTCGACACTTTCTTGAATACTATATGCATTCTTATTCCATGGAGGGCTAGTAGTATCCAGCTCTGAGGAGTTTCTGAATTGAGTTAAGTCTGCTAGAGTGGGATACACAAATACCTTTGTGAAACTCTTGTAAGGTTGTTTGTGCTTCTTTTGCATCAAGGTATCAGAGTAACATACCATCTAGATAATGACGGTATAGGGTATCTCCTAAGATGGTAAAACAGGAAGTTCTATGAGTAAAAGTTTTCTTTTGAGTGGTCATTAAGTCAATGGGTATGGTACCATGTTGGATGTAGTCAAAGGTATCATGGTACCATGGGGAATTAGGACCAACAACAACACATACAAATTCTGATTTTGAGATGTCGAATGTTGGTACCAATAACTATTCCACATGGAACTCATACTTAGGAACATTTTGTGGAATATCAAGCAATGAGCCTATTGTTTTGATTGCATTGGCAACCCTATTATTGATTCAATGAATTTGCTCAAAGATAATTCTAACGAAGTATTCCCTGAATCTACCCACCATCCTTTTATATGGCAACAATTTTTCATCCTTTTTCTAGTATTCATTGTTCACTTGTTTGATTACTAGCTGAGAGTCTCCAAAGACCGGTAACTCTTTTATTCTCCATTCAATAGCCATTTTTAACCCTGTGATAAGAGCTTCATATTCTGAGATGTTGTTCATGCATGTGAATGCAATCCTGTAGCCCTTGGGTATACTATCTCCTTGTGGTGTGAGAAATAGAATGCTAGCTCCAGATCCATGTTGTGTATGGGACCCATCAAAGTATAAATTCCATTGGTCTACCTCCTGTGTGACCAAGATACTCTAATCTAGAAAGTACGCTATGAGAGTTTTATGATCATCTAAGGCTGCTTCGACCAATTGGTTTTCTATACTTTGTCCCTTGATAGCTCTCCTATCCACATACTCTATATCAAACTCACTTAGGATTATGACCCATTTGGCTATTCGTCCTATTAGGGCTGCCTTTGTTGGTAAGTACTTGAGTTGGTCTATTTTAGAAATCAGCTTGACCTTTCTGTTTAGGATATAGTGTCTCAGCCTTTTTGTTGCAAACACGGCTACGAGACATGCTCTTTCAATGAGCGAGTAGTTTAATTCATAAGCCAAAAGTGTTTTGCTGATATAGTAGACTTCCCTTTCTTTATTGTTATCATCTAGTTGGGCCAAGAGAGCTCCCAGTGCTGCCTATGTGTTAGAAACGTAAAGTATCATCTCCCTTTCTAGGATAGGTGGCATGAGTATAGGAGGAGTAAGTAGGTACTCCTTGACTTGTTGGAATGCTTGGTCACATATCCCATCCCAATTGAAGGTGATGTCCTTATGTAGGAGAGGAGTGAAAGGGTGAAATTTGTCTGCCAATTGTGCCATAATCACCTAATGGATTGCAATTTCCCTTGTAGGCTCCTTAATTGTTTTAGTGTTTTTGGTGGAGGCATTTCCATTATTGCTTTTACTTTGACTAGATCTACTTCAATCCCTCTTCTTGATACTATATACCCTAATAGTTTTCTAGATGTTACCCTGAATACACATTTCTTAGGATTGAGTCTCAGATTGTACTATTGAAGACGATCAAATACCTTGGATAGGTTTGTCAAGTGGTCTGCTCTTTTGACTAATTTTGCTATAATTTCGTCCACATAGTCCTCCATGATTGTGTGTAGCATATCATGAAATATTTCCATCATTGTTCTTTGATATGTTGCTACTGCATTCTTTAGACCAAAAGGTATTACACTTCAACAGAATTTTCCCTAGGCACAAGTAAAAGTTGTTTTGTGTTGGTCATCTAGAGATATCTTTATCTAGTTGTATCCAGAGAAACCATAAATTAAGGATAGCATCTCATGCCCTGCTGTTAGATCTACAATCATGTTGATACTTGGTAATGGAAATTCATCCTTTAGATAGGATTTTTTCAAGTCTTTGAAGTTTGTGCATATCCTTATGTCCCCAATAGGTTTGGATACCGGTATTAGATTTTATATCCATTGTGGGTAATTGATGGGTCTGATGAAACCCACATCTAGTAGTTTCTTTAGCTCTACTTTTACCAATAATGCTATCTATGGATGCATTTTGCAGTTTTTTTCTTGATAGGCTTTGCTTCAAATATTACATCTAGATGATGTACCACTAATGTTAGATCTACTCCAGGCATGTCAACATAGGTCCATGCAAAATTTATCTTTCGGGCATTGATGAAAGCTATGATTTTGTCCTTTTCTTCTAGGTGTAGTGATGCAGCATGGTAGGTTATCTTCGGGTCCTCTAATGTGCCAACATTTATGGGTTTCTTCTTCCTCTACTAGCAGTGTTGATCTTTCCTAATATTTTGATATGGGGAGATTGAATCTTCCATCCTCGGGTGCCTTTGAGAGGTTTTCACCTTTATATGTGTCCTTTGTTTTTCTCTTTTTAGGATCTGATAGAGCCATAAGGTGGTTTTCTCTAGGGGGCCGTACTTTTATGTTTCTTCTTTCATTTTTCTGACTGGAAGATTAATTCTCTCCACCAAATTATGCCTCTTGTTCAAGTTCCATGATGAATCCTACTTTGTGGTCTCTAGCTAGTATGTCTGTCTAAAGTCCCATGAACTCTGCAATTGCCTCATCATTCTGGAATTGATCTAGAATAGGTGCATGTTGTTGGTGATCCCAATCTATGAGTTACTAGTACTAGAGTGGGAGGTTATCATCCTTATCTGCAAAGCCTATGGAAGTGGATAAAAGGGTCAGTATGGCTTGGGTGTCTTTTTTCCACTGAGTGTCCAGGTCATCATTGCTAGAAGTGGGAGAATCATACCCGGTGATTAATGAAGGGGAATCCCACTCGTATTCATTAGAGTCTATACTAGAATTGTAGTAGATGTTGGGAATGGTTTGAATATGTTGGAGGGGTAACCTATCAATGCTAAAGTTATCAAATAAGTCTTCAATAAGTAATTCATTGTCTAAGGTATGATAGGTATCCAATGCCTTGATGCTAGCAGAAGTTTCTCACTTCTTCCAAGAGGTTTGTTTAGTTTTTGGAATAACCACGTCCTTTGGTTCATAACCTAGCCCATTATTATTCTTCAGTTTTTCTAATATAATAGGCTCTGATTATCATTGTTCATGTAGCCCCATGCCACCTTTTCCATCATATCCCATTTGGTTAACTAATTGATAACCTCTAGTAGTAGGGTCAAAATTAGGTTCCAAATTTTTTGGTTCCTTTTTTTCCTCCCTGTAGATCATAGATAAAAGGTCCTCAAATATTTCTTCATCTTGCATGTCTCCCTAGCTAGTGAAAATAGTGGGTTGGCAATCATTTTTATTATCTTGATCTCTTTTGGAAATCCATATACTCTGGGTGTTGGTGGAAGCATGCCAATTCATAATGTTTAGTTGAAAAAGTAATTCCCATTACCCTTCTCAAGTACCTAAATCTTGGCTTCCATTTTTGGTTGGTCACTTGAGGTGTTCATGCTTGAGGTGGATGGAAGTCTTGAAGGGTCAACATAAGAAAAGGAGTGAAATGCTATGTCATTGCTAGACACACATTGGATTTTATTATATTTCTCATCTAACTTGGCACAAAAATGAAAAGGCTGAAGATCGGCATATACTGTTACCTCTTTTCCTTCATGGGGGAATTTTAGGCATTGATGAAAAGTGGAAGGGACTACTTGTAAAGAATGGATCCAAGGTCGTCCCACGAGGAGCTTGTATGGTAGCTCAAGATCTAGTACTTTACAAGTAGTTTTTGTTAGGGTTGGCCCTATTTGTACTGGTAACTTGACTGTTGCTTCAAAAAAAATTTGTAGATCATTGTAAGCCCTTACTGTGATACTTTTTCCTTTTTCAATAACATTGTCAGAACACCCCAACTATTTAAAAAAATTTAAGGTACAGATGTTTAAACCTGCACCATTATCTATCAGTACCCATTTGACCATGATTTTATGAACACCAACCTCTATGTAGAGGGCTTGGTTATGGAATGTTCTTTGTGGTAGATGTTTCTCAGAAAAGATTAAATGATTACTTTGTGTGATCTTACCAACCATAGCTTGGAACTAATTAGGATTGAGGTAAATAGGGACTGCTGTTTCCAATGCCTTTTCAAGTATTTCCCTATGGGCAAGTGAATTTTTTAATAACTCCAAGATTGAAATTAACATAGGTTTTTTCTTGAATTTTTCCACAATACTGTACTCACTAGGTGACTTGATTGTAGGTTTGGGTGGTGCTCCTTGAATTGTAACTCTTCCTCGGCGGGTGGTTATATTACAGTTATTGTCTCCTCCTCGTAGTGTTACTACATTTTCCCTATTATCATCAACTTGTGAGAGGGTTCCTAAAACTATGTCTCCATATGTGTAATTGGTGTTATGGTACTCTTGTTTCTTTCCTTTATCAATTCATTTGGCATGGTTTGGGATTGGGTTTGTGTAAATTTTAAGGTCCTTATTCCTAGGATGATGTTCAATGTCTACCTCCCCTTTCTCTATTAAATATTGAATAAGGTGCATGAGTCTCATGCAGTTATTTGTGGTGTGTCCTTTGATCATGTGGAAGTCACACAAGTCCTCATTATACCACGATGTTTTTAAACTAGGTTCCTCACAATTTGGATGATCAATAGTTTTGAGGAGGTTTTGTTCCACTAGTTTGTGCATGACTATTTCTAATGACTCACCTAGAATTGTGAATTGCATTTTTGGTTGATCATACTACTTTTGTTGTCCCCCCTGATTCATTTGTGGGTTCACCAGCTCATTTTTCTTCGGATGGGTATTTTGGTTGTTTTGTGGACTGTTTGGAACATACCTTGTCTCTACTACCTCTGGTTTGTTTGAAACTATGTTCTGTGATGGCCATAGTGTTCTAGCATCAACCACTCCATCATTTGTGATGTTTTTTTGTTTTTAGCCTAGACTTTAGGTTTCTCATTTAAAGTAAATGAACTATCTTTTAAGCTATTTATTTTAAGGGCACCTCTTGCAATGAGGGCTCTTTCGATATTCAATCCCTTCTCAATGGTTTCTTCAAAGTCTACTGGACATAACATTGTGAGTCGATAATTTATCTCAGGTAAGATGTTGGTAATGAATATGTCTACCAATTCCTTATTGGGAATGGGCCATTTACATCTACTAGCCTTGTGTCTCCATTGTTGTAGGTAGGAGATAAAATATTCTCCTTGATTTTGTTTGATTGTTGACAAGCTTGTAATGGTGACGTCTTGTTCAATGTTGAAGGAGAAGTGACTTAAGAATTTGTTAGACAATTCATTAAAGTTTTTGACTTCTGGTGTCAAATGGGTGAACCATTCCATATCATGGCCTGGAAGTTTGCATGGAAATAGTCTCATGAGGTATGAGTCATTGTGTTGTACTTCCATGCATGATACTAAGAAATCCCGTATATGGTATACTAGATCCCCTATTCCTATATTTTTTTTTTTTCAAACCTATATTTCAAATTTTTTTGGAAAGGGTATTGTGGTGACAGATTAATCAAATGGGATGGGAATATCTCTTGGATAGTATAGGTTTTCTTTTCTTTTCCAGTTTACATGTTTGCTACTTGTTGGGTGACTGCTTTTAGCTATATTTCCGTGTCCATTTTTGGCATTTTTTTTACGAGTTTTGTGTATAATATCCTTGTTGTCTCACCATGTTTGGGTTGTATATCAAATATTGTGAAGGTATGAGACCTTGGTACCCATTTTAGTCATATGTTGGGTTAAGTCCCTACTAGGTGTACTTAGGGTTAGCTCCTTGTTGATAAGATGAAGTGTACTAAAGGATACCTTGTTGGTAGGATGTCTGAGGAAGGGCGCTATGTGGCACACCTTACTATTGGGAAGGACTAAACTGAAGGTTACCCTGTTGATGCATTATTGGGACACCTTGTTAGTAGGATGACTAAGGAAGGGTACTCTATGTCACACCTTGGTGTTGGGTAGGACTAAAATGAAGGTTACTCTATTGATGTGTTATTGGGACACCTTGTTGGTAGGACGATTGAGGAAGGGTGCTTTATGGCACACCTTTCTATTGGGTAGAAGTAAAATGAAGGTTACCCTATTGATGCGTTATTGGGATATCTTATTGGTAGGATGACTGAGGAAGGGCGCTCTCTGGCACACCTTGCGGTTAGTATTTTTGGTTTAGATGAGGACCATATGGTCCACCTTCTTTGTGATACTAATTATTTTGGAGGGGGGCCTTGTGTTCCACCCTATTCAAGGTATTGACAATTGGGAGGGGAACCTTGTGTTTTTCCCTGTTGAAGGTATTGAATATTTTGAGATGGGTCAATGTTTGAGGTATTCTGAGGTATATACTATACAAGACAAGGATTGTTGTTTGGTTGTTCACATTGTGATGGCCATCCTTGATAAAGTTGTGCTATTTTTGCTCGTTCAACCTGAGTTGATTTTTTGAATAAAGGGTTCTCTTTGGCTTGACCATCATGTTGTGAGAATAAAGGTGGCGTGTTTGGCATCTCTAGAGGTTTATTTATCTGTCTTACAACTAAGTTATCTCCTAAGGGGAGAAGGTTGGTATCTTTGAGATCTTCTACATTCAAATCCATTGGTAATTTAGTACCACTTTGTACTAACTTGTAGAAGTAGGAGTTTGGATCCTTTCTCAACATTTGTCCATTAGTTTAAGAACCTTGGGGTTGTTGGAATGTTTGAATAGTTCATCATTGTTTATTTCTTCCTTTGTGACCACTTTGTTTGGGTCTTGGTTTTTTTGTTCAATTACCTCCTTTTGTTTGAAATATAGTTCCTCTTCACTAAAGGTATATCTATACATAGGCATCTTATGTGCGGCTAATTTCATCGCCTATGGTATTGTTTGGTGGGATAGTAGTGTTTTTTTTTTCTTCCATTTTCTTTTTGTGTTGTGACCTTATTGTTGTCATAAACAAGTTGGATATCAAGGTAGGAAAAATGGTGCTAGACTTATAAAGTTTTCAAATCCAATGTTGACCTAAATATGAGTGTAGATTTAGGTATGTGAATCTAGTTTTCCTCTCTAGAGAATTTTAGTATCATGGAAAAGACTTGAGTTTTTACCAAAAAAGAACATGTTCAAATTTCAATTGGAGAATTCCTGGAAGCATGTCTATAAAATTTTCCCACCAGTTTGTTTCTATTTTTGTGTAGTGTTGCAAGATGTTTCCTGAGAGCCTTTGGTTTAAGATGCCTAAGTAGAGAATAATGGCATTTAGTCTTTACTTTGGGGATCCTAACTCTGCATGAAATCATGGATGAATAAGGATGTTTATTGCCAAGCGTGGGGTGGTAATACAGGTCTCTCAGCTTCTATGTCTAATTTCTCTTCTTCTTTATCTAAGATGATGGATGTAGTGAGAAATTGGTGGGGTGTTTCATTTTTCTCAAAAAAAAAAGTTCTCAAACTGATGATGATGTTGGTTTGGGTACCTTCAATATGTGCATTACTTGGCTGAAAGATTGGTGTGGCTAGCCCTAGTTGTTGAACGAAAGTTGTGGGTCTCAAAATGGTCATAAGGTATGTTGGTGTTTTCAAGTGGTTTATGGTGTTCAATACCCTATCATAAGGTCACTCAATATTTATTGCCAGGTGGGAGGTAGTAATATGGGTCTTCCAATTGCTATGTTTTCCTTTTCTTCCTCTTTGTTTAAGATGATGGATGCAGTGAGAAATTGATGGGGTGTTTCATTTTTCTCAAAAATGAATGTTTTCAAACTGTTGACAATGTTGTTTTGGGCACTTTCAATCTGTGTAAGGCTATGTTGAATAATAGGTACTTCAAGGCCTGGTTGTTGAATAGGAGTTGTAGGTTTCCAAATGGTCATAAGGTATGGTGGTATGGGGTGCTTTGTTATGAAACTCAAAAGCCCTAAAGTTTGAGTGTTGTTTTGGAATGTAGCTACTTTTTGAAAATCAAAATGTTGAAGAACTAGGTTCAATATTCCACTTCCCAATCTAGAGGATATGTTGTGGGAAAGATACTTGAACTATCTTTGAGTTCCAAGTAACTATTGATATCATAGATTTTTTGAGTGGAGGAATGATCCTAATGTTTTGTTAATGTTTTTTGATGTCAAACCACAAATCCAAGTTGATGGATTCCTAATTACTTTTTCTATATAATCCAATGGAGGCTTGTTCCCAATTGATTGGGGCCAGTCAGTTGGTCCCACAGATCTAGGTACCTCTAATGACTATGATGAGTGGTGGTCTCATCATAGGCCTCTAAGACTCACTATTCCTGGGGGTACTCCCACTTCAGGTAGATTAGGCATTATAGGTCGGCGCGAGTGCGACAATGTATTGAGGTCCTTGTAAAATAGTTGGATAGAGCTCAACGTAGACCTCATCATGATAGAGCATAGGGTGATTAGGATGAGAAACCACCTTAGGTGCAAGGTTGTAGGAAGGTTCTGGATCCTCCTCCACTAGCTAGTGATATAGACATAATGTTAGCTCAGATGACTACTGCCAGAGATGTAGAGATAGCAAGATGACAGGCTGTAGAGGCTCAAATAGGTATTTTGAGGATTGAACGGGATAGCGAGAGTGGTCAACGACATGTTGTGAGGCTTAGATAGAAATCCTGAAGACTGAGCGAGATAGTGAGATTGGTTGATGACATGTTGTATAGGCTTTTGTATAGTTTCCAACCATAAAGGGAGCTACTCTTAGGGTAGAACGTGATCATTATTTGTAGAGCTCTACCTACTATCAAACTTTATATGAAGTTTTCATTCCCAGGGGTGCTTGACATCCACAGTTTGGAGAGCCTAGTTCTATTGGTGGTGCAGGTGATTAGTCTATTAGATAGCTAGATCATTTCGTTATCTATAGGGTTCTGTCCTTTTCCCATTAGGGTCATATTTTGGGGTACTTGATCTTTATGCTATTCCTTGTTTATAGGCATTTTGTAGACATGTATTTCATATGCCTATCCTCATCTACCTAGTAAATGTATCATATAGATATTGTGATTTGGCATATCTTATCACACTAATGATGTACAATTATTTTTGATGATGATATATATGATACATACCTTCTTCAATTCATTCTCGTTTTATGCTCATATGATGATGTATGTTTATAAAATGTGAAAATGTATGCCCCATACATGATGTATGTTGTTGCTATTATGAATGTAGAATAGTACTAATAATATTTCTATGTAGATATTACTTAGAAGAAATATTGATGGTAGATAGGATTCCATCAAGAAATATGCGAAATCAAGATCAAATCCGAGATTGAAATAAATAACTAATCTAATTTAAAAACACTTAATCTATCCTATTCCATCACTCCTCAAATGTGCAAATATAAGCTATTTGAATGAAATGAGATCCTAAGATTAACAAAACCAATTCAAATAACACAAGAAGAGATTACCATCCCATGTTGGAGTGTAATTGCATGATGTTGGATTGTTCGTATCATTGCAAAGCCTACATTACTTATGTGCAAAAGGTTGATGATCGATGCTTGTGTTGGAATATGTGCCTCAATCCTTACTGACATGAAACTTCTTGAAGGAAAAGTCACTGTGACATTGTTTATGTCTAGGCGACTAACTATTTTAAATCTTCTTGATAGGTTCATGTCGCCAAGACAGAGTTGATGTCTTGCCGAAAATGACTATCGCTGTGAATTTTTGTGTTCGCCGTGACCTTCTGGCGAATGGAGATCTCTGGGCAATAGTTTGATCTTATCGGGCTAACTCATGGGTGTCGAGGAGAGGTCTCAGTCAATGGTGAAAGTCTCACTGACAACATCTGGTCATCGGGGAAACACAAGGCTCTCGGGATGAAGTCCTGGAGAATAGAATGTCTCACCGACGGGAGTATTCTCATGGTGCCTTCGTGGTGACAAAAGACTTTGCTGAGAAGTCTTGGCAACTTGGATAAGTCACACCGACAGTCTTTTGGTTAACTTTGGGTGCTTGGAGAAACGTCTTGGCAAAGGGCTTAAGTCTTGTCGACTCGGTAAGACTTGGTAATGCTCGATGAAATGTCACGGTGAAAGACATGAGTCTTGCTGATAGTATGTGACATTTGGGGTGACATGGGATGTTCGCTATGACATCTCGAAAAAAATGGTAGACCATTCGATGGAAGCTTTGTCTATCGGTATGACATCTCACCGAAGAGTGATAGTCATGCTGAATGGCTCACGCGGCATGACTTGAAGATTTCAATATGAGGTATTGGCGAGATCGGTATGTCTTACTGATGGTTTCTCTGAGTTCAATATGACTTGTTCCATTCAATTTGAGTCTCGCCGATAAGGGAAACTCTTGCCGATAGGAACAAAATGGACATCAATGGATTTGTGACACTCACTATGTTGTCCTGCCGACTGTTGAGACTTATGCCGATATCGTTATGAATCTTTTGAGCATCGAGGAGACACTTCCCATGTCTCACCGACATGTGAACCTAGTTGAATGCTTCTCTGACCATTTGACTTTCATATGTGGCATCTCGTGGACCAATCAGAGGAAAGGTTTTCAAATGGATGATGATTGGATTTTTTGTACAACTGCAATGCTAGAGGTGAACAGCATGTAGGGAAAAATCAAAGCTCGAAAGGAAACTGTTTATGGTTGGCAATGGTGGATAAGGATGCACAGAAGGAAAAATCATAATGTGTTAAATAAAAGCAGAATGATTTTGATTTGTGTGAGATAGTGAGTTCAATCAACATTTGATGAGAGCATGGTCTGTAACTGGTGAACAGTGAGTAAAGCTACTGTGACTAATACCAGAGGGTTGTCTTTCTGATTATATGTAATTTTTTGTTACTATAATACGAAGAGATTCAACTTGGTGTGGTGGGTTTTTTCCTGAAAGGGTTTCCCACATAAATCTGTTGTTCAGTTGTCTTTGTGAATTTGTTATGTTTCTATAAATCTTTCATGTGTGTCTTAATTAGATTGTAATTTGAAAATTAAAAGCCCTGCATTGCATTCTTCCCTATGGTTTTGACATTAGGAAAGTGTTTCTGCACTTGTGCTTTCCTTATAAGTGGTATCAGAGCCTGGCAAGTTGTGTTATCCTTGAGAGTGGGTTGGGTTTTTTGTGTCAATTCTTTTTCAGTGGGAGTCTAGTAGATGTCTGATAATTTAATTACAGACTAAGATGGTGAGCACATCCAAAAAGATGGAGATAGAGAAATTCAATGGTAGCAACTTTGAGTTGTGGAAACTCAAAATGGAAGATTTGTTAGTAGATCGAAATCTTTGGACTACTGTGTCTGGAACAATGCCTCAAGGCATGAAGCAAGAGGATTGGGACTTGGCAGATAGAAAATCAAAAGGGCTGATAAGGCTTTGTTTAGTAGATTTTTTTCTTCTGAATGTGCATGAAGAAAAGACTGCATCTTCCTTGTGGAAAAGACTAGAATCCATTTATCAGGGCAAGTCTTTGGTGAACAAGTTGTTCTTGAGGAAGAAGTTGTACTCTTTGAGAATGCAGGAAGGAGGATCTGTTGCTGATCACTTGAATGCTTTCAACATGTTGATTGCTCAGTTGACATCTATTGGTGTGAAGATTGAAGATGAAGATTGTTGCATGCTATTGTTGTGTTCTATACCTGATTCTTTGGATCATTTGGTGATGGCTATAGGGAGTACAACATCCACATTCAAGATGGAAGATGTTGTTGCTTCTCTGTTATCAAAAGAAATGAGAAGAAAATATTCTGAGATGGAAAAGGAGGCTCTGGCTATCAGAGGTAGACCAAAGGAGAAAGGAAAGAAGAAGGACAAGAAGTCTAGATCAAAATTGGAAGGGAGATCAAAGTCTCCTGGAAAGAAGTCCAAGGTGAAGTGCTGGAACTGTGGGCAATCAGGTCATGTCCGAAAGGATTGCAAGGAGGAGAAAAAGAAGAAGAACTCTTCTGGAAATGATTCTTCTCATAGTGATGCAAACGCCTTCATTGCAGCCTTGGCTACTCGGGCATCAGATGATGTCTGGCTGATTGATTCTGGAGCATCTTTCCACATGACATCTCATAGGGACTGGTTCACAAAGTATGAAGAATACAATGGTGGAAAGGTGTACTTGGCAAGTGATTCATCTTTGGAAATTGTTGGTCTTGGAAGAGTCATAATTCAATTCCCTGATGGAAGAGTGAAGGGAATCAATGATGTAATGCACATACCAGGTTTGGCTTGAAATCTACTTTTTGTAAGTAAGCTGAATGATATCGGAGTGCAGGTCACATTCTCTGGAAATGGCTGCAAGATTACTAGAGGCTCTATGGTGTTGGCTAGGGGTGCTCGAATTGGTACTATGTACAAGCTGGATGCATTGGCTGTCTAATGCAACAGTGTCTCTGCAAAGTCACTGAAGGCTGCTCATGGAGAAAAGAAGGAAAATGTTCCTGATGGTGTAAACTCCATGGAGGTTAAATTTCCAGTAGAGAAGAATATGCTCTTGCAACATAGGCTAGGCCACATTGGTGAGAAAGGTTTAAAACCTTGAAAAATAAAAACTTGGTAGAGGGGCTTGAATATTGTAACCTTGAGTTCAAATTTTGTGAACATTGCATATATGGAAAGCAACATCGTGTTTCTTTTTATTCCAGTTCTCACAAATCTTCTAGTTTGCTTGATTATATTCATTTTCATGTGTTTGGTCCAGTGAATGTTACTTCTCTATCTAAATCAAGATACTATGTGTCTTTTATTGATGATCATTCAAGAAGAAGATTTGTATATTTTCTGAAAAGTAAATAAGAAGTGTTTAATCGGTTTAAGGAATTTAAAAACCTTGTTGAAAATCAAACTGGTAGAAGAATAAAATGTGTAAGGACTGACAATGGCGGTGAGTTCTGTTGAGATGAATTTGAAAGGTACTGTAAGGACCACGGGATTAAAAGACATAATACTACACCTTACACTCCATAGCAAAATAGAGTTGCTGAAAGGTTCAATAGGACAGTAATGGAAAGAGCAAGAAGTATGTTGAGCAGTGTTGGCTTGGAGGAGAAGTTCTTGGTTGAAGCAGTCTCTACAACATGTTACTTAGTAAATCATTCTCCTAACTTTTCTCTTGTTGAGAAGACGCCTTTGGAAGCATGGTCTAGAAAGAAGCTCTCTCTGAGACATATTCGTGTCTTTGGCTATGAGGCATATGCATATGTACCATTGGAAAAAAGATCTAAGTTGGAAAACAAAGTTGTAAAGTGTATTTTTATTGGCTATAGTGCTGGCATAAAAGGATACAAGCTTTGGAATCTAGAGATTGAGAAGGTTTTGTACAATAGAAGCATTATCTTTCGTGAGCTGAAGTCTTCTGCATTGGATCTGTAGTCAGAGAATAAATCAAAAAATGAAAAAGATGTAGTAGCAATTCCTCCGACACCAGATAAAGAGGAATTGAAAAATCAAAATGTACCTGATACTGAGGAGAGCTCAAGTAGTTTTGAAAGTTCTGATGAAGATGAAGAACCACCTCAGCCTCAACCTGTGAGGAGTTCAACTTGTGAAAGAAAGCAACCTGATAGGTATGGATTTTCTTTAATTGAGTCTACTTGTGCTTATGCTTTAATTTCTAGCACTGATGAACCTAGGACTGTAAAAGAGGCATTTAAAATGTCTGATTCAAACTCTTGGTTGGAAGCCATGAATGAAGAAATGGCATCATTAGACAAGAATGATACCTGGAGTTTGGTGCCATTGCCTAAAGGCAGAAAAGCTATGGGCTACAAATGGGTGTTTAAAAAGAAAATAGGTCTGGATAGCAGTGTGGAAAAATATAAAGCAAGGCTAGTTGCAAAAGGTTATTCCCAGGTAGAGGGAATTGATTATGGAGAAATATTTTCTCCAGTAGCTAAGTTGACATCTATTAGATTTCTTTTGTCACTTGCAGCTGTGTATGACTTAGAAATTGAGCAGATGGATGTGAAGACAACATTTCTTCATGGTGATCTTGAAGAAGAAATTTATATGTCCCAACCGGTGCATTTTGTGGAAAATGGTAAAGAAAGACTGGTTTGCAAGTTGAAGAAATCTCTATATGGTTTAAAACAGTCTCGTAGAATGTGGTACCAGAAATTTGACACTTTTGTTTTGTCATTGGGATTTGTAAAATCAAAATGTGATCATTGTGTATATTACAATGCTGAAAGTGATCAAGTACTTATTATTGCACTCTATGTTGATGATATGTTGTTCATAGGCAATAGTAAGCTAATGATTTATGATCTTAAGTCTCAACTGTCTGCAAAGTTTGAAATGAAAGATCTTGGTGCAATAGGGTATATTCTGGGAATGGAAATAACCAGTGATAGGAAGAATAGAAAGCATTGGCTCAGTTAGAGCAAGTATGTCAAGACTATTCTGGAGAGATTTTGTATGACTGATTGCAAATAGCTAGTTGTTCCAGTTATGCAAGGAATGAAGTTATCTGTTGAGGATTGTCCAAAATCTTCTTCTAAGATGGAGGGCATGACCAGTGTGCCTTATTGCAAGTGCAGTTGGTAGCCTCATGTATGCTATGGTCTGTACAAGGCCAGACATTTACCAAGCAGTGGGAGTTCTTAATCAGTTTATGGCTAATCCTGGAAGAATACATTGGGATGCTATGAAGAGAGTGTTTAGATATCTGAAGGGAACTTCAGACTATGCTTTATGTTACCATGGAAACTTGGTTGAATCACAGAGGACTCTCAGCATTCGAGGTTATGTGGACTCTGATTGGGCAGGGGACATTGACAGCAAAAGATCCACCAACGGATATATTTTCATGATGAATGGTGGTGCAGTGAGTTGGATGAGCAACCGGCAGGTTGTAGTCGCTTTGTCCACTACAGAGGCAAAATACATGGCAGCAACACATTCCTGTAAAGAAGCAATCTGTTTAAAACATTTGTGTTCTAACATTGGTTTTGATGTAGGAAAAATTACTATTTACTGTGATAGTCAAAGTGCTATATGTTTGGCAAAGAATCCTAGTTTCCATGCCAGGATGAAACATATAGATGTACAGTATCACTTTGTACGAGATATGGTGGAGGATGGGAAGGTCTGTTTGGAGAAAGTGGATACTCTGGAGAATGTTGCAGATGCGTTGACGAAGCCTGTGAGCACAGACAAGTTCAGGTGGTGTGCCAGTTTAATGGGCCTCTTGACCCATGAATTTCAGTAGTTTTATTATGTTCTGGAGGTGTTAGTAAGATCTTCGTCAAGTGGGAGCTTGTTGGAATATGTGCCTCAATCCTTACTGACATGAAACTCCTTGAAGGAAAAGTCACTGTGACATTGTATATGTCTGGGTGACTAACTGCTCTAAATCTGCTTGATAGGTTCATGTTGCCAAGACAGAGTTGATGTCTTTCCTAAAATGACTATCGCTGTGACTATCTGTGTTCGACATGACCTTCTGGTGAATGGAGATCTCTGGGCGACAGTTTGATCTTATCGGGCTAACTCATGGGTGTCGGGGAGAGGTCTCAGCGAATGGTGAAAGTCTCACCGACAACATCTGGTCATCGGGGAAACACAAGGCTCTCGGGATGAAGTCCTGGAGAATAGAATGTCTCGCCAACAGGAGTATTCTCATGGTGCCTTCACGATGACAAAATATTTCGCTGAGAAGTCTTGGCGACTTGGATAAGTTACGCCAATAGTCTTCGGGTTAACTTTGGGTGCTCAGAGAAATGTCTTGGTGAAGGGCTTAAGTCTTGCCGATTCGGTAAGACTTGGTAAAGCTCGATGAAATGTCATGGTGAAAGAAATGAGTCTTGCCGACAGTATGTGACATTCGGGGTGACATGGGATGTTTGCTATGACATCTCAGCGAAAATGGTAGACTGTTCGATGGAAGCTTTGTTTGTCGATATGGCATCTCACCGAAGAGTGATAGTCATGTCGAATGGCTCACACCAACATGATTTGAAGATCTCGATATGAGGTCTTGGTGAGATCGGTATGTCTTTCCGATGGTTTCTCTGAGTTCGATATGACTTTTTCCATTCAATTTGAGTCTCGCCGTTAAGGGAAACTCTTGCCAATAGGAACAAAATGGACATCGATGGATTCGTGACACATGCTATGTTGTCCTGCCAACTGTTGAGACTTATGCCAATACCATTATGAATCTTTTGAGCATCGGGGAGACACTTCCTGTGTCTCACCGACATGCGAACCTAGTTGAATGCTTCTTTGACCATTTGACTTTCATATGTGGCATCCCGTGGACCGACCAATCAGAGGAAGTGGTTTTCAAATGGATGATGATTGGATTTTTTATATAGCTGCAACGTTGGAGGTGAAGAACATGCAGGGAAAAATCAAAGCTAGAAAGGAAACTGTCTATGGTTGGCAATGGTGGATAAGGATGCACAAAAGGAAAAATCATAATGTGTTAAATAAAAGCAAAACGATTCTAATTTGTGTGAGATAGTGAGTTCAATCGACATTTGATGAGAGCATGGTCTGTAACTGGTGAATAGTGAGTAAAGCTACTGTGACTAATACTAGAGGGTTATCTTTCTGATTGTATGTAATTTTTTGTTACTATAATACAAAGAGATTTAGCTTGGTGTGGTGGGTTTTTTCCTGAAAGGGTTTCCCACGCAAATCTGTTGTTCAGTTGTTTTTGTGAATTTGTTCTATTTCTATAAATCTTTCATGTGTGTCTTAATTAGATTGTAATTTGAAAATTAAAATCCTTGCATTACATTCTTCCCTGTGGTTTTGACATTAGGAAAGTATTTCCACACCTTTGCTTTCCTTACAGCTTGCTTGACTAAAAAGTTTGAAGCTCTATCAATGGTGATTGTGACAACACTTCGTTGCATAAGGTAAGTTGAAATTTTAATTATAATTTGTGAAGAGACAGGCTTGCTATATAGAAAAAGCAATTTTGAATCGACAGTCAAGATTGTGTTGGAGAATATCGAGATCAACAGTCAAAATGAGTTGAGAGGATTTAGACATGAGGATATTGTGCAAAGTTGATTGCACAATTAGGGTGATTGAAGAATAGATTGGCTAGTTATGATTTGTATTTCTTAGTTAGCAATTGATTGATTGGTTAGGGTTGAGTTAGGAATTAGATGCTTGAGTTAGCAAAATCAGATTGCTTAGTTAGTAAAATATATTGCTTAGTTAGCAAAATAGATTTCTTAGTTAGCAATCCATGATTTCCTCAATCAAAAAGTGAGTGAGGGATATTAATTAATTCCAATTTTGATTTTTGCTAATTTGAATAGTCTTATTTGATTATTCAAATTTGAGAGGGAATTGCGATAATTAAATTATTATGATTTAATAATTCAATTAGTTTTGAGGAATAAGGTGAATTAGTGACATAATCAAATAATCAATGTCATTTGACTAATGAAGATGAAATAAGATAAGATTAGGACTTATTAAATAAATGTAAATTATTTAATTAGTTGAAATGATGAAATGTGAATGAATCAAATAGCATTGTATTCTTTGATTAATAGAGGAAATAGGGATTTGAATGTCGTTCGATGTCGTTTGATTTAATTTGATGTGTTATGAAATGTTGTGGGATGATTTTGGATGCATCGAGATGATTCGAGATGTTTCAAGTTAATTTAGAGGCATTTCGAGTCGTTTTGGGTCTTTTTGGGTTGTTCTAAGACATTCTGGGTTGATTTAGAGTTGTTCTGAGTCATTTTGGAGTTGTTCCAAGACGTTCTTAGTTAATTTAGAGTTGTTTCGAGTCATTCCAACACTTTCCATGTTGATTCAGAGTTGTTCTGATTCATTTTGGGTTCGTTCTGAGATGTTCTGAGTTTATTCTAAGTTGTTCTAAGTTATTTCCGGGTAGTTTTGAGACGTTCTAAATTGATTCAAAGTTGTTTTGCATCATTTTAGGGTTGTTCTGAGACATTATGAGTTGATTCAGAGTTGTTCCAAGTTGTTTTGGGGTTGTTCCAAGATGTTCCAAGTTGATTTAGAGTTGTTCTAAGTCATTTCAGGGTCATTCTGAGAGGTTCTAAGTTGATTCAAAGTTGTTTTGAGTTGTTTTGAGTCGTTTCAGGGTTGTTCCAAGACATTTCGAGTTGATTAAGAGTTGTTCTGAGTTGTTTCAAGATTGTTCTAAGATGTTCTAAATTTGTGATAAGTGTTAAGTCAATTTTACATGTCTACATTTTACCTCTCTTTGATAAAAAGTATTGGTTGCTTTGTTTCAAAGATTCTATTTTAAGATCAAGTGTTTAAAAAAATTTTATGCCCCACTGTGCTCCAATGTTTCATGGAATGATGGGTAAGACTCTATGCTTCCCCCTCAAGAGGTTGACAGAAAATATCAAGTTTTGAGGTCAAGCTCACGACTCTGTATTATTTTCCTTCTGATGTGTTTAGGTCATAGAATTAGGTGTAAAGGTCCTTCATTTCTTGTTATGATGTTTCTCTGAGCTTCTATTTTGAAAGTAGGAAATTTCCCTAAGTAGAAATTAGGGTTTTCTTGTGGCTTATATAGGAAATTTTTTTTGTAGATAGCTCATTTGTGTTTTGCCTCTATAGCTAATTCTTGTCTCAGGTTCTCTCATTCTATCAATTTTCAAGGAGAAATGTCATGTTTTGATGTTGTCCCAGATCATTCTGAGCTCATTCAATAGGTTGGATGACCTTTACACATTGGTGGCCCGGTATGTACCTTCTCACTTTTTTGCTTCCATCTCATTTCGTTCTTGTTTTGTGTGTACAAAGTTTTCTAGGTCAAAAGTGAAGTTTCTTGTTTTCCATGCCTTTTCTTTCTAAGAATCCATTCCCTTTCCTAGGATCCATGCCTCTGCCATGTTTCCTCGCCTTTGCTCAAGATCCTCACCTCTGTTTTCTAAGCATTTTGCATAAAAGATCGCCTTTGCTCTAAAAGGTAACCTTTCATTGTTTGAGGCCCTCGAAGCTTGCCTTTCCCATATTTCCTCACCTTTGTCATATTTCATTACCTTTTTTTTTTTGAGCATTTTCCTGAAAATCTCACCTTTTCCTCAAAAACTCACTTTTGTTTTGTCTTTTTCTCAGCATTTTCTCAAAACCTTTTCTTTTGACTCCTACTTTGTTTGACTTTAGATTTTGCTTGGAACCTTAGTGTGTGTTTGTTTTTCATCCTAAATTCCATTTTTCATCATGTTTTGTGTTATATTATGTTTCCCATTTGTTTAGAGTGAAATCCTAACATTATAGTTTGAAAATGATTGTAGGTTAGCCTTAGCGTACTACAACCTAGGGAAAGATGTCCATGACGTTTGTTCGATCCCATTTCCCATTTTGGTGTGTGAGAGTGAGACTTTCTTGATGTTGTGGGACTACTGCACATTTGTTATATGCCTCCTATTAGGACTCATACTACCATGCTAACCGTATTGGTAGAATGGTGGAATTCAAAAACATCCTCATTTCATCTACCTATAAAAGAGGTGACTATCACCCTTGAGGATGTATGGAGGATATTTCATCTTGCTATTCATGGGGATTTGGTTACGTATCATATTTGACATGGTATCCCTACTATACAACATGTGTTAGGTGCTCGATACTTGATGGTATATCAGTCGGAGATTGATTTTTCCAATTTTTCTAACAGTGCAGATCCTATCTCGCTTGTTCTATGTGCTTTGATTTTAGGACTTGTTGTTCTTGATAGATGAGGTTGACAGTTTCCCATAGGTTGGATTGTGTGCATTGATAATATGCTTGGGGTCCATGTCTACTCACTCACTTGTACAGAGATATGTACGAGGTCATATATCGAGGTGGGAGATCTATTTCTACAAGTGTCAATTTTGCATGTGTGGGCGTGGGAGCACATTGCAATTACTCGGATAGATGGGATATAGGATCATCACCCTGATGATCCATACTCATATCATTATGGGGATTTTGTGCACTACGGCTTTCCTGGAGATCTTCCTTATTGGCATTGAGTTTTTGATAATATTCCTAGTTTTGTGTGGAGACCATATTTGGGGTGTGATACCTGGCCAGAGGATGCAGATCACCTTATGTATTGTCGGTAGACCAGTTGGTTGCTTGTTCATTCTGATATTGTGCTAGATTTTTATCTACCAGATCAAGTATGTCATAAGTTTGGGGAGAGACAGGGTTGAGTTCTTGATACTTATGAGGCTCTTTTTGGTTGGATGACACAAGAGGTTTGTGTAAGGGGTGTTTAGCCTGATATAGATATTGCTATTATTGAGTTTAGAGCATTTTCCCTAGTTGATTGGGGTTGGTCAGTTGGTCCCACAAATATAGGTACCTTTGATGACTATGATGAGTGGTGGTCTCATCGCAGGCCTCTGAGACTCACTATTCCTAGGGGTACTCTCACTTCAGGTAGATCAAGTATTATAGGTCATCATGGGGAGTGACAACATATTGAGGTCCTTCTCGAGTTGTTGGATAGAGCTTAGGTTAGATATCATCATGATAGAGCGTAGGGTGATTAGTATGAGAAACCACCTCAAGCGCAGGGTTGCAGGTGGGTTCTGGATCCTCCTCCACTAGCTAGGGATAGATACATACTATTTGCTCAGATGACTACTACGAGAGATGCAGAGATAGCAAGATGACAGGCTACAAAGGCTCAAATAGATGTTTTGAGACCGAGCAGGATAGCAAGAGTGGTCGATGACATGCTACAGAAGCTCAGATATACATCTTGAGGACTGAGTGAGATAGCAAGAGTGGTCAACAACATGCTACAGAGGCTTTTGTACAATTGTTGACTACAGAGAGAGATAATCTTAGGGCAGAACATGATCATTATTTGTAGAGGTTTACCTACTATCAGAATTTATATGAGACTGCCATTCCCAGGGGTTCTTGACACCCATAGTTTGGAGAGCCTAGTTCTATTGGCAGTGATGGTGTAGTTGGTGGTGTAGGTGATCAGTCTGTGAGACAGCCAAATTGTTTTGGTGATCTATAGGGTTCTATCCTTTTCCCGTTGGGGTCTTATTTTGGGTACTTGATCTTTATGTTGTTCCTCTTTCAGAAGCATTTTGTAGACATGTATTTCATATACCTATACTCATCGGCCCAGTCGAGGTCTCGTATAGATATTATGATTTTGTATATCTTATCACATTGATGATGTACTCTTCTTTTTGATGATATATATGATATATACCTTCTTTGATTCACTCTTGTTTTATGCTCATATGATGATGATAAATGATGATGTATGTTTATATGATGTGAAAATGTATGCTCCATACATGATGTTTTTATTGATTTAATATCATCATGATGTATGTTGTCATTATTGTGAATGTAGAATGGTACTAATGATATTCCTATGCAGATATTACTTAGAAGAAATGTTGATGATTTGATAGAAGTGTGATGTTAATAGAAAGAAATATTGATGGTAGATAGAAATGTGATGAGAATTTTGAAGGAATATTGATGATAGATAGAAATGTGATGTTGATTTAGAAGAAATATTGATGGTAGATAGAAATGTGATGTTGTTAGTAGAAATTTTGATGGTAGATAGAAATGTCATGTTTTTAGTAGTTGATGAGTTTCTTTTTCTTTTCTTTAGAGATTTTGTAGTTTGAACAATCCATTTTGATATAGAAAATAAATAGGATGCACCAGGGTATTAATGACCAAGGTGACTTTGTATTTATTGCATGGACTTTGAATGTACAAACAAGGAGTATTCTTTCTCATACCAGACATATGAAAACCTTGTTAGAGTGTATGGGTGAGAAGCTTTAAAAACATGTCAGACCAGTAATGCAAGAGGTATTAAGAACCTAACATGTCACTGCTACACGAAATGTTTCAAAGATGACTTACACTCATAGAAAAAAGCAAGTATTCACCATGGTAGTATAACAAGAGTATCCACAAACAACAAATTGAAATGACGCTCAATTTCCCCCATTCCTTCTCTAAATCCTTATGGAAATCCTTGAGATATCCTAGGAATGAGTCAATAATGCAAATCAAACAAAAAATAAGACAACAAAAGATAAAACAATGCCATTATATCACTTGCCATATCTATTTTGAGTGGGTCTATTATCCAACGTTGATCATGTCTATCGTAGGAATAGATCCATTAAGACATATCTCAGGATGTTGTTGGGTCTTGTCAAAAAGATATGTATTTGATACTTGGTTTTGTCTTAGTTCAATTTGCAATAAGATTCTTCCATGATTGTTTGCTTGAAGGTTCCAATTTCTGAGGCTTTCTTTGTTTGTTTTGTTTGTTTTTTCAAAGGGTGAATATGACAGTCTGTTTATTATGGATGATGTTTTATTGCAAAATGTGATTGCAAACATGGGTATTTTTTATTTTTCTAAGTTTTATGAATGTCTTTTTTACATTTTCTAGGGACTAACCTAATGTCATAGGGGCTCATCAATGACAAGCCTTGCCAACAGTTTACACGTAGAGGCTCGTAGTTTGCTTGGTTTGAGTTTTTTTGACCATTTCTGATTTGTGAATTTTTTTGGATTTTGTATCTTTTGATTATTTTTGGATTTTGTGTTCTGTGACTAAGTTGAAATAAAGCATGTTGAAAACATAAGGAGATTGAACTAGGGTCTCAGGGGCTAATGAGCCTTCGCTACATTGTACATGCAAAGGCCACATAGTTCAACTGTTTAAATCAAAGCATAAACTATTTTTGGGTAAACAACATCGATGATCTAGATCGATATTCCACTTCTGTGTCTAGAGGATATGTTGTAGGAAATCTACTTCAACTAGCTATGAGATTCAAGCAAATTTTGATATCTTAGACTGTTTCAGTGAAGGAATAATCCGATGATGTTTTTTTTATGGTTTTTTGATGTTTTTGTTCTTTTTGCTGTTTTGAATGTTTTTGGCTTTTTTGACATTTTTCTCTAATCCATGATGAAATTTTTGACATTGCCCCTAGTTGTGGACAAGATGACTTTGCTTAATCAGTGACAAGCCATGGTTGGATATCTTGTTTTGAAATGAATGGGTGGATGTTGTGGATACTATAGATAGATAATGATGCAAGTTTATTCAAACATAGCACCTGATTTCTAGGTTTTCACTATGGTACCTATTCTAAGAGTGCCACAAAATGGTTTTCACTCAGAGAATGTTTTATTTCTCTTTACTATTTTTCTTTCTTTTTGATCTTTTTCTATATTTTTTATCCTTTTTTCTTTTCTTTTTTTTGGATTTTCACCCTTTTTCTTGGGGTATTCTGACATGCTTCATGTGTAGAACTTCTTGGGTGGCAGTTATTCATCAGTTCATCTAAAGGTTCTCATTCAAGAGTAGTTAACTGATATGCCCCAAAACCATAGCTTGTTGTGATGACAAATGGGCCTAACCAGTTAGGTTCAAATTTTTCTTTTCCATCTTGATTGAATTATACCTTTTGATTCTCTTTGAGGACTAATTCACCAAATTGAAAGTTCTTGTCCTTAATCCTTTTGTCATAGTTTCACTTGATCTAATTCTAATAAACCTATAGATGGTTTAACATTTTCAAACATCTTTCATTTGGGAGCTCTAATTCATTTAGCCTAGATACCCTGTATTCTTCATTGTTGACCATGTTTTTAATGAAACTCACAATGAAGGGATTTTGACCTCAATAGGTAAGACAAACTCTGATCAATAAACCAAGGAAAATGGTGTGGCACCATTAGGTGTTTGAATGCTGGTTTGGTAGGCCCATAAGACTGGGTTTAGCTACAAATTTCAATCATGACAAACTTCATTAATAGTCTTTTTGAGTATCTTTAGTATGGTTTTGTTAGATTCCTCAGCTTGACCATTTTGTTGGGGGTAATAGGGCATGGAAAAGTGATGGTGGATAGAAAATTGGGAATAGAGCTCTTGGACATCCTAATTTTTGAATGGGGTTCCATTATCTATCATTATTGTTTGGGGAATTCCATACCTATAGATGAGATAATTCAAAATGAATTTTGATATTTTTTTGCCAATGATATAGGTCAATGGAATTGCCTGTATCCAATTAGTGAAACACTTTGTTTCTGTGATAATGAATTTGTGCCCATTGGATGAAGCAGGTGATATCTTGCCTAACAAGTCTAATGCCCATTGCGAGAAAGGCCATGGTGTGGTTATAGGTCTCAATTCTTGTGTTGGTGCATGAATAAGGTCACTTTGATGATGACATTGTCGGAACTTTGTTGAATATTGTATGCATTCCTATTCCATGGATGACAAGTAGTATCCAATTCCAAGCAATTTTTGGACTAGGTTAAGTCTACTATAGTGGGATCCAGAAATACCTTCATGAACCTCTTGTAAGGTTGTTTATGCTTCTTTTGCATCAAGGCATTAGAGTAACATACCATGTAGACTACAATGGTATAGGGTATCTCCTAAGATGGTAAAATGGGAAGTTCTATGGGTAAAGGTTTTCTTTTGAGTGGTCGTTAAGTTAATGGGTATGGTACCATGTTGGATGTAGTCAAAGGTATCTTAGTACCATGGGGAATTATGACCAACAATAACACATACCAATTATAATTCTAGGATGTTGAATGCTAGTACCAACAACTATTTCATGAGGAACTCATACTTAGGAAAGTTATGTGGACTATCAAGCAGTGCATCGACAACCCCATTATTGATTCAAGGAATTTTCTCAAAGTTTATTCTGATAAAGTATTCCTTGAAGCTATCCACCATCCTTTTATATGGCAAAATTTTTTCATCCTTTGTCTAGTATTCATCATTCACTTGTCTAATTACTAGCTGAGAGTCTCCAAAGACCTGTAGCTCTTTTATTCTCCATTCCATAGCCTTTTTTAACCTTGTGATAAGAGCTTCATATTCTAAGATGTTGTTCGTGCATGGGAATTCAATCATATAGGCCTTGGGTATACTATCTCCTTGTGGTATGAGAAACAAAATACCAGCTCTAGATTCATGTTGTGTATGGGAACCATCAAAGTATAGATTCCATTGGTCTACCTGCTCTGTCACCAAGATACTCTCATCTGGAAAGTTCACTATGATAATTTTATGATCATCTAAGGGTGCTTTAGCCAGTTGGTCTGCTATAATGTGTCCCTTGATAGCTCTCCTATCAACATACTCTATATCAAACTCACTTAGGATCATTACCCATTTAGCTATTTGGCATGTTAGGGTTGCCTTTGCTAGTAAGTACTTGAGTGGGTCTATTTTAGAAATCACCTTGACCTTTCTATTCAGAATGTAGTGTCTCATATTTTGTGTTGTAAACATGACTAAGAGACACGCCCTTTCAATGGGTGAGTAGTTTAATTCATAGCCCACCAATGTTTTGTTGATATAGTAGATTGCCCTTTCTTTATTTTTATCATCTAGCTGGGCCAAGAGAGCTCCCAATGCTACCTATGTGTTATAAATGTAAAGTATCATCTCCTTTTCTGGGATAGGTGGCATGAGTATAGGAGGAGTAAGTAGGTACTCCTTGACTTGTTGGAATGCTTGGTCACATCTCCTATCCCACTTGAAGGTGATGTCCTTATGTAGAAGATGAGTGAAAGGGTGGCATTTGTCTTCCAATTATGTGATAAATCACCTGATGGATTGTAGTTTCCCTTGTAGGATCCTTAACTATTTTAGTTTCTTTGGTGGAGGAATTTCCATTATTGCTTTTACTTTTTTTGGATCTACTTTGATCCCTCTTCTTGATACTATGTACCCTAACAGTGTTCCAAATGATGCCCCCAATACACATTTCTTAGGATTGAGTCTCATATTGTACTATTCAAGGTGATCAAATACCTTGGCCAGGTTTTTCAAGTGGTCTGCTCTTTTGAATGATTTTTCTTGAATGACGTCCACATAGTCCTCCATGATTGTGTGTAGCATAGCATGAAATATTGTCATCATTTCTCTTTGATATGTTGCTCTTGCATTCTTTAGACCAAAGGGCATTACATTCCAATAGAATGTTCCCCAAGCACAAGTAAAAGTTGTTTTGTGTTGGTCATCTAGAGAGATCTTTATCTGGTTATATCCAGAGAAACCATCCATTAAGGATAGCATGTGATGCCCTGCTGTTAGATCTACAATTATTTTGATACTTGGTAAAGGAAAGTCATCCTTTGTAAAATATTTGTTCAAGTCTCAGAAGTCTCTATATATCCTTATTCCCCCAATATGTTTGGATACTAGTATTAGATTTGATATCCATTGTGGGTAATCAATGGGTCTAATGAAAACCACATCTAGTAGTTTGTTTAGGTCTACTTTTACCAATAATGCTATTTGTGGATGCATTTTTCTAAGTTTTTCTTGATATACTTTGCTTCAGATATTACAGCTAGATGACGTACCACTAATACTGGATCTAGTCCAGGCATGTAAACATTGGTCCATGTAAAATTTATCTTCTAAGAGTTGATGAAAGCTATGAGGTTGTCTTTTTCTTCTAGGTCTAGTGGTCCAACATAGTAGGTTATCTTCAGGTCCTCTATGGTGCCAACATTTATGGGTTTTGCTTCCTCTACTAGAATTGTTGATCCTTCTTGATATTCTCATATGGGGAGATTGAATCTTCCATCCTCGGGTGCCTCTGAGAGTTTTTCACCTTCAGATGCATCCTTTATTTTTCTCTTTCTAGGATTTGAGAGAGCCACAAAGTGGTTTTCTCTAGGGGACTATATTTTTATGTTTTTTATTTCATTTTTGTGACTAAAAGATTCAATCTCTCCACCAAAGTATGCCTCTTGTTCAAGTTCTATGATGAATCTTGCTTTGTGGTCTCCAGCTGGTATGTCTGTTCGAAGTACAATGAACTCTGCAATTGCCTCATCATTCTAGAATTGATCTGGAATAGGTGCATGTTGTTGTTGATCTGAATCTATGATTTGCAAGTACTGGAGTGAGAGGTTATCATATTTATCCACAAAGCCTATGGAAGTGGATGAAAGGGTCAGTATGGCTCAAGTGTATTTTTCACAATGAGTGTCTAGGTCATCATTGCTAGAAGTGGGAGAATCATATTTGGTGACAAAGGAAGGGGAATCCCACTTGTATCTGTTAGAGTCTGTACCAGAATTGTAGTAGACATTAGGAATTATTTGAATATGTTGGAGGGGTAGCCTATCAATGCTAAAGTTATTAAATAAGTCTTCAATAGGTAATTTTTTGTCTAAGGTATGATAGGTATCCAATGCCTTGATGCTAGCAGAAGTTTCTCGCTTCTTCCGAGAGGTTCATCCAATTTTTGGAATAACTACGTCCTTTGGTTCATAACCTAGCCCCATATTCTTCTTCCTTTGTTATAATATAATAGGCTATGATCGGCCTTTTTCAAGTAGCCCCAAGCCACCTTTTCCATTATATCCCATTTTTTAAACTAATTTATAACCTCTAGTAGTAGGGTTAAAATTAGGTTCTAGCTTTTTTGGTTCTTCTTTCTCCTCCTTGTAGATCATAGATAAAAAGTCCTCAAATATTTCTTCATCTTGCATGTCTCCCCACGTAGTGAAAATAGTGGGCTTGGAAATCATTTGTATTATCTTGATCTCTTTTGGAACTCCATATACTTTGGGTGTTGGTGGAAGCATGCCAGTACAAAATGTTTGGTTGAAAAAGTAATTCCCATTACCTTTTTCAAGTACCTGTATCTTGGCTTCCATTTTTGGCTAGTCACTTGAGGTGTTCCTAGTTCAGGTGGATGGAAGTGTTGAAGGATCAACATAAAAAAAGGAGTGAAATGTTATTTCATTGCTAGGAACACATTAGATTTTATTTTATTTCTCCTCTAACTTTCCACAAAAATGAAAAGGCTCAGGATCGACATATATGTTACCTCTTTTCCTTCATGGGGAAATGTTAGGCATTGATGAAAAGTGGAAGGGACTGCTTGTAAAGAATGGATCCAAGGTCATCCCAGGAGGAGGTTGTATGGAAGCTCAAGATCCAGTACTTGACAAGTAGTTTCTTTTAGGGCCGACCCTATATGTACTAGTAACCTGATTGTTCCTTCATAATTTCTTTCTAGATGATCATAAGCCCTTATTGTGATACTTTTCCCTTTGTCAATCACATCGTCAAAATACCCCAACTATTTGAAAAATTTTAAGGTACAAATGTTTAAACGTGCACTATTATCTCTTAGTACCTATTTGACAATGGTTTTATGAACACCAACCTCTATGTAGAGGGCTTGGTTATGGAATGTTCTTTGGGGTAGATCTTTATCATAAAAGATTAAATGATTACTTTGTGTGATCTTACCAACCATAGCTTGGAACTTAATAGGATTGAGGTCATCAAGGACTGCTATTTCCAATGCCTTTTCAAGTATTTCCCTTTGGGCAGGTGATAGTTTTAACAACTCCAAGATTGAAATTAAGGCAGGTGTTTTCTTTAATTATTCCACAATATTGTAGTCACTGGGTGACTTTATTGTAGGTTTGGGTGGTGCTCCTTGAATTGTAACTCTTCCTCGATGGGTGGTTATGTTACAGTTATTTTCTCCTCCTCGTAGAACTAGTATGTTTTCCCTATTATCATCAACTTGTGAGAGGGTTCCTAAAACTATGTCCCCATATGTGTAATTGGTGTTATGGTACTCTTGTTTCTTTCCTTTATCATTTCCTTTGGCATGGTTCGGGATTGGGTTTGTGTATATTTGTAGGTCCTTATTCCTAGGACGATGTTCGATGTCTACCTCCCCTTTGTCTATTAAATCTTGAATAAGGTGCTTGAGTCTCATGTAGTTATTTGTGGTGTGTACTTTGATCATGTGGAAGTAACACAAGTCCTTCTCTTTATACCATGGTGTTTTGAAACTAGGTTCCTCATAGTTTGGATGATCATTAATTTTGAGGAGTTTTTTTTCACTAGTTTGCGCGTGACTATTTCTAATGACTTGCCTAGAATTGTGAATTTCCTTCTTGGTTGATCATATTGCCTCTATTTTCCCCCCTGATTCATTCATGGGTTCACCACCTGATTGTTCTTGGGATAGGTATTTTGGTTGTTTTGTGCATTTTTTTGAACATGGCTTGTTTGTGCTACCTATGTTTTGTTTGGAACTACATTCCATGACAGCCATAGTGTTCTAGCATCAACCACTCCATTATTTGTGACATTTTTCTTTTATCCCAGACTTTAGGTTTCTCATTTGAAGTAAATGGACTACCTTTTGAGGTATTTATTTTAAGGGCACCTCTTGTAATGAGGGCTCTTTCGATTTTCAATCCCTTCTCAATGGTTTCCTCAAAGTCTACTAGACATAACATTCTGAGCCGATAATTGATCTCAAGTAAGACATTGGTAATTAATATGTCTAGCAATTCCTTATTGGGAACATGCCATTTACATCTACTAGCCTTGTGTACCCGTCACTATAGGTAGGAGATAAAATATTCTCCTTTATTTTGTTTGATTGTTAACAAGCTTGTAATGGTGACATCTTATTTAATGTTGAAGGAAAAGTGACTTATGAATTTGATAGATAATTCATCAAAGTTTTTGACTACTGGTGTCAAATGGGTGAATGATTCCATAGCATGGCCTATAAGGCTGCGTGGAAATAGTATCATGAGGTATGAGTCATTGTGTCACGCTTCCATGCATGATACTGAGAAATATTGTATATGCTCTACTGGATCCACTATTCCTTTATATTTTTTGTCACACCCAGGTTTTTCAAAATTATTTGGAAAGGGTATTGTAGTGACAGATTGATCGAATAGGAATGGGCATATCTCTTAGATAGTATAGGTTTTCTTTTTTTTTCCAACTTGCATGCCTATTACCTATTGGGTGACTGCTTCTAGATTCATTTCCATGTCCATTTTTGGCATGCGTGTTTGTGAGTTTTGTGTATAATAGCCTTGTTGTCTCACCATATTTGGGTCGTATATCGGATATTATGAAGGTATGAGACCTTGGTACCCATTTTGTTCATATATTGGGTTAAGTCCCTATTGGGTGTAAGGAGGGTTAGCTCCTCATTATTGAGATGAAGTGCATTGAAGGTTACCCTATTGATGCGTTATCGGGACACCTTGGTTGTAGGACGTTTGAGGAAGGGTGCTCTATGGCACACCTTGTTGTTGGGTAGGACTAAACTAAATGTCCCCCTATTGATGCGTTATTAGGACACCTTGTTGGTGGGATGACTAAGGAAGGGTGCTCTATGGCACACCTTGGTGTTGGGAAGGACTAAAATGAAGGTTACCCTATTGATGCATTATTGGGACACCTTGCTGGTAGGATGACTAAGGAAGGGCACTCTGTGGCACACCTTGCTGCTGGGTAGGAATAAAATGAAGGTTACCTCGTTGATGCATTATTGGGACACCTTGTTGGTAGGACAACTGAGGAAGGGCACTCTATGGCACACCTTGCGGTTGGTATTGCTAGTTTAGAGGATGACCGTATGGTCCACCTTGTTGGTGATACTGATTGTTTGGAGGGGGACCTTGTATTCCACCTTGTTGAAGGTATTGACCGTTGGGAGGGGGACCCTGTGTTTTTCTCTGTTAAAGGTATTAAATGTTTTGAGATGGGTTAGTGTTTGAGGCATTTTGAGGTGTATATTGTCTGGGAGGAGGATTGTTGTTTGGTGGTTCACATTGTGATGGTCCTCCTTGATACAGTTGTGCTACTGCTACTTGTTCAACCTGAGTTGGTTTTCTAAATAAGGGGTTCTCTTTGTGTTCACCATCATGTTGTGAGAATACAAGTGGAATGTTTGGAATCTCTAGAGGTTTAGTTATCTATCTTACAACCAAATTATCTCCTAAGGGAGGAAGGATGGTATCTTTGAGAGCTTCTACATTGAAATCCACCGGTAATTTAGCACCACTTTGTGCTAACTTGAAGAAATAGGAGTTTAGATCCTTTCTCAATAGCCTGTCCATTAGTTTGAGAACCTTGGGGTTGTTGGAATGTTTGAACAATTCATCCTCATTTATTTCTTCCTCTGTGTCTACCTCCTCTATGACCACTCTTTTTGGGTCTTGGTTGTTTTGTTCAATTACCACCTTATGTTTGCAATTTAGTTCCTCTTCACTAAAGGTATTTCTATACATAGTCATCTTCTGTGGTGTTAAAAGATCATTTGGCCTATAGCCCCAAGGGTTACTTTCATCACCTATGGAATTGGTTGGTGGTATACTAGTGTTGGTTTTGTTTGCTTCCATTTTCTTTCTGTGTTGTGACCTTGTTGACATAAACAATTTGGATATCAAGGTAGGAAAAATGGTGCTAGACCTCTAAAGTTTTTAAATCCAATGTTGACCTAAATAAGAGGGTAGATTTAGGTATGTGAATCTGGTTTTCCTCTCTAGAGAAGTTTAGTATCATGGAAAATACCTGTGTTTTGAACAAAAAAGAGTTTACAAATTTGGATCGTTCCTAGAAGCACATCTATAAAAAAAATTCACTAGTTTATTTCTATTTTTGTGTAGTGTTGCATGGTATTTCCTGAGAGTCTTTGGTTTAAGATGCCTAAGTTTAGAAAAATGAATTGTAGTCTTTACTTTGGGTATCCTAACTCTGTTTGAAATCATGGATGAATAAGGATGTTTATTTCCAAGCGAGGGGTGGTAATACGGGTCTCTCAGCTGCTATGTCTACTTTTTCTTTTTCTTAATCTAAGATGATGGATGCAGTGAGAAATTGGTAAGGTATTCCATTTTTCTCAAAAATAAATGTTCTCAAATTGTTGATGATGTCAGTTTGGGTACCTTGAATATGTGTGTTAGCTGGCTGAAAAATTGGTGTGGCTAGCCCTAGTTTTTGAATAGGAGTTGTGGGTCTCCAAATGGTCATGAGGTATGTTGGTGTTGTGAGGTGTTTTATGGTGTTCAATGCCCTATCATAAGGTCAGTCAATACCTATTTCCAGGTAGGAGGTAGTAATATGGGTCTTCCAACTGCTATGTTTTCCTTTTCTTGCTCTTCATTTAAGATGATGGATGCAGTGAGAAATTGATGGCGTGTTTCATTTTTCTCAAAAATGAACGTTCTCAAACTACTGACAATGTCAGTTTGGGCACTTTCAATGTGCATAAGGCTAGGTTGAATAATAGGTGCTTCAAGGCCTAGTTGTTGAAAGGGAGTCGGAGGTTGCCAAATGGTCATAAGGTATGGTGGTATGGGGTGGTTTATTATGAAACTCAAAAACCCTAAAGTTTGAGTGTTGTTTTGGAATGTAGCTACTTTTTGAAAATCAAAATGCTGAAGAACTAGGGTCAATATTCCACTTCCTAATCTAGAGGATATGTTGTGGGAAAGATACTTGAACTATCTATGAGTTCCAAGTAACTATTCATATCATAGATTTTTTGAGTGGATGAATGATCCTAATGCTTTGTTGGATTTTGATTTCAAATAAGTAGTATGGGAATAATGAGTGATAAATTTTGTGACCAATTTGGTTTTCCAAGTATCTTGTTCAAGTAATGACGTAATTAAAAAATATTGGAATGGTAATTTGCAACCTCTTTGTGTTTGTTTCCTTTGTATTCTTAAATATGGCAAGTGGTGTAATAGCACTGGACTGACTCACAAGCATGGGCTTTCTATGACCTAAATGTCTATAGCTCAACCTCTAAAATCACAACGCTTAAGCCATAGTTACCAAAGTGTTTACTTTGATCAATGTAACGTAAAAATAAAACCAAAATGTTCAGAAACCTTTAAGGATAAATCCTTTCAAGGAGTGTAAACATAAGGCTTTTTTTTTCACAAGTATACACTAGCTCAAAGGGTTTGTGATTTTACCATCTTGTTCAATGTTTGTTTTGATGTGTTTTTTTTCTTTAAATCAAACACAAAATTTGATGTCACAATTTTTTTTTGAATGTAATTGGATAAGTTTAACATTAACAAACAATTACAACCCTAGTGGAGAGAGACCATCCTCTTAGGTGGGTCTGCCTCATGCTCCGAAGAGATGATTTTACATGCAACTTATGGCATGGGCCTATAGTTAGACTTGGCAAGTAACTTCTTAGAAGTAAATTATGATGTACCACTTTTAGAGAATGTTTTAGATAAATAAGTGGCTTCTAAAACAATTGGATCTTAGTCATTTTCTGGGTATATTATTTTTAGGCACCTACACATGTGACATTTTGTTCAATTAAGAACCTTCCAACCTTTCAATTTTTTATGCATTACAAGGATACTAATGAAGAATACATTGGTATAGGACATCCACACCTGATGAGTGATGAACTTTCCTCACACTCATAAAAGATTTATATAGCGGTCCAGACTAAAAGTACCACTTGGGTCACCTATGAGTTCTCTAATGTAGAATGTGTCTCAATAGGTAGGCCCGCTAAGAAGGTAAAATTTAAAACAAAATTCCAAGCTCAAAAATTTTCTTCACTCACCCAAGATCACCAAAATGGTGCAAGGGGAGAAGAAAAAACACTTCAGCTTGCCAATCAATGCATGCACAGAAGATAATTCATTGCAAATTGATTCATTTTAAACACCTCGAGTGGTGTTATCCCCAGGAATATGTGAGTAAAAATGAAGTATTATTTTTATCTTTGCACCAATTGAAGTTTTTAGGACATCAAGCAATTAAGATAGAAATCGTGTGAAAATAACAAAAACATTTTGTTCATTTTAAGCCCCAAAGTTGAAATGTTTCTAAGAAAATCAGGCTTGGTCATTAAACGATCAAAAAATATAAATCGTTCATGCGTCAACAAAGTAAAAATATATATATATATATATTTTTATGCATAAAATTTAAAGGTTCCTAATTATGAAAACATGAAATGTGTTCATTTTTAGAGCCCAAAATCGAAGTATTTTATGTTATTTTTATGAGCACCAAAAAGGAATTCCTACTTTAGAAAGCTTCAAATGGTTTATTTTAACAACACCAAATCAAGTGTGAGAGTTGTTGTTGTTCATTTTAGAGCACCAAAAGGAAGTTCCTACTTTAGAAAGATTCAAATTTGTTTATTTTAGATAGCACCAAAGTCAAAATGTGAGAGTTGTTTGTTAATTTTAATGCACCAAAAAGGAAATTCCTAACTTAGAAAGCTTAAAAATGGTTCATTTTAGCAACACCAAATTAAATGTGAGAATTGTTGTTGTTAATTTTAATGCACCAAAAGAAAATTCCTAATTTAATAAAAAAAATGCTTGTGCATCTAAAAGCAACTTGGATCAATTGTCTTCCCTGCATAAAATAAGTTAACGTGTTTCAAATTCTGCATAAAACCCATTAGTTCCTGCAAAAAAAGCAAACATTAGAAAGGAGGTTAATTACAATAGTGCATGATCCATGCACTTGTCTTCTAGAGAAAATGCTCAAAAAAAATTTCAAAAGCTCAAAAAAACAAATTTGCAAAAGCTAAAAATTTCTAGCAAAAGCTTAGATTTTCCGTACAAGTGCAAACTCAGAAAAAAGAAAAAGTGTGTTTTTTTGAGAAAAAGCACTGGTTTTAGAGAAAAGGCATTGTTCCCATGGAAAAGGCATTGATCTTTGTGGCAAAAGCTCATAATTTTTACCAGTCAAAAGCGAACTTTTGTCGGGTAGTTTGTGAAATGTCTCTGAAAGCTCCTGAAACCCTGTAACATGCAACTTAGCTCATAAAAATGTTAGTGAGGAGGACCTAGGTCCCACCGAACATGCTAGAATGTGTGAGGGGGAAGGAATCCATCAGGAAATATATGAAATCAAGATCAAATGGGAGATTTAAACTAGAAACTAATCTAATTCAAAAACACTTAATCTATCGTATTTCATCACTCATGAAATGTGCAAATATAAGCTATTTGAATGAAATGATATCCTAAGATTAACAAAAGCAATTCAAATAGCACAAGAAGAGATTACCATCCCATGTTGGATTTTTCATATCACTACAAAGCCTCCATTGCTTACATGCAAAAGCTTGATGATCGATGCTTGGTTGACTGAAAAGTTTGAAGCTCTATCAATGGTGATTACAACAACACTTCATTGCATAAGGTACGTTGAAATTATGATTATAATTTGTGAAGAGAAAGGATTGTTATATAGAAAAAGAAATTTTGAATTGATAGTTAAGATTGTGTTGGAGAATATCTAGATCAATGGTCAAAATAAGTTGAGAGGATTTAGACATGAGGAGATAGTGCAAAGTTGATTGCACAATTAGGGTGATTGAAGAATAGATTAGCTAGTTAGAATTTTGATTGCTTAGTTAGCAATTGATTGATCAGTTAGGGTTGAGTTAGGAATTAGATGGTTGAGTTAGCAAAATCAGATTGCTTAGTTAGCAATCCATGATTTCCTTAATCAAAAAGTGGGCGAGGAATATTAATTAATTCCAATTTTGATTTTGATTTTAATTTTTGATAATTTGAATAGTTTGATTTGATTATTCAAATTTTGGAGAGAAGTGTGATAGTTAAATTATTATGATTTAATAATTCAATTATTTTTGAGGAATAAGGTGAATTAGTGACACAATCAAATAATCAATGTCATTTGACTAATTAGGATGAAATAAGATAACATTAGGACTTTATTAAATAAATTTAATTTATTTAATTAGTGGAAATGATGAAATGTGAATTAATCAAATAATGTTGTATTATTTGATTAATAGAGGAAATAGGGATTTGAATGCCATTTGATGTCATTTGATGTTGTTTGATGTGTTACGAAATGTCATGGGATCATTTCGAGATGATTCGATATGTTTCAGAGATGTTTCGAGATGTTTTGAGTTAATTCAGAGATATTCCAAGTCATTCTGGGTCTTTTCGAGCTTGTTACGAGACATTATGAGTTAATTCAAAGTTGTTTTGAGTCATTTCAAGGTTGTTTCAAGAAATTTCGAGTTGATTTAGAGTTGTTCCAAGTCATTTTGAGGTCATTCTGAGACATTTTGAGTTGATTCAGATTTGTTCCCAATCATTTTGGGGTTGTTCTAAGATGTTCTGAGTTGATTCAGAGTTGTTCCGAGTCATTTTGGGGTCATTTTGAGACTTTCTAAATTGATTCAGAGTTGGTCCAAGTCATTTTAGAGTCATTCTGAGATGTTTTGAGTTGATTCAAAGTTGTTCTGAGTCATTTTGGGGTCATTCTGAGATGTTTCGAGTTGATTATGAGTTGTTCTAAGTTGTTTCAGGGTCATTCCAAGATGTTATGAGTTGATTCATAGTTGTTATAAGTTGTTTCAGGGTCGTTCCAAGATGTTTCAAGTTGATTCGATCATTTTGGGGTCATTCTGAGATGTTCTGAGTTGATTTAGAGTTGTTCCAAGTCATTTCGGGGTGATTCCAAGACATTCTAAATTTGTGATAAGTGAAGTCAATTTTACATGTCTACACAAGCCCTTACAAGGTATAACCTTGATCAATTGAACCATATCATCCATACGACCTTGTTCATAGATATCTATGAGATCTTGTTGAATAGTATCATTTTTTGTCATCATTCGTGTCAACATTCATCCCATCATTCTTTTTAGTTTCACTAGCTTTGACAAATGAAATATTATGATTAGGCATAGGGTTGGTAAATATTTTCAAGTTTTGGTTAGGAGGGGTAACATACTTATTTCTTTGATCATTAACACATCCAATTGAAAGTTAACCAGAATCAATGAGGTCTTGCACCAGATGTTTAAGATGCTTACAATGTTTTGTGTCATTTCCATTTTGTTGGTGATAATGGCAATAGTAATTAGATCTAAAGGTTAGGATTAAAGATTTATTAAGATCGAGAGTATTAATGGGCTCAGGAAAGGTGATCATTTTCTATTCTAAAAGTTGTGGCATTATGTTATGGAGGGTATCGGGTAAGGGAGTGAATTGCCTAGCCGGATCCCCAGATACGAAAGGAGCTTTCTTCCTTATAGCAGCCACTTAGGCATCAACATGTTGAGTTTTTTGAGGGGGGTTAAGTTGAAGGAATCCTTTATTCTATTTTATAAAAGGTTGATAATTGTTTTGGCTTATAGATTTAGACTTCTCAGGATAGGTTGAGGTAGATTTTGTGTCACAACTACTAATTGAGTTTTGATAATCATGAAGGGTAGTGCACAAGTGCACAAAGGAGGGAAACTTCATCATGGTAATATTATCTTGTAGCTTAGTTTGCAATTTATCAATGAACATCCTTTGAAGCTGAGGGTCAGGAATATTTTCATCGATTTGGAAATAAAGAAATTGGTAGCATGAAATAAAGTTAATAATCTTTTCATCATCTTTTTTCTTACATCTCATCAAATCGGCTAAGGCCATCTTAGGAGTCATATGCACTGGGAAATGGTTTATAAATGCCTCAACAAGTTAATGAATGAATGTGTTGGTCTTTTTTTACAATGTAACCAGGTTGGTCTTCTAATCTACCTATGGAATTTCCAATTCCAATCAAAGGCACTCAAAGGACCTAGACCAACTAACAAGGACTTTGAAAAAGCCTCCTACACTTTGGGCTCTGCAACACCCAAGAGGGTGATCCCTTAATGCATTTACAACCTCTGAACCAATATCATAAACAACATTAACATATAATAGATAATGCCATTTAATAGCTCAACACGATAGGATAATATTGAATAGAATCAGTTGTTCATTGATAATATCAACTACCTAGAGCATGAGATAACTAAACACAATCCATAGTATCAGATAGTCATTGATTTGCAATTTCTAGCAAGCTCTAGGAAAATAAAAACAATTATTGAACTACATGAATAAGTATAACTTAGATCAGTGCCATATATCCATTACAGGAATCAAATTCATAAGCATCTAAAGGTTTACGATAGATTTAATACATAACATATAAGATCCCTAAAAATATTACATTACAATTTCATCAGTATGCATTCTAACCCAATACTACTTATCAAATCCTTATACAAAACATATCCGCCTATAATCTCATTCAAGCATTTCAATTAATTCTTTGAATTAAAGCTAAAATAAGGATCACACACACCACAACAGTGAGATGAATGAAACAACCCTTAGTCATCTTATTCAGAATTCAGATATGCATGTACAGTGGAGAGACATGAGTTTGAATTTATCATTTTAGCTCAAATGCTAGTACTGTTATACAACATTAAATCCCCATGAATTCAAAACCTATTACAGAATGACCCAGAACCTAAATTGCATTTCTCTCTAAAACCATCGGACTTTACAATTTGCTCTACAACTTCACCTAGACTCGACTAAAAATTATCTAACTTGCTAACTCGTACTTTTGGCCTTGAAATCCTTCTTATGGAGAATGAAGGAGCAAACAAGCACCGGGCCAAAGAGTACACATGTCACCAGCCAAATGAAGCACCTGGTGATATTCCAAAAATCATTACAACAACCACCACCTTGGAGAATATTTTTGTTCATCATGTTAGCTGAGGAAAGTTGTTGCAACATCAAAAGTCTCAAGAATCCCACGCCAAGACTGCTATCAAAGAAAATTTGGAAGTCGTTGAAACTGCAGCAACTGATTTACCACCCGTGAGTAGTCCATTCTTTTATTCTTCCTCAATCAAATATTTAGCTACCCATTTCTGGTATTCTTCATTAGTCAGTGGAAATATTTGATGCAGATTTAAATTCTAGTAGTCGATCCTTCAGTTAGATCAAATCATCGAAGAACTTCCTTCAAAACAAGATGACACAATCGCCAACGTGGCAATAAGGGCCCACCATACCATATGCTATGAATGGAAATCCATGTGGAGGTTGCCCGAGATATCACAATCAGTAAAGATCCTGCAACTTTGGATCATGCGATGGTGGGCAACCGCAGATCTTAAACAATGGTGATCTCGTTCCTTCAACACAGTCACCAGCTTTATCATTAGCCATCGAGCAACTTTTTTGCTGAGATCATAACATATCCATCGAATTGAAGCACGTGCATCTCAAAAGAACTTTAGTAACCCGCAACATAACATATTAAAACCAGGTTAAAGTATTTTATTGTTCCTTCAGCTCCACCAGATGAGACATGTGGCAGTCGCCTGTGATATCGCGATTAGTAAAAACCTTGCAACTTTCGATCACGCGTTGGTGGGAAACCGTTGAGATCTAACAATAATTGATCAACAAAACACAAACTTATCTCCTTTGGCCACACCAAAAAGGACACGTGGTGCCTGCCCGTGATATCGCGATCAACCAAAGCATTGTGGTGGGGCCATCATGGGATGCCAGGGAACAACTGAGATCAAACAGTAGTTGATCAATGGTAGCACAAATTTGATCCCTCAAAAAGGACACGTGGTGCTCGCTCGTGATATCATGATCAATAAAGATCCTACAATTCTTGATCACGCTTGGTGGGAAAACATTGATATCTGAAGGCAATTGATCAACAGTAGTGTGAATTTTATCCCTCTACAAAATAAAAAATTTATTAAAAGGACAAGGGGACATCACTAGGCCAATGGTAAACAATGACATAAGTTGTTTTCAAATGATGAAACATGGGGCCAACCAAGACTTAGGAAAATAAAACCCGCAGAGGAAATAAAAATTAAGACCAAAGGGAGCCAGCCTTAGATGAAACAATGGGACATAAGTTGTTTTAAAACCCTTCAAAAAGTAACAGTGAAAAAGATCCCAACTAGGGTGTAAAACAAACATTAGGGTTTTACATGAAGTCAAAGCTAAAACCCCAACCCTCATAAATTTCCAATACCATGAAAGACCAGTAACATAAGGCAAGGCCTGAGTGAAAAAAAAGGAGTAAAAATTTGAAGTTCCATCAGTGGGTCCAGTTGGGGACATTCATTCCACTGGAATGAATCAAGAATTTAGAATCTTAGGTAGAGCAAACCAAGATGCAGAGACGACCAAAAAGGGACTGTTCGGACAAAACTCAAACTATGTACAAGATATATACAAAATATACAAACCTAAACTATTGTTCATGGAAAAGAATACTTCAAGTGAAGTATAACTTCAAGAACTATCCATGAACTGGCAGTTCAAGAATATCCCCTATCATATCTTGGAGGAAGTACGAATCTTCACCCCACTTACCATTAATAAAAAATGGACCCAACCAAATTGCATCAAATTTCCCATGTTTCCCTTTATCTTCCAGTCTGGCATTCCACATTAAAACCAAATCTTCATCTTTGAAACTCCTAGCAGTTGCCCTCTTGCCATACAAATTTCTTACTTGCAACTGCAACTTTACATTTCTCTTTTGTGCTTCCCTCCTGGTTTCATCTAATTCTATAAGACCTTCCACTCTCAATTGCATCTCATCATCAATTTCATTATCATACATCTGGACAAACTTGTACATTTCCACTAAGTTGTTTTGGGGCAACCTGGCATTTATCCCATAAACCAAGTCAAATGGGGCACAACCTATTTCCTTCTTCATAGTTACCCTATCTGCCCAGACTACTAATCTCAGCTTTGAATCCCAAGCCTTTTTATTTTGATCCAAGATTCTTTTAATAATCTTCATCAAGCTTTTATTGCTTGATTTTGCTTGTCCATTTTATTGTGGGTGGTATGGTGATGAATAATAAATTTGCATGCCATGCTTCTCACAAAATTCCATGTATTCCTTAGATCTAAAACACATTGCATTATTTGATACAATCCTTTCTGGACATCCAAATCTAGTTAATATGTTGCTCATCAGGAAGTCAATTACCACTTTACTAGTGGCTTTCTTTGGTGGAATTTCTTCCACCCACTTGGTGAAATAATCAGTGGCCACCAATATCCATGAGTGACCTCCACTATATTTACATGCTATCTCTCCTACAAAATCAATACCCCACTGCTAGAATGGAGCTTGTACTATAAATAGTTTTAGAGGAAAGTTACCATAAAACTTTAACTTACCAGAGAAACGTTGACAAGCATCACATGTCTTCACTACTTGGTGTGCATCCTTAAAAATTGTAGGCCACCAAAATCCAGCCCTCATTATCTTATGTGCAGTAGTTTTAGCCATATAATTCCCTCCATAGACTCCACCATGCATCTAGCAAATTTATTTGATTTTCTTCCAGATTGCTTTGGGCCATGAGCTTTGCCAATCCTTGTCCTCTCACTAGTTTGGTAATCTGGACCTCAATATTGAATTCTTGGATCCTATTTATCCACCTACACCTTCTTCCTGACACTTCCTATTGTGTGAAAATGTTCTTAACAATAGTACTAGGTACATATACAATTATAGTAGCTCCCATCAAATAAGGCCTAAAAGCTTTTATTGCTTTTACCAATGCATATGCCTATTTTTCATTTATATCATACTTAAGCTCTACAACTTGTAGAGATTTGCTGAAACATATCCGCCTATAATCTCATTCAAGCATTTCAATTAATTCTTTGAATTAAAGCTAAAATAAGGATCACACACACCACAACAGTGAGCTGAATGAAACAACCCTTAGTCATCTTATTCAGAATTCAGATATGCATGTACAGTGGAGAGACATGAGTTTGAATTTATCATTTTAGCTCAAATGCTAGTACTGTTATACAACATTAAATCCCCATGAATTCAAAACCTATTACAGAATGACCCAGAACCTAAATTGCATTTCTCTCTAAAACCATCAGACTTTACAATTTTCTCTACAACTTCACCTAGACTCGACTAAAAATTATCTAACTTGCTAACTCGTACTTTTGGCCTTGAAATCCTTCTTATGGAGAATGAAGGAGCAAACAAGCACCGGGCCAAAGAGTACACATGTCACCAGCCAAATGAAGCACCTGGTGATATTCCAAAAATCATTACAACAACCACCACCTTGGAGAATATTTTTGTTCATCATGTTAGCTGAGGAAAGTTGTTGCAACATCAAAAGTCTCAAGAATCCCACGCCAAGACTGCTATCAAAGAAAATTTGGAAGTCGTTGAAACTGCAGCAACTGATTTACCACCCGTGAGTAGTCCATTCTTTTATTCTTCCTCAATCAAATATTTAGCTACCCATTTCTGGTATTCTTCATTAGTCAGTGGAAATATTTGATGCAGATTTAAATTCTAGTAGTCGATCCTTCAGTTAGATCAAATCATCGAAGAACTTCCTTCAAAACAAGATGACACAATCGCCAACGTGGCAATAAGGGCCCACCATACCATATGCTATGAATGGAAATCCATGTGGAGGTTGCCCGAGATATCACAATCAGTAAAGATCCTGCAACTTTGGATCATGCGATGGTGGGCAACCGCAGATCTTAAACAATGGTGATCTCGTTCCTTCAACACAGTCACCAGCTTTATCATTAGCCATCGAGCAACTTTTTTGCTGAGATCATAACATATCCATCGAATTGAAGCACGTGCATCTCAAAAGAACTTTAGTAACCCGCAACATAACATATTAAAACCAGGTTAAAGTATTTTATTGTTCCTTCAGCTCCACCAGATGAGACATGTGGCAGTCGCCTGTGATATCGCGATTAGTAAAAACCTTGCAACTTTCGATCACGCGTTGGTGGGAAACCGTTGAGATCTAACAATAATTGATCAACAAAACACAAACTTATCTCCTTTGGCCACACCAAAAAGGACACGTGGTGCCTGCCCGTGATATCGCGATCAACCAAAGCATTGTGGTGGGGCCATCATGGGATGCCAGGGAACAACTGAGATCAAACAGTAGTTGATCAATGGTAGCACAAATTTGATCCCTCAAAAAGGACACGTGGTGCTTGCTCATGATATCATGATCAATAAAGATCCTACAATTCTTGATCACGCTTGGTGGGAAAACATTGATATCTAAAGGCAATTGATCAACAGTAGTGTGAATTTTATCCCTCTACAAAATAAAAAATTTATTAAAAGGACAAGGGGACATCACTAGGCCAATGGTAAACAATGACATAAGTTGTTTTCAAATGATGAAACATGGGGCCAACCAAGACTTAGGAAAATAAAACCCGCAGAGGAAATAAAAATTAAGACCAAAGGGAGCCAGCCTTAGATGAAACAATGGGACATAAGTTGTTTTAAAACCCTTCAAAAAGTAACAGTGAAAAAGATCCCAACTAGGGTGTAAAACAAACATTAGGGTTTTACATGAAGTCAAAGCTAAAACCCCAACCCTCATAAATTTCCAATACCATGAAAGACCAGTAACATAAGGCAAGGCCTGAGTGAAAAAAAAGGAGTAAAAATTTGAAGTTCCATCAGTGGGTCCAGTTGGGGACATTCATTCCACTGGAATGAATCAAGAATTTAGAATCTTAGGTAGAGCAAACCAAGATGCAGAGACGACCAAAAAGGGACTGTTCGGACAAAACTCAAACTATGTACAAGATATATACAAAATATACAAACCTAAACTATTGTTCATGGAAAAGAATACTTCAAGTGAAGTATAACTTCAAGAACTATCCATGAACTGGCAGTTCAAGAATATCCCCTATCATATCTTGGAGGAAGTACGAATCTTCACCCCACTTACCATTAATAAAAAATGGACCCAACCAAATTGCATCAAATTTCCCATGTTTCCCTTTATCTTCCAGTCTGGCATTCCACATTAAAACCAAATCTTCATCTTTGAAACTCCTAGCAGTTGCCCTCTTGCCATACAAATTTCTTACTTGCAACTGCAACTTTACATTTCTCTTTTGTGCTTCCCTCCTGGTTTCATCTAATTCTATAAGACCTTCCACTCTCAATTGCATCTCATCATCAATTTCATTATCATACATCTGGACAAACTTGTACATTTCCACTAAGTTGTTTTGGGGCAACCTGGCATTTATCCCATAAACCAAGTCAAATGGGGCACAACCTATTTCCTTCTTCATAGTTACCCTATCTGCCCAGACTACTAATCTCAGCTTTGAATCCCAAGCCTTTTTATTTTGATCCAAGATTCTTTTAATAATCTTCATCAAGCTTTTATTGCTTGATTTTGCTTGTCCATTTTATTGTGGGTGGTATGGTGATGAATAATAAATTTGCATGCCATGCTTCTCACAAAATTCCATGTATTCCTTAGATCTAAAACACATTGCATTATTTGATACAATCCTTTCTGGACATCCAAATCTAGTTAATATGTTGCTCATCAGGAAGTCAATTACCACTTTACTAGTGGCTTTCTTTGGTGGAATTTCTTCCACCCACTTGGTGAAATAATCAGTGGCCACCAATATCCATGAGTGACCTCCACTATATTTACATGCTATCTCTCCTACAAAATCAATACCCCACTGCTAGAATGGAGCTTGTACTATAAATAGTTTTAGAGGAAAGTTACCATAAAACTTTAACTTACCAGAGAAACGTTGACAAGCATCACATGTCTTCACTACTTGGTGTGCATCCTTAAAAATTGTAGGCCACCAAAATCCAGCCCTCATTATCTTATGTGCAGTAGTTTTAGCCATATAATTCCCTCCATAGACTCCACCATGCATCTAGCAAATTTATTTGATTTTCTTCCAGATTGCTTTGGGCCATGAGCTTTGCCAATCCTTGTCCTCTCACTAGTTTGGTAATCTGGACCTCAATATTGAATTCTTGGATCCTATTTATCCACCTACACCTTCTTCCTGACACTTCCTATTGTGTGAAAATGTTCTTAACAATAGTACTAGGTACATATACAATTATAGTAGCTCCCATCAAATAAGGCCTAAAAGCTTTTATTGCTTTTACCAATGCATATGCCTATTTTTCATTTATATCATACTTAAGCTCTACAACTTGTAGAGATTTGCTGAAAAAGGCTATAGGTTGTTCAAAACCTTCTACATTCTTTTGCAACAACACAACTGCAATTGTGTGGAAAAAAGAAAATGAGAAAATCTATAAAGGTTTGGAAAAATCAGGGGTTCTTAACAAAGGAGCCTCCTTTATTGATTGCTTAATGGCTTGGAAGGCCTGTATAGACTCCTCATCCCATTCAACCTTGGCTCCTTTCTCGCACATTTTGGAAATAGGGTGAACTATCTCAACAAAGTTTGTCAGAAACCTCCTTAAGAAATTTATTTTTCCAAAGAAAGACTGTATTCCTTTGACACTTTGGGGTTGTGGAAATTTATCAATTGCAATTACCCTCTCTGGATCAATTTTTACTCCATCCTTGGAAACTATATGTCCCGATAATTTTCCTTCTATTACTTCAAACACACATTTCTTTGGATTCAAAGAAATACCATACTCCAAGGCTCTAATGAATATCTTCTCCAGATGCTCACAATGATCCTCTTCCTTTTTAGAATATACTATCAATTCATCCTAGTAGATCACCAAAAATAAGTTAATGAAATCTAAGAACGCCACATCCATGGCTCTCTGAAAAGTAGCCCTTGCATTTGTTAGACCAAATGAAATTCTTACATAAACATATGCTCCCCATGGTGTGGTGAAAGCCATCTTAAACTACTCAGACTCTTTGACCATGAGCTAATTATATCTAGAAAAACCATCCATCATAGACATTAATTCATAGCTTGTCACTCTTTGTAACATGGATTCCATATTGGGTAATGGATAATTGTCCTTTAATGAAGACACATTCAAATTTTTGAAGTCTACACATAGCCTGATGTCTCCATTTTTCTTCCTTACTGGTACCAAGTTTGATACCTGGGATGAATGTCTGATTGGCTTGATGATTCCTGCATCCCTTAGTTTCATTAATTCTTCTTGCATTTTGGGGGCCAAGGTGGGATTAATAGGCCTTTGCTTTTGTCTAAGTGGCTTGGCATCATCATGCAAAGGAATCTCATGTTGGAAAAGATCCTCCCTATATGCCTTAAGGTCATCATAGGACCATGCAAACACATGCCTAAACTTCCTTAATAAGTCAATTAGCATCCTTCTCACCTTTGGTGACATTTTCTTTCCAATATACACCTTCTTTGGGGATGCTTTTGTCCCAAGATTTATCACTTCCAGGTCATCAAGATGATAAACAATATGATTAGCCTTTTTCTTATCTTGATTATCAAACACTCTTTCTAGTACAACTAGACCCTTGGGAATTGTGTTTATCTTTAACTGAATGACCTCATTTCCAAATATAGTATCCTTACCATCAACATTTTCAACAAAATCTCCAAAGTCAATTTCCTAATTTTCATATTCACCCAGACAATTCAAAAACCTTAATATATCATCAGATCATTGTCAAAAATTTGCCAATTTTTTATGTTATTAGGGATAGATGGCTTGGTTTGCACCTCAACCTTTGAAATTCTAGCATAGGTCATATCATCTGGTTTTAATGCAATGTTGGCTAATAGGTCTGCCACTTTGTTTTGACCTCTCTCCATCCATCTTATGCCAAATGCATCAAAGCTCTCCAATTCATCCCAAACAACATTCCTATACTATTTCAACCTCTTATTCTTTGATACATAATTGTATCTAACTTGGGAAACCACAAGCTCAGAATCCCCAATTGCCTTGAACTTCTTGATCCCATGTTTTTCAGCCAATCTCAATGCTAATAACAAGGCTTCATACTCTACCACATTATTTGTGCATTCAAATAACAAAGTGAAAGAGAACCTGAATGTCTTTCCACTTGGTGACCATAACAAGACACCTATACCACACCCTTCTTTTGAACTTGTACCATCAAAATACATAGTCCACAAGTCATCAGATTCTAACAATTGTTTTATTTATGTATCAATTAATGTAGTAGGCTTATCATAATTGCTAGGGAATTCCTCAACCCTAAATTCATCTATACCACTGTCAATTAAACATGTCATATTCTCAATCGGGCCATGCTCAAACATATGAGGTACTTTTGATTCTCTTTCAATTTTGACATCCTTACCATCAATGGAGAAAGTAGCAAATGCCAAATAACATTGTATATTACCTCCCATTGATGCACTCCATTTTCTTGACAAAAGCATTCCAAAATGAGGTGGGATGTCTGCAACTAATACGATCATGACTAAATCCTTGTCAGGGTACTAAGTCAATTTATAAGGCAGTTCTTTGATAGTTCCAATAACTAGCACTTCTCTTGAATCCATAGCATAACATTTACCTTGAGCAATATCTACTATCAAGCCCATTGCCTCCATTATTTTGACTGGAATAACATTATTTGATGCCCCTGAATCTATCATACATTTCCTTAAAGTTTTCCCATTTATATCCACACTTAAGAAAAAAGGGGTTATTTTTTCAAGGCGCATGTTAATAGAATTTCCTAAATATACAAGAGGAATTTGTGACACAATTCCCTCCACTTCCTTTTCTTTCTCTTTATCCTTCACTTCTTTACCACTTCCCATTTTAGTCTTATTACCAGCAACATCTGTGATCAAGGCTATTGTCTTTTCTCTGTGTTCATTTATTCTTATCATTTCTAGCAAAGGTACAATTACTTTAACCTGAGAAAGAACATGAAACATATCCACAGGTGTATATTTAGGAAAATTAGACATCATACCTTCATCATTTTCCTTTCTCTCTGGCTGATTACTTCCTCCTAGCTTCTTTTGCTTCTTATCCTTTGCAACAGGTTCAACTAACTTTGTAATCACCTTTGTCTTCACCAATGATGCAGTTACATCTTCCCGAGGCTTTGGGGTCTTGTTCCTTTTTTCCCAAACCTTATCACTCTTAACTTATTTGACTTTTACAACATCCTATTTGTTGTCAACCTTAACACCTTTGTTTTTATCCTTTTTCTCTTTAATAAAAAAGCTAGCAGGTTTACCCTGCTCACCACCCACGGTTCTATTTCTCAATTGAAATGAACTTCTCATTTATGTAGCCATTTCTTTAGTCAATCTTTCAATCTCTTCTTCTGATGGTCTCCTTAAGGACACCGAACCTTCAACTTGCTCCATATTGCAAGAATTATGATAAAAATCACCTTCCTCATCAAAAAAGATTTGTCGATGGTACACCTCACTTCTCTGCCTCTGATTATCCACATCAGCTTCATGTATTTCATCATCAGAGGAACATTTTTCCTCATCAATGTATGATCTATCCATACAAACATCTACATCATCCTGCTCATATTCCGATGTTTGATCATGAACATCCTCTTCTATTTCCTCAGCGACAAGCAACTGAGCAACACCATAGTAATTTTGATCATGTGGATGTTCACACACTTCACACCATGGTCTACCTGCTACTAGATTCTCTGAATGTTTCTGCAAGGGGTCTGGTGTATGTTGATCATTTTTAAGCTTTTGGCTAGGCAAGATTGGCTTTCCATCTTTCCAATTTTTATTGTAAGGATACTTTTGCAATCTAGGTGGCCTATCATTTTTATTATAGGATTGAATTTCATCTCCTATACCCTTCTCTTTCTTGGAAATAGTTTTCTTTATGTATTTCAGAGTATTGTAAACCGTTTCCCACTTTTCATCATCCTTAGGCTTTGTAGTCGAAACCTTCTCAGTCTTATTCCTAGGATTTTTTAAAAGTGTAGGTTCTTCTCTCCTACCATATTTCCCAGAAGCTCTTCTATTACTCTCAATATTTATAGCCACTTTAAATGCATCCCTCATAGTCCGAGGGCCCTTATCTCTAAGGAGACATGCCATTTTATCATCAAAAGCATTGAAATATGTAGTTAAAAAACATTCTCATCAAGCCTCAAAACCTGAAACAACTTATACATTGCTTTCTAAAACCTTAAATTAAACTCTTTCATAGGCTCATTCAATGACTTCTTGATGTTATTAAATTCATTTAATATGAAACTAGCATTAGTTTTATCACAATACTGCTCCTTGAAACACTTTTTAAACTCATCCCATGAACCAATACTAGCATTAGGTAGACCTCTATACCAATCCCTCACATCCTCTACTAGAGATTGTACAAAAAAATTAATTACAACATCTTCATGTTCTACCTTATAATCATTTAGCATATCCATAAAATCTTTTAAGTGTTCTTCTATTGTCACAACATTATTACCGGAAAACTTATTCATCTTTTCTCTCAAATCAATAGGGATGGGATTTGGATAACCAGGAATACCATCAAAGAACAAAGGCCTATACATTTCCAACTGTATAGGTTGTTGTTGAAATAATACTTCATTCCTCTAAGAATCAACACCAGACCCTAAATCTTGTACTCTATAACCATCCTGATTTGGATTTATAGACCTATTTGCATGAGTCTTCAGGCTAGAACTATTTGTGGTGGGATTTGGAATAATCTTAGGATTATTATTTAGGGCATCTTGGTGATTTGATGAGGTTGTAGCTTGTGCAACTCATTTGTGCTTGACATCTTTAGGAAACTTATTTTCCTCTCCATTTCTGCATTCCTAGCCTCAAGTTTTGTTCTCTCCAACTCTTCTGCTAGAACGTCACTTTCCCTTTTAGCCTTTTCTAAGGAAAATTCTGTTTGAAATGACACATGTGGCTGGAGATCTTGTTGATTGGAATGGGGAGTCACCTTCTCATTTATTTTAATCCCCTCAACCTTTTCCTTTCCTTTTTCCAAGGCAGGCTTAGGGTTTGTATTACTTGGTTGAGACTTAACATGATTCAAGGGCTTTGTGTTTGCAGGTTTGGATTGGGCATCAATGTGGCCTACTATATTTTCTTTAGATACATGCTTTGTTTCCTTATTAACAACCTTTCGTACAACTAGGTCCTCAACACTTGGTTTAGGTTCTTTATTTAGGAACTTCATTGCTGCCAACTATCTCATCAACCTATCCCTTTCAATCACAACATTCCTCAACTCTACTCAGTGCCTTTCTTTTTCTCTTTTCACCCTGAGCTCAGCTTTCTCTTGGATTTCCCACCTCAAAGAATTAATATCTCCAAAAACATCGTCAGGATCAGGCAAAGTCACATCAACACTTGATGTATCATCTAGATCTATTAAATTGACCCCTTCCAGTACATGTTCAGAAAATAAAGGGTTTACATCATTTTCAACAGGAGGAGGAGGCACATCACTGGTGCATTCTTTGTGATGGCTTTGACTTCTACTCCTGCCTCTTCTCTTTTCAACATATTTGACACTAACAAGCCCTTTATTTTGACATGTCACATCTTCTTGAACCAGTGTATTAAATAATGCATCAAAAAATCCACAACTATCTGAATCTGAATTTCTAGACACCTCTTCAAGATTCTCAGGGATAGGATGTAAAAGCTTACTTGTACCTTGGTGTATAAGGTTATGTGATGTGGGAGCAATATTACTAGATTCTGGTATTTTCTTTATCCAGTCCTTCTTCTTCATTTTGGGAAGTTCACCTTCCAATTCCTATTTTGGATGATTCTTCATGAATGACCCGGTGTTCTTCATTCTTTGTACTATTCCAAACGTTCTTTCCACTTATAATAAACCTTTCAAAATAAAATACACACTAGTGTAGAGGCTTCAGAGTCACCACCCAATTATCTTGGGAATACCAAATACCTAAGGACACGTGGTAGAATATAAAATTTTTTGGAGCCTCGTACTGACAACACACAAAAGTGCCTTACAACATAACTCTTAACGCTTATGAAAATAGAAGAAGTGGGCAAACCTAACACAAAATTATGGGCTCAACCTTCAAATCACAGAAATACAATAAGAACTCTATGTAAAATGGACAATTGACATACTGACAAGAAATATTAAAATTAGCTTCCCCAGCAGAGTCGCCATTTTGTTGGTTTTGTGACTCGGATGGGGAGTGTAGATAATCAACTATGAATCTCCAGTTACAAATAATAGATCAAGCTTTGAATGACTCTTTGATAAAACAATATACAACTGAATTTCAGAGTTCTTCTCCAGTAGAGTAGCCATTTTATTGGTTTTATTTTACAATGTAACCAGGTTGGTCTTCTAATCTACCTATGGAATTTCCAATTCCAATCAAAGGCAGCTCAAAGGACCTGGACCAACTGACGAGGACTTTGAAAAAGCCTCCTACACTTTGGGCTTTGCAAGACCCAGGAGGGTGATCCCTTAATGTGTTTACAACCTCTACACCAATATCATAAACAACATTAACATATAACAGATAATCCCATTTAATAGCTCAACACGATAGGATAATATCAAATAGAATCAATTGTTCATTGATAATATCAACTACTTGGAGCATGAGATAAGTAAACATAATCCATAGTATAAGATAGCCATTGATTTGCAATTTGTAGCAAGCTCTAGGAAAAGACAAACAATTATTGAACTACACAAATAAGTACAACTTAGATCAGTGCCATATATCCATTGCAGGAGTCAAATTCATAAGCATCTAAAGGTTTATGACAAATTTAATACATAACATATAAGATCCCTGACAATATTGCATTACAATTTCATCAGTATGCATTCTAACCCAATGCTACTTACCAAATCCTTATACAAAACATATCTTCCTATAATCACATTCAAGCATTTCAATTAATTCTTTGAATTAAAGCTAATATAAGGATCACACACACCACAACAATGAGATGAATGGAACAACCCTTACTCATCTTATTCAAAATTCAAATATGCATGTATAGTGGAGAGACATGAGTTTGAATTTATCATTTCAACTCAAATGCTAGTACTATTATACAACATTAAATCCCCATGAATTCAAAACCTATTACAGAATGACCCAGAACCTAAATTGCATTTCTCTCTAAAACCATTAGACTTTACAATTGCTCTACAACTTCACCTAGACTCAACCAAAAATTGTCTAACTTGCTAACTAGTACTTCTGGCCTTGAAATCCTTCTTATGGGCAATGAAGGAGCAAACAAGCATTGAGCCAGAGAGTACACATGTCACCAACCAAATGAAGCACCTAGTGATATTCCAAAAATCATTACAACAACCACCACCTTGGAGAATATTCTTGTTCATCATGTCAGCTGAGGAAAGTTGTTGCAGCATCAAAATTCTCAAGAATCCCATGCCAAGACTGCTATCAAAGAAATACTGGAAGCCATTGTAACCGCAACATCTGATTTACCACCCGTGAGTATTCCATTCTTTTATTCTTCCTCAGTCAAATATTTAGCTACCCATTTTTGCTATTCTTCATCAGTCAGTGGAAATATTTGATGTAGATTTAAATTCTAGCCATCAATCCTTCAGTTAGATCAAATCATCGAATGACTGCCTTCAAAACAAGCTAACACAATCACCAACATGGCAATAAGGGCCCACCATACCATACACCGCAAATGGAAATCCACGTGGCGGTCGTCCGCGATATCGCAATCAATAAAGATCCTGCAACTTTGGATCACACAATGGTGGGCAATTGTAGATCTTAAACAATAGTGATCTCATTCCTTGAACACAGTCGCCAGCCTTATCATTAACATAAAGTAGCTTTTCCACTAAGATCATAACATCTCCATTGATTTGAAGCATGTGCATATCACAAGCACTTTAGTAACCCACAACATAACATATTAAAACTGGGTTAAAGTATTTTATTGTTCCTTTGGCTCCACCAGATGAGACACGTGGTGGTTGCCCATGATATCACAATCAGTAAAAACCTTGCAAATTTTGATCACGCGATGGTGGGAAACCATTGAGATCTGACAATAATTGATCGATGACACACAAACTTATCTCCTTTGGCCATGCCAAAAAGGACATGTGGCACCCACCCGTGATATCACGATCAACCAAAGCATTGTGGTGAGGCCATTACGGGATGGAAGGGAATGACTAAGATCAAATAGTAGTTGATCAATGGTAGCACAAATTTGATCCCTTTGAAAGGACACGTGGCTCTCACTCATGATATCATGATCAATAAAGATCCTATAATTCCCAATCACACGATGGTGGGCAACCGTTGATATTTGAAGGCAATTGATCAACAGTAGTGTGAATTTGATCCCTCTGCAAAATAAATCATTTATTAAAAGGACAAGGGGACATCACTAGGCTGACGATAAATGACATAAGTTGTTTTTAAGTGTTGAAACATGGGGCCAACCAAGACTTAGGAAAATAAAACCTGTGGAGGAAATAAAAATTAAGACCAAAGGGACCCAAACTTAGATGAAACAATGGGACATAAGTTGTTTTAAAACCCTTATAAAAGTAACAGCAAAAAAGATCCCACCCAGGGCATAAAACAAACATTAGGGTTTTACATGAAGACAAAGCTAAAACCCCAACCCTCAGAAATTTCCAACACCATGAAAGACCAGTGACATAAGGCAAGGCCTGAGTGAAAAAAAAGGAGAAAAAAATTGAAGTTCCATCAAAACAAATTGAGTTGTTTGGTAATGAAGAGATACATTCTAAGGCGGTATCCTTTAAGGATTTAGGGAAAATCTTAGCTAAGAGCTTATCATCAAGAATAGAGTCACTGGATAAGGCGGTATAAGTGGAAACATGGTTAGAAGGATATCCTTTCCCCCCATATTTCACAAATCTAGGAACCTCTATACCTTGTGGCATCAGTGTTATCAATATCTACAAGGACAAGGGATTGCTTTTGACTTAATATATAGGTTTCCCATTTTGACTTTGGTTTATGGTGGAAACTTGGTTTTGAAGGGATGAAACAATTTGAAAAAGTTGGTTTATGAGGGTGTCATTAGTTGTATTTTGGGATGGACGTGAATATGGTGGAGGTGTATATGTGTTCGAGGGAGTAGCAAATGGAATGCTTATAGGTGGTGAAGTGGTAGGAGATATGGTGTGCGATGCCAAAAAGGTACTAGGAATGCTAGTGGAGATACCCAAGGTAGGAATGCCACTACTAGTAGGTTGTATGGTTGTTGTAACTTGAGGGTTGATATAGGTAGGAATAAAGGAAATGGTTATGGGAGGAGGGATTTAGGTTCTGTTGTGTGGTATCACAATATGCCCCAAGACTATAAGACTTTGGGACCCCAAGTGAAAACTAACACTTATCGTAGGTGTTGGCTAGTTGAAAAGATTACCAGAAGTGAAAAGTAAAGAGGAATATTTTTTAAAGAAGAGTACTTTGTAATGCAAGTGTTCAGAGTACTGGGTACTAGGAATAGAGAATGCTAGAAAGGAAAAAGGTAATGCAAATATTGAGAAAAGTATTCTATTTTGACAGTCAAGGTCCTTTAAAGATGGAATTCTGGTAAAATGAAAGTCTAGGAAAATTATGGGTAAAGCTGAATACCAGGTTTCGACTACTGGGTAATGATGCAAATGAAAGTTTTAAAATTTTAAGATTATCTAAGAAGTTTGAAAGTCTGGTAACCTAAAACAAGAAAGGATAACTACACAATAATTAATGATTTTCTTGAAAGTGTGTTATGTATGATGGATTTATATGATCAAAAAATTAATGATGGTTTTATTTACATGAGATTTTTTACAAAATGTTCTTTTTTTAAAGGGATTTAATAGATGGAATTTGTGATTGCAAGAGAAGCAGATTGCAATGCAATGTTCGGGTATGGAAAATCAAGCAAACTAAAGTTGTAGATAGATCCGATGGTGTTACCAAGTTCAACGATACACTTTGGAGGATCATGCAGGAAAACAATTTGTTGCAAAGGAATACTGGATGCTAAGAAACCAGGACTTTGGATTTTAAGTATGTAGAAAATAAGTGTATTCATTCCAAGGATTACTCATTCTTGGAATGTTCAAATTGAGATTGAACCTAAATGTAGGAACAAAAATTCCACCTAATCATTCTGAATATATGGGAATTTCCACATTTTGTTTGAGCATATTTGTTTGGTTCCAAGAAGGAACCCTAATAATAAGAAGATGAAAAACCTGAAGGACTTCAATGTATAGGCATAGGTTGACCTTCATTGACTTCATTTGCAATTCTCTTACCAGACACCAAATTCCATGTTCCTTGATGTAATTCATCCCTTGGATTTCCTCTCATGTATTTGTCTTATCCTACCTATGTATTACTTCTATAAAAGGCCAGGGGATACCTTTTTTAAGTTAAGTTCATAATTTTTGGATGTCAAAAGAGCCAAAACTTCTCTAAGTTTTTTTCTTTTTTCCTATTTTCTAAATCATTCTAGACTAAAAACTTGTATGCACGTAGAATCTAATCAATATTGAAGCCAATTTGATAGCTACCTATCTCATATATCTTTTGTAGTCAGTTTTGTTAGTTCAACCAAACAAGACTGTATGTTGCATCATTTAAGGGTGCATTCAAAACCTACTTGGTGTCCAAACTAAAACTCCCTTCTTTAAAAAATCACATAATTTTATATGTAGTTGTGAAGCAATCTGGTAAAGTATAAAGCAATTTTCTTTAATTTGATTAACTCTTGGGGAATGCGTGGAGAATAATTGGGAGAAATTTTAATTTTTAGTATTTTTATGCTTTATTATAGATTAGATGTTTAAATTCTTAAAAATGTTCCAAAAAATAGATGAATGAATGGAAATTTATTGAAAATCTTTTGTTTTCTATGAAATTGTTGAATGTTTAAAGCTAAATATACTTAAGTGATAGCAAAATTATTTGAAATCCATTAAATATTATTGCAAATCTTTTGATTTCATGAGATTATTTTATGATTGAACTAGAAATCTTTTATCTGATGTTTATGATTTTTAATGAAACTAGAGATGTTCTTAATGAAAATAAGATTAACCATAGACCCCTTGAGATTAACATCAATATCACATCATACCCTAAAGTGAACCTAGTATGGTCAAGACCTGACTACTAGAGACTTGGAATTGAGCTAAGTCATCCTTTTTCCTATAACACAGACACCCTAAGGTTTCCCTAGTTAAGTCTTTGAAAAGGATAGGTTCTTCGTAGTTTTCCTAAGAGGACTTTATCTGTAGGTGATCCCACAATACTGGTTTACAATTTTTGGCCAAACTAGACACTGCACTAATTTTTTCTAACTAAATCTTCACTTTCAGGCACCTATAGTGGCTAAACTATGAGGAATTTGGAGATGACGCAAACTAGTGATTTGTGACATTTTGTCTGTAGATTCTAAATATTTTTTTTTCAAATCTTTTTGAATTATATTGCACTTCTTTTTCCATCTCCTTTGAAAACTATTTTTTCAGTAAACACCATTTTTAATGAGTGATGCTCACCATATAAAACATGCAACATTCTTTCATGAAGGATAAAATTCTAATTTTTTCAAATTTATATTATTAACTATGATATATAGTGCTTTCATTTGGTTTCATAGTGTTTTATTGAATATTTTTTCCTTAATCAATTTTTGAAGTCAAACCAATTACAATTTAGACATAGGTAGATTGTACACAACATAAATTTGTTTGTATGTAACAAAATTCACTTCTTCTTTTTGTTGGAACAAGGACTTCAATATCTAGTGCACTAATATTTTTCAATTTTTTTTGATAATCTGCTATTTTTCCACATGTGCAGAACAAAAAGCTTGTTTTTTGGTGAAAATATCACATTCACAAGAAACAAAAAATAAATATAATAATAAAATTAAATTTATTTAAAATTATACTTTTTGGGAAGCTTATAATAAGTAATACATACTTACAAAAAATAAATTTTAATTGAACTCATTTGATCCTCCAAAATGTAAATCAAAAGTGGTTTTTTATCAGCATTTTAATAGATGTAAAGGAGACTTTGATATAGGTATGGTTTAAAACTAGCGAGGTTCTATCCAAGGGGGTTTGATCTAAGGTGGTTTGAGTAAACCCTCTTCAATTGGAATACTTTAAATGGACATTTTCAAGGCTTAAATCATTATATTTTTAAAAAATATGTGGTTGCAGCAAAAATTAGGATCTCTCGAAAATTGTAAACTAGTATTTTGGGATCACCCCTACACTGTTGTTGTGAGTGGCATTGTCGTCAATAGTAACTGGTGCTAGAAGGAGGTCCAGTGCATTTCATTTCATTTTGTGTCATCTTTTTTTTTTCTTTATATCTTTATCTTTGTGTTTTGTTTAGGAATTTGTATTGATTTCAGGTTTAAAAGGTAGCTTGTAAGGTGAAAGTCTGATGCAAGCCAGTATTTCAAAAATGGAAGTTGAAAAACTCTAGAATTTTTTTTAATAAGATCTTACATTATTTGAGTTTATTCACCTTTGGAAGAGTCACCGATTTGAGAATTCATGATACAATTGATCACGGTGAACTTGATTGTGATTTTTTTTAAACTAGGGTATGTTTAGCTATGTGTAAGGTGATTTTGTTAAAGAAATAAATTTTAACTGCTAGAAGAAAGGGACTATTAATGAAAAATATGTTTAATCATGAGAAAGAGTATAACCCTAATGGAATTGAAAATGTTAAAAAATTAACTCATATACCAAAATGGTTTGATAACTCCAATTGCTATGAGGAAAAACTTAAGGTTTTGAGGGATGACAGGCGAGAATGCCGAGAATTAGAAACATTGCACCGAAAATAAGGAAATGACATCTATGATTCATCATACTCTTCATATGTGGAAAATATAAATGACGAGGAGGAGTAGGAAAATTGAGCGGGAGATGCATGTTTTTTGTTCCAAATTGAAAATTTACAAACTAAAAAAGGAAATCTTCCTGATTTTATGCAAGATACAGAGTATCAATTTTTTACTTTTTCTCTATCTGATAACAATATAAATTGTGATATCGCATGGGCTAGCAAAGTTCAAAATGAAGGCAAGACCGAGGACATGAAAACTTTTGGAGGAGAAGAAAATCAAGAAATGGACACAACCATTCATGGAACTGGATAGAGTAAAGAGGAAAACCATGAACTAGGGTTGAATGAAGGTGGAGTATTGCCGAATTAGAGAAAGTGTGTGCAATCAACCTTTAATGAGGTCATTTTCATACATATGAGCCAAGTTATTGGTAAGTACGCCTTTGAATTTATGTTTGTTAATTGTAGAAAATTTAAATAAATTCATTGTTACAGTAGGTTCCATTTGAAATTTTTTCAAGTGAATTTAAGGATAAACCTACTATAATTCATACCAAAACAACAATGGAAATAGTCATTGAACTTAAAATAAATTTCTTTATTAGGGTTAGTCATTTGTTAGATTAGATTTTTGGTTAGTTAGGGTTATTTGCTTTTGTAGGGTTTTGTTTTGTTTTTTTCTTTATTTCTTTCTTTATTTTCTATTTGGCCCTTTGCATTAGAAAATTATGCTTAACTTATCATACACATGAGAGAAAATTCAAACATTTGTAACATTTTGCTGTGAAATGAAAAAAATGATAAAACTACACATAGTAAATACATGCTTCAAAATGTACGAAAAAGCTATATATATGTATGTATGTGTATATCATATATATACATGGAAGTATCAAAATTCTTGATGTAAAAAGAGAAAATGTTGAGATGATGGATTGCACATCCCCTGAATCTCTAGAATCTTCAATGAAAGACTTTAGCCATGAAAGATAATCAACCACAAAGAGAAGTGTTGCAACAATGGAATGTTGATTAAAGACTCTATATTGATATGTTACAAATGAACAAGATGCTTGATTATATAGGCAAGAAGAAAACCTAAGAATCATGAGATGTTGCCATGTGTCATTATCTAACAACATGTGACAACATGTGAACCCTATCTAGATGACTATTAAATATTGAGATAAGTTCTAGAAGGACAACTCATCTTCTAGAAGGAATCTTATCCCACAAACTAGGAAGGGAATATTTCCCTATTTATTAAATGATTTATTAAAATCTATCCTAGGAATAAATGATGCATGACCTAAGTTAACTTATGCTAGTGTAATAATTAATTAATTACACTAACACCCCCCATAAGTTCAACTTAGGGAGGAAAATGCAATGATTATGCAAGAAGATGATCAATCATGGGTCCTGGCTAGAAGGCCATGTTAGGTACCCATGTACATGAAGATGCAGAAAATCTCCCACAACCAGAGAAAAGGGGAAAACCTAGTGGGAAGAAAACCCTTCCCCAAAAAGGAGATAAAAAGCAAGAAATATGGAAGAGTGATGTTTGGATGACTCAACATTATCCCCCCAATGACTACAACCATCACATATATACAAAAAAGATCAAAAAGATGTGGACTAGATAGCCCCCCCATAAAGGAGAATAGTCCCCTCTAGAATGTCTTCAAGACCAGTGTGAAACTGAGCAGCCAGGTTAGATAGACTTGAAAAGAATCCATCAATGTACCACAAGTTTGAAGAAGTGAATGTATCCATCCCCGCTGAAGCAAATCTCAACTGAGAGGAGTAGAAGGAAGAAGATGGTGCCATGAAAAGAGCCAAGTCAATCCATCCTCCACAACCCTAGCGAGGAGGGGGTGATGATGTGCTTCCTACCCTTGAGTCTGGAGAGTCAGGAACAGGTTGAGCTCGATCCCAAAATTTGGTGAACTTGTATACCTTGGAATGATGACCGGCTTGACCATAAGCAACAAGGAAATCAAACGTATCCCTGATGATAGCAAGATTTGAATTGAACTCAAATTTCAATCCCTCCTGAGCAAGTTGATAAATAGACAACAAATTATGAGCAATCTGAGGAATGTAGACAACATCTTCCAACCTCCTTCCATCAAGAGCAACATCACAGATACCAGCAACATAGACAATATCTTCATTTGTTGTGAACATTCAATCAAAGTTGGCATGCCTCAAAGTATCGCACAAAATATGTTGTTGAGAAGAAGTGACATGCTGGGAAGCACCAGAGTCAAGTACCCATCCTTCTCTGTTATCAACCAAGGTAGTTATCAAAGCATTTCCCTTTCCAAGATTGTCAACAATAGCAATGCCAGCAATACCTGATGATGACTCTTCATGAGAGGGGCAGTGAGGAGATTTGACTGTAGTAGGTGGGAGAGTGATATTGTGATCTCTAAGTATTTGCCGAAGCTCATGTATCTCTCTCTTGAAACAATTATCCTCAATGTGACCAAGCCCATTGCAAAAGTTACACTTGGGCCTCTCCCTCTTTGTCTTGTCTTCCTTATGCTGAGATGATGATACAAAATAAGCTCCTGACTTTGATTTTCCCTTATGCTTACCCTTTCCTTTTGATGGTCCTGCCACCAATGCATGTGACTTTGTGGATGTATCAGCCTGATTGAGCTTGGACTACTCTCTAGTTAGCCTTTCACAAAATGCCTCAAATGATGGCATGACAAAGCTATTACCAAGACCATCCATGGTGGAATAGAAAGAAGTAGCAAAATAGGAAAAGGAACCTCTCAAATTAGATAAAATCATGAATATGCATTCTTTGTTAGACTTATCTTTGCCACATCCTGAAAGTTGAGTCCTTAAAGACTTGAACCTTACCAGGTAGTCTTCAATGGAAGGGAATTGATCAACAGTAAGTGAAGTAAGTTCAACCTCCAATTGCAAAGCTTGAACATCACTAACAAAACCAAAAAGATCCTTGAGCTTGTCCCAAACCTCCTTGGGAGTCTGGTACCTCTCAATATGGAAGAATAAAGAGGTAGAGACATGTAGAGAAATGAGCCCCATTGCCTCTTCATACTTAATTTGATGCTAGAATTTTTTATATTCTCTGGTGAGATGAGGTTGATTCTCATTCAAGGTGGACCAAAGTCCCTTAGACCAAAGAAGTCTCTGCATACTGACCTTCCATGTGTGATAGTTATGAGGAGTAAGAATCTCAAATCCTATGTTAGCCATTGGAGAAGAACAACAATCCAAGAAAAATATTTCTGACAAAAAAATCTGAATGCAGATATCTGATGAACTACCAACTGAAGTGAAGCTTTTGAAACAAATTAAAAAGCTAGAAATCACCTCTAAACCCAAAAATTAGGGTTTCCACTTAAAATGAGAAGAAATATTGATAGAATCAGAATCTGGAAAAAAATAGCACACCTCTAGAAAGTTGACAAAAATAGCTTTCCAATGATATATCGTTTGTGGATTTTTGATATCGTATGTAGAAGTTATGCCTCCGGGAAGAATTATGCCTGAATAGTGACGATCTGGCTAACAAGGTGCAAAAGATAAGCACCTGGGGGTGAAAAAACCAGGGCCCTTGGTCGCTGATATGACCGTGGGAGGTGCTCACAGTTTAAAAAAAAAGGCACCACCCCGCGGGCAACGTCAGAGCGGCGGTCCGGTGGCAGGAGGTGGTGGCACGGGCGGCGTCAGAGCGGCGGTCTGGTGGCAGGAGGTGGTGGCGCGGTCTGGAGGATGCACCACTTCGGAGATCGGTGGAGCCCTTGGTTCTTATGGGATCCGGGGCTGTATGATAGGGGCTTTGGTTAGTGGTCGATGGTAGTGAATGGACGATCGTTGGTGGCTGGGAATAAACTATGAGAAATGGACAGCGGTCGGTCATAGACAGGTGATGATGCAGAGTCACGGAGCTGATAGATCTGTCGTGGTCGGTAAATGCCGATGGAGAATTTTTTTTAATATTCCAAAAAATTTGCAATTCAAAAAAATATAAAACACCAAAATTTGAATGCCGACTAGAGAAAAAACTATAGCCTGTAAAAAAAATATTTTTGCCGAATATGCAATAAAATACCAGGTTGCCCTGTGTTATTGTAATTAATTAATTATTACACTAGCATAAGTTAACTTAGGTCATGCATCATTTAGTCATAGGTTAGATTTTAATAAATCATTTAATAAATAGGGAAATATTTCCTTCCTAGTTTGTGGGATAAGATTCCTTGTAGAAGATGAGTTGTCCTTCTAGAACTTATCTCAACATTTAATAATCATCTAGATAGGGTTCACATGTTGTCACATGTTGTTAGATAATGACACATGGCAACATCTCATGCATCTTAGGTTTTCTTCTTGCCTATATAATCAGGCATCTTGTTCATTTGTAACATATCAATGAATCATATCAATATAGAGTCTTTAATCAACATTCCATTGTTGCAACACTTCTCTTTGTGGTTGATTATCTTTCATGGATAAAGTCCTTCATTGAAGATTCCAGAGCTTTAGGGGCTGTGCAATCCATAATCTCAACATGGTATCAGAGCTAGTCCATTGAAACATCAACCCTTGATCCAGGAAGTTGGAGTGCAAGATTCTTCCAGGCTTGGAGTTTTATGTTGCAGGCTAGTTGGTTCTACCCGGGAGCCAAGCTGATTTCTGGTGCATATAAGCCTCTCTATGACCTCTCCATTGTGTCCAAAAGGCCTCAAAACCCATAGATCACCTGTTCATTTGTCAAAATTAGAGTAGTTTCAATCGAGAGCATTTGAGGTACAATCTAGGGTTTACATTTTTTGTACAAATCCATACACATTTGTAGGAAAAAAATATTCCCTCTCAGTCCTCCATCAAGGAAAGTTTTTATTAGAAAAATTAAAAAAAAAAATTGGCTATTTTAGGGAAAAAAATTCTATAGTTTCTTCAAAAATTAAACTCTGGTAGGGTGACCTGGTATTTTATTGCATAGTCAGCAAAAATATTTTTTTCATAGGCTATAGTTTTTTCTCTAGTTGTCATTCAAATTTTGGTGTTTTATTTTTTTTCAATTGCAAATTTATTACAATATTCAAAAAAAATCTTTGTCGGCATTTACCGACCATGGCAGATTCGTCGGCTCCGTCACTCTGCATCATTCTGCGTCATCACCTGTCTCTAACCGACCGTCGTTTGTTTCACAAAGTTTATTTCGGGCCACCGACGACCGTCCATTCACTGCCACCGACTGCTGACTGAAGCCCCTACCACACAGCCCCCGGTCCCATTAGAACCGAGGGCTCTGTCGATCCAAAGCGGTGCATCCTCTCGGCCACGCCACCACCTTCTGCCACCGAGCTGCTGCTTCGACGCTGCCCATGGGGTGGTGCCTTTTTTTAAATTGTGAGCACCGTGCGTAGTCATATCAGCAACCAGTCATATCAGCGACCAAGGGCCACAGTTTTTTCAGCCCCCAGGTGCTTATCTTTTGCACCTTATTAGCCAGATCATCACTATTCAGGTATAATTCTTCCCGGAGGCATAACTTCTGCATACGATATCAAAAATCTGCAAACGATATATCATTGGAAAGCTATTTCTATCTACTTTCTAGATGTGTGATTTTTTTTTCCAGATTCTGCTTCTATTAATATTTATTCTTAGTTGAAGTGGAAACCCTAATTTTTGGGTTTAGAGGTGATTTCTAGCTTTTTAATTTGTTTCAAAAGATTCACTTCAGTTGGTAGTTCATCAGATATCTGCATTCATATTTTTTTGTCAGAAATATTTGTCTTGGATTGTTGTTCTTCTCCAATGGCTAACACAGGATTTGAGATTCTTACTCCTTATAACTATCACACATGGAAGGTCAATATGCAGAGACTTCTTTGGTGTAAGGGAATTTTGTCCACCTTGAATGAGAATCAGCCTCATCTCACCAGAGAATATGAAAAATTCCAATATCAGATTAAGTGTGAAGAGGCAATGGGGCTCATTGCTCTACATGTCTCTACCTCTTTATTCTTCCATATTGAGGGGTGCCAGACTCCCAAGGAGGTTTGGAACAAGCTCAAGGATCTTTGCGGTTCTGTTAGTGATGTTTGAGCTTTACAATTGGAGGTTGAACTTGCTTCACTTGTTGTTGATCAATTTCTAGATGATTATTAAATGTTGAGATAAGTTCTAGAAGGAAAACTCATCTTCTAGAAGGAATCTTATCCCACAAACTAGGAAGGGAATATTTCCCTGTTTATTAAATGATTTATTAAAATCTAACCTAGGACTAAATGATGCATGACCTAACTTAACTTATGCTAGTGTAATAATTAATTAATTACAATAATAGAAAATATATAAAAAGGAAAAAGAGGGAGCTGAATTGTAGATAGGAGTAGCCATTCAGTCAATCTAGGATGCCTCGTCCATTAGGGCTAAATACCCCACATAGGAAAGTTCCTGATGAACTTCAAATTCAAGAGTATGGAGGTCAATAAGAATGGCTGAAGTGGAACCACTTCCCCATGTTCCAGGAATTGAGGAGTATCATCCATGGAAGTGATTCCAATGGTCAAATGTGAAATAGATAGAACAATATCTAGATTCTTCAAATAATCAAGCCACACTATCCACTCCATAGCTGAGTGAACATCTACAACAAGAAGCCCAATATCTAGGAGTGATGCTACAAAGCAAGAAGCCAAGTCGAAATAGAATTGGTAGTAAGCTCTGGATTCCACATATTGTTCCCCAAGGACTAAGCACAAGTTTGACACAATGAAAATAGTAGTCTGAATGAAGAAAACCATTCCAAGTCTTTGAGTTGTGATATGACCCAAGAAAATATTCTCGTGGCAAGAGATGGTCAGGAAAACTGGACTATCTATGACCTAGAAACAAGCAAGCACTAGCAGAGCAAGAAAATTCAAAATAAAAAAGGGTAAAGCAAAAGTGTGAAGAATTTGAGAGAACTACAAAATTTATAGAAAATTGTGAAGAAGTTATGATACATAGTTTCCTGGATTGAAGTCTTGGAAATCATAATCAAGGTGGCAAGTGGATGAATTTATCTAGAGCAGAAGGTTAAATAAAATTAATTTTTACACACAATTGGTGACAATTTGCTTCAAATTTTTCCAGTACGAAGATTGTGAATCAAGCAAGTTAAAGATTTCAAAATTAATGGTGGTCATTTCATTGTGTTTTTATTAAGCCATATTAATCATGAAGGTGCCTATGTGTGCGAAGCAGAAAGAAAAATTAAGACGGTAAGGTAGCACACATCATCCCTTGAAAATTTGAAAGAAATGATATGTGCGCATTGAGGCATGCAAATTTAATGTAGAATAATGTGATCAAGTTTAACTATCATGATTGCATTTTTGATCCATTAATGTGGTGCAACACCATCAAATCAAAATCGCTAGCCAAGTATTTAGTAGTTGCCATAAAATTTGATCGGAAGGGTGGTAACTAATGGTTCTAAATTTATATTTAAATTTGGAGATTAAGTTGTTTGCTGCTAAATTTTAATTTATGCATATCTTCTAACATATAGAAAGTTACAGTTAGCTAGGATTTGGCATAAAAGTGCTAAGGTTTATCTGGGAATACACACCAATAGGGAATTATTAAATGAGTTTCTGGAAGTACTGAAATGATGAAGGGATTTGCATTGAATGAAAAATCAAAAGGTAACATTCGCTACCACTATAATTCCCAACCTAATAGCAGGCTTCATTTCTTGCAAGTTGAAATGAGCTATCAATGAAATATCAAAAGAAAAATGAGCCATCAATGAAATATCAAAAGAAATTAAAAAATAGATCAACTCTTTAGGCTATCCAAATATCTCTATCGGGGCTATATGCATCTAGCTAGCAATAGAGCTATGTTTGGGGGAATTACAAAGATAACCTTGTTGGGGCTATGGATGTTTGACTAGTAGCAAGGCTCTATCCTTGGTTGGCTTTGGAGGATTACCATATTATGTAGTTCAATGTCAATGAACTGATTTTTTTACTAAGTTCCAAAACTTGGAATTAATCAAAGCACACAGATATTTCTAGATAAATTTTACTATTTTTATGTCACAATCTAGGTAAAGGTAAAGAGTTATTGTTTTAAAATATGTATAAATTATAATTTACGACTGGTGATTTAATTTCAAGTTTTGATTTAAATTTGTTTTATTGGTTGCAAGTTATTGCGTGGTGTCACAAAATTCCCCAAGACTATAAGAATTGGTGACCCCAAGTGAAAATTAATGCTTATGGTAGGTGCTAGCTAATTGAAAAGATTATCAAAAGTGAAAAGTAAAGAGGAATCTTTTTTAAAGAAGAGTACTTCATAATGCAAGTGTTTTGGGTACCAGGTATCGGGTGTTGGATGTTGTGATTGTGTTGTTGCTATGTGGTTGTCATTTATGTCAACACTATTGGCATTAATGTCTTAGAAGTTGTATATGTCGAGGATATTGAGAAAATTGGAATGAAATAAGTTGCAGGTTGTTAGTGATGAAGTGTAGTTCAATCTGTTTGTTAGATCAGTACGTTGATGATCAGTGGTTGTGGATTAAAGGGTTTCTTTTTATGTATATATATTCTATCCACATCAAGATTCAGAGATCCACGTGAAGATTTGATTAAATTATGAGCAGATGTGTTCTGGCAGTCATTATGTTGCTTCAATTGGTGTTCCTGAATGAAGATGATGTGATTCTAGTAAGTTTAGTTGTTGTGGATGCTTCTATGGTGAATCATGATGTTTGTGAATTTTTCTAGATCATGCTCTATCTTTGTTGCATGTACGCATTGATTGTTGAGCTTGTGATTAGATATTTTCTCTTATGTGTTCATGTTTTTCATGTTCTTGGCTAACAGGGTGTTGTAGCATGTTGTGAATATTCAAGGAATAATTATTTGAAGTGTTTCGTGTTCAAGAATTTTGTTTTGGGTTTTCATTATATTGTGGCTAACATAGTTCAATTCACATTGAAAATTATTTATTGTTTTGGGCCGAAAGTTTGCATATATTTTATTATTTTGTTGAGGCTGACATGTAGTGGTGTAATTTCTTGTTGCAGATATATATGAGTGATTGTTGATTCCATTTGAAGGTGTGTTGGTGTATGAGATGTGCGAATAATTTCCTAATCATTCAAAGGTAGAATCAGAGTGTGAAGAAGAGTGAATAGATTGTGAAGAAGTGTTCATGTGCTTAACTAGAAATGTAATTAGGCATTAGTTGATGCTATTTTCTCAGTTCAAAATCCTGTGGATGTAATCCAAATCCTTTTGTAATATAGTGAATCTTCCTTTTTTAATTGAGCAGTGAGCTCTAGGTAATGTGCCTAAATGCATGTGCATTCCCCATTCACATTTCGTTATACTTTTAACAAAGTATAATCTTGTGGACTAACCTCCACTGTGGTTTTTCCCCTAATAGGGTTTCCATGAAAAAAATATTGGTGTTATGTGTGTTTCTGATGTGTTGTTGATTTATTCTTTCATGGTTATTGATTAGATTTGAGAATAAGGATAATAAGTTTGATAAGTTTAAATTTCTAGGACAACTAATTCACCCCCCCTCTCAATTGTCTGCCCTTGTGTTGCCAAAAATTGGTATTAGAGTAGGTTCCTTGGAAGAATTTTAACAACTTGAGGTGATCTGAGATGGCAACATACAAGAAGGATAGTATGAGATTTTATGGAACAAATTATTCTCTGTGGAAGGCTCAGATGGAGTGTCATCTAAGATGCATTGGTGAACCCTACTGGAAAATTACAAAGAATAGGTATATCATTGAACATAATGTCCCTTCTACTGCAAATGAGATTAAGGAAGCCTAATACAATATTAGGGCTAAGGAAGCATCGTTTAGTACTTTAATTGATTCTAAGATGACAAATGTTATGAATTTGATGAATTCTTATGAGATTTGGAAAAATTTGGAAACTTTGTATGAAGGTGATGCTAACATGAAGATTGCTAAGTTGCAAAGCCTGAAAGGGAAATATGAAATGTTGAGAATGGGTGATGATGAGAACATTACTTCTTTCATATAAAGACTGAATGAACATGTGTGTGATATTAGATGTGTTGGTGGATGATTGGAAGAATCAAAGATTGTTGGTAAATTCCTTAGATCCTTTCCTGTTGTATACAAAGTTGAAGCTATGGTATTGAGGAGCTCTGGACTATAACAAATGTAGCCAAGGACATGTTGGTTGGTAAGCTTACTGATTTTGAGTTAAGTGAATTTGGTGATTCTCTTCCTAAGATAGAATCTGCATTCAAAGCTATTACTTCTGGAAGGGATAAGTAGAGATATGATCTAGGTGGAAGTTCTTCTAGAAAGGTATTCAAGTATGAGGAGGAAATGAGAAAGATTGAAGAAGGGGAGAGAAAAATAGAGGATCTTGAAGCACTTATTGTCAAGAGAGAAGCTAGAGGAGAAGGTAAGTATAAAGGAAAATTTTCTATTAAATGTTTTTCTTGCAATAAGATAGGGCATTTTGCATCAAGGTGTCTGGAAAGAGTTCCTAAGCCAAGACCTAATAAGCCTAGATTCTAAAGAAAGTGTTATTATATTGTTGATGAAGGTGTGAAAGATGATGAATCTGATAAAGGGAATGCAAGTGAAGATGAATGGGCATTTATTGCTATCAAGGAAAATCATCCTACCCCTACTGAATCTGCTAGTTTCTCAAATGTGGAGAAAACCCTAGCGGCCAGAGTTGAGGAGAAAGATGAATGGGTGATTGAAAGTGGATGATGTCATCACATGCCAAGTGATAAAAGAAAATTTGTGAGCCTGGAAAAGTATGATGGTGGTGTTTTAAGATTTGGTGATGACAAAGTAGGTGTAATTTGTGGCAGAGGATCCATTTCTCTTGATGGTAAGAATAATATTGATGATGTCCCTTATGTGGAAGGTTTGAAGCATAATATCTTAAGTGTTGGATAGATGGTTGACAAGGGATAAAATCTTCAATTCAATAATGGAAAGTGTAGAATATTGGTAAGTTTTGGAAATGTGATTGCTTCAGGTACAAAAACAAAAGGTAATATATTTCGCTTGAATGCTACTAGTAAAATTTTGATTGCTCAAGTTGATTGAAGTTGGTTGTGGCATAGGAGAATGTGCCATGTAAAATTTGACAATATTATCAAGATAAGTTCTACTCAGGTACTGAGAGATCTTCCTAAGTTGGTAAATCCTACTAATATATATGTAAGGAATGTCAGTTAGGGAAGCAAACTAGAATGTCATTTCAGAGCAAACAACATTGTTCAAATGAAATGTTGGAGCTTGTTCATACTGATTTGTGTGGTTCTTCTAGGGTTAGAACCTTACAAGGAGACATGTACTTCATGTGACTTATTGATGATTACTCTAGATTGATGTGGGTTACTTTGTTAAGGGAGAAATTTGAAGCTCTGGAGAAATTCAAGATTTTTAAGGCTATGGTTGAGACAAAGGTAGGTTTGAAGATTAAATGTTTGAGATTAGATAGAGGTGGTGAATTCACTTCCCATAAGTTTAATTCTTTTTGTGAAGTGTATGGATTAAAGAGACAATTATTTTCCTTGCAAACCCCTCAGCAAAATGGAGTTGTCGAAAGGAAGAACATGACAATTCAAGATTCTGCTAGGACTATGATGCTGGAAGGAAATGTTCCTCATATCTATTGGAGAGAAGCTATGAGTACTACTGTTTACATCCTCAATTGGGTACAAGTCAAAGGTAATACTGGTAAGACCCGTTTTGAGCTATGGTCTAGTCATAATCCTACTGTTAGATATTTTAAAATCATTGGGAGTAAATACTATATCAGAAGAGATGAAGATATAGGAATTTTTGATGCTAGGAGTGATGAAGGAATAATTCTTGGTTATTCTACTAAGAGTAAGGCCTACTGATGCTACAACAAGAGATTGAGGAAAGTAGTTGAAAGTGTAAATTTCAAGTTTGATGAAGACATAGCTAGACCATCTAAAACCTATGGATATGAATCAAATGATCAAAATAATAGTTCAGTCATAGGAAAGAAATTTTAGACTCAAAATCAAGTCTAGATCGTTTCGGTGAATCAAGAAAATCAAGAGGAATGAACTAGTGAAAGTGCAGAAGAGAGATCAAAAGAGCTATAAGTTCAAAAACATCCTAAGAATACAAGGTATGTAAGACTAAATCATTCAGAAGATCAAATTATAGGTGATAAGAACAAAGGTGTTCAAATTAGGGAAAAAATGTACACAAATACTGTCTAATTTCAAAGACTAAGCCTAATAGTGTCAATGAAGCATGCAAAGATGAACATTGGGTGGAAGCAATGAAAGAAGAAATACAAAAAATTGAGAAGAATAATGTATGGATTCTTGTTCCTAGACCTAAGGAAAAAAATCTAATTGGAACTAAATTGGTCTTTAGAAACAAGCTAAATGAGCAAGGTGAAGTTGTTAGAAACAAAGCAAGATTGGTGTGTAAAGGATATTCTCAAATGGAAGGAATTGACTTTGAAGAAACTTTTTCCCACATTGCTAGGATTGAAGCTGTGAAACTATTTCTTGCTCATGGGTATGTGCACGATCATGATGGGCCAAAAAGTGGTGATATTATGGGTATGTGTAGGGTATGTGGCCGACGTCTTCTTTTTTACCTAAAATTGATGAAATGAAAAGGGTTTTTAAAGGAGATTCTCAGCTTTCCACCAATATAAATTATGTTTTACTTTAAATTTAATAAATAATTATTATTCATTTTCTATTTGAATTACGACTAAAGTCCTGATTGATAGGTTGATTGAAAAAAATCTATAGCTTTCAAAAAATATCACATTTTTTGAATCTAAAACATGCATCACATTCTATGTTTCACATATTATCGGATTAAAAAAAGAAAAAATAAATTTCATGAAGTTTTGACCAAGTTAAGGTGGTCAGACATAAAAGTTTTTATATTTTTTAAAAGTTGTAATAAAAAAATCATAATTAATTATTTACATGGAAAAAAGTTATAAAAAATATGCATCACACCTAGACATGAGTCCTCTACCTATATCTAAAATATTTTAAAAAATATTATTTTATTGTGGTTAGGGTGGTCAACAAACCTACTTCTTATTTTTTCCTTGAAATTTAAGTACTACTACATTGAAATTTCAAATTTCACCAAATAGATTTTAAAAAAATAAACCTAGTAGTTTAGAAACTACATTCAATTTTCTATAGATTCTATTCTTACATATTTTTGAAATAATATAGATAACTTATTCAAATTTTTACATCAAGTTGCCCAACTCTGATTTTTTTGAATTTTTTGCCACTTAAGGGCCTATTTTTTCCATGATGATCCTACACATACCCTTATGCTACTTACAAAAACTACAAGGTTTATCAGATGGATGTCAAGTCAACATTTTTAAATGAAGAATTGTATGTTGAGAAACCTAATGGATTTCAATTGATTAATCAAGGAGATATGGTTTTTCAGTTGAAGAAAGCATTGTATGGAAGCAAGCCCTAAGAGAATGGTATGCCAGATTGGAAAAAAATTGTTGAATCTTGGATTTAATAAAGGTATTGCTAATAGTAACCTATATTTCAAGATTGATCATGATAAACATTTGATTGTTGAAGTCTTTGTTGATGATATCATTTTTGGAGGAGATGATAGTTTTTGCATGAAGTTTGCTGATGAGATGCAGAATGAGTTTGAGATGTATATGATTGGTGAGATGAAATTCTTTTTGGGTTTGCAAATTACTTAGCTAGATAAAGTGATCTTTATATCTCAGTCCAAGTATGTGAAAGAATTGTTAAAGATGTTTGGAATGGAAGATTCAAATCCAATTGGTACACCTATGGTGATCAAATACAAGTTGACACAAGATGATAATTCTCTGAAATAAAATCAAAGTAGATTTGATTGTAAGGAATATCATGTAACTGTGAAAAGGATTTTTAGATACTTGGAGGGGATAATTGATTTTGGGCTATGGTATCCTAAAGATGATAGTCTTACTTTGAGTGCTTTTACTGATGTTGATTGGGAAAGTGATGTGAATGACATAAAGAGTACTAGTGGTGGTGCATTTTTCTTGGGTAAGAAGCTGATTTCATGGTTAAGTAAGAAGCAAAATGTCATTTCTTTATCTACTACAGAGGCATAATACATTACTTCTACTAAAAATTGTACTCAAGTATTGTGGATGAAGCAGATGTTGAAAGATATCAAAGTTGTGTAGGATGAACCTATTGCTATATTCTATGATAATTCAAGTGTAATTAAAATTTCTAAGAATATTGTGCGCTATTCAAAGACCAAGCATATATCTATCAAGTTTCACTTTTTGAGAGAGAAGGTGAGTGAAAAGGAAGTTAGATTGGAGTATGTGCCTACTAAGAAATAAATTGCAGATATCTTTACAAAGTCGTTGCCTAAGGATAATTTTGAGTATCTCAGAGGGAAGCTAGGAGTGATTACCCCTCCTAATTAGAACTAAGATGCATTGACTTGCATTAGTTTGTGCATTTCATAGTCATATCTTGATCTATATTTATGTTGTGGTGGATGCTACTCAAGGGGAGAAGTTAGATGTTCAAATATGTGGTTCAGAGCTTCTGTGGAGAAAAGAGATCTTTGTAATTAATTTCAAAGGGGGAGAAGATTCATGTGAAAAATTATGAATTATCTGGGGAGAAGAGTCTTATGAAAGAGTTGAGGAGAAAAGAGTTAGAACCTAAGGGGGAGTAAGTGCTAAAGATAGTTGTGTTGATGGTGTTTTTCACATCATGTGTTGCCATCAATTCCAAAGGGGGAGATTGTTGGATGTTTTAGTTTTGTTTCTGATATGTGGTTTTCATTGATGTCAACACTATTGGCATTAATTTCTTAGAAGTTGTATATGTTGAGAATATTGAGAAAATTGTAATGAAATAAGTTGCAGGTAGTTAGTGATGAAGTGTAGTTCAATTTTTTGGTTAGCTTAGTACATTGATGATCAGTGGTTATGGATTAAAGGGTTTCTTTTCAAGTATATCTAGTCTATCCACATCAGGTAAGTGTAATGAAATAAGAGATCCACATGAAGATTTGAATGAGTTATGAGCAATTGTGTTTTGACAATCATTATGTTGCTTTAGTTGGTGTTCCTAAATGAAGATGATGTGATTCTAGTAAGTTTAGTTGTTGCAGATGATTCTTTAGTGAATCATGATGTTTTTGGATGTTTCTAGATCATTCTCTATTTGCGTTCCATGTTTGCATTGATCTTTGAGCTCATGATTAGATATTTTCTCTTGCGTGTTCATGCTTTTCATGTTCTTGGCCGATAGGGTGTTGTAGTGTGTTGTGGATCATTGAGGAATAATTATTTGATGTGTTTTGTGTTCAAGAATTTTGTTTTGGGTCTTCATTATGTTGTGGCCAAAATTGGCTGATTCACATTGAAAATTATTTATTGTTTTGGGCCGACAATTTTCATATGTTTTATTATTTTGTTGAGGCCGACATGTAGTGGTGTAATTTCTTGTTGTAGATATATATAAGCAATTGTTTATTCCATTTGAAGGTGTGTTTTTGTATGAGATGTGTGAATAATTTCCTAATCATTTAAAGGCAGAAGCTGAGTGTGAAGAAGAGTGAGCAGAGTGTGAAGAAGTTTTCATGTGCTTAACCGAAACTGTAATCAAGCATTAGTAGATGTTATTTTCCCAGTTCAAAATCTTGTGGATGTAATCCAAATCCTTTTGTAAGACAATGAGTCTTCCTTTTGTAATTGAACAATGAGCTCTAGGTAGTGTGCTTAAATGCATGTGCATTCCCCATTCACATTTCTTTATACTTTTAACAGGGTATAATCTTGTGGACTAACCTCCATCGTGGTTTTTCCCCTAATAGGGTTTCCATGAAAAAAATATTGGTGTTATGTATGTTTGTGATGTGTTGTTGATTTATGGTTTCATGGTTATTGATCAGATCTAAGAATAAGGATAATATGTTTGATAAGTTTAAATTTCTGGGATGACTAATTCACCCCCCCTAAGTTGTCTGCCCTTGTGTTGCCAACACCGAGAACCAGAAATGTTAGAAAGGAAAAAGGTAATGTAGATGTTGAGAAAATTGTTCTGGTCTGACATGATAGAGCTCCGAAAATTTCAAATATTTGAGCCCATTTTGTGCTTGGTATTGGCATGCCACATGTATTCCCATGGATAGGGTTTAGGGGTTTTTTCCTATAACCTTGCTTCTAGGTCCCTTATGTTTTAAACCTTGGGTGTTTTAATTTTTTGTTGACCTACTCTACCCAATCATCAGTTGATCAAGTTATAACTTAGGCCATCGTAAACATCCTTTTACCAGTTTCTTTCACTTAGGTTTGGTAGTTTCCTGGTTTTAATCATCACTCCAATAATTCCTAAGGTCAGGCTAAAATATTTGATTGAACTTGCCTTAGGAAAATATTTGTCTTGAGGGTCAAAACCAGTCGGCCTAGTCAGGCCCCCATTTTAAATTAACATTTATTGGCATGTGTAGAAATATCATGCATTGGATCTAATGGTGAAATCTTGACCGCCCATCGCACACTGCACAGGAGTTGAAGAGTGCCCACTAGAAGGTGTGGGAGGTCCATGATAGTCTGATGTGTGTCCTTACAGTGGAGGAACCCAGTCTATTTGCATCATGTACAATGCCCAATACATTTGAGATTGATAGCCCACAAGCATCATCAAGTTTAAATCTTAGCCACCCATCGCACACCTCATAGCATTAATTTAATGCTCATCGAGAGACATGGAAGGTCCATGATTTGGTGACACATGTGATGTTCCATCCACTAGGGAAAAGGAAGTGGAGCCCATGAGAAGGAATGAGCAGTTTTGGGTCAACGATGCTAAATTGCCCTATATTGGTTGGAAAATATTTAGAAACTGGTTTGGGAAACAAAATTGTGAATATCCCATTTTCCATTCTTGGAGATTGGACACGGGGAAGCTTGTAGTCCCAAATGTGTATGTGGATGTGGACATGCTCAAGGATATTGCAGCCATATATGATCCTATGTCCAAAATTGCTAGGGCATGTAATGGTGTTGAGGTGGTGAAGGTTACCAAGGAAGAGATTGTGGAAATTTTCAAACTATAGGAGTGGAATGAGGATATGGTACCCATTGACATTCATACATTCAAAATAGAATACGAGAATACCAAAGTCTTGTTCCAAACTACAATGTTGTCAATGCATGCTACTTCAACTAGACGCAAAAAGAATAGGAAGCAAATTAGGATTGGAAAAGATGAGAAGGAACCTTTTCCTGTGAACTACTTTACCCATTACTTTAGAAAGACTATCTACTCCTTGTATCAAATCATTGGTGTTGATGCACCTAAAACTATACCAATTGAATATTTATACATGGCAAGCAATATTCAGTATGCAACCTTTAATGTGGTTTATGATTATGCCACTTACCTTGTAGAAAACATGCATAAGCACTTGGTTGAGCTTAAAGGAGGAAATAATTTCATGAAATTTTGGTGGTATTCTCTTTTGGTGCATATGATTTTACATAAGCAAGATAATTATTTTGGTGAAGACATGTGGGTATGTGCAAGATCATCATGGAAAAAATAGGCCCTTAAGTGGCAAAAAAATTAAAAAAATTAGTTAGGCAACTTGACGTAAAAATTTGAATAAGTTATCTATATTATTTCAAAAATATGTAAGAATAGAATCTGTAGAAAATTGAATGTAGTTTCTAAACTACTAGGTTTGTTTAAAAAATAAAATTATTTGGTGAAAATTTGAAATTTCAATGCAGAGTACTTAAATTTCGGAGAAAAATAAGAAGTAGGCTTGTCCGATGTTTGTCTAACCACCCTAACCACAATAAAATGATAATATTTTTTTATAAGATTTTAGATATAAGTAGAGGACTCATGTCTCAATGTGATGCATATTTTTTGTAATTTTTCCAAGTAAACAATTAATTATGAATTTTTTATTACAATTTTTAAAAAATATAGAAAACACATATGTCCGACCACCTTAACTTGGTCAAAACTTCATGAAATTCATTTTTTTTAATCCTATAGTATGTGAAGCATAGAATGTGACGCATGTTTTCGACTCAAAAAATGTGATACCATTTGAAAGCTATAGATGTTTTTCAATAAGTCTATCAATCAGGATTTTAGTCATAATTTGAATAGAAAATGAATAATAATTACTTATTAAATTCAAAGTAAAGCATAATTTATATTGGTGGAAAGCTAAGAATCTCCTTTAAAAACCCTTTTCATTTTGTCAATTTTGGATTAAAAAAAAGTTGTCAGCCACATACCCATCATATTGCCACTTTTTGGCCCATCATGATCTTGCACATAACCATGTCTTTGAAAAAGGTGGAAGGTGATGTTGAGCTACCAGTCCAATGTTGGAACCAAATCCTAGATATCGACGACTAGAAGTTTTATTATGTGGTCTTCCATAATGTCTTTGCGTCTAAGCTGAGGGGACTCCTGGTTCTTGATCCGCCAAGGATCACTAAAGCAATTCATGACTTCCTAAGGCCTATGGAAAGGAGGCCTGAGCTAAATATAACCCATAATTGGGGAGATATCATTCCATATCCAGATAAAACTATATTCAGGGTGTATGGGACTATTTTTATCCTTTTGTGTTACCAAGAGATGTGTCCCTCATAATTGGATTTATAGAAACTATGAAATAGTTGGCCAGATCCCAAAAGTGCCACTTTCCAAAAAATAAGAAGGGTTCATTCTTCCCTAAATACACAACATTTATATATTTTTTGTTGATAAAAGGTGTAAGGAAAGCTAGATGCAGAAATAACTCTCCTAACGTCAAAGCCTCAGGGAAGAACACAGAGATACCTTTTTAAATTTTACAATTATAGTCCAATTGAGATACACTTTGAAATAAATAGCAGAAACAAAGAATTAGACAAACATAGATGAACACTAGATTTACGTGGGAAAACCCTTACGGGAGAAAAACCCACCACACCAAGAGAAGTCACTTTGTATTACAGTAACAAAAATTACATATAGAGTTCTGAATTATCTTTCTGATGTCAGATTACAACAACTTTCACAATGATCAAACTTGTACAGGAACCTTCAAGTTACAATCTTTACAGAATAGAAATCACTCTGATACAATCACACAGCAATCCGTCAATCCTTTGAAACATCTAACCATCGAACCCATCACAATCTGCGATCACAGAGTATAACCATGTCACCCCTATTTGTTGAGCTTCCTCTCAGTAACGGCCATAGCAGTCCAACTACTAGCGGTTCCCATTCGGCTCCTCTGATTGGCCCATGAGATGCCACATAGGAAAGTCTTCACTCGGTCAAAAGGCTTCAAGCTGTGTTGGCATATCGGTGAGACACTGACCGTGTCTCCCCAATGCCAACACAGTCAGCATTCGATATTGCCAAGAGTCATTTCCATCGGAAAGAGGTTATATTGCTATTCACAAGTCACAACGACTTCAGTTTACCTTTCGACAAGACTATCGCCCTTCAGTGAGACCACATACCGATATTCAAAGTCACATCGAAGAGTTATTTTGTTAGCAGGACATACTGCTCTCGCTAGGACCTCACGCCAAGCCTTCAAGTTAATCCGAGTGCATCCACCAGTCGGCAAGACTCATCGCTTTCGCCAAGACTTCATACAGAGGTCCTAAGTCATACCGAATATTAGCATTGCTATTGGCACCCGTCTATCACTAAGACATTCAACTATCGCCAAGAGGTTTCATCGAGATCTCTTATGTTACTCCGAAGTACTCATCTATCGCCAAGACATACATCCTTCGCTGAGACTTTACTCCGAGATCCTTATGTTACATCGAGCACCGAATGGTCGGCAAGACTTCTATCCATTGCTAAGAGTTCTTACCGCAATCTCCAAGTTACCCCGAGACCACTGTTCACCAAGAGTTATACCAAAGACTCCTCATCATCAGTGAGACTCATCATTGTCGCCAGGAGTTCTTAGAAAAGCCTTTGTGTTACACCGAAGACTCCAAGTGTAACTATTATCAATAGTTTTGCACCTTGCTGAATACAACATTCAGCAAACTACTGAAACATGGAAACCTCTTTCAGATGTGGGTGATCTGCACGAAAGAGGAATCTCCAGAGTGAGTTGGTTCTCCGAATGATGAATTCTATTCTAAATGACTTTCCAGGAAATAGGATAGAAGGATAAACTAGATTTAAAATCTAAAAATAAAATTCTATCACCCTAAAAATATTGATCAACTGTAAGAAGACCCTGATAATAACTCACTCTTACCAACTCTTTAAAATAAAATTCCCACAATCTCACAACACATGTAGTTCAACAGTGATTTATGCAAAGGTTAAAATAACACAAGGCATAACCTGAGCTAGCATGTAACTCCTGCAAATCACTTGACAATAGTAAGAAAAGAAAAGGATCCAACATATTTGAATCACAAGACAAATCAAATTACTATTCCAAGTCATGAAAAAGAACTGAGAAAGGGAAACTCTGCTATTTTATTGAATGATGGAGTGGAATTTCTCAGAATCTGAGCACACATAAGTTTACAAGCTCCCCAAAATGTGTAAGGGCAAGAAACTCTAATTTGAACTGCTCCATCAGAATGAAGAAACTAAGTCTATCAAAACATAGCCCTCAAGAAACCCTAATCCAAGCTCAGAAAAAGCTCAAGGAAAAAAGGCTTCTAACTGTCTCAAAAATTGCTTAAAAGAAGAAAAAAAGCACAATGCTTTTATGATCATACAGTCAAGCCTCTAAAAATAGGCTAATCTTGCTTTAAAAGCTCAAAAAACACCTTATCTCTCCAAGATAAGACTGAAATCCGACCAAGAGGAAAAGTCAATAAAAGATATGCTAAAAATAGCAAGAAAACATAAAGCAATTTATTGAACATCGCTTTTATGATTCTGCTTTACAAGATGCAGATTTGCACAATTTGTCTATTTTTGCAATTTAAAGATTGAAAATATTTTGCGAAAAGAAAATCTCCTTATTGCTCCATTACATTATTTTGATTTTTCACAAAAATCATAAAAACATTAATAATCATCCTTCATGCCTTCAATTTCAATTGATTTGTGTGAAATCAACCTCAAAAATAAAACCCTAAAAATATTGACCCTAGCCATAGGGTATTCATAATTCTCCCTTAATTGCTCTTCACTTAAAACAATACCCTAAGGCATAAGCCCATATTGCTCTAAGGCAAAACAATAAGTCCTAAAGACCTAAAACATTACCCTAGCATATGATTTTCGGCTTCCCTCATATACATTAGGACTTAGACTTAATAAATCACAAGGAAAACATTGTGACTTTTGGCCTCCATTGAAATTCACCACATGTGTTTTAATTGAATATTCTAGAACAATATGATGTTCGAATTAGGGTTCGGTCAAAACAGAATTGAACCCTAATGATCACTCAGTTTCACTTCCCACTTTGCAAGAGGGAAACCCTGCCGCTGCCATGACTCTGTCAAGCTTGAGCTCGAATGCCTTGATACTCTTCTCCATACTCATCAGTCATCTAAAAACTTCAGTGGGTAAGCTTTCTTTTATAATATCGAATTTTTTCACTTCAGTATTGAAATGCCAAAAGAGATAAGGCCGCGGCTTGTATGAATTTAGTTTCTGATTCTTTTCTTTCCTTTGCTCCTCCATGCCATCATGAGCTCGAGCTTCGTTGAAGACTCCATGAAAGAGCTCTCGGGTTACGCTTTTTCTTTATTCTCACTGTGCAAGGGTAAGTTATTTCGATGGTCAAAAGCTTCTATGGCTCCACACTTTCGTTCATTATGGCCTTAAGGCCATGGCTTCACATATTCTAATATCTGTTACCTTGCTTTTCTGTGTGTTTCCCGTGCTTACATCAATCATTGTTGCACACCATTCTCACCATGAGAGCTCGACTGTCTTTTACGGACTTGAGATCTTGTCATCTGGACTTCATCTTGGACTCTTGGCTGCGGCTAAAGGCTCTTTGTGAAATACGAACTGGTAACTTTCCTTGCCAAACATTTTTCTCTCCAGAGACTTAAATAATTTCTTTCCTATTTATGGATTTCTGGCCATCTTCAGGCCATGCCAAAGGCGCACTGTAAGGAGCATTCTTTTGAATTTCAGGCTCGACCTAGAACATAAAACTTATTACTATGTCTTTTGAAGCATTTCTCTTTCTGGGTAATATAGAAATTTAAACAACACTGTCCCTTCTTCCTTTTGTTGCTCAATTCATTACAAAAATTACATTTTATTGCTATTCCCTGCAATCTCTTTTGTGGGTATTATGAAAATAGGTGAAAGCTGCATTCCTTCTTTTGAGGCTCGAATCAGCACCGAAATCTGCATATTTTGTAATTATACTATTGCTTTATGTAAAAAACCCATATGGGTTCACACCATTATTGCATTTCTGTATTTTCGAAAGCAAACCCACATGTGAGTTTATGAGGTTTCTGAAGAGAACTGTATTTTTAGAATTTGGTTCAACACAACAATCCACCTTTGACTCAACTGTTGTCTTTGGAAAACCTTTACATGGGTTGTCGTAATTACCGCATTTTTTGTACTCTAAAAGTAATTGAAAATATGGGATAACAGTTGTTCGTTTCTACCCATATGGCTCAAGCTAAAATAAACAGTGACTTATTCTTAAACTTCTGAAACAAAACAATATCATGGGTATAGAAAATTTCATAGCAAAAGCATGTAGTCCTATTTTTTTGACAGAGCTCGACCTCCCATACTTGCTTGAAATGGTGATAAAATTGTATATTTACTTGCATCTATTCTCAGGATTTTGACTCAAATAGCCAGTGTTGTTCTGTATTCACTTCTTGTAACAAAAGGATGCCTTGCATATTTGTCTTTACCTTTATCCTCCTTAGCATTTTGTATGTCTCAAAAGAAAGAAACTCATTGCATCACTTCCATTTGCTTTAATATGCCTTCGGAAATATAAAAGAACATGATGGAACAATAAGAATCAGTGTGCCCGTCCATATTCATTGGCTCATATTACTCAGTATTCCACTTTAGCATTTCTGTAACTCTCTTTGATAGTTGTATAACACCTGAGATCAATTCATAATTGTTTTTCCTTTTGACAAAACATCTGATCTCTTGTCACATAACTGTCCTTGTCATGGAACTTGAAAATAATTTGTATTCGTCCATTGTGAAGAGAAGGGTCTCCATGCTTGTATTCTGCTTGTATTTCAATGTCTTTCTGACGTTCCTTAATCTTATCATGGCAACTTCTACCTTCTGTTCTGGAACTCCATAGAGATTCTAAAATTGAGAAATTGCTTCACTTTAGGGACTGCACCTTATTTACCAGTTCATATGCATAACTGACCACTCAGAACACATTCTGGAAAAACAAAGCTTACTCTTCCTTTAATATTCTAGAATGATCACTTGCTTGATATTCATAATGCTGTGTTTACTTGACCAGTCAACTTAGAACTAGAAATACATTCATCACTCAAATGCACTGCCTGTCTTTTGAATTCTTGAGCAACATGGTACTCTTCATGCATTTTTATATTTCACTGTACAAACTGCTCTTAAAATCTGTCCTCTTTGACGATGAAATTAAAACAAAACATTAAGGCATAATGTATGCCTGTTCACTATCCAAAAGAGAATTGATGAATTGAAGCTTACATGACATTTGATTACAATCAACACAGAAAAATGATGTTATTCAGCAATTTTGATGTAAGTGTACTCGGTTAAATTTATTAAGTGAACCAAACTCACTGTTCACCTGTAGCCTTCAGAAAGAAATCCTGATCGTTATGAAAGCACATTTGGTTTCGTTACTTGAGGGATTCTCTGTTTTACTCTTTCAGTTGTTCTCATTTCATTTGATGAATATGATAAAGTATCTTTTAAAATCAGCCCATTTAATGAATAGGGCAGCATGCCGAGCTCGACCCTTGTGGGAGCCCGTTTTACTCCACATGCTTGGTCTTCAAATAATGTTCAGCTTCATGATTTTACCTATACCTGCACAAGGAAACAAACAGTGTTAGCATAAAAATGAAACATGTTGATCATGATATTGCTATTTCTTCTTCAGCTCACTTCTTTTATACTGAACTTAATAGGATTTGATTGTTTCAATGCATTGCTAATAGTATGATGTACTATTGTAGGTGCCCCATATAAGTTACATCATAGTCGGAGCCACTTACACCCCTCTTTTTCTCTTACAAGTCAACGAAGCTCGAGATGACGAAGTGCACTATTCAACATCAAGCGTCAATAATCAGGCAATGATGATTATGCTGTTACTTATGTGCTTTCCTTTCACATCTTCAGTAGTGCAATGTGCTATTAGAAATGTGTTGTCACAGTTATATCCATGGCTTGTGTGGATCTTTTATTTCAATCTTGCTTTGCAATTGAAAAGAAAATGCATTTTCATGCAATGTTGTAATATCATTCTAATTGTGAAATCAAATGAAGCCTTGTAAAAATATGAGTTCCTTACAAAATGAATAAAAGCATCTGAAATGCTATTTTGCTCATGTACTCAATTTTGTATTTATTTTAAATCTGCAACATTTGAATGGCACTCTAAAACTCTATTCTTCTTTTAAATGCATAACTGTTGTTCAATGAAAAGTGACAATAATGCGAAACAACATTTGAACATGAAACTGCAATTCCACTTAACGTTAAATAACAATCAGCCAGCTCCTCCATTTGAGCTGAGGCGAAAAATATGTAACAGTAACACTGTCAGTGAGACTTCCAATATTCGATGTGACATCATATCGAAACAAACCTTCTGGCAAGAGTTTCCCCTATGACTTCAAACTAAACGCTATCGTTGAGACATTAACACATCGCCCAAACTTCTTCCCGAACTAAGCCTTTCGGCCAAGGGTTTCAACGATAAATGATATGTATGTCCTATCGGCCAGAGATCTCCATGCAGTAAGAGGCCACACTGAATGCTTCTTGTCACAATGATAGTTCATGCGGTAAGGCTTCTGCAAGGTCATATCGACTTGTACAAAACATAATGTTTCAAAGCTGCTAGTCAGCCAGACATTGAATATGTCACACCGACTTGGCTCCAATAGAGGTTATAGCTTGTGATGATTTAGGCATATATTTCTAATAATCTCCCACTTGATGAAGATCACACAGGCACCTCCAGAACACAACATAACTACTGAAAATCATGGGAACTAAGGCCCATTGAACTGGCACACCGCCTAAACTTGTCTGTGCTCACTGGCTTCATCAATGCATCTGCAACATTCTCTAGAGTATCAACCTTTTCCAAACTAACCTTTCCATCCTCCACCAAGTCTCATACAAAGTGGTACTGTACATCTATGTGTTTTGTCCTGGCATGGAAAGTAGGATTCTTTGCCAGAAAAATTTCACTCTGACTGTCACAAAAAATAGTTATTTCCCTTGCATCAAAACCAATGTTAAAACACAAACATTTTAACCAAACTGCTTCTTTACAAGCATGTGTAGCTACCATGTATTCAGCCTTTGTAGTGGACAAAGCGACTACAGCCTACCGCTTACTCATCCAGCTCACTTCACCACCATTCATCATGAAAATGTATCCACTGGTGGACCTCCTATTGTCAATGTCCCCTGCCCAATCAGAATCCACATAGCCTTGAATACTAAGAGTCATATGTGATTCAACCAAGTTCCCATGGTAGCACAAAGCAAAATCTAAAGTGCCCTTCAAATATCTAAAAACTCTTTTCACAGCATCCCAATGTATCCTTCCAGGATTAGCCATAAACCAACTAAGAACTCCCACTACTTGGGAAATGTTTGGCCTTGTACAAACCATTGCATACATAAGACTGCCAACCACACTAGCATAGGGTACACTGGTCATGCCCTCCATCTCAGTAGGAGATTTTGGACAGTCTTCAACATATAGCTTTGTTCCCTGCAAGACTGGAACAACTAGCTGCTTGCAATCATTCATGCAAAATCTCTCTAGAACAGTCTTGATATACTTACTCTGACTAAGCCAAATTTTTCTACTATTCTTGTCCCTAGTTATCTCCATCCCCATAATATACCTTGCTGCACCAAGATCTTTCATTTAGAACTTAGCAGACAACTAAGACTTAGGATCATAAATCATCAACTTACTATTGCCTATGAACATCATATCATCAACATAGAGAGCAATAATAAGAACTTGATCATTTTCAGCTTTGTAATAGACACAATGATAAGATTTTGATCTTACAAATCCCAAAGACAATACAAAAGTATCAAATTTTTGGTACCACATTCTAGGTGATTGCTTTAACCCATACATAGACCTTTTTAACTTGCAAACCAATTTCTCTTTACCTTTCTCCACAAAGTGCTTAGGCTGGGACATGTAAATCTCTTCTTCAAGATCACCATGAAGAAATGTTGTCTTCACATCCATCTGTTCAACCTCTAAGTCATACGCTATTGAAAGTGACAAAAGAAATCTAATAGATGTCAGCTTAGCTACAGGAGAAAAAATTTCCCCATAATCAATTCCCTCTACCTGGGAATAACCCTTCACAACCAACCTCGCCTTATATTTTTCCACACTGCCATCCAGACCAATCTTCTTTTTAAATACCCATTTGCAGCCAACAACTTTTCTTCCTTTACGCAAGGGCACCAAACTCCAAGTGTCATTCTTTTCTAATGATGCCATTTCTTCATTCATGGCTTCCAACCAAGAGTCTAAATCGGACATTTTAAATGCCTCTCTCATAGTCCTAGGCTCATCAGTGCTAGAAATTAAAGCATAGGCACAAGTAGAATCAATCTAAGAGAACCCATACCTATCAGTTTGTTTTCTTTCACGGGTTGACCTCCTCAATGGCTAAGGATGAGGTTGTTCTTCTTCTTTTGAACTTTCAGAACTGCTTGAGCTCTCCTTAGATTCAGGTTCATTTTGAATTTTAAATTCCTCTTTCTCTGGTGTTGGAGGAATTATAACTACATACTTAATGTTTTATGACTTTGTCTCTGACTGCAGATCCAAGGTAGAAGGCTTCAACTCATGAAAGATTACACTTCTACTATATACAACCTTCTCCATATCAGGATTCCAAAGATTGTATCCTCTTATGCTAGCACTATAGCCAATAAAAATACATTTGACAACCTTTTTCTCCAATTTAGATCTCTTCACATCCAACACATATGCATATGCCTCACAGCCAAAAACACGAATATGTCTTAAAGAGGGATTCTTACCAGTCCATGCTTCCAAAGGTGTTTTCTTAACAAGAGCAGAGTTTGGAGAATGACTTATTAGGTAACATGCAGTAGATACACCCTCAGCCCAGAACTTCTCCTCCAAGCCAACACTGCTGAGCATACTTCGTGCTCTCTCCATCACTATCCTATTGAACCTTTCTGCAACTCCATTTTGTTGTGGAGTATAAGTTGTAGTCTTATGTCTTTTAATCCCATGGTCTTTACAATACCTCTCAAAATCATCAGAACAAAATTCACCGCCATTATCAGTCCTTAACATTTAATTTTTCTACCAGTCTGATTTTCAACAAGGTTCTTAAATTCCTTAAACTGACTGAACACTTCTAATTTACTTTTCAAAAAATAAACAAATGTTCTTCTTGAATAATCATCAATGAACAATACATAGTACCTTGACTTAGATAAAGAAGGAACATTCACTGGACCAAATACATCAGAATGAATATAATCTAACAAACCAAAAGATTTATGAGGACTGGAATAAAAAGAAACACGGTGTTTCTTTCCATTTATACAGTGTTCATAGAATTCAAAATCAAGGTTACAATCTTCAAGCCCCTCAACCAGGTTTTTGTTCTTCAAGGTTTTTAAACCTTTCTCTCCAATGTGGCTTAGCCTATTATGCCAGAGCATAGTCTTTTCTGCTGGAAGTTTAACTTCCATAGAGTTTACACAATTAGGAACATTTCCCTCTTTTCCTCCATGAGTAGCCTTCTGTGACTTTACATAGACACTGTTACATTGGACAATATGTGCATCCAGCTTGTACAAGGTACCAATACAAGCACCCCTTGCTAGCACCATTGAGCCTCTAGTCATCTTGCAGCCATTTCCAGAGAACATGACTTGCCCTCCAATATCATTGCTTACTGGCAGACAGTAGATTCGAGCCAAACCTAGTATATGCATAACATCCTTAATTCCCTTCACTCTTCCATCAGGAAATTGGATTCTAACTCTTCCACGACCAACAATTTCCAAAGTTGAATCACTTGCCAAGTACACCTTTCCACCATCATATTCTTCATACTTCATAAACCAGTCTCTATGAGATGTCATGTGGAAAGATGCTCCAGAATCAATTAGCCAGACATCATCTGATGCCTGTGTAGCCAAGGTTGCAATGGAGGCATCTACATCACTATGAGAAGAGTCATTGTCGGAAGAATACTTCTTCTTCTTCTTCTTCTTCTTCTTCTCCTATTTACAATTACTTCTTCTTCTTCTTCTTCTCCTATTTACAATCCTTTCATACATGACCAGGTTTCCCACAGTTCCAGCACTTCACCTTGGACTTCTTTCTAGGAGACTTTGATCTCCCCTCTGATTTTGATTTGGACTTCTTATCCCTCTTCTTGCCTTTCTCTTTCGATCTTCCTCTAACAACAAGGGCCTCCTTTCACCATCTTAGAAGATTTCCTTCTCATTTCTTCTGATAAAAAAGAAGCAACAACATCTTCCATCTTGAAACTGGATGTTGTACTCCCAATAGCCATCACCAGGTGATCCCATGAATCTGGAAAAGAACACAATATCAGCATAGAACGATCCTCTTCTTCAATTTTTACACCAACAGATGTTAACTGTGCAATCAACATGTTAAATGCGTTCAAATGATCAGCTATAGAACCTCCTTCCTGCATTCTCAAAGTGTACAACTTCTTCCTCAAGAATAGTTTATTCACCAAAGACTTCCCCTGATAAATAGATGCCAGTCTCTTCCACAAGGAAGATGCAGTCTTCTCTTTATGCACATTGAGAAGAACGAAGTCTACCAAACAGAGCCTTATCAGCCCCTTAGACATTCTATCTGCAAGGTCCCAACCTTCTTGCTTCATGCCTATAGGTTTAGTTCTAGACATAGCAATCCAAAGATCACGATCAACCAATAGATCCTCCATCTTAAGTTTCCACAACTCAAAATTGTTGCCATTGAATTTCTCTATTTCAATCTTTCCTAATGTGCTTGCCATCTCAATCTATAATTCGAATTAAAAAACTTCTACAAGACTCCCACTGAACAGAATTGACTCAAAAAATTCCAACGTACCCACAAGGATAACACAAATGGCCAGGATCTGATACCACTTGTAAGGAAAGCTAGATGCAGAAACAACTCTCCTAACGCCAAAACCTTAGGGAAGAATGCAGAGATACCTTTTTAAATTTTACAATTATAGTCCAACTGAGATACACTTTGAAATAAATAGCAGAAACAGAGAATTAGACAAACACAGATGAACACTAGATTTATGTGGGAAAACCCTTACGGGAGAAAAACCCACCACACCAAGAGAAGTCACTTTGTATTACAATAACAAAAATTACATATAGAGTTCTGACTTATGTTTCTGATGTCAGATTACAACAACTTTCACAATGATCAAACTTGTACAGGAACCTTCAAGTTACAATCTTTACAGAATAGAAATCACTCTGATACAATCACACAGCAATCCGTTAATCCTTCGAATCATCTAACCATCGAACCCATCACAATCTGCGATCACAGAGTATAACCATGCCGCCCCTGTCTGTCGAGCTTCCTCTCAGTAATGGCTGCAATATTCCAACTACTAGTGGTTCCCATTTGGCTCCTCTGATTGGCCATGAGACGCCACATAGGAAATTCTTCACTCAGTCAAAAGGCTTCAAGTTGTGTTGGCATATCGGTGAGACACTGACCGTGTCTCCCCGATGCCAACATAGTTAGCATTCGATATCGCCAAGAGTCATTTGCATCGACAAGAGGCTATATTGCTATTCACAAGTCACAACGACTTCAGTTTACCTTTCAGCAAGACTATCACCCTTCGGTGAGACCACATACCGATATTCAAAGTCACACCGAAGAGTTATTTTGTCAGCAGGACATACCGCTCTCACCAGGACCTCACACTGAGCCTTCAAGTTAATCTGAGTGCATCCACCAGTTGGCGAAACTCGTTGCTTTTTCCAGGAATTCATACCGAGGTCCTAAGTCATACCAAACATTAGCATTGCTATTGGCACCCGTCTATCACTAAGACATTCAACTGTCACCAAGAGGTTTCACCGAGATCTCTTATGTTACTCCGAAGTGCATCTATCACCAAGAAATATGTCCTTCACTGAGACTTTACTCTGAGATCCTTATGTTACATCGAGCACTGAATGGTTGACAAGACTTCTATCCATTGCTAAGAGTTCTTACCACAATCTCCAAGCTACCCCGAGACCACTGTTCATGAAGAGTTATACCGAAGACTCCTCATCATCAGCGAGAATCATCATTGTCGCCAGGAGTTCTTAGCAAAGCCTCTGTGTTACACTGAAGACTCCAAGTGTAACACCGTTAGTGAGACTTCCGATATTCAATGTGACATCATATCAAAACAAACCTTCTGGTGAGAGTTTCCCCGATGACTTCAAACTAAATGCTATCGGTGAGACATTAACACATCACCTAGAATTCTTCCTGAACTAAGCCTTTCAGCCAAGGGTCTCAATGGTAAATGATATGTATGGCCTATCGGCCAAAGATTTCCATGTGGTAAGAGGTCACACCGAATGCTTCTTGTCACAGTGATAGTTCATTCAGTAAGACTTCTGCAAGATCACAATGACCTGTACAAAACATAATGTTTCAAAGCTGCTAGTCGGTCAGACGTTGAATATGTCACACCGACTTGGCTCCAATAGAGGTTACAGCCTATGATGATTTAGGCATATATTTCTAACAAAAGGGAATCAAAATGCTTTATGGGAGGTCCTCAAGCCCTACAAATTGATGATAGCCTTCCCTAGAAATCATGACCCTGAGGGATTCATTCATGCAGTAAAGACAAATAAATTGTTAGGCATGTTCGTAACTCATTAGGTGTGTTCATTCACAATTTCTACTACCCTAAAGATGTTATCAGGAAATTTTTTTACTTCCAAGCACAAGAAGAAAATAAAGAAATGTACATTTGCTTCAACAAGATGGTGGAAAGGATTAGGAGATCAAATCCAACTTATGACCCTCTCCTTAGCATTCAAGGGGAATTGAACTAGGTAAGCTATGTAATGGAGAATTTCGAAAGTGTTTTTGGTGTGTTGAGAAGAGTAGAAGTAACCAAGGATAAGGGAAAATATTTGGAAACCAAAGAAGGACCATCTGTACAACTAGAGGAAAGGCCTTCTTATCAACCACCCAAGAATATTTAGGTGTATACTAGGAAAAGGGAAACAACTAAGAAGGAGCAGATAAAGGCAACCCTTGTTGCAACTGAGGATTCAAGGCCAGCTTCTCCAACTAGATCGGTCTCATTGCCTCCTAGGAAATCCTCACCTATTATAATTGATATTGATTCCCCTCCAAGAAGTTCTCCTCCCCCAAAGCAACAACCAATTAAGAAATAAAGGGTTGAGAAGAGCCCTGTAGTGGATTACCCTGACAATGATGAAGATGATATTATGATAAACCTTGAAGATATGCAACAAGGGATGCCTTCTCCTCCAAGAGAAGTTGCATCAAGCTCTAGGACAAGTATCCTAAGATTGGGAAAACCTGAATTGACAAGTGTAAGTAATATTGATAATATGAGGGTGGAGGCTTGCAAATAATTTATGGAGGATGATTCATTTATTGAAACACTAGCATTTAGGGATTTTGTATAGAGAGCAAAGGCTGGAGAATATGCAACGAAGGTTGATGTTGAAAGAAGTTTATATCCTAAATTTCTAGAGAATGTTATCCAAGCCAATGTGATGCAAGAGATGAAGTAGTTTAAGAATATTACACCTAAGGAAGGAAGAGAACTTGTGCAAAAAAGTGGTGTTTTGTTACTACCTAAATGGGATATTGCTGATGTAGTGGTACTAGATACAATAAGAAGGGTTGATGGGCCTTTATTTCAAATTGAATAAGAGGCTAGGTTGGCACAACAATGGCCTGCATTCAGTTAGGAATGGGATGCTCTAGAAATATGGTCATTATCTCTTAGGTCAGGGAAACCAAAGGTTGCAGAGCCATCATACTTCAATGGAAAATTGATTATGAAAAGAGTTGCATATACTCTAGCATTAGAAGCTGCTGACATGACTATAAATGCTGCTAGGTTCATAAAAGAAATAGTTGAAGACCTCACTAGTGATAGGGATACATTTAGAAGAAAGCACCATGAGATTCTAGGTGAATACAATAAAATTCAATAGAGAGTAGTTGAGCTTGAAACAAAGCAAGAATTTTGGAAACAACAAGTAGAAATGTTGATATCTCAAGGGTCTACTAACTTAAGCTATACTACTCCTGCTCCTCCTACAACTCATCATCAATCTCCTCCACTTGAGCAATCATTGTCAATTGTACCTTACAATATAGGTCAAGATCCCATTGCAATAGAGAAGCCAAGTACATCAGTACCATTATCTATGGTTAGTGATTTGAAGTTGATGGCATCTGGGGAAAAGCAATAAGAGGATAGATATCCAAAGGTGGTCCCCACTTATAAGTTTTTCAGTGATGTTAGGGAACAACCATTCCATGGGTATGTTGCTCCATTAGAGCAAAAAATAAAAGAATTAAAGATCAAGTATGATTAGGCAGAGTTGACACTATTACCTGACATCCTGCAATCCCATGATGAAGTGAAACCTTTGTAAATGTGGAAGAATTAGGTGGAAACCACAATTGCTTCTCAAGAAAAATTAATTTTTGAGGATGTTAATATTGACATGCTTAAAGATACTTTGGAGAATTTATCTTTTATCATTAGTTTCCTCAAAGAATTTCACAAGGAAGCTAATTTAGTGATGACAAAGTATTCTCCTTAGAGAAAGAAAATGGATGAAATTATTGAATTTAATTGGCCATCTGAGGAGGAATATGATCAATGGAAAAGTATATTTGTAGCTAGATTGGATTAGTAAATTCAGAATGGAACACATATACTTGGTCAAGTATTGTACAGGTCTAGCCTCTGAGGATATAATGTATAAAGGATGTGTCTCCTAATCAAAGGTACAATAGGTAAATATTGATAACTGATGATGTGGGTGTTGTCTAGGAATTTTGTTTGCTTTTCCTACCTTTGAAAATGTCTTCATCTTGCCAAATGGAATGAACATGCTACAACAAATGGAAATAATCTTTGTCTCATGTGTATTCCCTTAGATTGAAAATGCAAATACAACTGTAAAGGGGATATTGTCTTGTAGCGGTCCAATTAAAATGTGACGTGTACTATTGTCCCAAAGCTTGTTTTGCTCCCTTGTTTCCATACAAGGAAATTCAAGGCCATTAGTATAGATATTTTATTAAATTCTGGAGTCAAATTGTGTAATTAAGGAACACAAAGCGAATATGTTAGAAGTTTGAGTCTAATGCTTTGAGTCTATATAGTAAGTTTTGTCAAATATATGGTTCCTGAGCACATCTAAATGATAATGGAAGTTTTCAGAGTCTATAGTCTCTCCAATTTTAATATATACTTGAATTATTAATGAAAATACCAATCAAATATCATTTCATTAATTGTCATCATTTTCACACTTTGGTGTATGCTTTGATTTTTTCAAAGAATTAGTTAAAATGCTTAGATCAAATCATTAATTCATGTTTAGGGTAATTGGATGTAATAAGTAGTCTTAGAACCCAATTATGGATTTGTGAATTACAAAGTAATTTCATGTAGATCTTGGATGTTTAGGATTAAATTTACCTTGCATTTAAAGTTATGTCGACTCCTAGCCCATAGATAATGGCACTGATCTCAATCCTTGTAAGTATTTTTGATGATTTCAGTCACCCAACTTGAGAGCATCATTTTAAATAATCTTTAAATCAATCTTTAATTTGTTATTTTTGGTCTTTTTTTAATATTCTTGGGTTTAGATTGTAAATATTTCAAGGAAATGCTAATTTCTTGAAGGATTTCATCTTCTTAACCTTTGGTGAGAATATATCTACTTAGCTATACAATGTATACATTAATTGTTTAGAAGAATCATATAATTTACATTGTGGGACTACCCTCCTAGGTTTTGCAGAGCTCGAAGTGTAAGAGATAAAGCAACTGATGCTACATCTCTTTTTTTGGCCACTTATCTTGCAGGTATTCGAGAATTGAGTTTGGAAAAATCATAGGTATCTGGCGAGATCTGATTTGTTCATTGAAAACAATCAGCAAAATGGCGACTCTTCTGGGGACATAAGCTTTCCAATTATTAGTTCTCTAGAATGCCTTATCATAGATCACTATGTTATATGGTGATGTTTACTTATAGAGTCAGTCAGTTTGAAATGTCTGCTAAGTATGGCTCAAATATTTCACATATTCATGATAAGTTTCCTACCAGTGTGATTTGGTGTTTAAAGATATCATGATAAGGAATTTGGGTGGTGACTCTGAAGTCTCTACACCGGTGTGATCTGGTGTTTAAATATATCAAAGAAGTAAAGAAGAAGAATATAAATAAATTAAAAAATTTGACGGATGTGAAGAAGATCCAAGTACAAATGTGAGGAACATGAGGCCATATGAAGAAGCATCCAGAAAAGAAGCTGGAAGGTGAACTTCCTAAGAACAAGAATGCATGTGGGAAATGGGTCAAATCAAAGGACACTGAACAAGGTAAGTCTACTCCTCATCCAGTCCCTAATCGTGATATTCGTTCTAGCTCTAGTTCAAAAAGTGAAAGGAATTTGCTAGATTTTAGTGATAACACTCCAACTAAGAGGGGAGATGTTTTTATAAAGTTGGTTGTAAATGAGAAATTCTTAGACCTAGGCTTATAATCCATGAGAAGGGAAAAGGATAGAATACAAAGAGATATAATACAAAGATATAGTGCTAGTGTTAGACACACTAGATATGAAGGGAATTTGACCCAAAATTCTCATCCATATACTCCTATTCCTCCTGACCTACTAACTGGAGATGAATATTTCCATAATGCTACTCCCCATCAAGTTGAGACTATAGTAGCATCTGATGGAGATTCTACTTTTCTAGAGGAAGAAGTTCTAAGTGATATACAACTTCTTAGAGAAAAAGCCTCAAAATAAAAGGAGAATGGAAAGAAGAGGGATGAGGAGGAGGAGAAAAGAATAAGGGAAGTCATGATGTAGAGGGATATGTTAAGAAGAAAGGTTGAGGAGATGGAGGCATTGGACAGGCTAGCATCTGAATCTGCACAAATATTTGGTCCAATTGTGCAAGAGGTTGTAGGAAAAATCCTAGTAGTTCCCTTTGTTGATAGGTGCTGAAAATCCACAAACCAATAGTTCTTACAAGACTTCTATCCTAGTTGACCCTCCTCCCAAAGATACAAATCACAATTACCACAAGGATAATAAAGGGCAGAGACCCATAAATGGAGTGAAAATAAATTAAGGAGGCTCTTCTAAGAAGGACATACTGTAGGATGAATCTATCCCACTATTCGAAAAGTTGGTAAAGGAAAATTAAGAATTGGAGAGAATAATGAAAGAGATGGAATTACTGGCTGTAAACACTAAGATGAAAAAGAAGCTTAGTTTCTTGGAGTCCACTATAAAAGGTTCTATCCCTAAAGCCTCAAGTCCTCAAGCCCATACATGATCCTCAAGTCCTCATACCAATAACAAAACATCATCCAGTGGAAACCCTGCTAGCTCATCCTCACAGCCTAAAGACAAAGCTAGAATAGTTCACTTTAGTAATCAACATGACTCACAACATAGAAGGTCTAGAAATAATAATGATAGAAGGAGGGATCATATAAGCCAAGATGAGGAAGAAGGATCTAGTGGGAGGATATTGTTGCAAACTAATAGGTATAGACAATTATGTTTTGAGAATATCCCTAGATACCCAAATCTAGTCCCAGATAATGCAAGGAAGCATTTTCTTATGTTCACTGGCTATAATGCTCTTAGTGGTGAGGACCATTTAAAATATTTCCAAAGCTTTGTGGAGGATTTTGAATTATGGGATGGCGATGTGGCTATGAAATATTTTATGCAATATTTGACAAAAGATGTTAGGGATTGGTATAGGAGCTTGCCTGATGCAAGCATTAACTCCAAGGATTCTTTCTATCGGATCTTTAGGGAACAATGTGGAGACCAAACTGATCCTCAATTTAGGTTGAATTATTTTAACAATATTACAAAGGGGCACAATGAGCTAGCCACCAAGTTCAATGCAAGATTCCAAAAGGAAATGTATAAAGTCCCTAGCTATTTGAGAGCCAATGAGAAGGCAGGTCTAGTTGTATACTGCAATGCATATGATTCAAAGATGTGTTATCTCCTCAGAGATAAGTATCCACAGTACCTAAGGGACGCTTATAAAATGGCAATCAATATTGAAAATAATTGAAGAGCGTCAAGTAAGATGGGAATAAGGGATGACCCCAAACCTTTAAAGAACCCAAAATATTAGAATGAAAACAAGGTTAAAGTTGTAGCCCCTGAGGAAAAATTAGATTAGGTTCTTAGCCTGTTGCAAAAGGTGACCAAGAATGACAAGCCACAATTCCAAAGAAATGAAAGGCCCCCAAGATTGCAATACTATCCCTATCATAAAAATTGGAATAATGGCAAGCCAATTAACAAAAATCAAAAGAATATCCAGAAAACACCTAATCCTTTACAAAAACATTCCACAAATGTTACCAAAGAATTTCCTTCATGTGGAGTGTGTCAAATGCCTCACTCTACACAACAATATGTTGTGGCTAGATCAGTGGAGGAATCATTAGAGGAACAAGGAGCTTATGATTCCTCTCATGAACAAGGGGGTACTGTGAACATCCTCATGACTAGATTGGATCTACATTGTGAAGAATGCTCGTTTGATGATGAGCCTAACCGAAGTGATGTGGATATTCAAAGATAGGAGGTAGGATCCTATCATCAACAAGTATTCTTAGATGAAGAAGGAGAGAATGACTGCATGGTTTACACTCTTGAGTCAGATAATGTTTCTTTGAGGAGGCCCTCAAATGAGGAAATTGAGAGGTACACAACTACATTGGTTGCTAAGGCAAGAAGTGGTTACCATTTAAGGAATAGAAATATGGGTGGTAATCAAGGTAGCCTGAGGAGCTTGTTTGTTAAGGAAAAAAAAGTAGAAGACTAGGAAACAAAGGCACAAAATAAGAAAGAAGAGACAAAGCCAAAGGAGGGTAAAAGTGAGAACTTGGGCCAAAAATGGTACTAAGGAAAAACTTGATGGTGAAGCTACTCATCAAGCTAACAAGGCCAAAGATTGGAAACCCAGTGTTGAGAAGGTCCAAGGTCAAGGTGACAAGGTAATTCCTCAAGAATTCATAGTCCCTGAGTTACCAAATTATTCTCTAGTAGATATGTTTCAGGTATTATCACAAGTCAAAGTCACAATCCCATTTCTAGAAATGATGAGAATAGATGAGAATAAGAATAAGATTGTGGATCTAATCAATAGTATTGTTGCTAGTGGGAAGGATAAAATGGTTGATAAACCTTAATCAAGTAGAAACTAGGAGAAGAATGTTGTGGTCAAAGTAGTAATCAATGAAAATCTAGAATTATATCCAGGAACCACCATTACTACCAACCCAAACCAAGTCAATCCATTTTATCTACGCTTGATCATTTATTGTAAGTTTCTTAGAAATTGTATGATAGACTTGAGAGCCTCAAATAATGTAATGCCAATGAAAATCATGGAAGAAATGGGCTTAAAGGTTGATAACACATATGTAAAGTGCTATGCCATGGACTCAAGGGAAGTTCCTATTATAGGGGTAATCAACAAAGTTCCATATAGATTAGAAACTCTCCCAGAGGAGTTATTTATGAGTATCACAGTGGTGGATATCCCACCAACCTATGGGATGCTGTTGTCAAGACATTGGAGTGCTTCGATGGGTGGGAGTATTCAGTGTGACCTGTCATTTGAAAAATTTTCAACTGATCAAAAAGATGTTAAGATTGGAAGAGAACCAAGGATCCACCACATGATCAAATATGCTGAGGAGCCTGAAGAGCCAAAAATAATTAACTTTGTAGACACTAGTTTAGACACTTTCTGAGTAGAAGAGTTGAAACAGGAAGAAAAATAAGTCAAGCCTACACCTAGGACTATGCTCTTTGGACTATGTACTTTCATGGAGCCTATTCAAAGGAGGGTTTAGGCACAGGGGTTATTCTCATCTCTCCTCAAGGTAAAATTTTTAAGTACTCCTTGTTACAATTTACATGGATAAATAATGTTGTTGATTACGAGGTTCTATTACGTGGGTTGAAATTAGCTACCAAACATGGTATAAAGTTGTTAAAAGTGTTGGGGGATTCTAAGTTGGTAGTTTCCCATGTTAGGTCTAGATTTGTTACTAAAGATAGAATGCTTAGGTAGTACAAGAATGAAATTTGGGATACTAGTGAGGCTTTTGATGCCTTTGACATAGATTGGATAGAAAAGGGGAAAAATGCTAGGGCATAATTCTTGGCTAACATTGTTGTTCAATTAGATTATGTTACCTTTAATGGTGTCTCATGAATAGAAGTACAAACTCAGTCTGCAGTACTTGACAACATATATAATTGACAAGTGTTTGACAATGACAATGACATTTTGAGATTGTTGCACTGCATTGACCAATGTGAAAGCCAAGAGATTGACTTTGGTTCATATGTAGTTGAAGTTGATGGGAAAGCCACATTATTTGGGAATTAGATTAATTTAGTTAAAGTCAAATAAAATTCCCAAAGGAATGGTCATACTAGAGAGGGTCTTTGATGGCCCTGACAAGTTGAATTTTAAGCAAGCATCTTCCCACAAGGAAGACTTAGAGGAGATAATTTTAGGGACAAAAAATTCTCCTAAAAAGGTGTATATAGGAAAGAAGATGAAACCCCATATCAGGAGTATGTTAATTTCCTTGTTGAGGAAATACAAGCATGTGTTTACATGGTCATATGATTACCTAAAGGCTTACGCGGAAGACATGTTTCAACATGAAATTCCTTTGAAACCTGATGCAAAGTCTTTCAATGAAAAATAGAGGTCGATCAATCCTACTTTACAACCAAATATGCAAGAAGAGATTATAAAGTTGAGAGATGCTAGGATCATCAAACCCATTAGACATTCATCATGGGTTTCAAATTTAGTTCCTGTAAAAAAAAAAAATGGTGATATCAGAATATGTGAAGATTTTAGGAATCTTAATGTGGCATCTTTAAAGGATAACCATCCTCTGCCTAATTTGGAGGCCATGTTGCAGAAAGTCACAGGGTGTGAACTACTTACAATCAAGTCATGGTGAGAGAGTCTAAACAATACAAAACCACCTTCACTACACCATGGGGACCTATGTATATGTTAGGATGCCATTCTTCTTGATTAATGCTAGTGTATGTGGCCTTTATAGATTTTATTGATCTTTTCCTTGCTATATATCAAGATGATTTGAATTCTCACAACAAAAAGGAGGAAGATCATTGTTCTCATTTAGAGAAAATTTTCATTAGAGCTTTGGAGTATAGGATCTCTTTGAATCCAAAGAAGTGTGCTTTTGGATTCAAAGAAGGTAAGCTACTAGGTAATATTATTTTAAAAGATGGAGTTAGGATTGATCTTGAATGTGTAGCATCCATAGATAAGATCACACAACCTAGGAATGTGAAGGGAATTCAATCTTTCTTTGGGATAACTTTTTTAGAAGATTTGTTACTAAATTTGCTAAGATCGTTAGGCCCATTTCTAAAATGTTGAAGAAAGGAGAAAAGGTGGTGTGGATAGAAGAACCTATTAAGGATTTTCAAGCTATAAAAGATGTTATTAAGGAGGCACCTATCCTCAAGTCTCCATATTATACAAATCCTTTCCAGTTATTCACCTTTGCTTCATTTCATTTAGTGGTGGGAGTATTACTACAAAAGAATGATGAAGGCTTTGAGTAGCCTATTACTTTCTTTAGTAAGTCCTTCTAGGCCGTTGAGCTCAAGTATGATGCCACAAAAAATTAGGCATATTCCCTAGTAAAGGCTGTGAAGAACTTTAGACCATATTTGACTAGGGAAACTATTGTAGCTTATGTTCCAAGTGTAGCAGTTAAAGACACTTTTACTCAACAAGAGACCACAGGTTGGAGGTGTAGGTGGATCAATAGGATCCAAGAGGTTAACATCGACCTCTAAATTACAAAATCAGTGAGAGGTCAAGGCTTGGACAAGTTGATGGTTGAGACCAACTTGGAAGCCAACCAAATTAATCAAGCTGAACATGAGAATTTTGCACCCATATGAGACATGCAGACCTGTGGATGGTACAGGAGAATTGTTGAGTACCTACAGACCATGCAATTCCCTGAAGTTATGCCTCACAATGAGAAGAGAACTTTAAAATTGCAAGCTATAAAATATGTTATAATTGATGGTGAACTCTAGAGGAGAATCCTAGAAGGTGTATTGCTCAGGTGTGTAGATGGGGATCAAGCAGAAGATCTACTAATTGAAATGCATAAAGGATCTTGTGGAGGTCACTACATGGCCAAGACCACCTCACATAATATATTGAGAGTGTTTTTTTTGTGGCCAACTATGTTCAAAGATGCATAAAAGATTTGTGAAGAGATGTGATGCTTGTCAGAGGTTTACTAGCAAGTTAAAGTTCTTAGGAAACATTCCACTTAGGACAATGTCAGCACATGTACCCTTTCAACAATGGGGCATTGATTTTATTGGAGAAATGTCTAAGAAGTCTAGTGGAGGACAATGCCTAGATTTTGGTTGCAACTGATTACTTTACAAAATGGGTTGAAGCCATTCCTACTAGGATGGAAACTAGTAAAGTTGTCATTGATTTTTTGATGAACAATACTTTGAGTAGGTTCAGAGTTCCTGGAAGAATTTTTTTTGATAACACCATGTGATTCAGGTTTAAGGAATTTATTGATTTTTGTAACCAACATGGCATAAAAATACCCTATGCATCCCCATATCATCCCCACGGGAATGGGAAAGTTGATTCCAACAACAAAAGCTTTATGAAGATTATCAAGTGGTTGATTGAAAAGAACAAGAAGGCTTGGGACTCAAAATTGCAGCTGGCATTATGGGTTGACAGGACTACTATGAAGAAATTCATCAGACAATCCCCTTTCAATCTAGTGTATGGGGTTGAGGACATAATACGACACAATAATCTGATAAAAATGTATAAATTTTTCTAGGAATATGATACTGATATTTGTGATGCAATGCAACATAGGATGGATGAGTTAATTGAGCTTGACGAATCTAGAAATGAAGCTCATAAAAGAAATGAGAGCCTACAGCTCCAAGTCAAGCATCTATATTAAAAAAGGCCATTGAAAGGAAGTTTAAAGTAGGATCTATGGTCTTGATGTGGAATTCAAGATTGGAAGACAAAGGAAAAAATGGGACGTTTTATCCCCTATGGCTTGGGCCTTATCTGATTACAGATACACATGGGGAAGATTCATATTTCTTATAGTCCCTAACAAGTGAAATTATGGAACTACCAGTGCATGGATAGTTCCCGAAGCCCTATTTCTTATGAAATAGGTTGTTTCCATGCACATTGTATATTTTTGTAAATGTTGTACATAGGTTTGGAATGTTTTCTTTCCGTTGTGTCTACTTTCCTTGTCTAGGCAAGCTCTTGGGGTTTTCGGAATTTCTTGGTGTTGGTCTGCTTCACCAAGAGATCTATTTCTCACCATACCCACCAAGGGTATGCATCCTCGAGCATGAGCCACTAATAGAGTTCCTCAATTTTCAAAATTTTGGGCCCATTTTGTGCTTGGTATTGGCATGTCACATGTATGCCCATGGATAGGGTTTAGGGTTTTTGCTCTGTAACCTTGCTTCTAGGTCCCTTACGTTTTAAACCTTGGGTGTTTTAATTTTCTATTGACCTACTCTACCCAGTAGCTAGTTGATCAAGTTATAACTTAGGCCATTGTAAACATCCTTTTATCAACCCCTTTCACTTAGGTTTGTTGGTTGCCTAGTTTTAATGGTTGCTCTAGTAATGCCTAAGGTTGGAATAAAATATTTTATTAAACTTTCCTTTGTAAAATTTCCTCCTTGAGGGTCAAAATCCATCAGCCTAATTAGGCCCCCATTTTAAATTAACCTTTATCAACATGTGCAGAAACATCATGTTTTGGATCTAACAGTGAAATCCTGACTGCCCATAGCACACCTTGCAAGAGTTGAAGAGTGCCAACGGTCTATGATTTTGTGACACATGTCCTAGTCGTGGAGGGACACATTTTGTTTGCATCATGCCCAATGCCTAATACATTTGATATCAATGGCCCACAAGCATCATCAAGGTTAAATCTTAGCTGCGCGTCACACACCTCGCAACATTAATTTAATGCTTGTCGGGAGATGTGCAGGGGTCATGATTGTGCAACACGTGTGATGTTTCACCAACTAGGGAAAAGGAAGTGGAGCCCATGAGAAGGAATGATGTGGCTTCCAGTCAACACACTCTCATTGGATGATGAGTTGGTGAATTATTACAAAGAAAATTCAAACGATATTGACTCAATCTATCATTCTTGATGCCACTTCAAAAAAAAATCAATAGCTGCTATTTGAAATTGAACATACAAGAATTAGAGCCATTTTGCTTCACACAAGGAAGCAGTAATGGCTGAAAATACATTAGTAGTTATTGTAATTGGGTCGTGAAAATACATAAAATTGATTTCCTTACATTATTGAAGATTACAAGCTGGTGTGGAGCAACTAGAAGATTAGCCAAAGTGTCAAAGTTGAGATGTGAACAAATTAGGGTTCCTATAAACGCAAAAAGTTGTGAGTACATTTAAAATTGAACTTTATGCTTTATTCAAATTATCTCAAATTAGGGCAGGTTGTCATTGTTTTCTTACAATTGATTTAGCATGCATGCTTTAATTGCTTTATTGCATTAAAATTGTTTATAAAATTGCTGCCCTCGGTCAAATTTGTTCAATTCTACATTTTTTTATTGTACCCTAAGCTACTAATTGAAGGAATTAGGTTTTTAATCACCTTTCTATTTGAACCCTAGTTCATTGTAAACCTGCTTGAGTATACATGGCTCCCCAAATGCAAAAGCCTTGTTTTGAAGCCCTAACTAGGTTACTCTCTAATGATATTGTCGACCAACTTAAACCCTCAACTAACAAAAGAAATCAAGGGGTAGCGATATATTATGGCCCTAGACTTTATGAAGGATTGCAGGATAAGTAGGCCTAGGTCAAGGATGCTAAATTTCCCTATACTGGTTAGAAAATGTTTAGAAACTAGTTTAGGAACAAAAATTGTGAATATCCTATTTTCCATCCTTGGAGACTAGACATGGGGAAGCTTGTAGTCCCAATTGTGTATGTGGATATGGACCTTCCCAAGGATATTGTAGCTAGATATGATCGTGTGTCCAAAATTGTTAGCACATGTAATGGTGCTAAGGTGGTCAAGATTACCAAGGAAGAGATTGTAGAAGTTTCCAAACTACATGAGTGGAATGAGGATAGGTTCCCCATTGAAATTGATACCTCCAAAAAGGAATATGAGAATACCAAAGTCTTGTTCCGAACTACAATATTACCAATGCATACTGCTTCAATTGGACACAAAAAGAATAGGAAGCTGATTAGGATTGGAAAAGATGAGAAGGAACCTTTTCCTATGAACTACTTTTCCCATTACTTTAGAAACACTATCTTCTCCTTGCATCAAATCATTGGTGTTGATGCAATTGAAACTATACCAATTGAATATTTATACGTGGAAAGCAATATTCAGTATACAACCTTTAATGTGGTTTATGATTATGCCACTTACCTTGCAGAAAACATGCATAAGAACTTGGTTGAGCTTAAAGGAGGAAAAAATTGGGTGAAATTCTAGAGGTATTCTCTTTTGGTGCATATGATTTTATACAAGCAAGAGAAGTATTTTGGTGAAGACATGTCTTTGAAAAAGGTGGAAGGTGATGTTGAGTTGTTGGTCCAATGTTGGACCCAAATCTTAGATATGGATGACCAGAAGTTTTATTATGTGGTCTTCCATAATGTATTTGCATCTAAGATGAGGAGACTCTTGGTTCTTGATCTGCCAAGGATCCCTAAAGAAATTCACGACTTCCTAAGGCCTATGGAAAGGAGGCCTGAGCTGAATATAACTCATAATTGGGGAGATATCATTCCATACCCAGATAGAATTATATTCAAGGTGTATAGGACTACAGCTTATCCTTTTGTTCTACCAAGATATCTTTCACTCATAATGGGATTTATAGAAGTTATGAGACAATTGGCCATATTCCAAAAGTTGCACTTGCCAGAAAATAAGAAGGGTTCATTCTTCCCTGAATACCAAACATTTAAAGATTTTATGTTGATAAAAGGGAATTGGAATGCTTTGGGGGAGGTGCTCAAGCCCTACAAATTGATGAAAACTCACCCTAGAAATCATGTCCCTAAGGGATTCATTCAAGCAATAAAGACAAATAAATTGTTAGGTGTGTTCGTTCAAAATTTCTACTACCCTGAGGATGTTATCAGGAACATTTTTGACTTCCAAGCGCAAGAAGAAAATAAAGCAATGTATCTTTCCTTCAACAAGATGGTGGAAAGGATCAGGAGATCAAATTCATCTTATGACCCTCTCCCTAGCATTCAAGGGGAATTGAACTAGGTAAGGTATGTAATGGAGAATTTTGAAAGTGTTGTTGGTGTGTTGAGAAGAGTAGAAGTAACCAAGGATAAGGGAAAAGATTTGGAAAACGAAGAAGCACCATCTGTAAAACTAAAGGAAAGGCCTTCTTATCAGTTTCCCAAGAATATTCAGGTGTAAGTAGGAAAAGGAAAACAACTAAGAAGGAGCAGACAAATCCAACCCCTGTTGTAGCTGACGATTCAAGGCCAGCTTCTCAAACTGGATCAGTCTCATTACCTCCCAGGAAATCCTCACCTATTATAATTGATATTGATTCCCCTCCAAGAATTTGTCCTCCCCTAGAGCAGCCACCAATTAAGAAATACAGGGTTGAGAAGAGCCCGATGGTGGATTACCCTAACAACGATGAAGATGATATTGTGATAATCACTAAAGATACACAACAAGGGATGCCTTCTACAAGAGAAGTTGCATCAAGCTTTGGGACAAGTATCCTAAGATTGGGAAAATATGAATTGAGTGGTGTAAGTAACATTAATGACATGAGGGTGGAGGCTTGCAAAGAATTTATGGAGGATGAATCATTTATTGAAACACCAACATTCATGGATTTTGTATAGAGAGCAAAGGCTAGAGAATATGCAAAGAAGGTTGTTGTTGAAAGAAGTTTACATCCTAAATTTCTAGAGAATGTTATCCAAGCCAATGTGATGCAAGAGATGAAGGAGTTTAAAAATATTACACCTAAGGAAGGAAGAAAACTTATGCAAAAAAGTGGTTTTTTGTTGCTACCTAAATGGGATATTTGTGATGCAGTGGTAAAAGATACAATAAGAAGGGATGATGGGCCCTTATTTTAAACTGAAGAAGAGGCTAGGTTGGCACTTCAAGGGTCTTCATTTAGTCAGGAATGGGATGCTTTAGCAATATGGTCATTGTCTCTTAGTTCAAGGAAACCCATGTTGGGAGATTGTTGGATGTTTTGGATGTGTTGTTTATAGGTGGTTGTCATTGATGTCAACACTATTAACATTTGGTGTATCTATTGTTGTATATGTCGAGGATATTGAGAAAATTATAAAAAAAAGTGTTCCAAGTTCCTAGTGGAACTATGCAGGTCATGAAGGTATTTTGTTTTGTACGTAAAAGATTAGCTGATGTGGTTTAAAGGGTTTATTATTAAGTATCTCTTGATCATCTACCAGAAGTTTTAGAGGTCCACGTAAAGTTTTGAGTATGTTGTGGTCTGACAGTGTTTTTCTAGTCTCTATTAGTGTTTCTAAATGAAGATTGTGTGATTCTATTTATCTCAATTGTTGTGGATGCTTCTATGTTGTTTCTTGGTGTTCTTAGATGTCTCTAGTTCATTTTCTATCTTAGTGGTATGTCCACATTAATCTGTGAGCTCGTGGTTGAAGATCTTTGTGCACATGCTAAATTTTTCATGTTTTTGGCTGACATGTTGGTGGTAGTGTGTTGTGGATCTTTTAGGTGAAATTAATTAAAGTCTTTTTGTTAATTGGGGTTTCCACTATGTTGTGGTTGACCTTGATGGATACACATTGGAAATGTATTTGTAAATCTGGGCCAACATTGAAAATATATTTTATTTTCTTGGCTGACGAAGTTGTGTTGAAATCTCCTTTAGCAGATATATAAGAGCGATTGTGTGATCGGTGGAAAGTATGCTTCATGTGCTCCTATATACATATGTGTGAATATCATTATTGAGCAGAGTGTGAAGAAGATTGTGCGAAGTGTGAAGAAGTGTTGATCTTAATTGGAACTGTAATCAGGGTTGTGAAGAAGCTATTTTCTCAGTTCACATCTTGGATGGTTTTAATCTAAACTCTATTGTTGGATAGTGAGTCCTCTTTTGTAATTGAGTAGTGAGCTCTAGGAAGTGTGCCTGAATGCATGTGAATTCCCCTTATTATTTATTTAAATACTTCTAATAGAGTATAATCTTGTGGACTAACATCCACCATGGTTTTTCCCATAACAAGGTTTCCACACAAAAATATTGGTGTTATTTGTCTCTCTGATGTGTTAATTGCTTGTGTTTAATTGCTTATCCATTAGATCTAAGATTAAGGATAAGTTAAGTTATAAAAAGTTTAAATTTTTGTTACAACTGATTCACCCCCCTCTCAGTTGTTTATCCTTGTTTCCCAACAATTGTTATGAAAGCTAGTTCCTCTGAAGAAGTCTAATAGCTTGAGGTGATCTTGGATGGAAAAATCAACATTCAAGAAGGATAGTCCTAGATTTGATGGCACCAACTACTCATTGTGGAAAGTCAGGATGCAATTTCATCTGCAGTGCATTGGTGATGCTTATTGGAATATTACAAGAGATCAATATATTATTCCTCAGAATGGTCCCTCCTCTGCTGATGAGATCAAAGATGATAAAAGTAATACCAGAGCTATGGAAGCATTGGTGAGCACCCTAACAGATTCAAATATGGCTAATGTGATAGGTTTGCAGATAGCTCATGAGATTTGGATGAAGCTAGAAAATTTGTATAAAGGAGATACATAGGTGAAGATGGCTAAGCTACAGAACTTAAAAGGAAAGTATGAGAATTTGAAGATGGGTGAAGATGAAAATATTACTTCTTTTATGCAAAGAGCAAATGAAATAGTGCTAGGTATTAAATGTGTCGGTGGTTTAATGAGTGAGGATGAAATTGTGGCTAAGATACTTAGATCCTTGCCTCCTTACAAAATGAAGGTTCATGCTATTGAGGAATTTATGTCTGTAAACAAGATGACAAGAGATACATTGATAGGGAAGCTTGCTGCTTTTGAAATAAGTGAATTTGGTGAATCTACACCAAAAACTGAATCTGCATTCAAAGCTACTGTATCTGAAAGTTACAGGAAAAGATACTGTGTTACGAATATGTGTGAGATAACTAAAGAAATATAAACCAACACACATATAAGACATTAAGTCAAAGGAAATTAATTGAAAAGTAAAGAAAACTCTTAAAACAACAACTCCTTTGAAAGCGCCTTATCGTCCTCTATCTCCAGTGATTTTTTCGATTCCAGCTTTTGCTCTCAGATTTTGTCGGGCTCAACAAATAGTCCTCCCAGAGAATGAGATTGTAGATGATGGATGCATGCTATACTAAGATATGATTATGCTAATTAAATGATGCATGATTGTAGATTACCATGATTATTTGATAAAGAAACTACGATTAAGAATACTCTTCATTCTAATAATAAATGCTAACTTCAGTACAACTATTCTCTAATTTCCTATCACTTAATTGTCTGTCTCTATCTATAACCAATGCTTGGATATGCAGGCATATTTATAGAGTTTTCGAAAGATTCTGATTGGCTGATACAATCAATGGCTGTGATAATTCTGGCAGATCGAATGGTCGAAGATGGAGAAGACTAGAGAGTAAAATAGAAGAAAATAAAAAGCAAGATTTGTTTCTTCTTTCATGTAAGAGATAAGATGAGATGATAAAAAATAATCTTTTTAGAGTATTTTGGAAAGATTTAAGAAGATAAATACTGAATTATAAATTCAATTATTTATTTATGGGTGACATGGAGGTTTTTCTTAATTAAATAATAGTTTAATTAACATTTGAAGAATAATAAAAGATTTCATAATTAAATAAAATATTTAATTATGATTTGAAAAGATATGAAGGATATTAATTAAATAAAGATATTTAATTAAATTTTTAGGAGATGACATGTGGAAAGATGATAAAGATGAATTGTAAAAATCATATTTTTGTGAGATTGAGAAAAGATTTTGAAGATAAATAATGAATTTATTAAATTCATTATTCATTTATTGGTGACATGGAAGATTTTCTTAGTTATATAAAATATTTAATTAAGATTTGGAAAGTGACATGTGGGATTAATTAAATAAGAATATTTAATTAATATTAGATTTAGCAGAATGGAAATTAAATTCAATTAAATCAAATATTTAATTAAACTTAAATGTGATAATTAATTTAAATAAACAATGATATTTATTTAATTAAAGTGGAAGAATAAAGTAGTTGAACGATCTAAATAAATAAATTAAATTTATTTATATGTAGAGGAATTAAGAAAGAAAGTAATTAAATAATCAATATTTAATTAAATGTCAGGATTAATTAGACAAGACCATTTTTATGCATATATAGATACAGTCTGGGAGAGAGCTCTAGAAAGATATCTAAATATGATGAAGAACTAAAACAACTTGGAGACAAAGAAAGAGAAGTACAAGAATTGGAAGCAATGATTGCAAAGAAAGAAGGAAGAGGAAAAGGTAAGTATGAAGATTTATTGCCTATTAAATGTTTTTCATGTAGTAAGATAGGTCATTTTGCATCAAGATGTCCTGAAAGAGTTCCTAGGTCTAAGCCTAGAAAGCCTATATTCCAAAAGCAATGCTACTTTGCTGAAGAAACAATAACTGATGATGAGTCTAACAAAGATAATGGAAATGAAGATGAATGGGATTTCATTGCTACCATTGAAAATAAACCCGTGCCTACTAAATTTACTGAAGATAAGAAAGCCCTTGTAGCTTGAGTTGAGTAGAAAGATGAGTGGGTCATTGATAGTGGATGCTCACATCATATGACCAGTGAAAAAAGGAAGTTTGTGAGTCTAAAGAAGTATGACGGTGGGGTTGTAAGATTTGGAGATAACAATGCATGTGTGATTCATGGAAGAGGTTCTATTAGCCTTGGTGGTAAGGAAAACACTAATGATGTTATCTATGTTGAAGGCCTAAAGCATAACTTGTTAAGTGTTGGACAGATGGTACACAAGGGATATGATCTACAGTTCAAGAATGGAAAATGCAAGATCCATGGGAGTTCTGGAGACATGATTGCTACTGGTGTGCAAACTAAAGGTAGTATTTTTCACTTGAATACTACTAGTGGAAGTTGCTTAATTGCTCAAATAGATGAAAGTTGGTTGTGGCATAGGAGGTTGTGTCATGTAAAATTTGACAACATTATCAAGATAAGTTCTACTCAAGCAGTAATAGATCTACCTAGGTTAGTGAAGCCTACTAATGTAATCTACCAAGAATGTCAGATGGGTAAACAAACTAGAGTCTCCTTCCAGGGAAAAAGATTCATTCAAATAATGTGATGGAACTACTACATACTGATCTTTGTGGTCCCTCTAGAGGTAGAAGTATTCATGGAGAAAGGTATTTTATGCTGGTCATTGATGATTACTCTAGAATTATTTAGGTTTCTTTTTTAAGAGAAAAGTGTGAAGAATTATACAAGTTCAAAAGTTTCAAGGCCATGGAAGAAAATGAAAAATGTTTGAAAATCAAATGCCTGAGATCTGAAAAAGGTGGAGAATTCATTTCAAAAGAGTTCAATTCTTATTGTGAAGAACATGGAATTAAAAGACAGTTATCTGCTCCTCGAAGCCGTCAATAGAATGGAGTTGTAGAAAGAAAGAATAGAACAATTTTGGATGCTACCAGAACAATGATGATGGAAGGGAATGTGTCTCAGATGTACTGGAGTAAAGTTGTAAGCACTACTTTATATACTTTGAATTGAGTAAATGTGAATGGTAATTCTAGTAAGACCCCTTATGAATTATGGTTCGCTTACAAGCCTACTGTTAAGTATTTCAATATCTTTGGAAGAAAATGTTATATTAGGAGAGATGATGATATAGGAAATTTTGATGCTAGAAGTGATGAAGGGATCTTCCTAGGTCACTCCACAAAGAGTAAGGCATACTGATGCTATAACAAAAGAGTAAGAAATATTGTTGAGAGTGCAAATGTTAGAGTTGATGAGGACTCTATCAAATCATCCAGACGATGTAGCTACGATTCAGATGAAGACAACAAAAATCAAGGGAAGTAAACTCAAACACCAAATCTACTACAGATCATTCCATATGTTCTGGTGAAGCCACCACAAGTTTCTCCAACAAATCAAATCAGTCAGGAAGCATAGACAAGTGCAAGTGTAGAATAAAGTTTAGAAGACACAGAAGTCCAAGAAAGTCCCAAAACTCCAAGGTATGTAAAGTTGAATCACTCTGAAAGTCAAATCATAGGAGATAAGAGCAAAGGAGTGTAAACTAGAAGAAAAAATGCAGAAGAATATTGTCTAATTTCCAAGATTGAACCTAAGAGTGTCACTAGATCCTATGAAGATGAACACTAGCTGGAAGCCATGAAAGAAGAACTGGCATAGATTGAAAAGAATGACACATGGACACTGGTTCCTAGGCCCAAAGACAAGAATGTGATTGGTACTAAGTGGGTATTTAGAAACAAGCTAAATGAGGAAGGTGAAGTGGTCCAGAATAAGGAAAGATTGGTATGTAAAGGGTACTCTCAAATGGAAGGTATTGATTTCAAAGAAACCATTGCCCTTGTTGCTAGAATTGAGGCAGTAAGATTACTTCTTGCTTATGTTGCTTATAAAAACTATAAATTCTATCAAATGGATGTAAAGTATGCATTTTGGAATGGGGAACTAGAAGAAGAAGTGTACATTGAATGACTAGATGAATTTTAGCTAATAGATAAGGAAGATATGGTTTGCAAATTGAAGAAAGCTCTATATGGACTCAAACAAGCCCCTAGAGCCTAGTACGCTAGATTGGAAAAATATCTACTGAAGCTTGGATCACTAAAGGTACTATTGATAGTAACTTATACTTCAAATTAGATCATGATAAGGAGCTAATCATAGAAGTCTTTGTTGATGACATCATTTTTGGTGGAGATGATAATCTATGCATGAAGTTTGTTGATGAGATGAAGAGTGAATTTGAGATGAGCATGATTGGTGAAATGAAGTTCTTTCTTGGATTGCAAATTACACAGTTGGACCAGGAGATTTTCATATCTCAGTCCAAATATGTGAAAGCGATGTTGAAGAAGTTTGGTATGGAAGACTCAAAACCTATTGGTACTCCCATGGTAACTGAATGTAAGTTGACTCAGAAAGATGATTCTCCTAAGGCAAATCAAACTTGTTATAGATCAATGATTGGTGGATTGCTCTACTTGACTCAAACTAGACCGGATATTATGAATGTTGCATGTATGGTCACTAGATTTCAAGCTGATCCAAAAGAATCACATGTGACTGTTGTCAAAAGAATCTTTAGATATCTGAAAGGAACATTTAACTTTGGACTTTGGTATCCAAAGGATGATGACCTCACTTTGTGTGCATACACTGATGCAGATTGGGTTGCTGATGTAGATGACAGGAAAAATACTAGTGGTGGTGCTTTCTTCCTAGGGAAGAAGTTGGTGTCTTGGTAAAGCAAAAAATAGAATTCCATTTCTCTATCCACTACTGAAGCAAAATATATTGTTGCTGCAAATAACTGTACTCAAGTGATATGGATGAAACAAATGATGAAAGATATTAGGGTAATATATGAAGAGCCTATTGCCATATAATGTGACAATTCAAGTGCAATAAATATCTCAAGGAATCTGGTACTACACTCTAAGACTAAACATATATCAATCAAGTTTCATTTCTTGAGGGAGAAAGTGAATGAAAAAGAAGTCAGATTAGAGTATGTGCCTACCATAGAATAGATTGAAGATATATTTACTAAGCCATTGTCGAAAGATACTTTTGAGTATCTTAGAGCAATGCTAGGGGTAATTAACCCTCCTAATAAAAACCAAATGATGCATTTACTTGCATCAATTCGTGAGCCTCATTGCTATATCATGATCTAGATTGATTTTTTTGTGGCTGCTACTCAGGGGGAGGAGTCAGATGTCTATATATGTGGTTCAAAGCATACAAAAAGGTCATGGTTACCTTTTCCATTGATTTCAAAGGGGGAGAAGAAAATGTCAAATCTTTTCTGAAATGAAGTGCAAAATAAGTCAACTTGTTGGGTTGATGGTATTTTTCGCATCATGTGTTGCCATCAATGCCAAAGGGAGAGATTGTTGGGAGATTGTTGGATGCTATGGATGTGTTTCTACTATGTGGTTGTCATTGATTTCAACACTATTAGCATTTGGTGTATCTATTGCTGTATATGTCGTGGATATTGAGAAAATTATAAGAAAAAGTGTTCCAGGTTCCTAGTGGAACTATGCAGGTCATGAAGGCATTTTTTTCTTTACATAAAAGATTAGTTGATGTGGTTTAAAGGGTTTATTTTTTAGTATGTGTAGATCATCTACTAAAATTTTTAGAGGACCGCATAAAGTTTTGAGTATTTTGTGGTCTGATAGTGTTTCACTGGTCTCTATTAATGTTCCTGAATGAAGATTGTGTGGTTTTGGTTATCTTAGTTTTTGTGGATGCTTCTCTATTGTTTCTTGGTGTTTTTAGATTTCTCTGGTTCATTTTATATCTTATTGGTATGTCCACATTAATCTATGAGCTCGTGGTTGAAGATCTTTGTGCGCATGTTCAGTTTTTCATGTTTTTGGCTGACATGTTGGTGGTAGCATGTTGTGGATCTTCAAGGTGAAATTAATTAAAGTATTTTTGTATTGGAGATGTTAATTTGGGCCTCCACTATGTTGTGGTTGACCTTGGTGGATACACATTGGGAATTTATTTGTAAATCTAGGCCTACATTGTAAATATATTTTATTTTCTTGGACGATGAAGTTGTGCTGAAATCTCTTGTAGCGGATATATAAGAGTGATCAAGTGTGATTGGTGGAAAGTATGCTTTGTGTGCTCCTATGTGCGTATGTGCAATATAAATACTAAGTAGAGTGTGAAGAAGATTGTGTGAAGTGTGAATAAGTGTTGAGCTTAATTGGAACTGTAATTAGGGTTGTGAAGAAGCTATTTTCTTAGTTCACATCTTGGATAGTTTTAATCCAAACTCTATTGTTGGATAGTGAGTCCTCTTTTGTATTTGAGCAGTAAGCTCTAGGCAGTGTGCCTGAATGCATGTGCATTCCCTTTATTATTTATTTTTATACTTCTAATAGAGTATAATCTTGTGGACTAACATCCACCATGGTTTTTCCCCTAATAGGGTTTCCACACAAAAATATTGGTGTTATTTGTCTCTCTACTGTGTTCATTGCTTATTCATCAGATCTGAGATTAAGGATAAGTTAAGTTAGAAAAAGTTTAAATTTCTGTGACAATTGATTCACCCCCTCTCAGTTGTCTATCCTTTTTTTTCCAACAACCCAAGGTTGTAGAGCTATTAGACATGAGTGGCAGATTGATTGTGAAAAGAGTTGTAGATACTCCAACATTAGAAGTCACTGACATGACTATAAATACTGCTAGGTTCACAATAGCAATAGTTGAACACCTCACTAGTGATAGGGATGCATTTAGAAGCAAGTACCATGAGATTCTAGGTGAATACAATAAGTGTCAACAAAGAGTAGCTGGGCTTGAAACAAAGCAAGAATTTTGGAAACAACAAGTGGAAATGTTGAGATCTCAAGGGACTACTAGCTCAAGCTATACTGCTCTTGCTCCACCTATAGCTCATCCTCAATCTTGTCCACCTAAGCAATCATTTTCAAATGTGCCTTACAATATGGGTCAGGAGCCCATTGCAATAGAGAAGTTGAGTACATCAGATGCAACTCCATGCATTGAACCCACAAAAGGAAAAATACTCCCAAAAATTGAGGAATATAAGAAGTTGCTTGAGAAAACATAGGACATGATGCATGAGAACAATGCTAAGATTGTTCATACTATTTTTAAGCACCTTAATTAGAAAATTAAAGGTAAATTGAATAGTTTCCTTGCTAATTTTCTTTGATGCTGAGAGCAATGTTAATGTCTCTGAGAGATGGATTCCTAGGGTTAATGATTTGAAGTTGATGGCAGCTAGGAAAAAGCAAGGAGAGGACAAATATCCAAAGGTTTTCCCCACTTACAAGTTTTTTAGTGATGTCAGAGAACAACCATTCCACGTGTATGTTGCTCCATTAGAGCATAAAATAAAAGAATTAAGGATCAAGTATGATCAAGCAAAGTTGACACTATTACCTAACATCCTGCAAGCCCATGATGAAGTGAAACCTTTGCAAATGTGGAAGAAACAGGTGGACACCACAATTGCTTCTCAAGAAAAATTAATTTGTGAGGATGTTAATATTGACATGCTTAAAGATACTTTGGAGAAGTTATATTTTATCACTAGTTTACTTGAATACTTTGAAAAGGAAGCTAGTTCAGTGATGAAAAAGTATTCTCCTTATAGAAAGAAAATGGATGAAATTATTGAATTCAATTGGTTGTCTTAGGAGGAATACAATCAATGGAAAAGGATATATTTGTAGTTGGATTGGATTAGTAAATTAAGAATGAATCACATATACTTGGTCAAGTATTATATAGGTCTAGCCTCTAAGGATATAATGTATAAAGTATGTGTCTCCTAATTAAAGGTACTACATGTAAATATTGATCACTGATGATGTGGGTGCTAACTGGAAATTTTATTTATTTTCCTACCTTTGCAAATTTTGTCATCTTACCAAATGGAATGAACATGCTACAACAATTTAATGGATATTCTTTTCAACATGTGCCTTTTGGAAGGATTTTTTTCTTCTTCACAACAAATGGAAATAATCTTTGTCTCATGTGTATTCCCTTTGATTGAAAATGCAAATATAACTGTAAAGGGAATATTGTCTTGTAGCGGTCCAATTAAACTGTGACATGTGTACTATTAGAAGTCCTAGTCTAATGATTTGAGTCTAGATAGTAAGTTTTGTCAAATGTATGGTTCCTAAGCATATCTAAATGATAATGAAAGTTTTTAGAGTCTATAGTCTCTCTAATTTTAATCTGTACTTGAATTATTAATGAAAATACAGGTCAAAGATCATTTAATTAATTGTCATTGTTTTCACACTTTGGTGTATGCTTTGATTTTATCTTCGGTTCAAAGGATCAGTTAAAATTCTTAGATCAAATTGTTAATTCATGTGCAAGGTAATTGGATTTGATAAGTAGTCTTAGAACCCGATTATGGATTTGTGAATTACAAAGTAATTTCACATAGACCTTGGATGTTCAAGATTAAATGTACCTTGCATTTAAATTTATGTTGACTCCTAGCCTGCAGATAATGACACTGATCTCAATCCTTGTAAGCATTTATGATGATTCCAGTTACCCAACTTGAGAACATCATTTTAAATAATCTTTAAATCAATCTTTAACTTGTTGTGGTTGGTGTGGTTTTTTATTCTCAGTTTTATATTGTAAATCTTTCAAGGAAATGCAAATTTATTGAAGGATTTCATCTTCCAAACTTTTGATGAGAATATATCTACTTAGCTATACAATGTATATGTTAATTTTTTATAAGAGTCATATAATTTACATTGTGGGACTACCCTCCTAGATTTTGTAGAGCCTGAAGTGCAGGAGATAAAGTAATTGGCGCTACATCTCATTTGTTGTTCAATTATCTTCCAGGTATTCAAGAATTGAGGCTAGAAAAATATTAGGTATCTGGAGAGATCTGATTGATTCATTGAAAACAACCAATATAACAGTTAAGGTCTAGTAAAGATGGAAGTTACATTAAAACAAAAGTTTGAGAAAATCATGGGTAAAGTTGAATATTGGGTAACAATGCAAATGAAAGTTTTAAAATTTTAAGGTTATCTAAGAAGTCTGATAGTCTAGTAACTCAATACATGAAAGGATAACTACGCAATAATTTATGATTTTCTCGAAAGTGTGTTATTTATGATGGTTTTATTTACATGAGATTTTTTATAAAATATATTTTTTTAAGGGATTTAATAGATGGAATTTGTGATTGCAGGAGAAGTAGATTGTGATGAAAATTTTAGGTATGGATGGTCACGCAAACTAAATTAGTAGACAGATCTAATGGTGTTACTAGGTTCAATGATACATGTTGGACGCTCATGCTGGAAAAGAGTTTGTTGCAAAGGAATACCGGATACCAAGAAACTAGCACTTTGGATTTTAAGCATGTAGCAAAGAAGTGTATTCATTCTGAGGATTACTCATTCCTGGAATGCTCAAATTGAGATTGAACCTGAATGTAGGAACAAAAATTCCACCTAATCATTTTGAATATATTGGAATTTCCTATATTTTGCTTGAGTGGATTTGTTTGGTTCCAAGAAGGAACCCTGATAATAAGAAGATGAAAAACCTAAAGGAATTCAACATGTAGATGGAGGTTGACCTTCGTTGACTTCATTTGCAATTCTCTTACCAATCACCAAATTCCACATTCCTTGATGTAATTCATCCCTTGGATTTCCTCTCATGTATTTGCTGTTAGAAAACCAAGATCTGATTGCAAACCAAAAAATATCTTCCACATAAGAGAAAAACAAAAAAGCAGAGATTTGCATAAAAACATGCAATTTGATATATTCAAAAAGACCATTAATTACAAGAGATAATTTGCTTTATAAAAGAAAAGATTCCTAAACCTAATCTTATCTTGAGCAACAAGATAGCTCGATAAGATAAAGATGAAAACCTATAACTTAGGAATTGAATAATTACCTAAGTAAACTTATGCAAAGTGTAATTAATAATTAATTACACCAACACCCCCCCATAAGTGCAACATAGGGAGAAGCAGATTATTATGCAAATATGAGTCCTAGCAACAAGGCCTGATCAGGTACTCATGTAAAAATGCAAAGAGAGAGAAACCCCCCTCAGTGAGATGAACTGCTGTGAAGAATCACTGGAAGAACTCTGATGAAGCAACACTAGAACCCCAAATCTGGCAAGCAAGGAAAGATAGTTCTATTTGCAAGATACCAATCGGAATCACAAATGCAACAGCAGACCCAATGCCAATGAACATTGGAAACTCACATACTGGATCAACTCTGGAATCTATGAACAATAGTAGATGAAAGGATGAATGGACCCATAATGGTGACAAATCTGGAAGCTGTGTCTTGAAGCCAATGCTAAACTGAAACTAAAACTCCCCATAGGACGAGTACCATCAAGATTTTGGAACATTCACCATAAAAACATGGCCTTCAAATGGAAAATATCTGAACCAATGAGGATCAAGAACCATAAAATCCCACTGTGAAGTGTGAACCAAAGCAAACCAAACAATGTGTCTAGTTAAGCAAGAAAGAAGCTAAAAGGAGACAACAGGAAACCAGACAAACTCATGCGAGTTGTCACCAATCATGAAAGATGGATGCAATAACCCCCCTTAATGGAACTTTATCTCAGTTCATTTATTACAATAACCCAATGATTGTAAAAGGAGATAATGCAAAACATGCATAAACTACAGAGAAAATGCAAACATAGTGCATGAAAACAAAAATGAGTGCATGCACAAACCAATGTTCACATTTGCCTCCATGATGAAAAATCTTCAAATTTGATTTCTGAAAATCTATTTATAATGAGTAGACAAAAACAGAAACCCAAAAATTTTTTGAAGCAAAAAATAAAACCCAGAAATCATTTTTTGATCCAGCAAGTAGAAGATGAAGAAATAATTTTTTTAAACCTTTAGCCAGGAGAAAAAATGACGCACGATGGTTTTTGTGCAGCTATTTTCTTCAGATCCGTGAAAGAAATCAAAAAACTGAAAGATACCTAGATCGGATTTCGACCCTGGCTACAAAACCCAGAAATCATTTTTCCTACAACTGAGTGGAAGCTAGATTTATGAAGCAAAACTAAAAACGGCTCCAATAAAAAAATGACTTTCATCAAACCTCAATCTTTTCCAATGCTCCGAATCAAATGGAAAATCTTGATTTGATCCAAAACACTGCATAAATATACTCAAGGAGAAAAACCCTTGAGGGACTTCGAACGAACTCTGCAATGAATGTCTCTAGAAATCTGAGAAGGGGCTACAAATCAAGGCTCTGATTCCATGTTAGAAAACCAAGATCTGATTGCAAACCAGAAAATACCTTCCACAGAAGAGAAAAATGAAAAAGTAGAGATTTGCATAAAAACATGCAATTTGATATATTCGAAAAGACCATTAATTACAAGAGATAATTTACTTTATAAAAGCAAAGATTCCTAAACCTAATCTTATCTTGAGCAACAAGATAGCTCGATAAGATAAAGATGAAAGCCTATAACTTAGGAATTAAATAATTACCTAAGTAAACTTATGCAAAGTGTAATTAATAATTAATTACACCAACATTTGTCTTATCTTACCTATGTCTTACTTCTATAAAAGGCCAGGGGATACCATTTTTAAGCTAAGTTCAAAATTTGTGGATGTCGGAAGAGCCAAAACTTCTCTAAGTTTTGGTATTTTTTCCTACTTTTTGAATCATTCCAGACTAAAATCTTGTATGAACATAGAATTTAATCAATATTGAATCCAATTTGATGGCTACCTATCTCATATATCTTTTGTAGTTGGTTTTGTTAGTTTAAACGAACAAGATTGTATGTTGTGTCATTTAAGGGTGCATACAAAACCTACTTGGTGTCCAAACTTAAACCCCCTTCTTTAAAAGTTCATATTGTTTTATATGTAGTTGTGAAGCAATCATGTGAAGTATAAAGTAATTTTCTTTAATTTGATTAACTCTTGGGGCATGCGTGAAGAACAACCGAGAGAAATTTTAATTTTTAGTATTTTTTGTGCTTTACTTTAGATTAGATGTTTAAATTCTTGAAAATGTTCCAAAAATTAGATGAATGAATCAAAATTTATTGAAAATATTTTGTTTTCTATGAAAGTGCTAAATTATTAAAGCTAAATATACTTAAGTGATATCAAAATTGTTTGAAATCCATGAAATATTATTGCAAATATTTTGATTTCATGAGATTATTTTATGATTGAACTAGAAATCTTGTATCTTATGTTTATGATTCTTAATGAAACTGGAGATGTTCTTATTGAAAATAAGATTAACCATAGCCCCTTGAGATTAATAGGAATATCACATCATACCCTAAAGTGAAACTAGTATGGTAAAGACCTGACTACCAGAGATTTGGGATAGAGCTAAGTCAATGTTTTTCCTATAACACAGACACCCTAAGGTTTCCTGGGTTATGTATTTCAAGAAGATAGGTTCTTCACAGTTTTCCTATGAGGACTTTATCTACACTATTGTTGTGAGTGACATCGTCGTCAATAGGTTCCTCCTTAACTTTGGAAATTGTTTGAAGGTAGAGAAGAGCTAGTCATTGAGGTGAGATGTAATCCAAAAATTTGAACTATGTTACTCACAAGGTCAACTCATTTTGTACTTACCTTATTTTGTAGGTTTGCTAGGTCTTCATGGATTTGGATTATTTTTTTCTTACGAAATACTAGCAACCATTGTATCAACACTTGTCACACTACTTGAAGGCAAAGAGATGTTAAGGGTATGGTCCATACCTAGTGAACTAGTGTAAACACTAGTAGTGAAAGAGTTAGACAACCCAAGATCCACAATGATTGTGCTATTGTGGGATGACATGAGTCTCAAACTTTGTCTCACTATAGTATTAGCAATAGGAAACCAAGTAGAAAAGCTGATACAAGGGACAATCAAGGAAATGCAAGATGTAATGAACACAAAATAAATGATATTCTCTAATTTTTATGCAAATAATATTAAGCTAGATGCAATAAAATGAAAAAAATAGAAACTATATAAACTAAAATAGGTAACTAACATCATCATACAAAAAAAAAAAAACAAAGAATTTAATGTTGGAAAATGTAGTTTAAATTCTGAAACAGGACTAAATCACCCAGAGGGGCGTATGGGTCCCAATCATGTTTTTTAGGGTTTTAAACGCTAGCTAAAAATCACCACAAAATACCTAGAAATCAGGAAAAATCACTAATATTGGGACAAAATTGTCCAGAGGGGTGTATGAGTCCCAATTTAGGGTTTTTGCAAAAAATTCAGAAAATTCTAAGTGAAATTTATGCTTTGTGGTTTGGATGCTGTCTAGGCTACATGCAAATGCATATTTAAGACGAAATTCAATGATGCAAGAGGAAAAATGCAACTTGTATGCACTTTCATTAATGCAAGATTTAGAAACCCTAGAATGCCAATTAACTAATGCAAACCCTTATGCAAAGTTAATGTAAGCTAAATCTAGGACTATGATGCACTCCAAATTAGAAAATGAAATTTTCTAAATGTAGGTTCACCAAAATGAGAGATATAAAATGGTTGCTCTATGGTTTAGGACATAGAACAACAAGTTTTCTATACTTCTCATTAAAGGAGACCCTAGAGATCTCAATATTAATGTGGAAAGGGGGAAATAGATCTGTAATAGGGATATCCTAAGGTCTGATTAGAGACTAAAAGGGGGTTCACTACCAAGCTAGGGCTTGGAAAGGAAAGTAACATGCAAGACCTAATATTGAAACCTAATGATGATTGCGTCTGGTACTAAATATCCTAGACAAGTGTATGAGTTCCACTCAACATTAAAATCAGCATTTCCAACATTTCTCATCCTCATTTAAGCCTCTACAGGTTTCTAGGTGAACACTTCTAATTTTACAGCTTTCTGTTATGATTTACATGTATTTCTAGGTCATTTAATTTAGTCTTGCATATGATTGAGTTTCATAATTAGAATTTTCATTTCATTAGTCTTTCCAAAACCTAGCCTAGTGGTGAACCCCTTTTTAGTTTCTAATAAAACATTAGGACAACCCTATTGCAAGATCTCTTTCCCCTACTTCATTCTTAGATTGAGATCTCTATAGTTTTCCTTGAATGTGGAGTATAGAAGATTATTGTCCTATGTCCTAAACCATGGTAACAACACTTTTCTACCTTACATTTTGGTTAACCTTAAATTTAGAACATTTCATTTTCTTATTTATAATGCATCATCATCCTAGATCTAGCTTGCATTAACTTTGCATTAGGGTTTACATTAGTTAATTGTCATTCTTGGGTTTCTAAATATTGCATTAGTGAATGTGCATATAGGTTTCATTTTTGCATCTTGCATCACTAAATTTCATCTAAAATCTACATTTTCACTTAGCCTACATGTCACTCAAACCAAAAATCATAGAAATCACTTTAAATTTTTGAAATTTGTGCAAAAAATCCCTAATTGAGACTCATATTCCCCTCTGGGCGATTTAGTCCTAGATCAGGCCTGAAATTTCCTTTTACAACATTAAAAACTCTATTTTTTAACTTCCTAAGTTTACAAGTGATATGTACTATGAGTTTGGAAAGTTTTAGTAATTTCTATTTTATGCATCTAGGTCAAAAACATCAATTTAGGGTAGTCATTTTTAAAATCATTTCAATAACAACAGTCATCAAATCTGAAATTGTTCTCATTTTTGAAACTTTGCATCATATGGATATAAGTACTTTTCACTTTTGTATATATAATTTTTACATTCATGAAGCTTTGCATAAGTTTGATAAAGGTTCTTTTCATCTTTGGCTATGCATTGTTTGCATTCTTAAAGTTTTTCATATGTGGGATAAAAGTATTTTTCATCTTTGGATATACATTGTTTACATTATTGATGCATTGCATGAGATTGTTAGAAGTACTTTTCATTCTTGTTCAAACAATGTTAGTATCTTACCTATCTAGGAATTCTAATAAAAAGCTCATATCCCCTCCCTATGAGAATGTTTTAGTGAAAGATCATACAATAGTGCATAATCATAACAATCACATTTGTTCTTCTCTTAGTATCTCTCCTAGTTGTGAAGAAGATATTTTGGTGTTAGAAGAACCAATGAATGAGATTTTTGAGATTCCTAGTTGTTTCTCTCCTTCTACCTCTCTTAGTGGATAGGAAATTGATGAACAAGATGACACAAACTTAGAAAATCATGACAATCACATAACACAACAAGAGGCCATTACCACTTCAACTAGGTTACATTCATCTCCCAACACATTCCCCTCTTGTGATAATATTTTAGAAGATTAAATTGTAAGTGAGGAGGATATATTGGTGTTTGATGATCAAATATTTATTATCTATGACAACCCTCTTTATGTTCCTTCCCCTACCTATCCTATTTTTGAAGACATCATAGGACAAAGGAATGAAAGTATGGAAAACATGACAATCAAATTTGTTCTTCTCCTAGTATCTCTCCTAGTTGTGACAAAGGAATGAAAGTATGGAAAACATGACAATCAAATTTGTTCTTCTCCTAGTATCTCTCCTAGTTGAGAAGAAGATACTTTGATGTTAGAAAATACAATTGTTGAAATTCATAAGAGTCATATGTGTCTCTTTTACCCTAAGGAAAACATTATTGAACAATAGAATGTCATCATTGATAAACAAGACAATTAAGCCATTGATCATTCCCCTACTTGTGATGAAGTCATTTTAGAAGACCAATCTTTGAATGTGAAGAGCATCTAGCTTTTAGTTCTCCTAAAAACTCTCATCCTAGGAAGGATATCAAGGTGCAAGAAAATGACAACATTAACAAGAGTAATTTGGCTCCCTTAGACGATGGTGAAGAGATGATATTAGATTGGACTCTATTGAAATACATCAAACCAAGACCACTGAGGTTATGAATGCACAAGTTTCCATTAGATTCCCCTTGCTATTGGACCTCCTACATACCCTGTGGGAAATCCTAAGAATCCTCTAATTGTTTACCCACCTTCACACAAAGCACAAACTCAAAACAAACCTAAGCTTATCCTTTACCCACTTGAGACTAATATTTCATAGCAACTAAGTTATAATACCATTGATCATACATATAACACTAGGAACAATCCACAACCAATAAAAAAACCTTCAACATCCCTCCCATTGCCTATTCCTATCCCACCTAACCCTATCTTATTGGGTCCTCCTCATGGAATGGAGTATGATCTTGTTGAACAACTAAAGAATAATCTTGCTAAGATATCATTAAGGGACCTTACTCAAACCTCCCCTCACTATCATAACATGATTCAAAGTGCTTTACAACAAGTTCCTATCCCTTCTAATGTGCAACCAAATAACATAGCAGCCCGATTCAAGGAATAAATGCTGAAATTGTTTTCCACTAAAGTGAGATCCCTCCTTTGCAAGTGCAAAAGAAAAATGATCCTCTCATGATAATAGCTATACAGAATAGGTTGGGAATACAAACAACCCTAGTCTACAATGGATCAACCCTTAATGTTTGTAGTGAATCTCTTTTGGATAAGGTTGGTGTCGATAAATACAATATTCAACCCAATTCTTGATCTAATAAGGGATTTGAAAATGTAGGAAAACAACCGCTTGGTGTGATCACTTTTCCTATTACAAATAGAAAGGCCACATTAGAAACATTGATCCATATTGTTCCTCATGATCTTTAATATAATCTTATTTTAGGAAGACCTTAGATTCATGCAATGAATGGGGTACCTTCTACTCTTCATCATGTAATGAAGTATGTCTACAACAACAAAGTGTACAAACTTAAAGCTAACCTTGAACCAAACAATTGTTTAAACATTGAGAAAAATAAGGAAAATCCTTTGAAAAATTTGACACCAACTACACAAGTAGAAAATATGCAATAGAAATACCAACAAAACCACATTGAGGAAGTCACAAAGCTATTATAATATTATTTGGGTTCCTTAGACTTCAAACCAACATTCATGGGAGAATACAAGATCATAAACATAGACTCTAAAAAGGGAAAAGAAAAAGTGGTAATTTTAATGCAAAATTTGGAGGACTCTTTGAAATCATCCACTTCAACCACTTTCAAACAAAAGACACAAATTACACAACAAACTTTGATGAATTTAATTATGAGCAACCATTGAATCTAAAAGAGATGAAGATATGGAAAAATGTTATGAAATGTTGAAACAACTTAGAATAGTGGAAAAGGATGTGGTTTTAGAGAACAAGGTATTTGTGTCCCTATAGAGCCTCACATGCAAGAAAATACTAGTGGTCTTGGTTATTTCCCCTCGCAAGAAACAAACAAGTCTTCACTTAATATCAACACTCTTAAAAAATATTCTTCAAAGTCGACTTTAATAGTAGTGCATCCTGAATTGATAGAAACTAATGGTCTTGATTGTTATCCTTTGAAAGAAATGAAACAAACAAAGAAGTCTTCACTTAACATCAATTTAATCATGCAAAATTCTAATGATTCAATCTCATTATATTTTATACCCTCCTATAAAGGAGAGAAAAAAATCTCACAATCTAAAGAGTCTTGTGTAAGTATGACATCTTGTACTAAGCAAAAGATATCTTTGTCGCAAAATAAATCAACATCCTCTACTTTTGATCAAGAAAGTATCTTTTTGAGACTCCTCCAAGATCGTTTGATATCTCTCCCTCCAAGAACATGAAAGAATTTTTACTACAAGAATTCATTTTGTGCATATCATAGATTTCATGGTCATTCTACTAATGAATGTAAGGCTTTGTGTAATAGAATTCAACATCTTAAGAAATATGGTGCTCTTCCTTGTGTTGTAGCACCTATTTCTTATAATTTACATTTATTTTCAATATTTAATGCTTCTCATCAATCATCTTGGCTCATCCTTGTCTTGCACTAAGTGGGGGCAAGGGGTTAGGTAGCCTTGTCCTCATATGTCACTTTTTCGTTATCTCTTTTAGCTAGTTGACCACCTCTCATTTACATATAAGAAAAATCTTGGGATGTGGATAAAATTCCTTAAGTAGGCTCGCATGTGACATACTGCCTTTTTGGGGCAACCCCTTTTCATGACATAGCTTATTCAAAATATATGACTTGGCATAGGGCTTTTTGAATAAGCTCTTGTTTCTTCTTCTACTTTAAAGCAATTGATCACAACAATGGTGTTAAAAACCACTTTAAAGTGGGGACATACATCGAAACTCATGTTTTATTGTGTGATTTTCTTTCTTCTTGTAACGTGTCCTTTTCTTGGGGGTGTCATTAGGTTTGATTTCCTCCAAGAGCATGATATTTCTTTGACTTGTCCTCTCTTGGAGACATTAGGCACAATGTTATCTAAGAAGAGACTATACATGAACTAATAAAAATCCCTTTTAATGCATCTTACACTATTTTTTATTTACAACATCAGTTATATGGCCACCTTGCATTACATACTTTGCTTGCCTATGGTGCCATCTTGTTTGTTCATGAGTTTCAAGCATATGAAGTTTTTCTTACCTCTTGAAGCTCAAAGTTCAATGTTTTGTGGTGCCTTATCAAAGTTATTAGGAGGTATATCTTTGGTATGGTTAGCATATGATGGGAAGCCTAAACGTGGTCATGAATTTCTCATGATATAGTGAGAAGATGATACAGATGCATGACTTTCTCACTAAGACACCCTTTTGGAGACTCACACAACAAGCAACCTAAAAGTTCTATTTCCTCGGAGTGAGCTTGTATTTTGGACAAATAGATTAGATTTTATCCACATCATGCAAGACAAAAAGTCAAGGCTTGATCCACCTATTTCTATTTTTTTTTTTCCTTTCTTTTATTGATATGGCATAATTGTGTATCTTGTCTTGCTGCTATATATCATACACTTTGTGTGTGTCCTTTTTGTGCTTATGTCAGTTTGACATAGGATCTTGGATCTAGGTGGCTTGATCACCTCCTTGATCTTTGTTATCCTAGATCATCCACATCAGTACACTGGGACCCCTCTTGAATGTCTACTTTAGTGTGAGTTTGAAGCAAGTTCCTCCTCTCACTAAAGTGGGGGCTAAATGTGGCAATATAAAAACTATCCCTTTTCCTTTCTTAATTTTGGAATGATTAATGTTAAAATGAACTTAATATTGCGTTGATCTAGTGTTGTAATGTGTTTAACACATTCACATTAGGTATTGGGCCCTTTTTAAGCTAAATAAACCTAGCTTTACCTTAATTTAGTGTTCTAAAATGTATTCATTTACACCTTCACATTAAATTTAGGGCCCTGGAACCTAATGTCATCTTAATCTAGTGTTGTAATGTGTTTTACACATTCACATTGGATTTAGGGCTCTTTTAAGCTAAATAGACCTAATTTTTCCTTAATTTGATGTTGTAAAGCATATTTATTTACACTTTCACATTGATTTTTGGGCCCTCTTACATTTATGACCTTTATATCATCATTAATAGGCCCCTAAGACCCTATATTATGCATCTTGAGACTTATTTCAATTAAAATCCCAACATAGACATCAAATAAACTTAATTTCTCATCTCCTTGACATTTTCTCTCTCTAAAAGGGCCCTATGGGACCCATATGTCACATATGGGTTATGAGTCCCATTTGGACCCTTTTAGGGTTTTGAGTGAGAAATCATGATTTAAGTTCAAATTTTATGAATGTTGGCATTTGGGATCTAATAAACGGTAACTTGGATGGATTTCCTATATAAAAAAGGTATCAAATCATTATTTCATTAATCCTTCTTGATATCAAGTCAAGCACTCAAGAGTTAAGCAGCCCAAGAATTCACAATTTCATCAAGAGAGTTTACAAGAGAATTTATAAGGTATTCAAGGGAATATTTCTTCATCAATTATTACAAAAATTCAAGATTCATCATCATGACAAGATTATCAAGCATCAAGCATATTGTTGAGCTAGTGTTGTGATGTAGTATTGAAGATCCATTTACAAGCATTTTTTCATGTCCATATTCAAGATCTAGATCTAAATTCTTCATAGCCACTTCATGTTAGATTGTAGATTTACAATAAATCATTCAAGGTATCATTATTCATGTTTCATGTTTCATGTCCTCATTTCATCATCTCATCATTTGGTTTAATTATCTTAAATGAGTTTGACCAAGGAAAACCCCCATTCCCTAACAATCAACAAGTTTCTATTTATCTATAAGTGTGATTGGATATCTAGGTGTCTTGGATCTTGAATATCCATTGAAGATTACGTTGCAAGCTTGAAATAAGTTGTTGGAGTTGTCCCCTTATTTGCAAGGCTGCTATCTTTACAAAAATTCTTCTATAGGTCCAACATTAGGGTTTCAAATCTAGAAACAAAGTGGAGCAAAAAGAGTAGAGATTGGAGGGAAAAATTAGGTCATAACCCTTGGAAAAAGCATACTGGGACTAATATGCCACCTTGGGCATATGAGTCCCAACACTACCAATTTTCAAGGTTTCAGGAGATTCAGGCAGGCACTATTAGATTCCAGTTTTTACATAGAAAACCTAGTTTGGGACTAAATCACCCAGACTAGCATATGAGTCCCACTCAACATTAAAATCAATATTTCTATCATTTATAGTCCTCATTCAAGCCTCTATAGGTTTCCATGTGCACACTTCTAATTTTACAACTTTCTATTCTAATTTACATGCATTTCTAGGTCATTTAATTTATTCTTGCATATCATTGAGTTTCATAATTAGACTTTGCATTTCATTAGTCTTTCCAAGCCCTAGCTTGGTGGTGAACCCATTTTTAGTTTCTAATAAAACCCTAGGATATCCCTATTGCAACATCTCTTTTCCTCTACTTCATTCTTGGATTGAGAGATGGGTTTTCCTTGAATATGGAGTATAGAAGATTGTCGCCCTATGTCCTAAACCATGGAAAAAAAAATTTCTACCTTACAGTTACAAACAAATTTAATTTTAGTTTAACATTAAAAAGGTTAAACTTTTTAATTTCATGATGATCAATGCAAGCAGGGAATGAATGAGATCGTGAAACAAAATACAGATGGTAGCGACTATAATAAGAAAGATTACCTTAAACTATTAGTAATTGAATGGTATTGAATATTTTGAGTCATAATATAAAAGGTCTATGTATTCAATTTCTTTGTTTTGGTCAATTAATTATGTTCCTGAGGAAGTAGCGTGATAGATTCAAAATCAGATCAAGACCAATGAAAATGTACATAGTGCATTAATTTAATTGTTGGATATCAAAGATTTTGAAAAATGTTTGTAAGATGCATCACTTCAAGGGTGGCCATATGGAAATTCAATGCCATCAATTTGAGCTAAGACTTGGTGTAGGAAATTTCTGCTATCTATTTAGGAGTTCCTTGATGTGTGCTTCTGTGAATTGCATTCACAAGGGATAAGTTATGAATTAGAGAACAACTCATTTGATACAAAATTGTATCCCTACCAACCATTTTCTTTTAAAGAAATTCTACCAAAAGTTCCTTTTGAAGGGAAACTTTGCAAAATTATTTCCCTTCCATTTTGGGGTTGTTATTTGGAAAATATTAAAAAGGTATTTTTATTTCTTATTAGGTACATTTTAATTTTCAATTTTTAAAAATTCAAAATTATGTGAGAAGTGCATAATTAGATGTTGTAGTCCAAGAAGAGTTTAGATTAAATAGATATTAGTATAATGGATAAATATGTATTTTAATGATTGTTATTATTCAATTTTTTATTTATTTTAATGAAATGATTTACTATAATTGCATATTGATAAGTGACATATTTTAATATTAAGTTTGAATCACTTCCCAATCTTTATCCACTTTTCATTTTCTTTTTTATGAATTCATGTTCATTAGATCTTATCCTAGCCCTATAAACATCTATCTATACATATTTTATTTTATAATTAGCCTAAATTTCCACACACCAACCTTTCATCCTAAGATTTGAATTTCTCTAACTTTAATTAATCTTGTAGTGATTTGGTTGAATCACAAGTGGATTGAGATTGATCTTAAACTCAAAATCTAAAAATTCAAACTCATTACTCTTATCCTTTCTTACTAGTTGTTGGAAGCTGACTTGATTCATGTTTGTACAAAATTTTATGATATTTCGATATTTAAATTAATTTATTTGTGCAAAGAGACACATCTAAGAGTCACTAAAAAATCAAGTAATTACAACAAGCTAGTCATTTCAAAAACACTTATTTTCCTAAGGCCATAAAGCTAGTACTACAAAAGGGGGTAGCTATGATAATTCAACCCTATCAATACAAAAATATCCTAAATACATTTTTAAATACTATTTCACTTACACATATTTATGTAGTAGAGATAATAGAAAATCAAGTTGTAGAAGTCTATTGTCTACCAAATTATATCCATGCATCAAAGGGTCAATTATTGCTAGTTGAGATTGATCCAATTTTTCTTGTGATGAGTCCACATGGAATTCTAAGATATTGAGCATAGCAAGAATACATTTTCTAGACATTAGCAAATTTATTCCACGCATTTTCTTATATTCCATATTCCACAAATAGAATAAGAGCTATGTAAACCTATATATTTATTGTAGACACTGTAAAAGTAACCATTCTACTTTTTCTATCTCATTTAGGCCCTCCTTGTGATTTTGGCTTAATGTTTCCTTGATTTAATGTTGTAATGTGGATAACACATTCAAATTAGGTCTTGGGACCTTTTGAATTAAAAGGATTCAATGCATACCTTACTTAAGTGTTGTGACACACTTTCACACTTTTCTAGGTTTGTCATTAATAATTAGGCTTTCTTATGCTTTATTTGGCCCCATTTTGCATCCACAGGCCTTATTTATGTGTATTTTTTACGATAATCCTGAAAAATATCATTTAAAACATCAAAATCCTAAAACCCACCTGAAATTCCTAAGGTGGGACTCATTCGCCATTATGGGCGAATGAGTCCCCTTTAAGTCGAAATTCAAATTTAATTCAAAATTATGGCAGGTTTTTTGTTCTCCAAGATCTAAGGTCGGACTGTAGTGTTGTAATTTTGGGAATTATTGCATAATTGAGTATAAATACAAGCTTCTTTCCCTCATTTTCATACCTATCAAGTTTGATGAATCATTTAAGAGTTCACAAAAGGATTTTAGCATTCACAAGAGCATTCAAAGCATTTCAAGGGTAGATTATCAAGAAATCAAGAGCATTTTCAAGTGTCATTCATTATGTCAAAGATTGTTTGCATCATGTTGTTTTAAAGATAACATTTGTGATGTAGGATTGTGTGATTCAAGCAAGCATTGCATTCAACATCTATTAACATCAAGCTAGATTCCAAGTCCTCATCCATTAGAGTCATTATTTACATGTTTGTAGCATATTATTGCGAGGTTTGGTGAGTTGTAGCGTTTTCTTTTGTTCATTCATCATTATCCATTCTATTTAATTTAATTTCAAGGGTTTAAGTATGAAAAAAAAGTTTGACCAAGAAAAACCCCTATTCACTAACCACACAACATTTTTCCCTCTTCTTGTGTGTGATTTCTAGGGATAGGTTGTAGATTTACCAAGAAGTTAAGATAGAAAAAGTGATCAAAGAAAGTCAAAGTTGTCAAAGTCCAAAGAAAAGCTTGGAGAAGATCTATAGGCTGAATTCTCTAGTTTCAGACTCGGATCTAAGTCAGGAGTAGAAAAGAAAACTAAGGGCTATAGTTTCCTATTTTGAATTTCCAAAAATCTAGAGGTGAACTAATTCACCACTATTGGCGAATGAGTCCCACTTCCTAGGCCTAAACAAGAATTTTACAGATCTGAGTACCTATTTATTTGAAACCTGTTCTGGCATAGTCTTCCCAAAACTATACTAATTTTCCAAGCTTGGCATATGAGTCCCAGTTGGCATCAATAGTGAATTCTTCAGGATTTCAAGGCTCCATCCTACCTTCTTCAACTTCCTAGGTGCACATTTCTAGTTTCATAATTTTTTGTTACACTTTACTTGTTGTGGACACCGAAAAAGTAACAGGTTTCTACAAAAAGTAACCCTTTTACTTGTTGTGGGCTCCATCCTTCCTTTTTCAACTTCCTAGGTGCACATTTCTAGTTTCATAATTTTTTGTTATAGTTTAATTGTTCCTTGATTTAATTTTGTACTGTCATCAACACATTCACATTAGGTCTTGGAACCTTGTGAATCAATAAGAACTTTATGATGCCTTACTTAAGTGTTGTAAAGTGTTGTAACACACTTTCAAACTTTTCTAGGACCTTTTTAATATATTTCATTTAAATAACCTCTTTTTATCACTTACCAAGCCTTATTTCAAAGTGTTGTAACAAACTTTCATGCTTTTCTAGGCTTGTCATCAATAATTTGATCCTTTCTTATGCTTTAATTGGTCCCATTATACACTTACAGGCCTTACTTAGGTGTATTTTTGAAAATAATCCTAATAAATATCATTTAATACATCTTAATTTTTGACACCCACATAAAATGCCTAAGTGGGACCTATTCGCCACTAGGGGCGAATGAGTCTCTTTTGGCTCAGAAATCAAAATAATTTCAAAATTTTAGTGGGATAATATTTTCTAAGACTTGAAGTCGGCCTGTGATGTGGTATTTTCGAGAAATATTTCATAATTATGTATAAATATAGGGTTTTTCCTCTCATTTCATCCTCCCTAACTCTCCTAGTTTTCTAGTAAGCAATCAAGTGATTTTGCATTCAAGTATATTGTTTACAAAAGCATTCAAGCACTTTAGAGCTTCTATTTGTATATCTTCAAATTTCTACTTCAAGGGTTTGGTGAGTTGTAGCATTTCATGTTATTCAATCATCATTGTCTTTCATTTCATTTCATTTTCAAGGGTTTAATTACCAAACTGGGGTTTGACCAAGGAAAACTCCTATTCACTAACCCTTAACACTTTTTCCCCTCTTTACATCAATTTTGAAGATCTTGTGTGCATATTTGTCAAAGATAAAGATGTGAAAAATTGTCAAAAAATCATAAAAGTCATTCAAAGTGGTCAAATCCCTAACATAAGGTTGGAGAACACCTATAGGTCAAATTTTGTAGTTTCAGATCTGGAAACCTATCAAGAGTTCAAGTGTAGATCGGGAGCTACAAATTTCATTTTTTAATTTCCCAAAATCTGGAAGTGGACTAAGTTGCCATTAGTGGTGTATAAGTCCCACTCCAAGCCTGAAAAGTGATTTTTTTCAGTTATGAGTACCCTTTTGTCTGAAACCTGTTCTGACAGAATTTCCCTGAAATAGGACTAAGTCGTCCAACTTGGTGTATGAGTCCTAGTGGGCTTCAACAATGAATTTTGTAGGTTTCTAGAGCTACACTCCATCACTTTCTAGTTTCTAGGTACACCTCTTGAATCTCATTAACTTTTGTTATAGTTTGCATTTTTAGGTCATTTTTCATATCACAGTGTGTTTTCAAACATTTTGCATTTTCTTAGTTTTGCATTAATAGTTTATCTCCTTTATCAATTTACAACCTTAAGAACAATCTCCTTTGATAGACTTCAATCTCTATTGCATTGGAATCTCAAGGATTTATTCTTGAGTGTGAACTTTGGAAAATTAGATTCCTCTTCTTTCATTCCCCTTTTAGGTGTGGATAAGGGAAGTTGTGCATTTCATTTCGATAGTCCACATTTTGGTGAACCTGACTTTAGAACATCATATTTTTTTATTTCAAGTGCATTTGCATCCTAGGAATAGCTTACATTAGCATTTCATTGCATTAAATGCATTGTTTAATTTGCATCCTAGGGTTTCCAAATTTGCATTAGTGAAAAGCTCATCTAGCTTTCCTTTTTGCATTTCATTTCATTAAAAATCACTAAAAATATTCATTTTCATATCATGTATGTATTATAAAACATAAAAAACATAAAAAAAGATTCTAAAATTCTAAAAAAAATTCAAAAAAATACTCCCTGGGCTCATTCGCCACCCTGGGTGACTTAGTCTAGTTGCATATTTTACACTACACTTTTTGTCATCTAAAGTTCATTTTCTAAGTTTCTACCCGTTGTTTTGCATTTCAATTTTACTTTCCAAAATTTTAGTTTTAAGCATTTCATTCTTGTTAGTTTACATTTCATTTGCACTCACCCCACATTTAGTAGCCTTTTCAAGGGCATTTGGTGTCCTATTGCTAATACCTTAGTGAGAAGAAGTTCAAGACTCATGTCATCTCATAATAACATAATCATTTTGGATCTTAGGTTATCTAGATCTTCCACTCCTAGTATTTACAATAGTGTACTAGGCATGGATAATAGCCTTAGCAACTCTTTGCCTTCAGGTAGTATGTATGTTGAACATAGACCTGATGATATATTGCAAGACATGATAATTCAAATCCATGAAGACTTAGTACATCTGCAACACCAAGTTAGCCTTAAAAACATTTCTACTACAACAATTCCTACCATCAAAAACATTCACCATATGCTTGAAAGTGATGAAGGCCTTGACCTTGTGAAAAATATAGTTCAAATCTTTGGCAAACATCTTTCTTCAAACTTGAGTTCTCCTCAATCATCCAACAATGTGGTAAGCCAAGGAGGAACTCAAATTCCTCCTCCCTCAACAATAACATCCATACCTACCTATACCACTCCTCAAGTCACAACAACATTGCAACAAGTTAGTAATGTGATTCCTTCCATCGGTATTCCTACTAGCATCCCTAGCTCCTATGTGGCATCACATGTTATATCTTCTTCCACACTACCACCCATAAGAATTCCATTCACTTGCTCTCCTAGTACATATATCCCATCACCACTTTCCCTTCCACCTCATACCACTTTTACTAATTCTCTCATAACACAAGTTTTCAAAACTATTTCATCAATGCAAAAACAAATTTCAACCATAAAATAAAATGAGAATGGCCCACCCACATATTATGTTTGAAATAGCCCATTTTCTTTGGAAATATTGTGAGTTCCAATGCCACAATGAGTAGAGATTCCTAGATTTGAGAAATATGGAGGGAAGGGAGATCCTTCTAACCATGTTAATGCCTACACTACCTTATGTAGTGATTTTTTCCTTGATGATAAAATGTTAGCAAAATTGTTCCCTAGGACTTTAAAAGATACTACCTTGGAATGGTTTTCATCTTTCCTAAACAATTCAACTTGTTTATTTAATGAACTAGTTGATGCATTTATAAATTATTTCCAAGTGCATATGACTCCCAAAAAGACCTTGGCCAATTTGATGAGATGTCTACAATTAAAATAATAAGAAAATATAACTGATTTTATCTCATGCTATCAATTGCTTTATTCCCAAATTGATGTAAAGATCCCTTAACCATACCTTCAAAATATGTTTATAGAAAACTTGTAAACTAAACTTTAGGAAAAACTCACTATGATGAAATTCCCCTCCTTCATGCACTTGTGTACTACCCTTGTTCTACAAGTGAATCACAATGATAAAGGGACATTAATTTCACAATCTAAGTATGTAAAAGAGTTGTTGAAGAAGTTTGGGATGGATGATTCCAAAATGGTTTGTACTCTTATGGTAATTGGATGTAAACTAAGAAAAGATGATGAATCTGCTAAGACCAATCACAACAAATACTTATCTATGGTTGGCAGACTGTTGTATCTTACTAGACCGGATATTATGCATGCAGTATGTTTAGTTTCCTGATTCCAAGTAGATCCTAAAGACTTGCACATGTTACAACTATAAAGAGGATATTTAGATATCTTAAAGGTACACTGGATTATGGATTATGGTATCCTAAGAGTGATGATTTCACCCTAAATGCTTATACTGATGCTGATTGGGCCAGATGTGTAGCTGGACGGAAGAGTACCAATGGTGGTGCTTTCTTTCTTAGTGGAAGATTGGTTTCATGGTTGATTAAAAAGTAAGACTCGGTTTCTTTATCCATTGTAGAAGTAGAATATATTGTTGCAACATCCTGTTGCACACAATTTTTGTGGATGAAGCAAACTTTGAAAGACATTGGAGTGATATGTGATGAGCCTATTTCTATTTTCTATGACAACACAACTACAATAAACATTTCAAAGAACCTCGTTATGCATTCAAGAACAAAACACATATCTATCAAATATCATTCCCTGAGAGAAAAAGTGTTGGAGAATGAAGTCAAATTGGAGTATGTGACTACAAAGGACCAAATTGTAGATGTATTTACTAAGGCTCTTCCGAAGGATACTTTTGAGCATCTTAGGGAGATGTTGGGGGTCATTGGCCCTCTGAACTAAGTGTGCATGAAGGTGAATTAGTCTAGTGAATTCACAAATTCTTTATTTATCTGGACTGATAAATGGGTCTACTCTGCAGGGGAGTAGAAAAGGTTTTCATTGTTGTAGTCTGAGTGTGCTCCTAAGGGGGAGTGATCAGAGTTGTTCTTTTCCATTGATTTTAAAGGGGGAGAGAAATTCATGTGAAAAATAGTTGCAAAGGAAGAGAAGTTGTTCTCCCAAGATATTGTGAAGGATTTCTTTGATGGTTTTTCACATCATGTGTTGCCATAAATGAAAAAGGGGGAGATTGTTACAAGTATGAGCTAGTCTAGTGGCATTTTCATTAATGTTGTCATTGATGTCAACACAGTTTAGTATGATGCATATTGTACATGTATAGCTGAGATATTGTTGAGATGTTGTGAGTACATGGAGCTATCTTTATGTTGTTCTAGATGTTTTGTGTTGATGAGTTTCCAAGTGCTTTTGAAAAAATTAATAAAGAAGAGAGGTCAAAGTGATGAATGTGTTCATAATGTGATCCAGTATGTGCTCCACATTTCTCCTATGTTGATCCTATGCTTGTGTGGATTTGAATATTTGATAATGGTGATCTTGTGGTGATATATCCTAAGTTTTAGCTTCTGGAGTGATAGTGCATGAAATTTACATTCATTGGTGTGTGAATTGTTTTGACAGATTTGATCTTCTATGGACTGAGAGAAGTGTTTCTACTTTGTAGTCCTTTATTGTTTTGTTTAGATCTTGTGGATCTCGAATATGTCTTGAGTTGGTGTTCTCTAGGTTTTGGAAAAGAAGGTTGAAGTTTGGTGATCTGGAAGTCATGTTTCAGTGTTTCAGTATGGGTTTGCATGGTCCAGATGAATAGGTGAAAGGTGTTCAAAGTTTGAAGCATATTGCATTTGCTACAAATGTATTTGAAGAAATTAATATGAGATGTATTCTCACGCATAATGAAGCGTGTTGCAGATTCCACATGTCATCTTCTTGTTGGGAACTATGTACATCATTGTTCATCTATATTTTCATTAGGTTTGGCTGACCTGGTGTTTACATTTCATTCAAAGAATACAATTAAATTGAGGAAGCATGTGGTTGATTTGAGACATTATTTTTCATCTTGGTTAAATATTTTATTGGTATGATCTCATTCCTTTCCACCACGGGAATGTTGAGTTATCGACCTAATTTGAATTTATAAAATGAGGTATTTGTGGCCAACCTTGGGGAAAGTTTCTAAGGTTGAGAATGGTATAAAAGCAAGTTGAATTGTGAAAAGTTGTATGGAAGTGTGATGCAAAGTGAAAAAAGTGAGCCACAAATCATAAGAGCAGAAGTGTGTGAGTGAGTGAGTTGAGACAATAGTACTTCATTGTGTTGGATTCCTAAAGGTAGTGAGCTAAAGGTTTCTGCAATCCTTATTCAAAGCTGCGGATGTGTGTTAATTGTAGTGGTGGATCTTTTTTTCTCTTTTGTATCTTTAGGTAGTGAGCCTGCCTATTGGATAGCGAGTCCTTTATGTAGGCAGAGAGCCTTTGTACTTGGATAGTGAGTCCTTTTCTGAGTAGTGAGCCTATATATTCAGTTTTATAATCTTTTATATTGTGAGCTCACCATGGTTTTTTCCTTATTGGGTTTTCCAGATAAAAATATGGTGTTCATTTTGTTGATTTACTTTTTGTTATTTGTGTTTCATGCTCTTACTTAATAATAGAATAGTGTGTTTGCGGAATTGATAAGTGTTGAAGTCTTCAGTTTGAATTTTGTGACAACTGATTCACCCCCCCTCTCAATTGTCTTGCACCTATTTAACAATTGGTATCAAATCTTTGGTTCCTTTGTGTAGAGATTAACCACTTAAGGAAGATTTGATGGGGCATAAGTTGGAAATCCCCATGTTCGATGGAACTAATGACAATTATTGGAAGGGATAGATGAAAGGATATATTATCTCTCTTGGTTTGAAGACTTGGAAGGCTATTGAGACAAAGTATACACCCCTATCTGGTGGCCTTACTACTACAGATGAAATTTCTACTTATGAATAAAATGAGAAGGAAAAGTATGTTATTTGTAGTGGCTTATCTAAAAATGAGTGAGCTAAGGTTCTTTCTTTGGATACTGCATATGAAGTCTAGAAGAAGCTGGAAGAAATGTATGAAGGAAATGAAAGAGTGAAATTGACAAAGAAGCTGGCGACAAAGCATAGATTTGTAAATCTAAAAATTGAAGAAGGTGAGGAATTTACAAGATTCTTTCAGAGGGATGAATTGACTACAAATGAAGTTAGAAATCAAGGAGGAAAACTATCAAATGAAGATATAATTGAGAAGATCATGATCACCCTACCAGATTTCTACAGTGATAAGATCTCTATTATTGATGAAATGTATTATCCTAAGAAGTGGGTATGTGCAGGACCATGATGGGCCAAAAAGTGGCAATATTATGGGTATTTGTAGGGTATGTAGACGACTTTTTTCTACCCAAAATTGATGAAATGAAAAGGGTTTTTAGAGGAGATTCTCAGCTTTTCACCAATATAAATTATGCTTTAATTTGAATTTAATAAATAATAATTATTAATTTTCTATTAGAATTACAACTAAAGTCCTAATCAATAGGCTGATTGAAAAACATCTATAACTTTCAAACGGTATTACATTTTGAATTCAAAACATGCATCACATTCTATGCTTCACATACTATAGGATTAAAAAATAAAAATAAATTTCATGAAGTTTTGACCAAGTTAAGGTGGTATGATACGAAGTTTTATATTTTTAAAGTTGTAATAAAAAATCATAATTAATTATTTACTTGGAAAAATTAAAATTAAAAAATATGCATCACATCAGGACATGAGTCCTCTAATTATATCTAAAATCTTATAAAAAATATTATCATTTTATTATGGTTAGGGTGGTCAGACAAACACCTACTTCTTATTTTTTTCCCTTAAATTTAAGTACTACCGCATTAAATTTCAAATTTTCACCAAATAGATTTATTTATTTTTAAATAAACCTAGTAGTTTAGAAACTACATTCAATTTTATACAAATTCTATTCTTACATATTTTTGAAATAATATAGATAACTTATTCAAATTTTTATGTCAAGTTGCCTAACACTAATTTTTCTTAATTTTTTGCCACTTAAGGGCCTATTTTTTCCATGATGATCCTGCACACACCCAAGTACACTTTAGAATAGTTGTTTGGCACCTTGAAAGAATTTGAGATGAGAAAGTGCTAGAAAGAAGACAAGATAGAAGAAAAGGTGGAAATGACATTTAAGGAAATGAAGATTGAAGGCTACACATCTGAGTGTTGGTCAGATGTGAACTAAAAAAAGATCTGAAAATGGAGATATGGTTATTGCTGCAAGAATAACTCATGGAAACATCTATCAACTTAAGGGAGTTGATGGTTAATGCCTTATATCTCAAATCAATGAAAGTTGGTTATGGAACTGGAGAATGGGACATGTAAATTTTGATAACCTGGTCAAAATTAGTGCAAAGGAGATTGTTCGAGGGTTGTCTAGAATCACAAGACCTACTCATGCTATTTGTATAAGTTGTCAATTGGGGAAATAGAAAAGATGCATCTTTAAGGGAAAAGAGCACTCTTCTATTGAAATGCTGGAGTTAGTTCATACTGATCTCTATGGTCTGACTAGAACTGGACGTCTGAATGGTAATAGGTATTTCATGCTACTTATTAATGATTATACTCGAATGACATGGGTTTCTTTCCTTAGAGAAAAGAATCAAGCTTTGGATAGGTTTAAGGTATTCAAAGAAAAAGTGGAAAATTAAGTAAATTTGAAAATTAATTGTCTGAGATCTAATAGAGGTGGACAATTCACTTCTAGTGAATTCAATGCATTATGTGAACACAACATAGAAAGAAAGTTTTTTGCTCTAAGAACCCCTCAATAGGATAGTACATGAAGCTACTAGAACCGTGATGAAAGAATCAAATGTATCGAATGTGTACTGGACAGACGTGATACACACTATTTGTAGACACGTAAAAATGACCTAGGCCTGCAAGCTCTATTTTCACCACTGTCATCCTAACATAATTATGACATTTTAATTATGTCCTTGGTCCATTTCCTACTATTAATTAAATAATTTATAATTGTTTAATTAATTCATATCTCTTTTATTCTTCATGATTATTAAATAAATAAATTATATTTATTTATTTAATACATCTTTAATCATCTAAATCTTCCCACAATTAAATAAATTTCTTAATTGATTTAATTACCTTCATTCATTTATGTCTTCTCAATTATTAAATAAATGAGTTTTATTTATTTATTTAATATGTTACTAATTCTCATAATTAAATGAATTTATTAATTTATTTAATTATCGCTTATAATCCTCTAAATTATATAATTATCTTTAATTATTTAATTGCTAAATTTAACATTTCCCGCATTTTAAATAAATGAAATTATTTAAAATGATATCACATTCTTAATTGTTAGTTCATTTTGGTAAATAATCTAAAAAAGATTATTTATTGTCACACAAAATTCTTATTTTGAATTAATTTAATTCAAAAAGGTAATCTTCTTCCAAAAATCAAGTAATTGAGAAAATTCTTGATTTTCCAAATCTTCTTTTCAGTCCAACTCTTATCTTCTTGAATTTTGGAATCTTACAAATCAAGCAGTTGTTATCTTCTTGATTTTTGAAAATCTTTATCCTTTTAACTAGTTATCATGTTTATTCTCAACCGCCGATTTGATTTTCTCAAATGACATCTCGACCACTCATTTAATGATTGTTCCCTAACCCTAAATATAGATTGTCACACACAATCTTGATCTCCGATTTTAGGCTTTCATCAAATTTCAATCTCGTTCATCCATCCAAAATTGTATTTTCTATAAAATGACAATTTTTCTCACATTTTCGACTACTCACGCTCATACTTACATTTCACAGTATTTATGATATTTTCATACTTGATTTCATCAAGTCTTAGGAATTTCTTGGCATAATCATTGGTCATAGTCATGAGCATAGTCATCAAATCCTTCAAAAATTGTTTAGGACATTTGCATAGTCAAAGATTGCTCACACACTTGACCCGAGGGCAACATTTGCAGCAAGTTAGAAGGTGCTATGGAGGCGAATCATGGAAGCTTCGCGAATTAGCTAGTATAATTATTTCATTTGTTTTTAGCTTTCATTGTACTCGATAGATTCTTTGGGTTTATGCTTATTGATCTAATCATGCTAACCTTTACCTAAAATTTAACCCATTGATACATTGGTGAACCCGACATCTTCATTTTTCTATTTTTCATACGGTTATTTTTGTTTTCTATCATTTTTGTAGGTGCATGTATAGAACGCTGAATTTTCTTTTTCTCTGCATCACATTTGATGCATCACAACACATTTGAAGGTTAAAATGACGCAATCACTCTGAGGTGATGCATACGCAGTCTAGATAGCTGCATTTGAAATATCGAGACACATTTGAAGCTTCAATCACCGCATCTGCCTATTAGACTAGAATGTGGGACCGTGACACATTTGCTGCATAGAGAGACATATTCTCTCTACTGTGACACATTTTCCTGGTAACTTTTTCTTCCTTTTTGCATTTTGGTTTTTCTATTTTCTATTCTTTTTTGTTTGGCATTCTAGATTTCTTTTCTACATTCTGCCTAGCATAAGTTTTTCATGTTACTAATAAGTGTTTTCAGCATGTGGTGGTTACATTTCGTGGGTCTAAGACTAGTTGATAAAACTACTAACTTGTGCTTTTGCAGGTTCGAGTGTCATAGACTCAATTCTAAACATTGTGCTTTTTCTTTTTAGAATATACAACATTTATTTTTGGTGCACTTAAAATAAACATGTCTTCCATTTTTTTTTATTTTGTTTGAAAGTGGTAGGAAAATATGCTCTCACCTTGTGCAAACTAGGTGATCAGAAAGCTAGACCCACTTTGTCCTTGTGTAACCTTGATGCAATAACCGAAGTATCCTCTCCCCTTGCCCAGTAATGCGATCCTGTGTATAAGAGAAATGATTATTGCCTCTAGAAATTGGGCCTACTTAGGGATTTCGTCACCCCAACATGACTCAAATAGATAATGGAGCTAAAGCTGAGCTACCCCTGACCGATATATAAATGTGAATCTTAAGGGAAAACCTAAGATTACGAGTGCAGATGTGTCATACAGACCAAGTAGTACTCTCCAAAACCCTGTTGAGCATAAGCTCTTCAGGCTGGAGTGCCTCCTAAACGGAGATTAATCTTGCACCCCATGTATGGCCACTCGAATAGGGGTCCCGAATTAAAAATCTTGTGTAGTAATCCCAAAACCTTCTATTTGCTAGTACAACACCAGTCGGTGTGAATCCTTCCACGTCTTCGTAGTCTTTAGAGGTGATCAATCTACCATGGGAGTTTCATGGGGGTTGGAAGCTTGGTTGTCCTGAGAAGAGTGTGCACTGTAAGGGAGAGCCCATGCAGCCAAGCTTCTAGATTCACACGCTACTAATATGCGGTTGGGGAAACCCATGTGAAGTCTAGCGAATACTGTCTTGGCTTAACCATAGGATCGTACTTATTTTGTTGTGTGTTTGTTTACTTTTCAAAATATTTTTCTTTCCAAGTGTTTACTGGTTACTGAAATGAAACATTCAACACCTAAACACCTAGAAACAAATTGTCAAAATTTAAACAATTCATATTTTTGACCACAAACATAAAAAAATTGACTTTTTTCATTCTGCAATGCATCTATTCAACTGCAATCACTTTGTTGCACCACATTTGCTAGACTTCGCAACACATCTGACAACTGCAACGCATTTGCTATCTCAAACAATGCATTCACCTGGAAGAAAAATACACCCTGTGTTAGACTAGAATTCAAGTCCAAACATCTTAGCCTACTACCAAAACATCTTTTTCAAAGGTCTCTGTAAGAAACCAAAACTGAAATTGCTCAATAAGTCCATCGTGTGCATTCATTAGCTCGCATTCTTAACCATAGATTTTAAATTTCCAAGCTTTTAGTTGCATTCCCTAGGTATCATAATTGTCATTTTTAGCATAAATTTTTCCTTAGGATTCATCTTCGAAAACTTTGGATTAGGCCAAATCTCACCACACTTTGCAAAACCATTGTTTTCAAAAACTAAGTTATCTTGGGACATAGTCATTATTCCTCTTTTCAGTCATTTTCATTTTTGTGAGAACCTCCAACTCAACAGTCTAGTTAGGCAGGCTCACTCATCTTTTGACTCTGTCATTGAGTCCCCTTAGCAAGTCCTTTGATAACCAAAATTGAGACATAAGTCAAGCTCAGAGTGGTTAGGCAAACCTTTCTCCAAATATTGTCTAAACTTAGTCCTCATTTAAAACTTAGACTTTGCATTGTCCACCTCTAGTCCTCATTTGAACCTAGACTTTGTGTTAATCATCTTAGTCCTTCGTTAGCATTGTCATATTAGTCTTCATTTTCCACTTTGGCTTTGACAACCTTGTCATTTTGCATCAATTATTTCCTTAGTCATCACCTTGCATTGTCATCCTTTATTCCAAAATACAAAAAAAATGCCATAATTTATCATCCTAGTCATCATTTTACATTAGTCATTTTTCTTTAGACAACATTGTTGCATTGTCATCCCTTATTATCAAAAATCCAAAATAATAGTCTTGCATTGTCATCCTTTATCACAAAAATACAAAAAGCAGGCTAGTATCATCCTTGCATTTAGTCATCATTTTCATTACCCTCATTTGAGCAATTCCCTTTTATGGTGAAACTAGACTCCAAAGAAAGAAAAGACAAATGGAAAACGTTGGACAAGATTCTAATTCCAATGTCACCAATCACACTTATGACCCAAATTGGACTTTTGACAACCCATTTAGCAACACGAATACTCAACCTCTCACAATCATACCATCCTCATCAAACATTCCCTTTGAACCATTCTTACGTAAGGATGAATATGGACAAATACTTTAGGAAAACCTAGAAGTAGTAGCACAAGATCCAGAAGTAGCCTACTTCATAGAACAAATGGTATTATATGATAGAGACAGATATTTGGCCATAATTTTAAGTTAAGGAGATAAATTACCTCAAGGGTTTGACATTAATACCTTGAGATCGACATCTCTTGACAATAACGTCAACAATACACATAACATGTCCAATAGTGGTCAACCTCCAAACACCACAAGCAATACCTTTTTTTATGCTACCTCACAAAATTTCACAATAGCCATGAGTGCTACCTCAAACATCCCAAACAACTCCAATTCAATAAATGATACATCCATTGGAGGAACACAATCCGTCACACTACCCACAATATCCACAATATCATCACAATCGACTGGAGCCACCTTTGGGTCCTCAACAATGTGGGAAATTTATTCCAATCCTCTCTTTACCACTATTGTAAATTCCATGGGGGCATCATCAAGCCATACAAATCTTCCATTGACAACTACATCTAGTACCATGAATGCATCTTCATCAAATTCTCGCATTGGTACCTCACTTAATCTTTTGGGAGGAAGTAAACAATGTATCTTTGTTCAAGGACCACCACAAAATGTTAACGCATCAACAAAGTGTAATACCATCACCTCCCAAGGACAAAATACAACTATTCCCCTTGTGGGTATGTACAGGATCATGATTGGCCAAAAAGTGGCAATATGATGGGTATGTGGCTGACGACTACTTTTTTACCCAAAATTGATGAAACAAAAAGGGTTTTTAGAGGAGATTCTCAGCTTTCCACCAATATAAACTATGCTTTACTTTGAATTTAATAAGTAATTATTATTCATTTTCTATTCAAATTATGACTAAAGTCCTGATTGATAGGCTAATTGAAAAACATCTATAGCTTTCAAACGGTATCACATTTTTTGAATCCAAAATATGTGTCACATTCTAAGCTTTGAATACTATAGGATTAAAATAAGAAAAATTGAACTTCATGAAGTTTTGACCAAGTTAAGGTGGTCAGACATGAGTTTTTTATATTTTTTAAAAAGTTGTAATAAAAAATTCATAATTAATTATTTACTTGGAAAAAAATTAAAAAAAAATATGCATCACATCATGGCATGAGTCCTCTACTTATATCTAAAATATTATAAAAAAATATTATTATTTTATTGTGGTTAGGGTGGTCAGACAGACACCTACTTATTTTTCCAAATTTAAGTACCACTATTGAAATTTCAAATTTTCACCAAATAGATTTTTATTTTTAAACATACCTATTAGCTTAGAAACTACATTCAATTTTCTACAGATTCTATTCTTACACATTTTTGAAATAATATAGATAAATTATTCAAATTTTTACGTCAAGTTGTCTAACTCTGATTTTTTCAAATTTTTTGCCACTTAAGGGCTTGTTTTTTGCATGATGATCCTTCACATACCCTTGTACAAACCCAACAATTTGGACAAGGTAGTCAAAACACACAACCTATGGCATCATTTTCACATCAAAATATTCATGGTCACCATAATCCTAAAATATCGACCAAAATGGCTGGGGGACACATCCCAACATACTCATCCCATATTCATACCCACCAACATGTCCCCAATCCAAACTTTCAATACCAACAACACACAAATTAGAACACATCATACATGTCACAACATGTACCTTAACAAAACACCAACATCCACTCACAAAAAATGGGGACCTATGGCATACCAATCAATCCAATGTATGGGGCCACAAAGGACCCTACAATTGATGCCTTGCAAGCAAATCTGATGGGTCTAGAGAAGACCACTGAAAACATACAAATATCTGGGAAGAAATCAAAAGTTTAATATGATTTATCAATATATCCCTTTGACATAAACTTATACATGCCACCATTTCCTCTGGGATATGTGTCACCTAATTTTACCAAATACAGAGGAAAGAAAAACCCTATCGAACATGTCCAAGAATTTGCAACCAACTATATGGACATCACCTATGAATCAACATACTTGATGAGACTCTTCTCTAAAAGTCTTGCAGGTCCGGCCCTTGAATGGTTCTGCACTTAAAAGGATATCCAAACGTGGGATGAACTTAAATGCAAATTCATAAAAAATTACTCGTACAACATTGACATGGACACCTCAATTACTAGCTTATGCAATCTCACGCAAGAGGATGTTGGTGAAACATTCATCCCATTCTTCCAAAAATGGAGAAGTCGAGCTAGTCATTGTCACATCAACATAACCGAAAAGGAAAAGGTGGACATGTTCGTTCAAACACTTCTAGGACCCTTAAAATATGGATTGCAAGTGCATTGTTGCACAACCTTCATGGATCTAGTCGAAAAAGGTGTCCAGATTGAGAAAGCTCTTATTGCAAAGGGAGAGTTAAAATACGGTCCTAAAAACACAAACAAAAATACTCCCACTAACAAAAATAAGTACTAGGTAAAAAATAAACATGTTACCAATGACGATGTTGTTGATGCCAAGGCTATAAAAACCATGGGTGATGTACTAGCTTTGAAAGGGGTTCAACTGCAAAAAAAGCCAATGATGATACTAACACTCCCTATCAATGCCGCCCCAAACAACCAAAATTGTCAAAATAGTCACAATCAAGGACAATACCGTCAGATAAGACAATTCCCCAGGGGTCACACATACACTCCCTTGGGTGAGCCCATGGATGAAGTCCTCAAGAAATGCCTTCAAAATAGTTTCATCACACTTGAAGAACCCAAGCCATATGACACAGGACAATTTAAACCATCATGGTGGGACGATAATGCTTTCTGTGAGTACCACCAGGCTAAAGGACATAAGACATCATCCTATCGACAACTCAAAAATATTGTGCAAGACCTTATTGAGAGTCGAATGATTGAGTTGGGTGGGCCACAATTTCCATCAAATTCTAACCATACCATTCATAAGAACCCATTACAAGACCATGGCTCTAATCATGCTTCCACACCAGGTCCTAAGAAAAACAATAATCAAGTCAATTATTCCTGTGCCAAGTATGACTATTCAAGTGAACCTACTATAAACAATGTTTGAACTAATGATGAATACATCAAAACCATCACAGTCAAATGAGCACCTCAATGCAATGCCACTATGTGAAGTGGCAAGATCACCATAGTTGGTCTGCCTCCTATTAGGAAACCTAAGATCACCATACCTGTTCCATCTCCTAGGTTGTCACAGCCTACCTCAACCACAAAGTAGTGGCAACCTAAGAGTCAGTTTAACCTTATCGACCAGCTTGGAAAAAATCTCGTGTAGATTTCCATACTTGAGATGCCTCACATTTCTCCCATGCATAAGGCTATACTGGATAAAACTCTGCAAGAGTCCTTCGTCGGTAAGGATATTGATGTCAACCGATTTGAGACCATGGTGGGATATCTCACTACACCTCATCACATCAACCTTTCTGATCAAGATTATTTGTCACCCAAGACCAACCATAACGATGCACTACATATCAAAACTTTCATCCATAAGCACAAGGTCAGAAGAGTTTTAGTAGATGGCGGAGTAGGATTGAACATATGCTCCTTAAAACTAGTTAAGGCTCTTGGATTTTCTGATGCATGTGTAGACCCTACAAAGAGTATAGTCATAAAAGGATATGATGACAAAGAGTGTTTTTCATGAGGCATTATTTCTCTTCCTATCAGAGTGGGACCAGTCATTGTGGACGCAACTTTCCAGGTCCTGGATCTAGAATTACCTTACAACATCTTGCTTGGCCGCCCATGGATTCATGCACTAAAATTCATTCCATCCACATATCACCAATGCTTAAAATTCCCATTTGATGGAATAGAAATCACTATTTATGGAGACCCTGACCCTTTTCAATATTGTACCAACCTAAGGGGTATTTCCAAAAATATAGTGCCCATCAACCGAGAAGCTCCTAGCTCCTCTTCTTCTAAATACATTGACCCATCCACACTCGCATCATCTTCCACATCCACTCTATCTACATCTTCCACCATGCCACCATCTTTCACACTTCCTAAGGATGAGGCCAATGCCAAGATCCAGGACCTAAGCTGTGGAGAATTCAAACTGCATACGACATACAACATCACAACAATACCCAAGTCTCCAAAGGTCTATGGTCGACCATGTCTTAGAATGGAACCCAAGGAAATTTTCAAAGTTCCACCAAAAATGGTGTTCATAAAATGGGGAGACATGAGTAATGAGGACCTTGTCAATATTATAGGATGGATCTATAAAGAAATCGCTAACCTACCCCCGTTACCAGTTAAGAAATATGGCAAGGGATATGACATGATGAAGGCTAAGGGCTACGATGGAACTAGTGGCCTAGGCAGAAACAAAACTGGATGAAGAGAGCCCACATAACCTTTCAAAATACCAAAGTATCTTGGATTAGGGTATGGATTGCCAGACAATGACGATCGACGTACCAGTGGACTTTCGAGTGAGTGCATGCATGCTTTGGAAAGTGTCGAGACTGCTAAGGAAACCTTCACAAAAATTGACTCCCAAGAGTGGGAATTTGGCTCCCAACGATCCTTAAGTGACTGTTTCCTCGATGATTTGTTCATTGAAACTAGGGAGCTTACCTCTAAATTTTTTTTTTGGTAAACATTTAAAATCAATCAAGCACCAAATAGTCACAGTCCCATCTACCTTCCCCAGGACATACAAGCCCCACCATCTCAACCCCACAACCATGACTTTGAGTCATTTATCCCCTACTTTGACAATGAATATGAAACAAGTGAAGGGGAATATTGGATAGCATCTAATGTGGAATTGGATGATGATAATTTCATCTACAATATCTTTGAAACCATTTGCATGCTTTCCACATCCTCTGCTCAATTCACCAATGCTGACGATGGCATTTCCCTAGTCTATCCACAATTAATTGATTGGGACCAACAAGGCTCACTAGTCTTGGAAACCTTTCAAAATGATGAGGCTATCGTAGAATTTATGGGATTACGTGAGGGCATACCCAGTGGTGATCAAAAGTTAGGATTCGCCATCGACCTAGATTATGTAGCCTACTTCGGGGAGACTACTTCGTCCTCCAATCACAAGATTAAAAATAAGAATAAAATAAAAAATGAAATGTCTTTAGGTGAAAACTGAAAGGAACCTTCTGATGACAAAATGGTAAAAACAAAGGGTGTATCTATAGGTGAAAACCTCTACAAGGTACCCAAAGATGGAGGACTAGGCTTTCTCTTGGTAACTCAAGAGAAATCAACTATGCTCATAGAGGACACCATAGAAGATCCCAAAATGGTCCTCTTTGCTACATCCTTGACTGAAGAAGAGAGACTAGAATTTCATAAATTCTTTGCAAAACGTAAAGTCAACTTCGCATGGTCCTACACTGACATGCCGAGACTAGACCCAAAACTGGTTCTACACCATCTACGACTATTTCCAAACACCAAACTAGTTAAACAAAAGTTACGCAAAATGCATCCTCAAGTCACTCTATTAGTCAAGGCTGAGTTGAAACTTCTAGACGCTGGGTTCATACAGTCTATTGATCATGCTGAATGGATATCTAACTTAGTGCCAATAACAAAGCCGAATGGGATGATTCAAGTCTGCACAAATTTTAGAGATTTAAACAAGGCATGTCAAAAAGATGATTTTCCACTACCAAATATAGATATTATAGTTGACCTCACGGCAGGATACGAGATACTATCCCTCATGGATGGTTTCTCAGGCTATAATCATATTTGTATTGCCCCTGAAGATTAACATAAAACAACATTCACTTGCCCTTGGGGTACATACTACTAGAATGTCATGCCATTTGGTCTTAAAAATGCAGGCACCACATATCAGAGGGCTATGACCATAATCTTTCATGACATGATGCATAAAATAATGGAAGATTACGTAGACGACCTTTTGGCTAAATCAGTAACAAGAAAAGATCATCTGAAGGTGTTAGATGTAATTTTCAAGAGACTAGAAGAATACAAAGTTTGACTGAATCCTAAGAAATGTGTCTTTGGCGTCACATCTGGCAAACTTTTGGGATACATAGTGTCTCAAAGAGGTATTGAGGTCGATCTAGCAAAAGTAAAAGCCATCATGGGCATGCCTTCTCCAATAGGAATAAGTGAACTCAAGACCTTACAAGGTAGGGTACAATCTATTCGGTGCTTTATAGCACAATTGGCCAACAAGTGTCAGCCATTCAAATATCTTCTGCGTAAAGGCATCCCCTTTGTGTGGACAGATAAATGCCAAGAAGCCTTTCAACAAATAAAATACTACTTACTGTCACTGCTAGTCCTCATGTTGCCCATTCATGGAAAACCTTTGATCTTATACATCTATGCCACTACTTCAACACTGGTGGAATTACTAACACAGAATGACCAAGAAGAAAAGGAAAGGGCTATATACTATATCAATCAGACACCGGGTCGGGTATGAACTAAATTACACATCAATTGAACACATTTGTCTAGTAGTTGTCTTTGCAGCTCAGAAGCTAAGACATTATATGTTGATCCAGCAGACATAGTTCATAGCAAAGATTAACCCCCTCAAATATCTATTGAGTCATGCAGCATTGACAGGACGTCTGGTAAAATGGGTCATGATTATGAGCAAATACAACATTTAGTATATAGAAAGAAAAGTGGTCAAAGGACAAGTGATTGCAGACCAATTGGCAGATGTGCCTATACAAAGTGATCACCCCTTAATGGTAGATTTTCCAGATGAGTCAATATTCGATACATAACCAAAGTCACCCTGGAGGCTATACTTTGATGGATCACATACTAATCATGGCTCGGGGGTAGAGATATTGTTTATCACTCCTCAAGGAGATTCCATTCCCAAGTCTTTCTGCATAGCTTTCCCATGTGCAAATAATGTGGTATAATATGAGGCACTAGTTATGGGACTTAGAATAGCAATAAAATGGAAAATTTGAGCACTACATGTCTATGGGGATTCTCAATTATTCATCAACCAAGTTAATGATGACTATGACACAAAAGATGAGAAGCTAATGCCCTACAAATGAATGGTTGACAACTTCTAGATATACTTTCACATGGTGACTTTTGAGCAAGTTCTAAGAACATGAAACAAGGTAGCAGATGCCATGGCTACAATAGGCTCTCTCCTTGACATTCCAAGCAATATGCCTCATCTAGAATTCTTGATAGAACAACTGTTGGTCCTTGCCTATGATATTCTAGAACTAGAGATGGTCTATGAGCTGGTTGGTCCTGATTCTCCTTGGTACCAAGACATTCATGACTACCTTAAGTCTCAAACCCTCCCCCCTAATCTGTCCAATAGCTAGAGGAAGTCCTTTATCCGAAAAGCAACAAGATATGCCATCATCAGTGACACCATTTATTGTCGTAGCTTTGATAACACCCTCCTTAGATGTCTCAACACCAATGAAGCACACACAACCTTGCGTGAAGTACATGGGGGTATATGCGGGTCTCATTCTAGTGGTCCTACTCTAGCCAAGAAGATAACGAGACTTGGGTACTATTGGTCGACCATTGAGAAAGATGCACTAGAATATGTTAGGACTTGTCGCCAATGCCAGATTCACAGTGATTTGATTCATGCTCCAGCACAAGAACTTCAGCTGATCACTTTCCCTTAGCCCTTCACACAATGGGGAATCAACCTCGTGGGCAAGACCCATCCTACCTCATCAAATGGCTAGAAATTTATCATCACCGCCACTGAGTATTTTATGAAGTGGATCAAAGCCATCCCCCTGATGTACATAACCAACAAACAAATCTCCAAATTGATTCTTAACTACATCATTTTCCTGTATGGCCTTTCGCAATCCATCATCACTGACAATGGACATCCGTTTTAAAAACCAATACGTTCATGAGTTATGTGAGCAATTCCATATCCAACATCATTTTTCCTGTCTGTATTACCCACAAGGAAATGGTCAAGCCAAGGCGTCAAATAAAACCATTGTTAAAATTTTGAGAAAGACTTTCAATGACACTGGATGTGACTGGCATACTCAACTCAACCCTACTCTATGGGCTTATAGCACCAACATTCGTACACCTATGAGAGCCACTCCATTCACCCTGGTCTTTGGATCTGAGGCTATCTTGCCCATCGAGGTTGAAATTCCTTCCTAACGAATCTCCTTGAAGGGTCTGACCGATGATGAGGAGTATAGACAGACACACCTACACGAGCTAGAGATGTTAGAGGAAAGAAGGAAAAATTCCCTGAACCATCTACAAGCGTATTAGAACCATCTTTGTTGTAGTTACAACAAGAGAGTCATGGTCAAGAAGTTTGACATTGGTGACTTAGTCCTCATGTAGAACCCTAAGAACCAGGTAGAAAGAGAAAAGTTGGGCAAGTTTGAACTAAACTGGTTGGGTCCTTACATCATCATATCCTCTTTTGGTTCTAGAGCATATCAGCTGGCAACCCCAGATGGTGAACAATTGACAGAGCCTATCAATAGTCTACATCTCCACAAGTTCTATGCATAACATTAAAAAGCCGAGTTGAAAACCTTAAAAAAATTAAAAAGATTGAAAAATCAAAAATTCGTCGCCTTGATGAAAACTTGGAAAATAGGCGTCTTGGTGACACAAAAAAAAAATGAAATAAAAAAAAATACAAAAAAATTGAAAAAAATAAAATTCGTCACCCTGATGAAAACTTGGCAAATAGGCATCTTGGTGACACCAAAAATAAAATTTAAAAAAATTTAAAAAATTGAAAAATGATAAAAAGACTAAAGAGAAATAATTTTTCCAACGATGAAAACCTAGCAAACAGGCACTTTGGATAAGTACCATGGTGAAAACCTGGCAAACAGGCACCATGCATAATCAATCATTGCTCTACCATCTACTGTTACTTTATTTGTCTTGGCCTAGGATGAAATACATTTTCTATCACCACCACGACATCTGCCATGACATCGTACTCTTCCTCTCATGGTTGACAAACGATTGACATCAAGTCCTGTATACTATCCATCTAGTATCCCATGAATATCTCTTTCATATCCCTTAAAAAAATGGCTAAGTCTTGGACTTGACTAGGGGAAAATTTTGATCATGTGACTGTAGTGGGTATCGTACATGGTATAGACAAGAACATTGCAAAAATTCCTAAAAAAGTCCAAAAACATTGCAAAAGTCCTAAAAAAAGACAAAAACATCACAAAAAGTCTTGAAAAAAGACAAAAACATCGCAAAAAGTCTTGAAAACATCCAAAAACATCACAAAAAGTCCTAAAAAAAGACAAAAACATTGTAAAATGTCTTGAAAAAAAGGACCTAACAAATTGAAAAGCGTCCTAAAGAAACCCCAACAAAGGAAAAATGTGTAGAAAATGCAAAAACAAAGTCATTCTGATAGGGTAGGGTTGGATGGAACACTCACTGTTCCATGCTCTGGGTCTCACCTTGGCAAACCCATTTGGTGTCACTCTCCACCACATTAACCTATAGGCCCTAATGCTAGTTAGGCACCCCTGGTTCTCCTGGCCAACCCTACTATCATCTCCATTTCCCTAACCAAGCCAATCTTGGTGCCCTCTCTGCCATTCTCTCCTTAGCCCTTAATCTTCCTAAAGGCTAGTTAAATCTCCAACCTTCACTAATTCGATGCAAGGGTGTGTGATGTCTCCCATGGCTTCAAGACCATCCCCCTAGGGTTCTTGATCATCCACCAATCTCCAATTCTCCATCACTCTCATCAAACCCTCTTCTAGGGTTAAAAAGGCTACTAGCCCTTGAGCCCCAATTAGGCCTCCACCACCGAGAAATCTGGTCTTTGTTCAAAAATTTCCCAAAAGACACTCCTTCCTTTGTGATTCTTGTATCAAATGGACTCTTTTCAAGGATTTTTGAGGACTTAAGCCTCAACTGTCTATACAATGCTTGAACTTGAAAATGAGCATTTTCTAGGGTTTTTAAGCCACTATCTGGTTGTTTGCAAACTGTCTACTTGTTCTCACATCAAATGATCTGATGGAGCCTTCTCCTTCATACCATACCTAGGTAAGGCACTTACCTACCACCTCCAAAAGGAAAATTTCAAGAACTTGACACCCCTGCGGAATTATGTGCTCTGCAATTCTTGCTTTCCTAGTCGGGCACCATTCTCGCTCGCCTAGGGATAGATCTTTCCAATAGCTCCTAACCTTTCCCAACCCCTACAACCTACCATATGTACAAACATGGAGTCTAGGCACTGTTCCCAAAGGGTCGTACAATTTGTATGGTGGGAAAGTGGTCTAGCACTCCATTTCTTCAAAACTATCTGGTTCAGACTAGCAACAGGGTAAAAGTGAACTATTTACAAACTATGAATGGAAATGAATCAAAAAGACTAGAAAATGAAACACACAACTTGTATTCTATCAACACTACATCCTAAATGCAAGACAGTAATAGATTCAATCCATTTAAACCCTACTTTTACACAGAAATCAAAAAATAACACATAAAAGCGTTGTTTTCTTCAATCCACTAAGTGTTTACACAATATCAAGACTTCCAACCCCCCTCTCAGTTCAAGGTAGACCTTAAATAAGGTCCCTCAATCAATTATCTTCCTTGGTCAGACTTATTCAAGACCTAAAAGTAAGAGTTGTAAAACCCACTGTGTTTTCCAATTCTTGCCAATTGTTAGCAACCTAAGCAAGTTTAGTTCCTAAACCCATCCATCCTCTTCACTTTTTATTCTATTGATCACAATAGATCAAGATTTATTCATAAACCTCAAATGCTAACTAAATGGTCAACATGACCTCAAAATAACACAACAAAATAAAACTTCATTCTAGACTTCTTGAAAACCTAGTGTTTCCCAGGTGCTCCTGCACCATTCACCCCCTCCCTGCACAAACACTAAGGAATGTGAGGAGAGAGTAGTGATTCATCAATGCCCTACTTCTTGAGCTCAGCTTCATCTACCCAAGTAGCCTCAAATTCATGTTTGTTCTTCCATTTGACAAGCTGCTCCATATATACCTTGTGCCTTGTAGATTTCTTCACTCTTGACTCCAAGATTCTTTATGCTTGTAGCTTGTCTAGAGTAGGTAAGGCTATGTTGCTTACATCCTTGAAGATCTCCCTACTTTCTCGATCTGAGTTACTAACTGTTACCTTATATCTGATTAAATTAGCAACGTTGAACACTGGTGAAATCCCTAGATCTACTGGTAACTCCATCTTGTATGCATTTTTACCATACTTGGCTAACACTCTGCAGGGACCCACTCTCTTCATCTGCAACTTGGCTAATGTACCCTTCTGTAACCTTGATTTGTTGAGGTGGACCATGACATAGTCTCCTACTACAAATTGCACATCTTTCCTTGACAAATCTGCCTTCTCCTTCAACTTTTGTGTAGTCTTGGTGACTGTCTTCTTTACCTGCTCCTGAATCTCCTTCATGGTCTGAGTGAAGTCCTCTGCATGTCCACTTCTATGGTCCATAGCTCCAAGATCTCTGAGCTCACATATGCCTCGTGGATGCATTCCATACACAATCTCAAAAGGACTCTTCCCTATAGTCCTGTTCACACTGTCATTGTATGCATACTCAGCCTGTGAGATAACCATGTCCCATGTCTGTCCATGCTCCTTAGTGAGGCACCTAAGAAGGTTACCTAAAACACTATTAACCACCTCTATTTTCCCACCGGTCTGAGGATGGTAAGCTGATCCAAAGGATAAAATGGTACCTAATCTGCTCCATAGATTTTTCCAAAAGTGACTCATAAACTTCACATCTCTGTCTGATACAATGCTCAAAGGTAGTCCATGGATCCTTACCACTTCCTTGAAGAAAAGATGAGCTATGTAGCTAGCATCATGAGTAGTTTTGCAGGGAATAAAATGACTCATTTTGCTAAATCTGTCTACCACTACATAAACACTATCACAACCTGCCTTAGTCTTAGGGAGTCCTACCACAAAATCCATGCTCACACACTCCCATGGTCTGTTAGGAATGGGTAGGGGTTGATATAAACCAGCATTACTAGCTCCTCCCTTAGCTTTCATACACACCACACATTGCTACACATATTTTCTGACATATCTTGCCAACTTAGGCCCATAGTAGAACCTCTGCACTAGTTCCAATGTCTTGTTGATGCCAAAATGTCCACTAAGACTGCCATTATTCTTCTCTTGAATGAGGTTTTCTCTCATTGATCCTCTTGGAAAACACAACTGATTTCCTTTGAACAACATACCACTTTGCATTTGAAGTATACTTAGAGTATTGACTATGAAAATGATTCTCAAAGTCTAAACATACCTTGTAGATCTCTGAAAAGTCTTCATCTTCCCCATAGAGATCCTTGAAACTCTCTATGCCAATTCTCTTGATCTGTATCTCTTGCACTGTCAACAATCTCCTGCTTAGTGCATCTGCCACCTTGTTCAGCTGTCCCTTCTTATGCTTAATGGTAAAAGTAAAAGCTTGGATGTATTCCATCCATTTCAAATGCCTATTAATCAACTTCTCTTGAGTGTTGATATAGCTAAGTGCCTAATTGTCAGTAAAGACTAAAAAATCCTTGGGTAGAAGGTAATGCCTCCACTTCCTATGTGACTGAACCAAAGCGTAAAGTTCTAAGTCATAGGTTGAATACTTCTTCTTTGCTTCATTGAGCTTCTCACTAAAGAAGGCTATAGGCCTACCCTCTTGACTTAACACTCCTCCTACTGCAACTCCACTAGCATCACATTCCACCGTGAACAACTTGTCAAAGCTAGGTAACAAGAGAATAGGTTGAGTTGCCACTTCTTGTTTCAGTTTCTCAAACCCTTTCTCAGCTTCTTGAGTCCACACAAACTTAGTTTTTAAACCACCCTTGATTGTATCTAGGACTAGTGCACATATACCATTAAAGTTACTTATGAATTTTCTATAAAATTGAGCCAATCCATTAAAACTTCTTACCTCTATCCCTGTGGTTGGTGCAGGCTAGTTTAGGATGGCTTCCACCTTGCTTGGATCCATCTTCAATGATCCTTGGGATAGTACAAACCCAAAATACACAAGCTTCTATTTGAAGAACTCACATTTCTCTAGATTGATGGCTAACTTCTCTTCCTGCAATCTTCTAAGGACCATCTCCACATGCTTTAGGTGTTCTTCTGCTGTCTTACTAAAGATGAGTATATCATCAAGATACACTACCACAAATATCCCTATAAAGTCTTTAAGCACTTCATTCATGAGCCTCATGAATGTGCTAGGGGCATTAGAGAGGCCAAATGGCATAACTCTCCATTCATACAACCCATCATTTGTCTTAAAGGCTGCTTTCCACTCATCTCCATCCTTGATTCTGATCTAATGGTATCCAGTCTTGAGATCCAACTTGGTAAAGTACTGAGCTCCTCCAAGAGAATCCATTAAATCTTCAATCCTAGGGATAGGGAATCTATATCTAATTGTAATTCTGTTTATAGCTCTAGAGTCAGTGCAAAGTTTCCACTTACCATCTTTCTTTGTTGCTAAGACAACTGGTACTGCACATGGGTTGATGCTCTTCCTAATCAAGCCTTGATCCAATAACTCCTACACTTGTCTAGCTACCTCTAGATTCTGATCTAGTGTAAGCTTGTATGCTGCTTTATTTGGTTATGAAGCCCCTGGTATGAAGTCAATCTGATGACTGATGGCTCTTTGTGGAGGTAATGTTGTTGGTGTTCCATCACTCACTATGTCCTTATACTTCTCAAGAAACTTATGGATTGCTCTGGGTATGACTATTTTCTCAGTCTTGTCCTCTTCCTTGGGTTGCACCATTACCACATATCCTTCATTTCCTTGATGTAGGTCTTTAATGAAATCTTTGCCACTGCTCAATAAGACACTAGGGGTCTTTGACTGTCCTTCTTCCTCATCTAACAATGGCTGCAACTTAAATTTCTTCACATCCTTCTTGAAAGAAATGGTGTTCTCTTTTCCATCATAGATGGTACCTCTGTCATACTGCCATGGTCTGCCTAATAGAAGATGGCATGCATCCATGGGTAATACATCACAAATCAACTTGTCTTTATATCCTCCAATGGAGAACTCCACCATTGTCTGCTCATTGACAAGAACACTCTATCCTTTGTTCAACCATGTCACCTTGTAAGGGTTAGTGTGGGGTACCTTTTCTAAATTCAATTTCATCACTGCCTCCTCTGAGATTATGTTGTCAGTAGACCCTGAGTCCACTATAACCTTACACACCTTTCCAAGTATTTTGCAACTTACTCTAAATAAGGCTCTTCTCTATTTTGGCTCTTCCTTGACCGGTTGTCTGATCAAAACTCTACTAAACATCAGATTATCCCCCACTTCTGATTCAATGTGACTAACCTCTAGTGATTTGACACTCATGGTGTCCTCTTGTGCATATGCCACTCTCTTCTCAGTATTTGATGAAGATGCTTTCTCCGGGCACCTATAAGCTGGATGTCCTACTTGTCCACAATGGTAATATTAGCATAGTAAGAATTGCTCCTGCCTGCTCCTCTTCCTCTATTTGAACCTCCTTGAGGTCCTCTACCTCTGTTATACCCTCCTCTAGAAGGTGTTTCATTGCCATGATCTATGGATTTAAACTCTCCCTAGTTTCTTTGGTCATTGCCTCTATCTTGGTAGCCACCTCATTGTCCTCTTTGATCTCTTTGATCTCTGCCTTTTCCTCTGCCCTTAGAAGCCTTGTCTTGCTTCCTCTTGTTTCTTTCCTCAATCTTGATAGCTAATTGGTAACATTAATGTACTGTCTTAGGACTTAAAAGAGCCATCTCCTCTTGAATGTTCCATTTCAAGCCACTAAGATACCTAGCCACCTTGAGACTTTCATCTTCTGAAAGATTAGACCTCATACAAAGGTTTTGGAACTCCTCTATGTAGGTATTCACATCTTGGTCTTTCTGCCTTAGGCTTTGTCTCTTCTTATGTAATTGAATCTCATAATCATCTGGCATGTATGCTTCCCTCACTTTGGCAACCATTCCTTTCCAAGTTGAAATAGGTTGTTTTCCTTCCTTTTCCCTCTCTGTTTGAATGAATTTCCACCATGTCAAGGTAGAACCTCTTAGTATTTATTTGGCCACCTTTACCTTCTATGCTTCAGTGACTCCATCACATTCAAAATGGTTTTCCATTCCCTCTATCCAATCCATGACTAGATCAGCTTCCATTTTTCCACTAAACAGTGGTATGCCTTCAATGCCTTCAAGAAAGGTTCTTCTTTCAAAATAGGGTCAGGTTCAGGGGTCTTGTCTTCCTCTGCAACCTCTTCTTCCTTTGGTACCCTTCCTTCAAATTGCATGCTCCTCACTGCTTGCTCAAGTTGGGTTATTCTTTCCCTCAATAGCCTATTGTTTTCCCCCTGCTCTTCAACCATCTTAGCCAATTTTTCATTTGTCACCATGATGGTAAAATAACTAGACTCAACCTATGACATATATTATTCTATCCCAAATCTTTAACTTGCTCTGATACCAATCTGATAGGGTAGGGTTGGATGGAACACTCACTGTTCCATGCTCTGGGTCTCACCTTGGTGAACCCCTTTGGTTTCACTCTCCACCAGCTTAACCCATAGGCCCTAATGCTAGTTAGGCACCCCTGGTTCTCTTGGCCAACCCTACTATCATCTCCATTTCCCTAACCAAGCCAATCTTGGTGCTCTCTCTGCCATTCTCTCCTTAGCCCTTAATCTTCCTAAAGGCTAGTTAAATCTCCAACCTTCACTAATTCAATGCAGCGGTGTATGATGTCTCCCATGGCTTCAAGACCATTCCCCTAGGGTTCTTGATCATCCACCAATATCCAATTCTCCATCGCTCTCACCAAACCCTCTTATAGGGTTAAAAAGGCTACTAGCCCTTGAGCCCCAATAAGGCCTCCACCATCGAGAAATCTGGTCTTTGTTCAAAAATTTCCCAAAAGAAACTCCTTCTTCCTTTGTGATTCTTGTGTCAAATGGACTCTTTTCAAGGATTTTTGAGGATTTAAGCCTCAACTATCTGTACAATGCTTGAACTTGAAAATGAGCATTTTCTAGGGTTTTAAAGCCATTGTCTAGCCATTTGCAAACTGTCTACTTGTTCTCACATCAAATGATCTGATGGATCCTTCTCCTTCATACCATACCTAGGTAAGGAACTTACCTACCACCTCCAAAAGGAAATTTTCAAGAACTTGACACCCCTGCGGAATTATGTCCTCTGCACTTCTTGCTTTCCTAGTTGGGCACCATTCTCGCTCGCCTAGGGCAAGATATTTCCAACAGCTCCTGACCTTTCCCAACCCCTATAGCCTACCATATGTACAAACATGGAGTCTAGGCACTGTTCCCAAAGGGTCGTACAATTTGTATGGTGGGAAAGTGGTCTAGCACTCCATTTCTTCAAAACTATCTGGTTCAGACCAGCAACAGGGTAAAAGTGAACTATTTACAAACTATGAATGCAAATGAATCAAAAAGACTAGAAAATGAAACACACAACTTGTATTCTATCAACACTACATCCTACATGCAAGATAGTAACAGATTCAATCCATTTAAACCCTACTTTTAGACAGAAATTAGAAAATAAAACACAAAAGCATTGTTTTCTTCAATCCACTAAGTGTTTACACAATATCAAAACTTCCAACCCCCCTCTCAGGTCGAGGCACACCTTAAATAACGTCCCTCAATCAGTTATCTTCCTTGGTCGGACTTATTCAAGACCTAAAAGTAAGAGTTGTAAAACCCACTGTGTTTTCCAATTCTTGCCAATTGTTAGCAACCTAAGCAAGTTCAGTTCGTAAACCCATCCATCCTCTTCACTTCTTATTCTATTGATCACAATAGACCAAGATTTATTCATAAACCTCAAATGCTAACTAAATGGTCAACATGACCTCAAAATAACACAACAAAATAAAACTTCATTCTAGACTTCTTGAAAACCTAGTGTTTCCCAGGTGCTCCTGCACCATTCACCCCCTCCCTGCACAAACACTAAGGAATGTAAGGAGAGAGCAACGATTCATCAATGCCCTACTTCTTGAGCTCAGCTTCTTCTACCCAAGGAGCCTTAGATTCATGTTTGTTCTTCCATTTGACAAGATGCTCCATATATACCTTGTGCCTTGTAGATTTCTTCACTCTTGACTCCAGGATTCTTTATGCTTGTAGCTTGTCTAGAGTAGGTAAGGATATGTTTATTACATCCTTGAAGATCTCCCTACTTTCTTGATCCGAGTTACTAACTGTTCCCTTATGTCTGATTAAATTAGCAATCTTGAACATTGGTGAAATCCCTAGATCTACTGGTAACTCCACCTTGTATGCATTTTTACCATACTTGGCTAACACTTTGCATGGATCCACTCTCTTCATCTGCAACTTGGTTGATGTACCCTTCTGTAACCTTGATTTGTTGAGGTGGACCATGACATAGTCTCCTACTGCAAATTGCACATCTTTCCTTGACAAATCTACCTTCTCCTTCAACTTTTTTGTAGTCTTGGTGACTGTCTTCTTTACCTGCTCTTGGATCTCCTTCATGGTCTGAGTGAAGTCCTCTGCATGTCCACTTCTATGGTCCATAGCTCCAAGATCTCTGAGCTCACATATGCCTCGTGGATGCATTCCATACATAATCCCAAAAGGACTCTTCCCTATAGTCTTGTTCACACTGTCATTGTATGCATACTCAGCCTGTGAGATAACCATGTCCTATGTCTATCCATGCTCCTTAGTGAGGCACCTAAGAAGGTTACCTAAAACCCTATTAACCACCTCTATTTTCCCATCGGTCTGAGGATGGTAAGCTGATCCAAAGGATAAAATGGTACCTAATCTGCTCCATAGAGTTTTCCAAAAGTGACTCATAAACTTCACATCTCTGTTTGATACAATGCTCAAAGGTAGTCCATGGATCCTTACCACTTCCTTGAATAAAAGATGAGCTATGTAGCTAGCATCATGAGTAGTTTTGCAGGGAATAAAATGACTCATTTTGCTAAATCTATCTACCACTACATAAACACTATCAGAACCTGCCTTAGTCTTAGGGAGTCCTACCACAAAATCCATGCTCACACACTCCCATGGTTTGTTAGGAATGGGTAGGGGTTGATATAAACCAGCATTACTAGCTCCTCCCCTAGCTTTCATACACACCACACATTGCTGCACATATTTTCTGACATATCTTGGCAACTTAGGCAAATAGTACAACCTCTGCACTAGTTCCAATGTCTTGTTGATGCCAAAATGTCCACTAAGACTGCCATTATGCTTCTCTTGAATGAGGTTTTCTCTCATTGATCCTCTTGGAACACACAACTGATTTCCTTTGAACAACAAACCACTTTGCAAAATATACTTAGAGTATTGGCTATGAAAATGATTCTCAAAGTCTAAACATAACTTGTAGATCTCTGAAAAGTCTTCATCTTCCCCATAGAGATCCTTGAAACTCTCTATGCCAATTCTCTTGATCTGTATCTCTTGCACTGTCAACAATCTCCTGCTTAGTTCATCTGCCACCTTGTTCAACTGTCCCTTCTTATGCTTAATGGTAAAAGTAAAAGCTTGGATGTATTCCATCCATTTCAAATGCCTATTAATCAACTTCTCTTGAATGTTGATATAGCTAAGTGCCTGATTGTCAGTAAAGACTACAAACTCCTTGGGTAGAAGGTAATGCCTCCACTTCCTAAGTGACTGAACCAAAGCGTAAAGTTCTAAGTCATAGGTTGAATACTTCTTCTTTCCTTCATTGAGCTTCTCACTAAAGAAGGCTATAGGCCTAGCCTCTTGACCTAACACTCCTCCTACTACAACTCCACTATCATCATATTCCATAGTGAACAACTTGACAAATCTAGGTAACAAGAGAATAGGTTAAGGTACCACTTCTTGTTTCAGTTTCTCAAAGTCTTTCTCAGCTTCTTGAGTCCACACAAACCTAGTTTTTAAACCACCCTTGATTGTATCTAGGACTGGTGCGCATATACCACTAAAGTTACTTATGAATTTTCTATAAAATTGAGCCAATCCATTAAAACTTCTGACCTTTGTCCCTATGGTTGGTGCAGGCTAGTTTAGGATGGCTTCCACCTTGCTTGGATCCATCTTCAATGATCCTTGGGATACTACAAACCCAAAATACACAAGCTTCTGTTTGAAGAACTCACATTTCTCTAGATTGATGGCTAACTTCTCTTCCTGCAATCTCCTAAGGACCATCTCCACATGCTTTAGGTGTTCTTCTGCTGTCTTACAAAAGATGAGTATATAATCAAGATACACTACCACAAATATCCCTATAAAGTCTTTAAGCACTTCATTCATGAGCCTCATGAATGTGCTAGGGGCATTAGAGAGGCCAAATGGCATAACTCTCCATTCATACAACCCATCATTTGTCTTAAATGTTGTTTTCCACTCATCTCCATCCTTGATTCTGATCTAATAGTATCCACTCTTTAGATCCAACTTGGTAAAGTACTGAGCTCCTCCAAGACAATCCATTAAATCTTCAATCTTAGGGATAGGGAATCTATATCTGATTGTAATTCTGTTTATAGCTCTCAAGTCAGTGCAAAGTCTCCACTTACCACCTTTCTTTTTTGCTAAGACCACTGGTACTGCACATTGGCTGATGCTCTTCCTAATCAAGCCTTGATCCAATAATTCCTGCACTTGTCTAGCTACCTCTAGATTCTGATCTGGTGTAAGCTTGTATGCTGCTTTGTTTGGCAATGAAGCCCCTGGTATGAAGTCAATCTGATGACTAATGGCTCTTTGTGGAGGTAATGTTGCTGGTGTTCCATCACTCACTATGTCCTTATACTTCTCAAGCAACTTCTGGACTGCTCAGGGTATAACTATTTTCTCAATCTTGTCCTCTTCCTTGGGTTGCACCATGACCACATATCCTTTACTTCCTTGATGTAGGTCTTTAATGAAATCTTTGCCACCGCTCAATAAGACACTAGGGGTCTTTGACTATCCTTCTTCCTCATCTAACAGTGGCTGCAACTTAAATTTCTTCACATCCTTCTTGAAAGAAATGGTGTTCTCTTTTCCATCATAGATGGCACCTCTGTCATACTGCCATGTTTTTCCTAATAGAAGATGGCATGCATCCATGGGTAATACATCACAAATCAACTTGTCTTTATATCCTCCAATGGAGAACTGCACCATTGTCTACTCATTGACAAGAATACTCTATCCTTTGTTCAACCATGTCACCTTGTAAGGGTTAGTGTGGGATACCTTTTCTAACTTCAATTTGATCACTGCCTCCTCTGAGATTATGTTGTCAGTAGACCCTGAGTCCACTATAACCTTACACACCTTTCCAAGTATTTTGCAACTTACTCTAAATAAGGCTCTTCTTTGTTTTAGCTCTTCCTTGACCGGTTGTCTGATCAAAACTCTACTGAACATTAGATTATCCCCCAGTTCTGATTCAATGTGACTAACCTCTGGTGATTTGACACTCATGGTGTCCTCTTGTGCATATGCCACTCTCTTCTCAATATTTGATGAAGATGCTTTCTCCGGGCACCTATAAGCTGGATGTCCTACTTGTCTACAATGGTAATATTAGCATAGTAAGAATTGCTCCTGCCTGCTCCTCTTCCTCTATTTGAACCTCCTTGAGGTCCTCTACCTTTGTTATACCCTCCTCTAGAAGGTGTTTCATTGCCATGATCTATGCATTTAAACTCTCCTTGGTTTCTTTGGTCATTGCCTCTACCTTGGTAGCCACCTCGTTGTCCTCTTTGATCTCTTTGATCTCTACCTTTTCCTCTACACTTAGAAGCCTGGTCTTGCTTCCTCTTGTTTCTTTCCTCAATCTTGATAGCTAATTGGTAACATTGATGTACTGTCTTAGGACTTAAAAGAGCCATCTCCTCTTGAATGTTCCATTTCAAGCCATTAAGATACCTAGCCACCTTGAGACTTTCATCTTCTGAAAGATTAGACCTCATACAAAGGTTTTGGAACTCCTCTATGTAGGTATTCACATCTTGGTCTTTCTGCCTTAGGCTTTGTCTCTTCTTATGTAATTGAATCTCATAATCATCTGGCATGTATGCTTCCCTCACTTTGGCAACCATTCCTTTCCAAGTTGAAATAGGTTGTTTTCCTTCCTTTTCCCTCTCTGTTTGAATGAATTTCCACCATGTCAAGGTAGAACCTCTTAGTATTTATTTGGCCACCTTTACCTTCTATGCTTCAGTGACTCCATCACATTCAAAATGGTTTTCCATTCCCTCTATCCAATCCATGACTAGATCAGCTTCCATTTTTCCACTAAACAGTGGTATGCCTTCAATGCCTTCAAGAAAGGTTCTTCTTTCAAAATAGGGTCAGGTTCAGGGGTCTTGTCTTCCTCTGCAACCTCTTCTTCCTTTGGTACCCTTCCTTCAAATTGCATGCTCCTCACTGCTTGCTCAAGTTGGGTTATTCTTTCCCTCAATAGCCTATTGTTTTCCCCCTGCTCTTCAACCATCTTAGCCAATTTTTCATTTGTCACCATGATGGTAAAATAACTAGACTCAACCTATGACATATATTATTCTATCCCAAATCTTTAACTTGCTCTGATACCAATCTGATAGGGTAGGGTTGGATGGAACACTCACTGTTCCATGCTCTGGGTCTCACCTTGGTGAACCTCTTTGGTTTCACTCTCCACCAGCTTAACCCATAGGCCCTAATGCTAGTTAGGCACCCCTGGTTCTCCTGGCCAACCCTACTATCATCTCCATTTCCCTAACCAAGCCAATCTTGGTGCTCTCTTTGCCATTCTCTCCTTAGCCCTTAATCTTCCTAAAGGCTAGTTAAATCTCCAACCTTCACTAATTCGATGCAGCGGTGTATGATGTCTCCCATGGCTTCAAGACCATTCCCCTTGGGTTCTTGATCATCCACCAATATCCAATTCTCCATCGCTCTCACCAAACCCTCTTATAGGATTAAAAAGGCTACTAGCCCTTGAGCCCCAATAAGGCCTCCACCATCGAGAAATCTGGTCTTTGTTCAAAAATTTCCCAAAAGACACTCCTTCTTCCTTTGTGATTCTTGTATCAAATGGACTCTTTTCAAGGATTTTTGAGGACTTAAGCCTCAACTATCCGTACAATGCTTGAACTTGAAAATGAGCATTTTCTAGGGTTTTTAAGCCACTATCTAGCCGTTTGCAAACTATCTACTTGTTCTCACATCAAATGATCTGATGGAGCCTTCTACTTCATACCATACCTAGGTAAGGCACTTACCTACCACCTTCAAAAGGAAATTTTCAAGAACTTGACACCTTTGCGGAATTATGTGCTCTGCACTTCTTGCTTTCCTAGCTGGGCACCATTCTGGCTCACCTAGGGCAAGATCTTTCCAACAGCTCCTGACCTTTCCCAACCCCTACAACCTACCATATGTACAAACATGGAGTCTAGGCACTATTCCCAAAGGGCCGTACAATTTGTACGGTGGGAAAGTGATCTAGCACTCCATTTCTTCAAAACTATCTGGTTCAGACCAGCAACAGGGTAAAAGTGAACTATTTACAAACTATGAATGGAAACGAATCAAAAAGACTAGAAAATGGCACACACAACTTGTATTCTATCAACACTACATCCTAAATGCAAGACAGTAATAGATTCAATCCATTTAAACCCTACTTTTAGATAGAAATCAGAAAATAACACACAAAAGCATTGTTTTCTTCAATCCACTAAGTGTTTACACAATATCAAGACTTCCAACTCCCCTCTCAGGTCAAGGCACACCTTAAATAGGGTCCCTCAATCAGTTATCTTCCTTGGTCGGACTTATTCAAGACCTAAAAGTAAGAGTTGTAAAACTCGCTATTTTTTCCAATTCTTGTTGATTGTTAGCAACCTAAGTAAGTTTAGTTCCTAAACCCATCCATCCTCTTCACTTCTTATTCTATTGATGACAATAGATCAATATTTATTCATAAACCTCAAATGCTAAATAAATTGTCAACATGACCTCAAAATAATAGAACAAAATAAAACTTCATTCTAGACTTCTTAAAAACCTAGTGTTTCCCAGGTGCTCCTGCACCACATTCATTGTCAAGTTTGTCAAATCAGTCAGTCTTTGTCATTTTTTTGAACTACGTTGTCTCTTCCCATTTGATACATAGGCAAGACTCATTTTTGAGTCCCCAAGACATTAGGTTAGTCATTTTAGGTTTGTCAAAATAAAATCATGATTCAATCTTTGGTCATCAAGACAAAGTCATTGGTCGTGTCAAAATACGAGGTCTCTATGTGCATGACGTAGGCAAGGCCATCTGTCGATGAGCCCCTAAGGCTGCACTAGGTTAGTCCATTAGGGTTCATGGCACTACACTGGCACACACGTCAAAAGTCTTCAAGTCAAGACAAATCATTTTCCAGATAGGAAAACTCCTAAAACAAAGTATGGCAACAAGTTATTCAAACATGACAATCACACCGGCATGTCAATATCAACATTTGGTCAACACAAGTCAACTCAGTTAACTTCAATCACATTTGGTGAAAACAAGTTACATTATCATAACCAGTCAAACTATCAACTCTCGATATCTTTCAGGTGTGTCCTTCTGAAGAAAAAAATCTATCATTTATGCCTTAGGATGTTTCCTTCCTAGGCATCGTCATTGTCATCTGACATTTTTGAGGGATCCTCTTGAAATTTAAGGATCACTCCTCTTGACATCGGTATTCTTTAGATGTGTCCTTCTAAAGAAAAATCTCTCTCATTCATGCCTTAGGATGTGTCCTTCCTAGGCATCATCATTATCATCTGACATTTTTGAGGGATCCTCTTAACATTTAATGATCACTCCTCTTGACATTGGTATCTTTTAGATGTGTCCTTCTGAAAAAAAACTGTCATTTGTGCCTTAGGATGTGTCCTTCCTAGGCATCATCACTGTCATTTCACTAGCATTCTAAGGGATCCCTTTTGATATTTAGGAATCAATCCTCTTGACATCAACACTATTCAGGATGTGTCCTTCCTGAATTTGGAAATCATCGACATTTCGTCATCTTGGCATCATCAAAACCTTGGCACCCTGGCATCTCGACATCATAAAACCAAACATCTTGACATTAAAACACTTGGCATCTAGACACACTTGGAAAAAACTTGACACTTGTCTTTGACTTTTTCATCATATTACTAGTTTTTCAGCGAGATCCCAACAACATGATTTAGAAAAATAGTGACATGTCATGATAATGGCTTTATTTTGTCTTTTTTGGCAATCATGCTACTAGTTTCTCAAGGATTTCCTTGTAACAAGATTTAGAGAAGCAACGATGTTTGATGACTTGTCTTTGTTGTCTTTATTTGTCCTTTTATGCTTGTGGTTGGTTATGACAAAAAGACTGGGGCAATTGTGCTCTTAGTATGAGTCATGATCATCCTTGTTTGTGATTGCTTGTCTTACATGATGGTACAACCTTGTACACCTTGATCTATGTCATATCATGGTGTTTGTTGGCCATTACAATAATTTTCCCAATGATGATTAAGAGCAATAAATATTAAAAGTCCTATGGTAAAGTTTTGAAGGATTTGGTCTAGGAACTAACATGCATCTCCTTCTATCTAGTCATCTTCTCTCGCACATCTCATGATGATATCCTATGATGTAAAAAAACATAAGTGCATACATAATCATATAGACATTGCATTAGGTCCACACATCATCATTAACATCATCATAAAATCATAAACATTGCATTACATATCGCATTTTACATAGTCATGCATTAGCATAATCATAAAACATGGCATCCATTCAAATAAATACATTATGCATATCATCATCATCCATGGCATAACATCAACATGATATATAAATAAACATTGCATTATCAGGGCATCACATCATAAGTAACCATCATAGGACATACATGACAAGACATATAAATAATACCATCATCCATCATAAATGCATAAATCCACATAGGCACCACATTACATACATCATAATGCATAAATCAAATAACATCACATAACACACATGTAGGCCGCATCATATATATAGCATTATCTCAAAAATAAATGTCATAGGATAGAGTCAAGAGATATCCCAAAAATAGAGCTCGTAGGCTTGATAGTCAATACATAAAGTGTCATAACATAAAGACTGAAACATGAATGTAGTAAGCATGGCCCTATGAAATTCTCTCCTCATCCCCTCACAGTGAAGAGTGTGGTGACTGAGGTCCTATGCCCGACACTAAGGTAATAGGTGGACCTGTAGTAACCTCTATCTATGAAATCAATGGAACTAACACTAATGGCATCATGTCCACGGTAACATGCATATGTGATGACACTGCAACATGACTCTATGAAGCTGAAGGATCTATCACTGGAGGTGGACCAAGTATTGATCTATGGCCTAAACCTGATGAACAATGTGAATGCCCTAACTTGTGACTGGAAGAGTGTCTATGATGAGACCTATGACTCGAAGTATACCCTAAAAAGGTCGAGCCCCCTACACTGCTCCAACTGCCACTGCCATTGCCACTCCCTGACCTACTACTGCTTCCTATCCTCATTTGTGTCCTAGTCAGGGTGGGATTTCTCATCTCAGCTGGTATGGCTTGCTCATATAACTACCTGTATCACCCAAGCTATACACTGACCTTGCCAAACTCCCATGCCAAATCTGTTGATGATCTTGTACATAGTCATGCAAACTTTGTACACCACTACACTGCCTCCTGCTAGCAGATCACTGCCTGATCCCGCTCTACCCGAACCACCTCTAACTCTGACTACAGTGCTCTAATCTAGGTGGCACTCTCATCCAATCTCCTTTGTAAGTCTACCACCCTCTAGTCTATCGTGGCATCATGGGGCAACATCGAGCTGGATGGTATCTCCTCATCTCCCTCCACCATCCTCCATCTTAGGAGCCTCTCGGCCTCATCCATAGTATCATCATCATCTCCGTCATCATCCTCCTTCTCTACAACCTACTCTCCACTGACTCCCTCATCCTGGGGCATATCAACCTCCATCTCAGCCTCTTATCGAACCACCTCCTCTCCAATCTCCTACTCCTCCTGCCTCTCCTCCTCATGCTCCTATCTCTCCTCCTGTCTGACCTCCTCCTCAGCCACATTCTCGTGACCTATATCTTCCTGCTCTTGCCTAGGCCCCTCCTCCTCTCTCTCCTCCTCCTCACCTGCCTCTGGGATGGAATCTAATTCCCCTCTCATTGCACATTGTCTCACCCTCCTGTCCTGCCTCCTACCATCTCTCCTCCATCTTCGACCATCCCCTTCATCATCCTTGTCATCTTCACCCCTGACTCCATCCCTACCTCCATATCTACCTCTGCCTCTGCCTCTGTTGTCATCTCTACCTTTGCCTCTGTCGCCATCTCTACCCCCTCATCTAGCTCATGGCACATGTAGTATCACCAATCTCCTGTCAATCAGCATTGGCCCATCTAGATTTGTCAGTGACACCAGTTGACGCACCTACCACCAAAAGTCATAATCCTCGGTCATCTCCAGATCTATGATCCCACCCCTCCATCCCCACTATTGCCCCATTAGACCATGAATTTGTTGCTCAGAAAATGGTATAGAAATAGTCAGAGCACAGGCTCCCTCCCTCGAGGATTTGGCATACTCATATGTGCCTACCGTTACACCCTACTGCTCTCCAATCTATCTTAGGACATGTTGTGGCAGATACATCTCTATGATGAGCTGACTTTGCACTATCCTCCCAATCAGATAACGATACTATTGGCAGTCTCTGTAGGGCCTCCAGATGAATGAAATCATGGTATCAATACGATGGTGCCACCAACCTGTCTCTCCAACCTTCATCTGTTGTAAAACACCGACATAGTAATAAGCATAAGGCATCCCCTCTGCAAGCTGTGGTTTCTAGATAAGAGGTCATAATATAGCCACATGCTCCCAAGCCCATATCATCAGAAGTGTCGTGCCACACCCAATGCTCTGTGCCCTCCTATAAGCCACCTCATGAAGCTGATGGTAGAGCATACCTAACAAACAAGGCCCCCAGGCATAAACTATCCTGTCTCACCTCATGCCCACTAGAACATCACTCCAACCAATGGGAAACTCATGTCTGTGGCAGTCAAGAATCAATATCTCACCGATCAATTTCACCAAAAATGCATCAAACTAGGCATAATGCTCCGCCATAAACTCCTAGCAGATCTCGTATCTCTCGATGCCGAGTCCTACACCCTGATCATGATAGTAGGTCATGAAGATCTGATAGCCATGTTGAGGGTCATAAATGATCCTCTCTCCTTGAATCGGCAAAAAGATAATACGGTAGACATCCTCCAACGTCACGGTAGGCTCTCCTGTTGACAAATGGAATGAGCATGTCTCAGAGTGCCATCTCTCACACAATGTAGTCAATAGTCCCCTATTTTCCCGAATAACAGGCATATAGGTAGCATAATACAAACCAAGCTGCATCAACTGTCATCACTCTTGTAGACTTAACTGATCTCAGAACTGCAAGGTCAATGGCCTGCTCTCTCGTGTATAGATTGGTGCTAGCTATCTCTACACATGATTAAACAATGCATCAATACCTTATGGACAATTTTCATTATCATCATTATAACTCAAAAGCATTTAAAAGTTGAAACCCATTAAAATCCACCTTAGTCAAATTCAAAGTCAAATGCGTCTCATTGACTACAAATGCGTTACGAAGAAGCGGTTGCATCACTTCGTACCTCAAATGTGTCATGAATAACCAACTGCGTCATTTTGTCCTGCACTTGCATCACATCAGAGCACTTCCATCATGATTTCTTGCACATACGTAACTTCCTTCAAATGCATTGCTCACACTAATGAATGCATCACAAAATGACATATGTGGTGTGAGAGATCTCGAATGCGGCATGATATTGCGAATGCATCACACTTTTTAGCAAATTTCTCACACATCCTTGGCCTAACCTAATTACCCCTTGCACTTGCATCGTGACGTAGCATATGCATTGAATGCAAAGTCAAATGCGGCTTATGTGCATGCATATGTGTCACAGTACATCTGTTGTTGACCCTAAAACTATACATTTTGCATGAAAAATGATAAAATGACAAAGTGGGATAGGGGTACATACTGCAGGCTCTAAACCCTCTAGCCACCTAAATGTCCGCACAATCTACCTATGATGCTTTGTGACTGGAATCACCATCCTCGCCGAAGTCCTCCTTGCTCTAAGCTCTCAAAATCACTAAGGTGAATAGTGAAAATGAATTGACTTTTACCCCTTTGTCAATCTATTTATAAAGTCAAAATGGCATTTGTCAATTAGGTTATTACTGGTGGCCCTTTTGACTAGCTTTGACCACAACTTTGGCTGCTCTAAACATGTTAGAATTTGAAACCGTCTGCACCATTGTCTTTTTGGTCATTAAATTGATTTGTCGGAACACCTTCCAAATTTTTTTGTCGCTAGCCCAAAATTTGAAATTTTCCTGAGGGGGAATCAATACTCTGTACCTTCATTGGTGCATGACTTTAACTTGTTTTCTTTGTCACAATGTGACATGCTACATTATGAAAAATAGGGGCAAAATGTAGACACGTAAAAATGACCTAGGCCTGCAAGCTCTATTTTTACCACTGTTATGTTAGCTAACATAATTATGACATTTTAATTATGTCCTCGGTCCATTTCCTACTATTAATTAATTAATTTATAATTGTTTAATTAATTCATATCTCTTTTATTCTTCATGATTATTAAATAAATAAATTATATTTATTTATTTAATACGTCTTTAATCGTCTAAATCTTCCCACAATTAAATAAATTTCTTAATTTATTTAATTACCTTCATTCATTTATGTCTTCTCGATTATTAAATAAATGAATTTTATTTATTTATTTAATATGTTACTAATTCTCATAATTAAGTGAATTTATTAATTTATTTAATTATCGCTCATAATCCTCTAAATTAAATAATTATCTTTAATTATTTAATTGCTAAATTTAACATTTCCCTCATTTTAAATAAATGAAATTATTTAAAATGATATCACATTCTTAATTGTCGGCATTTTGGTAAATAATCTGAAAAAGATTATTTATTATCACCTAAAATCCTTATTTTGAATTAATTTAATTCAAAAAGGTAATCTTCTTCCAAAAATCAAGTAATTGAGCAAATTCTTTATTTTCAAAATCTACTTTTCAGTCCAACTCTTATCTTCTTGATTTTTGGAATCTTACAAATCAAGCAATTTTTATCTTCTTGATTTTTGAAAATCTTTATCTTTTTAACTAATTATCATGTTTATTCTCGACCGCCGATTTGATTTTCTCAAATGACATCTCAACCACTCATTTAATGATTGTTCCCTAACCCTAAATATGGATTGTCACACTCAATCTTGACCTCTGATTTTAGGCTTTCATCAACTTTCAATCTCATATGTCTGTCCAAAATTGTATTTTCTATAAAATGACAATTTTTCTCACATTTTTTACTACTTACACTCATAATTACATGTCGCAACATTTATGATATTTTCATACTTGATTTCATTAAGTCTTAGGAATTTCTTGGCATAATCATTGGTCATAATCATAGGCATAGTCATCAAATCCTTAAAAAATTGTTTAGGACATTTGCATAGTCAAAGATTGCTCACAAACTTGATCTGAGGGCAACCTTTGTAGCAAGTTAGAGGGTGCTATGGAGGTGAATCATGGAAGCTTCACGAATTAGCTGGTATAATTATTTAATGTGTTTTTAGCTTTCATTGTACTTGATAGATTATTTGGGTTTATGGTTATTGATCTAATCATGCTAACCTTTACCTAAAATTTAACCCATTAATACACTATTTTTTATGTTCTTAATAGATTTTAGATTAGATACAACAACACAAAGACTCCTTTTGTGTTATGGATTGGTAAGACTCCTACTGTGAAGTATTTCAAGGTATTTGGAGGCAGATGTTATATTAAAAGAGATGATGAAAATCTTGGAAATTTTGATGCTAGATGTGATGAAGGAATATTTCTTAGATACTCTACTATTAGCAAAGCATACAAATGCTTTAATAAAAGAATGAGAAAGATTTTTGAAAGTGCTAATGTGAAAGTTGATGAAGAGATATGTAGACCTATTGACATAAGTGAAGTTGAACCTGATGATCCTATGTGTGGACATGTACCTGAGAAGAATAAGGAGAAGGAAGTAGAAGAAGAGAAAGAAGAACAAATGGCAGAAGAAGAAGAGAATGAGCTAGAACCTACCATTAAGACTTTGAGGTTTGTACATAAGAATCATCTGGAGGAACAAATAATTGGAGATAAAAGTGAAGGTGTGAAGACAAGAAGCAGAGTTACAACTGAGGTAAATCTATTTTTTCTCTCTAAAGTTGAACCTAAGTTTGTGAGCGAAGCATGTGAAGATGAGAGTTGGATGAAATCTATGAAAGAAAAGTTGCAATAGATAGAAAAGAATTAGACATGGGAAATAGTCTCTAGGCCTATGAATAAAAAAGTGATTGGCTCAAAATGGGTGTTCTGGAATAAATTAAATGAAAGTGGAGAAGCTGTAAGAAATAAGGCAAGACTTTTATGAAATATATATTAACAAGTTGAAGGTATAGATTTTGAAGAGACATTTTACCCTATGGCTAGAATGGAAGATATTAGGATGTTTTTGGAATTTTCTACCCACAGGGACTTCAAAGTATATCAGATGGATGTTAAGTCAACATTTCTAAATGGTGAATTGGAGGAAGAAGTGTATATGGAACAACTTGAAGGGTTTCAATTATCTAACAAATCAGACATGGTTTGTAAGTTGAATAAGGTGTTTTATGGACTAAAGAAAGCTCCCAAAGCTTGGTATGCAGGATTGGATAGATACCTGACAAAGCAATGATTCAACAAAGGTTCTGCTGACATCAATATTTACTTCAAACTGTAAGGTAACAAAATGTTGATAGTAGTTGTATATGTTGATGATATCATTTTTGGTGGAAATAAAGGCATGTGTAAAAGTTTGATGTAGAGATGCAAAAATAATTTGAGATGTCTATGATTAGTGAATTGAATTTATTCCTTGGCCTACAAGTGAATCAAACTAATAAAGGGATATTCATTTCACAATTTAAGTATGTAAAAGAGTTGTTGAAGAAGTTTGGGATGGATGATTCAAAACCGGTTTGTATTCCTATGGTAATCTGATGTAAACTGAGCAAAGATGATCAATCTGCTAAGATTGATAAGAGAAAATATAGATCTATGATTGGCAGACTATTGTATCTTACTAGACCAAATATTATGCATGTAGTATGTGTAGTTGCTATATTCCAAGAAGATCCTAAAGAAGAACATGTTATAACTCTAAAGAGGATATTTAGATATCTTAAAGTTACACCAGATTATGGATCATGGTACCCTAAGAGTGATGATTTCACCCTGAATGCTTATACCAATGTTGATTAGGCAGGATGTGTAAATGACTAGAAGAGTACCAGTGGTGGTGCTTTATTTCTTTGTGGAAGATTAGTTTCACGGTTGAGTAAAAAGCAAGACTCAATTTCTTTATCCACTATAGAGGTAGAATATATTGTTGTAGCATCCTGCTACACATAGGTTTTGTGGATGAAGAAAACTCTAAAATACATTGGAGTGATATGTGATGAGCCTATTTCTATTTTCTATGACAACACAACTACAATAAAAATTTCAAAGAACACAGTTATGCATTCAAGAAAAAAACACATATCTATCAAATATCATTTCCTGAGAGAAAAAGTGTTGGAGAATGAAGTCAGATTGGAGTATGTGACCATAAAGGACCAAATTGCATACATATTTACTAAGGCTCTTCTGAAGGATTTTTTTAGCATCTTTGGGAGATGTTGGGGGTCATTGGCCCTTTAAACTAAGTGCACATGAAGGCACATCAGTCTAGTGAATTTAGAGATTCTTTATTTATCTAAACTGATAAATGGGTCCACTTTGCAGGGGAGTAGAAAAGGTTTTCATTGCTATAGTATGAGTTCACTCCTAAGTGGGAGTGATCAGATTTGTTGGTCTTTGCCATTGATGTCAAAGGGGGAGAGAAAGTCATGTGAAAAATAGTTGCAGAGGAAGAGAAGGTGTTCTCCTAGGATATTGTGAAGGATGTTGTCTTTGATGGTTTTTCACATCATGTGTTACCATCAATAACAAAGGGGCAGATTGCTGCAAGTATGAGCTAGTCTGGTGGTGTTGTCATTAATGTTGTCATTGATGTCAACGCAGTTCAATATGTTGTAGATTGTACATGTATAGCTGAGATGTTGTTGAGATGTTTTGAGTACATGGATCTATCTTTATGTTGTTGTAGATGTGTTGTGTTGATGAGTTTCCAAGTGCTTTTGTGAAAATTAATAAAGAAGAGAAGTCAGAGTGATGAATGTGTTCAGAATGTGTCCCGGTATGTGTTGTGTGTTTCTCCTATGTTGATCCTATGCTTGTGCAGATCTAAATATTTGATAATGGTGATTTTGTGGTGATATATCCTAAGTTTTAGCTTCTAGTGTGATAGTGCATGAAAGTTATGTTCACCCCGGTGTGTGAATTATTTTGGAAATGTTGATCTTCTATGGACTAAGAGAAATGTTTATGCTCCGTAGTCCTCTGTTTTTTCGTTTTAGATCTTGTGGATATGGGATATATCTTGAGTTGGTGCTCTTTGGGTTTTGGCAAATAAGGTTGAATTTTGGTGATCCAAAAGTCATGTTTCAATGTTTCAGTATGGGTTTGCACAGTCTAGATGAACTAGTGAAAGGTGTTCAGAGTTTGAAGCATATTGCATTTGTTGCAGATGTATCTAAAGAAATTTGAGATGCATTTTTGCCACATAATGATGCATGTTGCAACATCTTCTTTTCATCTTCTTGTTGGGAAGCATGTACAATAATGTTCATTTGTGTTTTAATTAGGTTTGGCCGACTTGGTGTTTACAGTTCATTCAAAGAATAAAATTAAATTGAGGAAGTGCATGGTTGATCTGAGACATTATTTTTGGTACTAGTTAAATGTTTTATTGGTCCAATTTCATTCCTTTCCATCGTGGGAATGTTGAGTTTCTGACCCAATTTGAATTTATAAAATGAGGTATTTGTAGCCAACCTTGGAGAAAGTTTCTAAGGTTGAGGATGGTATAAAACCAAGTTTAATTATGAAGATTTGTATGATAGTGTGATGCAAAGTGATGGAAATAAGCCAAAAATCATAAGAGCAGAAGTGTGTGTGTGTGAGTGAGTTGAGACAACAATACTTCATTGTGTTGGATTCCTGAAGGTAGTGAGCTAAAGGTTTCTGCAATCCTTATTCAAAGTTGCAGATGTGTGTTAATTGTAGTAGTGGATCTTTTGTTCTCTTTTATCTCTATAGGTAGTGAGCCTCCCTATTGGACATTAATTCCTTTCTATAGGTAGTGAGCCTTTGTACTTGGATAGTGAGTCCTCTTCTAGGGAGTGAGCCCTTGACAGTGAGCCTTTGTATTTAGTTTTATAATCTTTTATATTGTGAGTTAACCCTCACTGTGGCTTTTCCCTTATTGGGTTTTCCACATAAAAATGTGGTGTTCATTGTGTCGATTTAATTTATGTTATTTTTGTTTCATGCTCTTACTTAATAATAGAATAGTGTGGTTGTGAAATTGATAAGTGTTGAAGTCTTAAGTTTGAATTTTGTGACAACTAGTTCACCACCTGTCTCAATTGTCCTGTGTCTTTTTAACACCCTTAACAAAAAACTCAAACTGTCAACAACCAAGTAGCAATTGTTAAAACTATAGTTCCCTTTAGTTATGGAGATCCAAAAGGATAATTCACACCTTTACCAGATACCCTTCATAACATAATGTCCCAAATTTTACCACAATAAATGATTACCTTTCCTACCATCAAAGCACCTGATCCTACTAAGAATTTACCTTCAAACTTAAAATCAAATTTGTATTACCATTATCATCTAAAAAGTGGACATGACATAGAACATTGCAAGCATCTTGAGTGCATTGTGCAAGACCTCATTGATTCCACCTGTCTATCCATTGCAGGTGTTAATGATCAAGGTAATAAATCTATTCCCCTCCAAATCAAAACAAATTTTCACCAATCCAATGACCAAACATAATATTTCAATTGTCAAAGCTAGTGAAACTACAAAGAATGATGTGATGAATGTTGCTAATGAACATCCTGATCCTATCCCACATATTACCCATGTTAATCCTATGGATGAAATGGTAGGTGTGATAGACATTATCCCTCGTAAGGGCCAACCTAAGAAATATTTTGATATTGCTTTCTTCTCTAAGGATATAATTAAAAATCTACCCAATGGTCCTCTTTACACAACTGGTCATATCTATGACAAGCCCACTAATGGGATATTAATAGATCCCGCCTATGGAGAGAATGTGATCACTGAGTAATTTTTATTATTATATGAACTTTATCAAGATGACTATGATAAACCAAAATAATGGATCAAGACGCATAATGGTTTTTCTTGCCCTATGATAGGACTGATTGTCCTTCCATTACAAATAGGACCAGAAAAATTAGATGTCACATTCTCCATCATCCCACAGTCGGACTAGTTTCATTTGAGGCTAGGCCATCCATGACTTCACTTGATGAAAGTTGTCCCTTCGGTTATACAAAAATGCTTAAAATTTCCATTTGAAAATGAAATATTCACTATCCACCATAGCAACTCTAACCCCTTGTCTTCCAAAGGAAAATTTTCCTTAGAATCCTTTTGGCCTGAGCCCATGGAACCTATAATTCCTAGACAAGACTTATTTTTCATAGCTTACCAAAAATTCAAAGCAAATAAAATAGCAGAATTGTCTCTTCGTCACATGTCCCCATCTACTTCCAACACTCCCATCCTAGATGAAACCATGCTTCAACCCGAACAAGAACCAACCAATCCAGACCAAAAAAAACTAGAAAATTTCCCTACCTTGTCCAAAATACTAAGAGATAATGAAAGAAACTCTGTCATGCCTCCTCGAATAAAATAATTTTACAAGGAAAAGGAGAACTGGATGACCAACCTCCCATGGTTCCTTCAATTCCTCCCCTTAGGGAAGAAAATCAACCTATGGTTGACCATCCCACTCCTTAAAAAATGCAACTTGATAACAAAACTAAAAGAAACAAAGGTGCTAGGGAGCGTAGGCGTAGACGTCATGCCCTTGCTCGCAAGTTACATGAAGAAGTAAAAAAAGAAAATCAAAATCCACACTTGATAGAAGTATTGCATGATGACCCTCCTCTCGAACCAAATCAAAACAATCCAATACAACAATCACAAAAAGAGTTACATTCTTCACTCGACTATCATTCTTCCTTCTATTGTGGGTGATCCCATAATAGTGGTTTACAATTTTTGGCCAAACTAGACATTGAAATAATTTTTTCTAACTATATCTTCACTTTCAGGCACCTATAGTGGCTAAATCGTGAGGAATTTGAAGATGATGCAAACTAGAGTTTTGTGGCATTTTTTCTATAGATTATAAATATATTTTTTTCAAAAATTTTGGAACTAGATTGCACTTCTTTTTCCATCTCCCTCAAAAACTAGTTTTTTTCAAAAAACAACATTTTTAAAAAGTGACGCTCACCGTATAATGCATAACTTTTTTTCCATGAAGGATAAAATTTTAATTCTTTCAAATTTATATTTTTAAATCCAATATCTAGTGCTTACACTTGGTTAGATATTTTTTATTGAATATTTTTCTTTAATCAAGTTTTGAAGTCAAACCAATTACAATTAGACATAGTGCACCGTATAACATGTAACTTTTTTTTGTATGTATCAAAATTCAATTTATTTATTTTGTTGGATCAAGGACATCAATATATGGTGCACTCATATTTTCAAATTTTCTTTTTATAATCTTGACTAAGTGCACCAAGATGGTTCCCAAAAGGGGCTTAAGTGGCACTTTTAAAATAAGGAAATGCCGACCTTGGATGTGAAATTGAGGATAGTTACACTCAAAATTTTGAGATGGAACAAAACAAGGATCGAAGTGCTCTGAGTCTACTTTCTAAACTACTAATTTATTTTAAAAATGGTTGAGATTAAGTGGTTCAAAAGAGGGAAGTACACAAATTGGTTTTTTTTTTTTGTCAGAAAAACATAACATAACAACTCTTGTATGACCCTAGCGCGGTGAACATTTTTGTAGTATTTTTAAAATCACTATGGTTTGAAGTTCACTAACAGTATCTAGTTGATGCATGATTTTTATGATAATTTTTTAATGAATATTTAATTTTTTAATAATTTTCTAAGTGGGAACTTCATGAAAAGAAGAATTTTGGCCGTGCTCCCCCTACAAATTTTGGAAAATAATTGATTTTCTATAAAAAAAAACTTGTAGAATGGAGTCTAGTTTCTAAAAATGTAATTTATTTGAAATTTTGATGAACAATTAATTTATAACGAAAAAAACACCAAACATTGCTTTTTGGAAAAAAAAGAGACATACAAACAAAAGAAATTATGGATGAAAGGCTTAGCATTGTAAGAAAGTGAAAAAAATTACATTGTTGGATAGCTAAGAGAGAACCTAACATTACCCATGTGTTCGATTTTGTCGATATTGAACCAGATGCAATCCTAATGGTGAGCATGAACCCAATTATGTGAAAAATTGTAGAATTTGCAAAAACATGCCTCTGACCTCGTTGGGAATGCCCTCCAAGCCTTTGGGTTGGTATTCCAAGGAAAATACTATTAATTTTTTCTTTGTTTTTAACATGAAATAACGCGAGTGCATTATAATGCAGTTGCATTATGAGTTTTCAAACTCCTTTTGAAAAGTGGCCACAAAATTGCTACCCAACTTGATGCACCCACCCGTTCTATTTTTCCACGTGTAGAACAAAGAGCTTGATTTTTGGTGAAAAACCTACATTCACAAGAAATAAAAAATAAATATAATAATCAAATTAAATTTTATGAAAATTATACTTTTTTGGAAGCTTATAATAAGGACTACATACTTACAATTTTTGTTTTAAATGAATTCATTTGATCCCCCAAAAGGTAAATCAAAAGTGGTTTTTTATCAACATGTTGATAGGTGTAAAGGAGACTCTGTTATAGGTATGGTTTAAAACTAGCGGGGTTCTATCCAAGGGGGATTGGTCTAAGGTAGTTTGATCAAACCCTCTTCAATTGGAATCCTTTAAATGGAACTTTTCAAGGCTTAAATCATTAAATGTTTTCTAAAAATATATGATTTCAACAAAAATCAGGATCTCCCAGAAAGTGTAAACCACTATTGTGGCAGTACCCTTGTGATTAATTTGGATGACGATGACAAGATCGCTAAAATCGACGAAGAGGTGCATAATGATTTGAACACATTATTTTCCTCTTTGATGAGCTTAAATGATAAATCTCTTATAAAGAGTGTTCAACCTGGTGCTTCCCCTAGTTTGAAACTTGCTCTTGTCCCTCCAACCAGTTGCCTGCCCAAGGCATATCATGAACATGACTTGGAGGTGGATGATTTGCTAGATGGTTGACTTGAATTTTACTTACTAGTCTTTTACACTTTTATTTTCTTTTCTTTTTCTTTTGCATGTGTGTAATGTGATCCCTTGTGATGTTTTGTTTGATGGTCCCTCTTTGTGACATTCCTTTATTTGTATCTTCATTCTTCTCTATCTCATGCATTGTTTTCGCCTTATTATTTTGTCTTTACTTGTGTTTTCCTTTTGGGGATGACACAAGGGATTGAGACATTCATGTCTCTTTCATGTTGACCCAAAAGTCTTTTCTTTTTCTTTTCCTTTTCTTTTGTCTTTTTTTTGTCTTTTCCTTTTAGGGATGACACAAGGCATTGAGACATTCATGTCTCTTTCATTTTGACCCAAAATGATTTTATTTTTATTTTCCTTTTCTTTTTTCTTTTTCTTGTGTTATCCTTTTGGGGATGACGCAAGGAATTCAGACACTCATGTCTCCTTCATGTTGACCCAAAATATTTTACTTTTTCATTTGGCTTTTGTTTTCCTTTTGGAGATGATGCAAAGTGTCAAGAAACCCTATGTCTTTTCCATGATGACCCAAACAGTTCTTTCTTTTTCTTTATTTTTGATTTCTTTGTGTCATTCTTTCAGTTCTATGTATTTTGGGGATGATGAAAGTTTTGAGCTCTCTAAATAACATTGCAGCAAAGAACATACTAACCCCAAATCCATAGATCCATTATGTGTTTGGTGTTTTCATTTTGGGAGAAACTAATTTATTTTCTCTTTCATTTCCTTCACATGATGCAACCTTACTCGGAAACATATGACTTGGAATAAGGCTTTCCAAGCTGGCTCTCATGTCTTTCTTTTCGTTCACATTTTTCATTTGCTACTTTAAAGTAATTGCTCATAGTATGGTGTGTAGAAATTTACTTAAAGTGGGGGCAAAATTTGGGATTATTCTTTTGCATTTTTTCCTTTTCTTGGTTCTTAGTGCAATTTTCTTACTTCATACAATGCGTTTTGTCACTTTGTGGATGACATTGGGTATAATGTCCTTCATGAGTGTGATCTATCTTAGCATATTACATTCTATAAACATTGAAAAATTTCCTAATCAATGCCATACACTTGAATCGAATTTATTAACATCATTTCATCTTTATCCATCTCTGGAAATGGAAAAAGTATCCCTTTTTGCTTGCTTGATTTGGGATTAATTGACAACAAATTGGACATAATGAGGCCTTGATTTGGTGTTGTGAGGTGTTTTACACATCCACACTAGGTCGTGGACCCTTGCAAACTGAATAAATTGCATTTAACAATGTCTTATAAAGGTGTTGTAAAGTGTTGCAAGAGAATTTCACACCTCTAGACTCAATGAGCCCATTTTCCCTTAATTCAACATGATAAAATGTATTTAATTGCATTTTCACATCAACATAGAAGGCTTGTAAAATAAAATTAATGTGAATCTAGTGTTGTAATGTGTCTTACACATTCACATTGGATGTTGTGCCTTCCTAGGCTAAGTGGACCTCATTTTAGTGTTGTAAAGTGTATTTAATCACACTTTCACATTGAATTGTGTGTCCCAAGTCCTAATTGACATTTACATCATCACTAATAGGCCCCTATTATCCCATATTGTGCATCTTGAGGCATAATTTGATCAAATGCCCGATGAAATAAACATAAGAGCTAAGATTTCTCATTCTCCACCATTTCAGTTGTCAAAAGGACACCTCTGGGACTAATTCGCCACCCTAGGTGAATGAGTCCACGCCAGGTGGGACTGATTCACCCAAGGTGGTGAATTAATCCCATTTGGGTTTTGAGCAAGAAATTTGGGAATTTAAGTTTTATTTCTCTTCATGTTAGCCTTGGGGATCCAATTAATGGAAAAATAAGATGAATTTCCTATAAATATAAGTATTTAAACCATAATTTACATCTCTTAACTCATTTTACAACTCATTCATTAGTTTTATTCCATCTCAATTCAAGCAAGCTGGGGTTTTACCATTCCAAGTCATTGAAGATCAAATTTCAGACATTCAAGGTTAAATTCTTCAACTTTTGTTGTAGAAATTCAAGATCAATCTTCATGGCAAGGCATTAAATCCATTGTTTCATGCTTTATTAAATTATGTCTTCATTTTGGTTTAGTTACCTACAAAGGGATTTGCCCATGGAAAACCCCCATGCTCTAACATCTAACATTTCTCCTTCTATTCTTGTGTGTTTGCAGATTTAGACATCTTGAAGGCTTGGAAATCATTAAATATCAAGTTACAAAGTTGTTGAAGACTTATTCTTGTTAACTAGGGAAAAATATGAACAAAAAGTCACTTTCGGGTCTAGAAATCAGACTTCCAGAGGTAGACACCTATCAAGAACCAAAGAGCAGACCAAGGGCTTCAATTTCCACCTTTGTATTTTCAAAAATTGAAAAGTGGACTAATTCACCATGGATGGGGAATGAGTTCCACTACTAGGCTAGAATAGGGTTTTTTGCATTTTTGGATACCCATTTGTTTGAAACGGGCTTCAAAACACTTTCCCAAATCTAGGATTAATTTGCCCAGAATGGTGAATGAGTCCTTGTAGGCCTAATTTCTAGCATCAGTTGCATTTCAGAAGTCATTTCCAATCTCCATCAAGATCTCAGGTGCACACTCTTCAATTTCGTCCATTTTTGTTACAATTTGAATTCATTTCTAGGTGTTTTTGCATATCACAATACGTTTTCCAACAAGTTGCAATTCATTAGTTTTCACTTAATAATCAATGTATTTCCTTAGTTTTCTACATTTAGAACATTAAATCTAGACACATTACACCCACATCACACCAATCCTTGAATGTTAAATATTTCATTTTGGACCATTCTTTCCCCTTTTAGGTGAAAAACTCTAGAAGGGCTAGAAAGACATTCGGTGCCAAAAATATTTGTTTACACCATCCTCTTTTCACTTAATTGATTTAATTAGCCTAGATAATTAATTAATTACATCATTTTCATCCATTTGGCCTAATTAATTAAATTGGGTTAATTCATCTCTTTTCACAATAACACTTCATCTGATTAAATTGAATAAATCAAAATATTTAATTTAATCTCCTAAGTCATCTTCTTTAATTAAATAACCCAATGTTATTTATTTAAATATCATTTCATCCCCCTCCCCCTATTTATTAAATCATCTAATTTAATAAATATCATCTAATTCCTCTAATCCACTAATTGCATAAATTAAACCTTGTTTAATTAGCAATTAAACTAATTATTCCTCTAATCAAAGGGAATATTCTTCTAGAATATTCTTTATCCTTTTTGCACAATTAAAACTTTTTTTAAATTTTAAAATTAAAATTTTTCCTCACCCTAAAGGAATATTCCCTTTCCTCCAACTCACTTAGCTTCAAAAACAAGTTAACCCTTTAACCTCCTAAGCAAGTTACCTTTGACCTGTGTGAGCAGGTCAAAAGTGTGTTTGCTTGAGGAAATTGTGAGCCTCTGATTAATCTTCATGTTGCATTCTCATTCGCTGATGAGAATCCATGATCCACGACTCTCATCTTCTTCATCCTAAACCGTTGATTGAGATTTTTGATCTCAACCATCCATTTTTCATTTTCTCTCCTATAAATATATCACTATTTGGAGATAAATGGATCCATTTTTTATTGCAAACTTATGTTGTTAAATTTACTCACATCCATACTTTCAATTTGCACACATTTAGCTTATTTTCAGTTTTTTTTATTTTCATAATAGCTTAGAGCATCAATTAATGGTTTCCATGGATCCATCTTAGTTTGTAAATAAATTAGGGTTTTTCAGGTTTTAGCTCATTTTTAGCTTAGATTAGCTTAGCAATTGCTTAATTAGATCATTTTTAGCATAAAATCAAGGTAACTTAGCTTGCATCATGTTCATGTTTAGCATGATTTAGGTTTTACATACATCAAACACCATGGTTTCATCGATTCTCTTCCATGGAACTGATTGAAACAAGCTCACTATCATAGGATTGGGAAAGGGCCATCAATCCACAACAATGCGACGCTAATTCCACAGTGGGATAAGTTTCAATGGATTAGAGTAGATGTTTTCTTTAAAGCTTTCATAAATTTAGCATGTTAGGTTTTTTGATAAAATGTTTACTTTCAATTTTGATTGATTGATCTTATTGAGATTTGAGTATTGGTGGCTCCATTATACTTCTATTCTTCATGGATCAAGTGTGATTCAACCCATACTGACAATCCTCGCATTGACATTCTAGCACTAGAAGGAGGGAAAACCGATATTTTAACCATTTCTTAGCTCGAAATCCATGTTCATGTTATTTTGTAGGTTGTAGTGATGCTCAAAACACAAACATCGATGCTATTTCAATAGTGTCACCATATAGCGACACCCAAGCAATTTGATACAGTGATGCATATTTAAATTTAAAGTATTGTGGATAAAAAATGATGACGCTCACCTTCACCAGACTGACACTTTTAAAGTTCAAATCGTGACACACTTGTTTACAGTGACACCCATCAAAACAACGACACAATCTTGCTCACTGGCCTTTTTGCAAAGTGACACTCAAATTCACCAAAGCGACATTGAAATTTTGAATTGGGATGCCATTGTGTGCAATGATGCTCAACCAAGGTAAGAAACTTCACATTTGTATTTTGACATGTGACTTAATTTCTTTTGATTGTCTGATCACTAATTGATGTCTAACTGTGTTTTCATTGTTAGACTAATAGGGTTTTGCAGGTTTTAAGGCATGGAGTGAAATTAAAGACCTTCTCTTCTATCTAAACATTTTATAATTGTAACTAGCATTCAATGCTTTGGGGTAATTATAACCCAATTTCATGATTTTTTTCTTTTAGTTTTAGGCAATGCACTAGTTTTCCATTGGGTTTAAAATGAACATTCAAAGTTGGATAAAAATGAACCCTCACATTACATCTTTCAATTGGGTTTAAAATTGAACAAGACAACTTCAGTTTTCAATTGGTCCTTAAAATTAACTCATTGTTGCTTTGAAGGATAAAATTGACAACTTTTTGTTTTGTTTTGTGGATTTCAAATTTGCTAGTGAATGTGTATGAAATTCTCTCATGCCATTTGGTGATCTTGAGAAATAGAAACATTCTCTAACACTTTGCAAAGTCACCTCCATCTTTCAATTTGGGTTTAAAATTTAACAACCATGCTAGTGTGAGAAAAGGAATAGCGTGTGTTCTCTCTTTGTGCATGCAAACAAAGATGATTGAACTATGGATGTACTTACTCACTATTTTTCACCTTTAGAGGGCCTACCTTGGTGGGAAAAAGTACTCACCCAAAGGGAATGACCCAAGAAGTAATGAGCATAAGCCAAGCTCTTCCAAACCACTACATAAATTTTTGGTTTTGATGAAAATCATAATCAATGAGAAGCGATGCATGATAGCTCTCCCCCAATATCTTTATGATGCGTAAAGCCCTTTTTCTAAGGGTTGAGAGACCTCTCACAAGGATTTTATCATTGCATCCCCTAAACTGGATGCCCTTATTATGAACCTTTGTGTAGTAGCCAAAAATCCCTAATATTTGTTGATGTAAGGAGGTTGGACCTCTGAAGTCGTCCCACATATTTGTAGTTCTTAGTAGAGATGAAAATATTTTCAAGGGAAATTCATGAGAACTTGAAGCTTGGTTGACCTGTAGAAGTGAGTGTCATGGAGGGGAGCCAATGTGGTCAAGCTTCTAATCATCCACTTTGAATAAGCGTAGTTGGAGAAATCCAAGTCTAGGAATACAACAAATATAGCCATTTCTATCCTAGGTTTGTAATTCTTGTGAGTCAGTTTAACACTTTGGTAGATTTCAAAATGATCCAAAAACAAACATTCACTATCCAAAATTTCAAACACTTTGGCTTAAATATGGACTTCTTGAGTTATCCTTGATATTACTGCTTGTCCTTGGGATTTATCCTTAGCAATTTCTAAATATCTTTACATTAATCTCAAACCCATAGTTATCAAAGATGACATAGGAAATTGTGGCTTTAACCTCATGATTCTCACGAAATGGACATTGTGAAAGTTATGATGTTTTTGACATAAAAATCTAGTTTTAAAACATAATCAAGACAAGTGTTTGTGGTAAAATAAATTCACCTGAGTAAAGATAAATTGACAAATGAACCCCACATGACTATTTGGAGACCGATTGCTCCCATTGAAAAACCTAATCTCCCAGGTGCTATAATTCAGCCAAACTTTGAATTCATAAATAGTGAAAAAACATATCTCATTAGTAGTTTGAGAACCTTCATTTTTGAAAACAAGGAAACAAACTCATAGTGGAGAAATGTAGCAACCATTTTAGATGAAGAAGAGAAACACACTAATATTGAGGCTGGAAGGCCCCTATTACCACCACCTGCGTGGCAATAAATATCTTCCTTTCTTCCATAAACTTAAATTTTTTCTCCATGATCTCACAAAAAATTAGGATTCCTAAGCCAAGGTCTACATGTCCTCATTTTAGACTTAGGCATGTCACTCCAAAAGCCCTTAAGAAACCCCTTCATGTAGTTCACAAAAACAAAAACAAGCTGGTAGCAAACTTTTATCTATAGATCACTTCAAGGTATAGTATAGAATTGTTTGCATTCTTTTGGAGTTAAAATCCTAGTATTTTTCACTATACTCAACTTCTCTAAATGATTCATAAAATAGTTAAACTCTATAGAGGAAAATCTCTAGAATTTCCCTTTAGACGTAGGAATCATAGAACAAAATATAGTCAAAAGTGGGCTTCCATATTTTACCACAACTATTACACTTTATTGAGAAACTTTTGTGCCTGACATAGGAGAGCGCCCGAACATGTTTGAACATTCCCCTTTGTCCTCTCATTTTCTAGGCTTTGAACATTTTAGAGGTCTAGCATCATTCTCACTACCTTAGTCTTTGTCAAAACAAAAGGTTCACTTTAGGTCAAAATTGAGTCCAACATTTCATTCACCCTTTCATCACACTTCATCCTTCACCTCATCCATCTTTACAAAATTTTAAATACACCAACACTTTGGGACTTAAAACATCAAACCAACTTGCTACCTTAGCAATTTTTTATGTGAAATGTATCCTTTTCCATGCACTTAGTTGAGATAGTTATCATCTTTGAACTAGTTTATCTTGAAGGTCACAAATCTACCCTAAATATTTATAAATTCATTATCATCCTTTATTCCAACATCACAACATCAAACTTAAGTCAAAAGTGATGTCCCAAATCGCTTGAAAATATAACTTCCCACATCACCCATCTTTTCATCCCACATTACCATCATTGCTCCCAAAAGACTTATAGCATCCCTTTTACCTAGGTTTGAGTCAACTAGAGAGTTCAAACATTACAAAACTCAACATAGATCTCCCATAGTTGACACCAAATTTATGGTAAAGACGAGATCACAACACAATAGAATCATGGAAAAAGAAAAAGTTGCATTTACCTCAAGTGATCTAAATCCTTTAGAATTTGATCCTAGAAGTCATGTTACACCATCACAATGTCCATCATCTCCTTTACGAACATACAAAATTGAAGATTTCACAAACAACCCATTTGAGCTCACTAGTGAAGAACTTTTAGAACATCAACTTTTTGAAAGTGTAGCTCCTATCTCCCCAACATTTGTAGCACAAAGTTTCACACCGTATTTCACAACTCCATCACAAGGGATAAGTCAAACATACATACCTAGTCTTGCAACTAGCCTTGTTAAATATTTTGGTCACACCTTACCATTTGAAACTAATACACTTGTGGGTACTCTTGTAACTAATCCTCCACCTCCCACTACTATTTGGACACCTACCTTCAGTGCTCCTCCCATTCCTGAGGATCCAAAATAACTACATACTCTGCTTGAACTTCACTATTCAACCACCACTTTGACATTTTCGGGACAACCTTCTTCATCCACAGCTATGAGTACTACAAGTATACCTACAATCACACAAAGTGATATAGACCAAAAATCTCAAAACAACACACTAGGGAATGTCAATACCATATCACAAAATCAACCCTCAACACATATAGGGACATCCTTATCAAACCCCTTGGTGGGTTCATCCATTCCATCTACCATTACCACATCATCTCCTATAAATCCACTTCAAAGAAATCCCTTAGTTATAAGTTCTATCAATCTTAGAAGTACCTTGATCACGAATCCTTTATTTACATCTTTTGCACAAGACAATCCTCAAAATATAGGACAAGGGAATCTTTTCAATCAATGGACTCATGTTCCTATTGTGTCATTTCCATTGCAAAATTTAATGACATTATCCTTTCCAATAGCTCCCTTTTCTATGCCAAATCAATCAAGACATCAAACATACATTCCTCCACCTAATTATACCATATTGCAAGGAATGTTAAACCAAGGGAATCCTCCACCTTTCACCAGCAATCCAGTAATCACTCAACACATAAACATCCCTAATCATTCATAGATGTCTCAACAACCACCTGATCCCACATTGCAAGTACATGCCCTAGCTTTACAACAAGCACACTAAACTTACCAACAAGCCATGCAACAACAACAACAACAACAAGCAACGCTAGCACAAGTAGCCTTATCACAACAACAACATCAAGATCAACAAGCAACCTTAGCACAACAAAAAAATCAAGCTCAACAAGTAGCCCTAGCACAACAACAACATCAAGCTCAACAAGTAACCTTAGCATAACAACAACAACAACAAGTGACCATTGCCCAACAAGCTCAACAAGAAACTTTAGCATCACAACAAGCCATGTAACAACAATAAGCACAACAAGTAGCTTTATTAGCATAGCAACAACAACAAGCCCTAGTCACACAACAACAACAACAAGCTCAATAAAAATCCTTAATAGCTCAGCAATATGCCCAACAACAACAATGAGGATCCCATTTTCCTCATACAAACATCATCAGGAACATATTAATCACTCTCACAAAATCACACACCTTCATACACCCCATATAATTGATCTCTCATCACATCATATGTTCCTCCACCCAATCTATAAGACAATCTCACATCACAATTGAAAGAACTCTCATAAGAAATGCAAGACCTTCGCATGGGAAAGACAAAGAAACCTCATACACATAACTTGTGTCCTTACCCATTTGATCAAAACATAACAATGGTACCATTCTCTCTTGGTTTTGAAATCCTCAAATTTGACAAATACAGAGGGGGAGGAAGTCATGTTGACCATATCAGAGAATTCAACATCATGTGCATGAAAGTGGCTTACAATGATTCATATATAATGCACCTCTTCCCTTGAAGTTTAATAGGTACTTCTATGGACTAGTTTTCTCATTTTCCTCTTGGTATCAAATTTTTTCAAGAAATCACTGACAAATTCATCAATTACTTCTCCTTCAATCTTGACATGGATGTTAGTCTAGAAGATTTATACACTCAAAAAAAATATAGGGGAAACCTTCACTAATTTCTTAAAATGATGGAGACAAAGAGCTAGTAAAAGCAAGTGGCCTCTTCCTTACAAACAAAAAGTGGGAATCATTATAGCCAACCTTGATCTAAATATATCATTCCAATTGAAAATGCAATGTATCACATCCTATGACGAGCTTGTTCCAAGATCCCTAAACATTGAAAGAGCCTTAATCTCACAAGGAAATACTCAAGTGTAGAAAGAAAACCATCTTTCAACTAGTTCAAATGAGAAACCTCGTGTATGGGCTAAGAACAAAAATGTAACAAGGGACAGTGTAGTAGATGCTAAGTTCATATTAAGTGCTCCAAGACCCAACAAAAATCAAGTTGATAACATCAAACCAACTGTGCAACAAATGGTACCACCTCAAAAAAATTAGATCAATAACACCAACATGCAACCATGGAAAACTAGTAACAAGAATAACTACCCCAAATGAAAGTACACACAATTATCAGAACCCATCAAGAGAATCATGAAGAAAATGGTAGAGTCAAACTTGATGAAACTTCATAACTTTGAAAACTACCAAGAACCAAAATAAAAGCCATCCTGGTACAACGAGTGTGATCTCTATGACTTTCATAAAATTAAAGGACATAAAACAACAAACTACATGAAACTCAAGAATATCATCCAAGATCTCATATAGAATGATACCATATTGGTTGAGGTACTAGCTAGAAACCAGGATCTCAAGATATAAAAGAACCCTATTCCTAATCATAACAAAGCTAACAATAATGGAAAAGTTAAGGATTACACCAATGTTCAACATACTTATTCCAATGTATTGGCCTCCTATGATAGTGTTATCACTATTGTCACCATCAAGGGAGCTAGTACAGAATGTGGAGTCACCACATGACATGGAAAAATAACTGTTCAAGGAGCTATCCCAACTCAATCTAGGACACAACCTACTTTTCCCACATCTAATCCTAGCAAGTACAATCTGGTAGATTAGCTTAAACAGTCCCCTTCTCAAATATCAATTTTTGAACTCTTGAAATTATCTCCTACACATAGGGAAATACTAGAAAAATCTTTGTCTGAGTCATTTGTTCCTAAGAACATTGATACCGATCAATTTCAAGCTATGGTAGTGCATATCACTAGCCATCTTCTCACCTTATCCAAACAATATTTACCATCGCAACAATCTCATAACCATTCTTTACACCTTGAGGCTTTCATCCATAAAAACAAGGTTAAAAGAGTCTTGGTAGATGGAGGTGTTGGTCTAAACATTTGCACCCTGTAGTTAATCAAACATCTAGGCTATTTAGAAGATAATATTGAGAATATAAAGAGTACCACCATGAGAGCATATGATGACCAAGAACGGGTATCACAAGGAATCATAGCACTCCCTATCCAAGTTGGACCTCTTATTGTAGAAACTACATGCCAAGTACTTGATCTTGATCTTCCCTATAACATACTACTTCATAGACCTTGGATCCATGCTTTGAAAGCTGTAGCCTCAACCTATCATCAATGTGTGAAGTTACCTTATGAGGGTAGAGAAATCACTATCCATGGGGATCCTGAGCCTTTCTACTACTACAAAATCCTTGAATCCAATTTTTATAAGATCCCAAAATACCTAAAAATGATGAAGGACCTACACCATCAAGCTCATTTGTTGACCCAACATCTCTAGCCTCTACCTCATCACCACAAATACCAATTATGAAAAGCATCCCGATGTCAAAGCAATAATCCAAGATGATGGTTGTGGAAGCTAAAAAATATTGAAAGATACCTTTGTCTTAGGAGAATTACCTATTTCTCCTCAAACTATTGGAAAACTGACATCTAGCACCAAATAACTAGAAACAATCAAGATGGAAGCTACTACCTTCACCAAGTGGGGAGATTTGAATCAAGAAGACATCCATGAGCAAGATATCTCTAAACTCCTATATCAAGATGAATGACCTATTCCTGTTCTTCGCATGGAAGATGACAACAAAGTCCATAGCTAATACAAAGCATGGGATATAACAAGGATGAGAAGCTAGGACAAAAAGACAATGGTTTACTAGAAGCCATCGTTCCTAAGAAATGACTAAAAAATCTTGGCTTAGCTTGTACTACTAGAAATTTCACACTTATTGGAAAAGGTATTTTTTCTAAATGAGTTGAGGATTTGTCTTGGTCACCTACATTCTAGGATACTACCTTAGATGACTTTCCTCTCGATATTGCTGATGTATTTGAAAATAACACCCTCTTCATGATATCCATAACATCCTTCATCTCAAACAATCAACCAACTAAAATATTCCTAGTATACCCACAACTCATTGACATGGACCAACAAGGACCACTCATTCTAGATTTATTAGAAAATGATTAACTGATCTCAGAGTTCATGGGACTACAAAAAAACTTATCATGGGTAGATCACAAAGCAAGATTTGACCTAGAGCTCAATATGGGGGAATACTATGGGGAGATGATTGAATCCTTTAGTCACAAAATAAATGAAATGCAATTTACATGTAGATCCTTGAGTGAAAACCACCTAATGGCACTCAATGATCCCAAAATAGTAAAAAAAAAAGGATGCATTCGAAGGTGTAAACCTCCCTGAAGTTCCCAAGGATGTGATATTCAATCTCTCCCTTAGTGAAATGCATCCAAAGAAGTCAGTGGTATTAGCAGAAAAGGCTACACTAGTCAATGTGGGAATAGAAGAACCTAAGATCACCTTCTATGTTGAATCTTAGTTAGATGAAGAATAAAATAGCCTTGCAACATTTTTTAAAGAGAGAAGAGCTAAATTTTAATGGTCATACATAGATATGCCTGGCCTTGATCTGGAAGTTGTTGTACATCACTTAGCAATTTATCCTGATGCCAAACCAATCAAGCAAAAATTAAGGAAGATGCACCCTAAGATAGCACTCTTGGTTAAACTAGAACTAAAAAAGCTTCTTGGCATTGGATTCATCTAACTGATAGATTATCCTGAGTGGATTTCAAACTTGGTACCAGTCTCAAAACCCACTAGGGGCATTAGAATATGCACTGATTTTAGATATTTAAACAACGCATGTCTGAAGGATGATTTCCCTCTTCCAAACATTGATCTCATTATGGATTTAATAGTTGGGCATGAAATTTTGCTGATCATGGATGGCTTTTCAAGCTACAACCAAATCATAATCGCCAAATAATATCAACATAAAACTTCCTTTACTTGTCCATGGGGAACCTACTACTAGAATGTAATGCCATTTGGGTTGAAGAATGCAAGAGATGCCTATCAAAGAGCAATGACCCTCATCTTTCATGACATGATCCAAAAAATAGTTGAAGATTATGTGGATGATATTTTGGCTAAATCAAAGAAAAGTAGTGAGCATATACAAGTTCTAGGACCTATCTTTGATAGACTTAAATAATACAAGGTAAGACTAATCCAAAAAAGTGTGTGTTCGGGGTCACCTCAGAGAAAATTCTTGGCTTCATCATTTCACAAAGAGGGATATAAATTGATCCAGCAAAGGTAAGAGCTATCCTAGACATGGAACTACCACAAACATTGAAATAGATGAGAAGATTAAAAGGAAGATTGTAGTCCATCAGAAGGTTCATAGATCAACTATCAGATAAGAGTCATCCCTTTTCGCATCTTCTCCATAAAGGGATAACTTACAGATGGGATGAAAAATGTGATAAATATTTTGAGTAGATCAAGGATTATTTACTAACACCTCCAGTAAACATGCCACCAATGCCAAACAAGCCACTAATCCTGTATATCTCAACAACATCAGCAACACTAGGAGCTCTTTTAGCACAACATGATGAGAATGGAAAAGAAAGAGCCATATATTACATCAATAGAACCTTGGTAGGCTAGGAGATGAACTATTCACCCATTGAGAAAGCATGCCCAACAGTAGTATCCGCTTCACAAAAGTTCAGGAATTACATGTTGTCACACCAAATCAATCTCATCACAAAGATTGATCCATTAAAATATCTGTTATCCAAAGCAACTCTCATGGGACGAATGGCTAAATGGGTAATGATCTTGATCGAGTTTGACATAGAGTATGTGGAGCACAAGGAAATCAATGGACAAGTGATAGTAGACTAGCTAGTAGAAGCACCCATCTATGATGAGAACCCTTTAATATCTAAGTTCCCTGATGAATCAATGTTCCTTATTAATCTCACAACTCAGAGGAAGGTTTACTTTGATGGATTGCTCACCCAAAATGGATTAGGAGACAACATTATTTTCATCACCCCTCAAGGTGATTGCATCCAAAAGTCTTACAGGCTATCATTTCCATGTACCAATAATATTGTTGAGTATGAAGGGTTGATAATAGGTATCAAGATAATAGTTCAGTGGCATATACAATAGATGAAAGTCTATGGAGGCTCACAACTGGTTATCAACCAAGTTAGTGATGACTATCAAACCAAAGATGACAAGCTCACCCCTTCAAGAAGATGGTCGACAACCTCAAAGATATTTTTATAGAAATAACATTTGAGCACATTCCTCACATGAACAATAGAGCATTAAACACCATAGCAACAATTGGATCACTATAGAGCTAAGAAAATCTAGAGGATGGGGTACTATTGTCCAACCATGGAAAAAGAAGTTCATCAGTATGTAAAGAAATGTATCCAGTGTCAAAAATATGGGGATTTGATTCATGCTCCAGCTCAAGAGTTGCAACCAAGATTACACCATGGCCCTTTTTGTAGTGGGGACTTGACCTAATAGGAAAAATCACTCCAACCTCGTCCAACAACCATAAGTTTATCATAACTACCACTAAGTACTTTACAAAGTGGGTTGAAGCCATTCCTATGACCTACATCATAGGGAAGAAAATAACCAAGTTCATCCTAAATTACCTAATTTGTCATTATAGTGTACCACAAACCCTGATCTTAGACAATGCAACCCCATTCAAGAATCAATAAGTGAAAGAGTTGTGCTAAAGATTCAATATCCAACACCAATTCTCTACACCATACTATCCCCAAGGCAATGGCCAACTAGGAGAAATGAAAAAAACTATCCTAAAAATCCTAAAGAAAACAGTTAATGAAGTTGATCGTGACTGGCATCTATAACTAACTCCCACTATTTGGGCTTATCAAACCAATATCCTCACACCTATAGGAGCAACCCCTTTTTCCCTAGTTTATGGATAAAAATCCATCTTTCCTATCGAGGTTGAGCTCCCATCATTATGAGCATCACTGAAGAATCTGGTAAGTGAGGAAGAATACAGAGTGTCTCGACTGAATGAGCTAGAATTCCTAGATGAATGTCATCTTGATGCCCTTAATCATTTGCAAGTATATCAAAACTGACTAAAACAAAGCTATAACAAGAGAATAAAATGTCAGTCATTCCAAGTAGGTGATCTTTTCTTAAAAAAAATTAGAAGAACTTTCTGAATCAAGACACCAAAGAAAATTTTGAGCCTAACTAGTTCGATCCCTTTGTCATCACAACAAGCTATGGATTAGGAGCATACCAACTGTCAACCCCTGAAGGTGAACCCTTGTAGCAACCAATCAATAGCTTGCATCTCAAAAAAATTTATGCCTAAACAGGAAGGGTATAAATCAAAAAATAAAAAAAGATCAAAAAATGATCAAAATCCAAAAAAATGAGAAACAAGATTGAAGAAAGAGAAAAAAAAATTGTCCTCTAGTGAAAACCACTTCTGTGGCACTTTGGGCAAGTACCTTGGTGAAAACCTAGAAATCAAATGCCTTGCGTAAATAAAGCATCTCCATATATTCTTTGGCTCTTTTTGCCTATCATTCTTTGCACTACCATTCATTCCCCATCTGTGTCCTTATCATGGCTTGTCACTATAAGGTATCATGAGCTCTTTAGCACTACTTAGCATATTCTCAAGGTCAGTCTGTCCTACCTTTATCGAAGTAGGCTAACATATCACACTGGGGAAATTTCATTATGTGCCACAATTAGGTTCTTATATATCTTGAGGTTATGGGACATCTTATCAGAAAACACCAAAAAAATTCATAAAATATTATCCAAAAAATCCAAAAATATTTGTAAAATCCTATATAGTGAAAATCTAAAAACATTCAAAAAATTGTAAAGGAAAAATCCAAAACATCCAGGAGACATCAAAACCCTTAAAAGGTCAAACATAAAAAAAACTAGAAATAATGTCTGTTTATTGAACTACATTGTCTCTGAGCTTGAACGTAGGTAAGGCCATCACTAATGTGCCCCCGATACATCCTAGGTTAGTCCTGTAGTAGTCCATTGTAATTAGTTTTTGTCCCTCATATGTTCATATCTTTTTCCTCTAAATGATTTGATTTAGTAGAACTACATGGTATCTGCATGTATAACATAGGCAAGGCTAATCTTTGATCAGCCCCTGAGGCCCCTAGGATAGGTCTCTTAGGTTAGGTTCTTGCTCAAAACTTCGTAAAACTCAAAAAATTCAAAACCATCCAAATATTTCAAAAAAAATAAAATTCAAATACTTAGAAAATCCCAAAAACATCCAAATATCTCAAAAATTCAAAAACATTCGAATATCTCAGAAAAACCAAAAAAATCCAAATATTCAAAAAATTCCAAAAACATTTTAAAATCTCAAAAACCCAAAACATCCAAAATATCTTGAAAGCACAAAAAAAAATTGAAAATAGAAAATACAAAAGCAATAGAAAACATTCAAAAGACCTAAAATGCCTCAAATATTTAGAAAACCCTAAACAACCTCAAAACATTCAAAAAATCATAAAGATTCATATAACCTTCAAAAAAGGCCAAAAATGGCCTCAAAACATTTTCAAAAAGACCAAAAACAACCTCAAGATATTCCAAAAAATATAAAACCCATCCATCCCATCTCTCTTTCACCCACAATAAATTTTCACCCATAATAAATGATCGTCACCTTCACCCTTTGGTGAAACAAGTAGAAAAAATATTTAGCAAGTCATAGAGTGCGAACCTAAAAGTCAAAATCATAGGTAAATATTTAAATGAAGTTTATGATAATGGCTCATTTTAGCATCATCATCCCAACATCAAACAACACTATGATCAACATGTCTTAGGATGTTTCCTTCCTGAGATGGACATCAGTGTCAGATATCACTTTAAATAAACTTAAACTAGGCAGTAGCTAAAGATAACACTGACTATTTATCTTTTATATTTTCTTATTATTTATCTAAATGACCCATTTTGAGGACCTCTTGATGATTTCTAACAAAATGATTTAGAGAGAAAGGAATGGGGCATCGATCATTTTCTTTCGTTTGTTGTGCTTGTAGATACTCTTGTAAAATGATCTTGGTGCATACTTTCTTAGTTATGTGTAGGAAGGTCGTTTGGGGTATGTTGTTGACTATTGTGTATGCTTTGGTCCAATATGTTCTAAGTGTCTAACCTACATTCCAATGACATTTTTGTATGTCAAGGTGTGAATAAGAAATATCATATTTTCTTGTCGAGTCAAAGTCCATTACACTAGACACAACGCCATCATAGTTATCAATACCTTGATGCATCATGTCTATGTGTTATATCAAACATTAATGAATGATGGAAAATCCCAATCCCAAAGTGTGAGCACCCATCTTGCATTTTCATCCTGCATTCTTTTGCATTGTCTTGTCACCATCTCTAATAAAGTCTCGATGGATCAAGGACTTGTTGGATATTTTGAAGCAATCATCATCAAAAATGGTTATTCATTCTTTATTCCTATATCTTCTCTCTGTGCTAACTTGGTATCATGACACACAAAAACATCATCAATGCATCCATCTTAAGTACATCCACAAACCATAAACATACATGCATCTCATAATCATATCATAATCATAAAACATCCATCAACATAATCATTGCATATCACATCATACATTTTGCATAATAATTTGAGTTGTGATGAATAATATAGATTTGTTATTCTAAGCACCTTAAGTCATTGCATATCATAACATTTCCATCTATACATACATATGCATACATGCATAGAAAATATACAAAAAGAAATGCATCCATAACATTGTCATATCATTATCATCCATCCATATAATATCATATAACATTGCATCGATTCATATGATAATCATTACATGTCACATAGGCATAATGCATCCATACATGATCATATATAACCATCCATATAAGCATCCATACATGAAATAAAGACATGTCATAGCATGAATCATTTGTATTTGTATCATATATATATATATAAATGTGTCATGCTACAAAATTTGAATCATTGTATGTACATCAATGATCAGTACAAATATACATGAGGCTATCCAAAAGGAGCCCATGGATGTTTATTAGTATAAATAATGGGGAAAAATAAAAAAGTGTTTGTATATCATGAAGGCTAGCCTTGGTGGCTGCTACCCTCTCTAGCCTGCTGCTCAGGTTGATTCTCTGCTCGAAGGAACACATCACTACACTACAAAAAATTAGGCTATCAAAGAGCCATTGGTACATCCTTGTGGTAGTGTCATCTATAATACATAGCCTTTGTAACAACCTCTCTATACAACCACATTGAAATTGTCTAACCATGGGTGGATGACATAAGGCTCTCAATCTACTGGCGTCGAGCCACCTCTTGATCTCTCTCACTTGTGACTACTTAAACTCTTTGCAAAGTTGCATCCCTCTTGGCTATCATAGCAACCACCTACTGTTGAGCTTGGTCTTACTCAACAGTCAAAGCCAAAATCAGTTAGCAAGATTGGTCTCGCTCACTCATCAAAACTTCCACCTACTATTGTAGCTACTATTGCTACTGCACTACTGGAGGCTGATGTCCCACTGGAGGAGCCTCCATAACCTATCCATCATGGCCACTCTGGCCTCCTTTTCCTCTACCCTTGACACCTCTACCTTGCAACCTCCATTTGGGAGGAGCACCTATAGGATCTATGAGTCACCTCAGAGGGATGAACCATGCATCATAACCAAGAGTGGTCTGCACAATTGGTTGACCCTGATCATATGCCAAAGGTTGGGCAACCAATTGTCTAAAACTGTCAACGACCTCTGGGGCTGAAATAGTTGGTCCCCATGTTGGAACCTGACTGGCTACTCTAGAAAACATTTCCATGTAGCCATCATCGAGCCTATCCTGTAAATCACCAAACTGTTTGGCCACTATGTCAGGAAGGTGTCCCTCAATCATGGTATGCTCTTGACCCTATATATATCGGGTCTGTCTGGAAAAACAAAGATGTTGTACATCATCAAACCAGGCCAACATCTAAAGGCATGGCTACCATTGGAACATGACCATATTTTCAATCACCCTTCTCCAATATGGGAGCCCAATCTATCTGGTGTGCCTGAGTGTGATGGCACTTCAATATCTCAATGTGACAGGATCATCTAGCTCCATGTCCTCGATCTGTACAATCGAATGAAGCACGATAATGTGCTCCCATGCCTAGATATGAAGAAGAGTAACACCTATACCAAGGTCTCTCCCATTGTAGTAAATGAAATCATGCAAATCTTGATATAAGGAGGCCAACATTACAGACCCCCATGCAAAAAGATTCCTTCGGTAAAGCATCCTCTGCCATGCCAAGCCCCATCCTGAACTGCAAAATCGACCACATCTGTTTGGATCCACCAAACCTAAAATGATGGCCGCAACAATCAATCTAAACGTTGGCACATGACCCATATATGTCCCTAAATCAATCTATGATGTGACCAATGCAATCTATTCCATCTCCATCACCTCAAAGTAGGCATCCAATCCAGTATTAGGATCATAGATCACACAATAAATGTGGATAGGCAATTGCAATATCTACCACACATTCTCTAGGGTCACTATCACCTCTCCCATTAGAAGTTGGAAAGATGACGTCTCGTTGTGCCATCTCTCACACAACATTGTCATCATAGCAAAATGTGTCCTCACAACAGGTGCATACGCAATATACACAATCCAATATCTCTTAAGTGCTCTTGATGTAACTTGGACAGATCACCCAATCTCTCTAGTACTGTGGGTTTGTGCTCTCTCAACATCAATGGTGGGAAGACCTCATGCACTCACAAAGCCCACAATGTTAGGAAATCATCAAAAAATTGAAGTTATTTGGAATTTTGTCTTGGAAATCATAAATGTGTCACTATTTACAAATGTGTCGTTATATTCAAAATCCAAATAGCAATGCTCGATGCATTTTAGAATTCAAATTGAAAAATGCATCACCATACAAGATGGCATCACAATTTAGAATTTGGCATGACCTGACACTAACTTTCAAATTAGCAAGTGTGTTTCCAGATACGACTACATCACCATTTAAAATTTGAAACCCTAAATTCAAATCTGGAAAAGTGTCTCCCTAGACATATGTGTCGTTATATATTATTTAGGCATCACTGATTGAAGTTTGGGTGTTGCTATATAGCAATGCCCCTAAATTCTAAATTATAACACCTAATAAATGCATCAAAATTTCAAATTTCAAATCAGGTTTCCAATCACATACTAGTGGTCCTACACTTGGAAGCTGCTGGAACTCACAAACTTGATTAGAAATGTGTCAGGGAAGCTCACAATGCACCATTTTTTCAAAGGGTCAGAGCTCAATTTGCAAGAATTTCTTAAGTGTGAATGCACAAATCAATTTAAAATGACCCCTCTTGGCCTATTTAAGGTAGAAAATTAGGGTTTTTTCCCCTAATTTAACCTTTTTAATGGGGTTTATTATCATTTTCACCAATTTTTCCAATCTGGAACTAACTTTGCATCATTTTTTATGTTTTTGGCATTATTATTGCATCTTGGAACATTTTTAGACCCTTGAGGCAACTTTTGAACCTTTATCGAGAAATCAATCCAAAATTCAAAATTTCTACCTAATTTCTTGAGGGGGTAGGGAGTTAGTCTTATCCTTCTTCCGAGCATCTAAAAAATTAGAAAATTTATATTTTTTGATTTGGGCAACATTTTTCATTTGAAAAGCATTGTTCTTTGAACCGAAGCAACATGTACCTCGCTTCAAAGAGGGGCAAAATGTAGACACTAAAAAATGTCCTAGTCAATGTAATACACTTGAATTAGATTTATTAACATCAATTCCTCTCTACCCATCCTCTTTTCCCTTAATTGATTTAATTAGCCTAGATAATTAATTAATTACATCATTTTCGTCCATTTGGCCTAATTAATTAAATTGGGTTAATTCATCTCTTTTCGCACTAATAATTCATCTCATTAAATTGAATAAATCAAAATATTTAATTTAATCTCATAAGTCATCTTATTTAATTAAATAACCCAATTTTATTTAATTAAATATCATTTCATCCCCCTCCTATTTATTAAATCATCTAATTTAATAAATATCATCTAATTCGTCCAATCCCCTAATTGCATAAATTAAACCTTGTTTAATTAGCAATTAAACTAATTATTCCTCTAATCAAAGGGAATATTCTTTATCCTTTTTGCACAATTAATTTTTTTTTTTAATTTGTAAATTAACCTTTTTCCTCACCCTAAAGGAATATTCCCTTTCCTCCAATCAACTCACTTAACTTCAAAAACAAGTTAACCCTTTAACCTCCTAAGCAAGTTACCCTTGACCTGCGTGAGCAGGTCAAAAGTGTGCTTCTTTGAGGTAATTGTGAGCCTTTGATTAATCTTCATCTTGCATTCCCATCCATTGATGAGAGTCCATGATCCATGCCTCTCATCTTCTTCATATTGAACCATTTATTGAGCTTTTTGATCTCAACTATCCCTTTTTTATTTGCTCTCCTATAAATAGATCACTATTTGGAGACAAATGGATCCATCTTTTGTTGCAAACTTTTGTTGTTACATTTACTCACATCAATACTTTCAATTTGCACACATTTAACTTATTTTTAGTTTTTTTAATTGCATAATAGCTTAGAGTGCATCCATTAATGGATTCCATGCATCCATCTTAGTTTGTAAATAAATTAGGGTTTTTCATGTTTTAACTCATTTTTAGCTTAGATTAGCTTAGAAATTGCATAATTAGATCATTTTTAGCATAAAATCATGGTAACTTAGCATGGATCATGTTCATTTTTAGTATAATTTAGGTTTTTCATACATCAAACACCATGGTTTCATCAATTCTCTTCCATAGAATCGACTAAAACAAGCTCACTATCATGGGATTTGGACAGGGTCATCAATCCACATCAACGTGACACCAATTCCACAATGGGATAAGTTTCAATGGATTAGAGTAGATGTTTTCTTTAAATATTTCATAAATTTATCATGTTAGGTTTTTTGAAAAAAAATTTACTTTCAATTTTGATTGATAGATCTTGTTGAGATTCGAGTATTGGTGGCTCCCTTATGCTTCGATTTTTCATTGATCAAGCATGATTCAACCCATACTAGCAATCCTCAAATCAACAAATTCCTCTTAGGGGCTTGATGCAACACACTGCATCCCCTAAGTTGTGAATTTTCTATTGTTTGATTGGTCCTCTTCTTGAGACATTAGGCACAATGTTCCCTAAGTTAAAGACCTCACATGAACTAAGAAAGACTCCTTTGAACATCCTTTGCATGTTGCATTTTGCATTTGTTTTATGGCCGCCTTTCATAAAAAAACTTGCATTCCTATGGTGCCATTGCATTTGTTCATGAGCTCCAAACATACGAAGTTTTGCTTGTCTTGTGAAGCTTGGAAAATCCTTTTTTTTTGGTGGTTCCTTATTAAAGTTATTAGGAGGTATAACTTTGGCATGGTTGAGTGGGAAGCCCATTCTGAGGCATGAAATTCCCCATAGACACCAGTGTGTGTGTGAGTTCATACCAGCCATGAGTGTATGTTTCTCACCTTTTAGGCCTCTCACCTAGCGGACAACCATGAGTTCTATCACCTCAAAGTGAGTATGCATTTTTTTGAAAAAGAATGTTGATTTGATCCACACCATGTTGGAAAAATGTTCAAATCTTGGTCTAGTTCTTTCATTCTTTATCTTTCCTTCTTCTCTCTTTCATCTTTGACATTATTTGCTTGTGCTTTGTCATTGTTCTTGATATCATGCGTGTTCCCTTCGTGCTTACATTAGTTTGTTATGAGATCTTGATCCTTGGGGCTTGATCATCCCTCTTGATTATTGTTGTCCCATCTTACTAGCATTGGTTCATGGGAACCCCTCTTGATTGCGCGTTGGTCTACTTTAGTGTGAGTTTGAAGCAGGTTCATCCTCTTAGTAAAGTGGGGGCTAAATGTGGACATTGAAAAAGTAACCCTTCTCCTTTTTCTGTCTTGTTTGGTTCCTCCTTGTGACTTTGGCTTAATTGTGCCTTGATTTAATGTTGTAATGTGGTCAACACATTCAAATTTGGTCTTGGACCCTTATGAATCAAGGTATGTGCAGGATCATCATGGAAAAAATAGGCCCTTAAGTGGCAATGAAATTAAAAAAAATTAGAGGTAGGAAAATTGATGTAAAAAATTTAATAAGTTATCTATATTATTTCAAAAATATGTAAGAATAGAATCTATAGAAAACTTAATGTAGTTTCTAAACTACTAGATTTATTTTTAAAAAACAAAAATCTATTTGGTGAAAATTTGAAATTTCAATGTAATAGCACTTAAATTTTAGGGAAAAAATAAGAAGTAGGTGCTTGTCTAACCATCCTAATCATAATAAAATGATAATATTTTTTTATAAGATTTTATATATAAGTAGAGGACTCATGTCCCAATGTGACGCATATTTTTTTGTACTTTATTCCCAAGTAAATAATTAATTATGTATTTGTTATTATAGATTTTAAAAAATATAAAAAACTTGCATGTCTGACCACCTTAACTTGGTCAAAACTTCATGAAATTCATTTTTTTTAATCCTATAGTATGTGGAACATAGAATGTGATGCATGTTTTGAATTAAAAAAATGTGATATTGTTTAAAAGCTATAGATGTTTTTCAATCAACCTATCAATCAAGACTTTAATCATAATTCAAATAGAAAATGAATAATAATTATTTATTAAATTCAAAGTAAAGCATAATTTATATTCGTGGAAAGGTGAGAATCTCCTTTAAAATCCCTTTTCATTTTATCAATTTTGGGTAAAGAAAAATTCATTAGCCACATAACCTACACATACCCATCATATTGCCACTTTTTGGCCCATCATGATCCTGCACATACCCATCAATAAAAACTTTACGATGCCCTACTTAAGTTTTGTAAAGTGTTGTAACACACTTTCACACTTTTCTAGGACCTTTTTAATATATTTCATTTAAATAACCTCTTTTTATCACTTACCAAGCCTTATTTCAAAGTTTTGTAACAAAATTTCATGCTTTTCTAGGCTTGTCATCAATAATTTGACCCTTTCTTATGCTTTAATTGGCTCCATTATACACTTGCAGGCCTTACTTAAGTGTATTTTTGAAAATAATGATCTTGATAGATATCATTTAATACATCTTAAATTTCGACACCCACTTAAAATGCCTAAGTGGGACCTATTCGCCACTAGGGGCGAATGAGTCCCTTTTGGCTCAAAAATCAAAATAATTTCAAAATTCTTGTGGGATATTATTTTCTAAGAGTTGAAGTCAGCCTGTGATGTGGTATTCTTGGGAAATATTTCATAATTGTTCATAAATATAGGTTTTTTCCTCTCATTTCATCCTCCCAAACTCTCCTAATTTTCTAATCAAGCAATCAAGTGATTTTGGATTCAAGTATATCATTTACAAGAGCATTCAAGCACTTTGGAGCTTCTACTTGCATATCTTTAGATTTCTACTTCAAGGGTTTGGTGAGTTGTAGCATTACATGTAGTTCATTCATCATTCTCTTTTCATTTCATTTCATTTTCAATGGTTTAATTACCAAACCAGGGTTTGACCGAGGCAAACCCCTATTCACTAACCCTTAAAACTTTTCCCCCCTTTGCATGTGTTTTGAAAGTCTTGTGTGTAAATTTATCAAAGAGAAAGATGTGAAAAGTTGTCAAAAAATCATCAAAGTCATTCAAAGTGGTTAAAGCCCTAAAATAATCTTGGAGAATAGCTACAAGTCAAATTCTATAGTTTTAGATCCAGAAATAGGTCAGGAGCTTAAATGCAAACCAAGAGCTACATATTGCACTTTTGAATTTCCTACAATCTACAAGTGGACTAAGTCACCATCAGTGGTGTATGAGTCCCACTGCTAGGCCTGAAAAGTGGTTTTTGTAGTTCTGAGTACCCTTTTGTCTAAAACCTATTCTGGTAGAATTTTCCTGAAATAGGACTAAGTCACCTAGCTTGGAATATGAATCCCAGTGGGCTTCAATAGTGAATTTTGTAGGTTTCCAAGTGCACCTCTTTAATCTCATTAATTTTTGTTATAGTTTGTTTTCATTTTTAGGTCATTTTGCATATCACAATATTTTTTCAAACATTTTTCATTTTCTTAGTTTTGCATCAATATTTTATCTCCTTTATCAATTTCCAACCTTAAGAATAATCTCCTTTGACAAATTTCATTCTCTCTTGCATTGAAATCTCAAGGATTTGTTCTTGAGTGTGAAATTCGTGAAATTGGATTCATCTTCCTTCATTCCACTTTTAGGTGTGGATAAGGGAAGTTGTGCATTCCATTTCCATAGTCCACACTTACATTCTTAGGTCATTTAGTATTAGTTTGCATATCACACTGTGTTTTCAAATTTTTTGTATTTTCTAAGTTTACACTTGGTGGTGAACCCATTTCTTCTCTCAATCATCTCCAAGGATTCCTTAAAGTCAAATATCTTACATCCTTCATTGGGTTGAGGTATCTAAGGTATTCTTGAGTGTGAACATCGTGAAATCAGATCCCTCTCCTTGTATCCATTTTGTGGACAAGGAAGTGAAGCATCCATTTCCGGTGTCCACATTTTGGTGAACCTAACTTTTGAACATCATAATTCTGATTTGGAGTGCATTTACATCCTAGATTTAGCTTGAATTAACATTGAATTGCATTTTTCATTAGTTAATTTTCATTGTAGGGTTTCAAAATTTTCATTAGCAAAAAGTTAATTTAGCTTACATTATTGCACTTAATTTCATTAAAAATCAGTAAAATTCTTCATTTGCATCTTAGATTTGCATTAGAAAACATAAAAAGCATAAAATTCATTTCAAAAATTCTAAAATTTTTCAAAAAAATTAGTACCAAGACTCATTCGCCACCTTGGGAAAATCATTCCCTTTGCACATTTTGTACAACATTTTCTGGCATTTAATCTTCATTTTCTGAGTTCCTGTTTGCTATTGTTATCTCTCTGTTCTAGTTTGCAAATTTTATATTTCATTCAATACATTGCATCTAGTTTAATTTCACTCATCTTGTGCATCATTTAAAAATAAAATGTGCATTTACAACATTATTGCATAGTTTAGAATCTAAATTTACATCATGGATATGTGTTTTAATAAGCTTTGGATGTCATTAAAATCCTTAGTAGATATGTCAATTTGTTCCTTTGGAAATGACCCTAATGACATTAAACTCACTCATTCTCCTTCAACTCCTAATTCATGTCCTCCTCATGATGTTGACATCATTGGAGAAGATGATGACAACATGAATAAGCTCCTAAATGATTTTCCAAACAACCTTGAAGCTAATGCATACTTTAATCCATCCATGAACCAACCAAATCCTCCTACAATACCACCTCTTGAGATGTTTGGTTACTTACATCCTGAAACAAAAGTTGAACCTAAGTTCCCTACAATAGGTGGACCTAGTTCCTCTATACAAGCAAACACTCAACCATTTTATGATAACAAAGTAACAAACACTCCAATCAACCTTGAAGAAACATATGGCAAAGGCTTCACATTCTTGAGTAAACAAGGATGTGACACAACAAGTGAACATGAAATTCATCAACTCTTAGAGAAAAAACCAATGGATGAAAACACACAAGGGGTGGGCTATCAAGATCCCTCTCATAACAACGAGCCTCCTAGAGAATATCTAAGGCTTCATGATGATGGTATGGTGATCTCTGATTCCCCTCCCGATCTGAATGTCCTCCTTCCTAGAGAGAAACCCTTGATTAATAATAATAACAAGGATGAGAGGATCACTTTGGGTCCTCCTCCTTCAATTAGAGAGAAGGGTGAATCTAGCAAATGCAAGAGGCCTTACAAGTTAGAAAAACAAAAGTCTCCTCACCCACCACCTGAAAGTGAACAAAAATTACAAATTCTTCTCAACCAATGATTAATATTATTACCACCTATGAACTGACTTGTGCTATATCCTAAAGATGCAAAAGTTCCACATTTTTCATATCATCAAGTTCTTGGAAATATTAGTGATGAGTGTCATGCATTGAAAGAAATATTGAGCTAGTATCACTTCAATGGCAATAACCGCTATCCAGTGATCACATAATGTACTCTCCTACTCTTTGTCATGTAATAGTTGTAGAACATCCTCTTCTCACTATTACATGACCTTTCCCATCACCTACCTTGGCTCATTCTTGTCTCACACTTAGTGGGGGTAAGCAATTGTTATCCTTGTCCTTGTAATGCATTTGTCATTGTCCCTTTGGTTCATCATCTACCTTCTACTTCTATAGACCAAGATTGGGAGGTGGATGACTTGCTCGATGGTTGACTCACATTTTCCTTACTATTATTTTGCATTTTCTTTTTCTTTTGTGTGACTGCATGTGCATAATGTGATCCCCCATGATGTTATATCTCTCTGTGGCATTCCTCTATTTGTACCTTCATTCTTCTCTATGCCGTGCATCACTTTCATCTTTTTATCTTTCTTTTTTTCTTGTGTTTTCCTTTCGAGGATGAAGCAAGACATTGAAACATTCATGTCTCCTTCATCTTGACCCAAAATCTTTTCCTTTTTCTTTTGCATTTTCATTTTTCTTGTGTTTTCTTTTTGTGGACACTAAAATTCTACTCCCTTCTTAGGGAAAGTACAATCCTTGGTCTAATTTGGTCCTATTTTAGGTACCCTTGCATTAATCATCCTTTAAATCAACATTTATAGGCCCCTAAGACCCATTATTTTGGACCTTCAGGCTTATTCCACTCACAAATCATACAAATCCTAAGAAATAACATTCAAATTATTAAAATTTCAGAAAACCCACCTCAAAAGCCTCTGGTGGGACTACGTTGCCCAGGGTGGCAACTTACTCCCTTTTGGGGATTTTTTCAATTTTCAGTGGGAAAATCACCAACTTAATTCAAATTGTCAATGGATGTCAACCTATGAGGTCTAAAGAATGATTATTTAGGTATTGGTGCCTATAAATACAAGTTTTGAGGTCATTTTTCATAACATCTAGTCATTTTAAGAAAAAAAATTCAAAAGTAAAGTGTTGAATATCTTTCACAAGAAGATTCATTAGTCTATCTCCAACAAAGTTGAAGCTTTATGGTAGCAAGCTAGGGTTTTTTGTAGGTCTTCAAGCTAAATTTTTATTCAATAAATTGCATTTTCAAGGGTTGATCATGGATGTCTATGGAGAATCATGAAGAATTCTAGGTTGGGGACATGCAACTAGCCATCAAGCCAACCCTAAGGACTTGTTTTCTAAGTTATTCCATCTTCCATTTTCTCTCTATTTTCATCCTAAGGAAGGTTTGCATGTTATTAAGATTCATTTCCAATTTTATTTAGGGTCTCTTGGAATGATTCCTACATCATACTAATTTCATTTATGCATCTTATTATTGCATGTTAGAATAGGGTTGCATCTTGCTTCAGATTTCCTAGTCTTAGATGCACTTAGGGATAGGTTTTTACAACATATTTTATTATCTCTTTCAAGGTTTAAATACCAACTAGGGGTTTGAATAAGGAAAACCCCCCATTAGAAACCAAATTATACTCTATTTTTTAGGTGTTTTCATAAATTTGGACCCGAATTTCAGTTGGAAAACAAAGTGCAGAACAAGAGATTCCATTTCCACTTTCAGATTTTTAGAAAAGCCAAAGTGTACTAGGTTTCCATCAGTGGAAAATTAGTCCCATTGTACACTTTTTTCAGAAGTTTCTATAGATCTGGATACCCATTTGGCTGAAATAGGTTTCAGAGCAATTTTCTAGATCTGGGACTAAGTTGCCCAGCTTGGTGTAAATGTCCCAGTTGGCCAGAAAATTAGATTTTCCAAAATTGCAAAGGCATCTACAGCCTTCATTTCAACCTCTTTCAGTTTCTAGGTGCACTCTATCTATTTGGATTCTTTATCTTGATTTCTATTGCACTTAATCTATCTTTCTGCATATCATAGTGTGTTTTCAAACACCGTGCATTTCCTTAGTTTTGCATCCATAGTTTATCTTATTTATCAATTTAAAACCTTAGGACCAATCTCCCTTGATAAATTTTAATCTTTATTGCATTAGAGTCTCAAAAAATTGTTCTTGAGTGTGAACTTTGTGAAATCAGGTTCCTCTTTGTGCATTCCCCTTTTAGGTGTGGATAAGAGAATTTGTGACTCCATTTCCATTGTCCACATTTTGGTGAACCTGACTTTAGAACATTATATTTTTTATTTCAAGTGCATATGCATCCTAGAATTACATTGCATTTCATTTTGCATTATTTAATTTGCATTAGTGAAAAGCTCATTTAAGCTTGCATTTTTGTACCTCATTTCCTTGAACAATAGTGAAATTTTGCATCTACACTTTAGATTTGTATTGTTTAGTAGAAAAGAAGAAAGTATCCATTAGAAAATTCAAAAAAACATAAAAAATACCCCTACTAGGACTAATTCGCCACCCTAGGTGACTTAGTTCCAGTACACATTTTTCATCTCTATTTTTGACATTTTGTCTCTAGTTTCTTAAGTTGATGTTTTTCTCAGTTAATTTTTTGTTTTAGTTCAGTTATTCTATATTCAATTGTAATCATTGGAACTAGCATCATTTAATTTCAATTAAATTATGGATAACATTAGATTTTTACAATTTTAATTTTCAACATTAGTTTTGAGTTCATTTAGATTAGATTCATAAAAAAAAAACACAAAAAACCAACAATATCAAAAGAAACAATAACAACAATGCTTCAGTTTAGAAAAACTATGTCATCCAAACATTTTAGTAGTGATGACTTCGATAAGTTAGACAAATCTCTATAGGTCTTCATTTCACTAAGTTCATCCACTAAGTTTTTTCATGAAAATCCTAAACCACGCAACGATAATTTACCTCTCAAACCTTTGAGTCATGATGATTTTGACATGTTAGACGAAGCCCTTCAGGACTCCATCTCAAAAAATCCATCCTCTAAGGTTTATTGTGATCAATCTGAAACAAAATACATCAATGTAATTCAACCTCAACTCATCCTTTACCCACCCTCACATAAGTCTCAACCTTCACCTACACCCGAGTTTACCCTTTACCCACCTAAGCATGATATTGTTGGACATACATAAAACACTAGAAATAATCCAAAACCACAACAACCCACCCCAACACCCTTACCTTTACCCAATCCCATATTGCCTAGTGCTCCTTGTTTACCTTTGCATAGTAGGAAGGACTATGACTGTGTTGAACAACTTAAGAATACTCTTGCAAACATATCCCTTTGGGATCTTATTCAAAATTCACCAAACTATCACACTATGCTTCAAACAACATTACAACAAATAGTGGTTCCTCCTGGTATGAATGAAAATGATGTAGCAGATCTAATCCAAGGAATGAATACACTTAATGTAGAAATTACCTTCCATCAACATGAGCTACCTCCATTGGAATTAAGGACGCAAAATGAAGCCTTTATGATAATAGATAAATTCAATAGAATGGGCATTAAATGAAACCTTGTTGACAATGGCTTTGCCCTTAATGTGTGCAGTGTGAAACTTATAGATAGATTAAATTTGGATAAATCACAAATCAAACTTGACTCCTTATCTATTAGGGGATTTGACAATATCACAAAGAAACCGCTTGGTATAATTACCTTGCCTATTATAGTTGGAATAGCTACTTTGTAAACTCCTATTCATGTCATGCCCTATGACCTTTCATACAATATTCTTTTGGGAAGACCATGGATTCATGAGATGCATGTGGTGCCTTTGATACTTCATCGAATAATGAAATATTTCTATAACAACAAAGTTTATAAAGTTGAAATAGACCCCGAGCCTGAAAGTTGCTTACAACTTGAAAAGGGAACAAAAATTTCTCTACACACATTGATTCCAACATCTTACATAGAACCTCTTGAGATAGACAAACAAGAAGAAGAACCTGTGTCTAAATTGCTAGGTGATGATTGGGGATCATTAGAATTCACCCCTTTACTTATGGGTGAATATATAATCACATGAAAAGAGGATTAAAAAAAAGAACAACCAACAGTTATGTTAGCTTAGAATTCAAAAGAATCTTTCCAAGAATCTACCTCATCCATTTTGGAAAAAAATACAACCTACACAACAAATTTTGATGAGATGGATTATGAACGACCACCTAACCTGACAGAAATGGAAAGACTTTATGGAAAAGGTTATGAACTTATGAAACAATTGGGATATAGTGGAAAAGGATGTGGAAAGCATGAAAAAGGAATTTGAGTTCCTATAGAACCTAATACATAAGAGACAAAGATTGGTTTGGGATATTCTTTTTCTAAAATAACAAAAGAAAATAAACAACCATCACTAAACATCAACACTATTACCTGTAAACCAAGAATCAATCTCACACTAAACCATCCTAAATAGCTTGATATGGATTTACCACCATCATGGGAGTAATTTAAAAATGATGAAGCTCTAAAAAAATGTTAGGTGCTTCTAATAAGACATCTTCTTCAAAGAGAAACGTTACCTATGCTATGATTAGTACAAGGAAAAAATATATTGATACTAATGAGAAAGAAACAAGCATAGAACCATATGATCTTGAATTTCCTAAGTAAAATGTGCTTCCCTTGGGAGATACAATTGATATACCAATGGACATAGATGATATAGAGAAAGTCACTAAAATAGGGAAGTTCCTTGATGATGAAGAACAAGAGGATACTACAACCTTTCTTCATGACTTTCCTAAAAATTTTGCTTGGAAATATTCAGACATACCAGGAATAGATCCAAAGATAGTGACACATAAGAACATTCTTGAAGAAAATGCTAAGAATTTTCAACAAAAGATACGAAAAATGAATCCTAAAATAGCCTTTCTTGTTAAAGGAGAACTTGAAAAACTCCTTGACGTAGGTTTTATTCTACCTATTGAGTATTCTCCTTGGATCTCAAACATTGTTGTAGTTGCAAAACATAACAATCGTATTAGGATGTGTATGAATTTTTCTGACTTGAATAAAGCCTCTTTAAAGGACGATTTTCCCCATCCTAATATTGACATGATAGTGGATTCAATTACGAGACATGCTTTGTTGTCATTCATGGATGGATTTTCTGGATATAATCAAATCTTTATCAACCCACAAGATCAATCTAAAACAACATTTACAACCATTTGGGGGACATTTTGTTGGATTATGATGCCTTTTGGATTAAAGAATGTAGGTGCAACCTATGAATGAGCTATGAGATTAATATTTCATGATTACATACATAAAATATTGGAAGACTATGTTGATGAAATCCTCGCCAAATCATTAACAAGACAAGACAATGTGAATGTCCTTTAGAAAATATTTGAACGAATGCGCAAATACAACATGAGACTAAATCCAAAAATGAGTATTTGCAATAGATAGTGGAAAACTTTTAGGGTTTATCATATCTCACAGAGGCATTGAGGGTGACACAAAGAAAATTTATGCTATAATCAACATGCCACCTCCTAGAAACATTTCTCAATTATGTACATTACAAGGAAGAATTCAGGCCATCCACCATTTTGTCCCATATTTATCTAATCGAACCTTACCTTTTACACATCTCCTCAAAAAGGATGTGCACTTTGATTGGAATGAGGATTGTAAACAAGCTTTTGAGAGTATGAAAGAATTCCTTGAAACTCCACCCGTTTTACAACCTGCTATACCAAAAAATCCATTCATCCTTTATATAGCTGCATCAACTCATGCTCTTGCAACATTGTTGGCTTAGCAAGATGGCAATGGTAAAGAACATCCTATTTATTACATTAGTCAAACTCTAATAGATCATGAAACATGCTACACAACAATTGAAAAACAATGTTTGGCTCTTGTATTCGCTACGAATACTTGTTGCAACACTATTTACTAAATGTGGAAATACAAGTAATGACAAAATTTGATCCTCTCAAGCATATTTTCAATAAAATAGACTTATTAGGATGTCTAGCTAAATGGGTAATGTTGTTGACTTAGTTTGACCTTAAGTTTGTTTCACAGAAAGAAATCAAAGGTCAAGCCTTGACTGACCACTTAGTTGATGCTCCTTCTCCTTTGGCATTACCTAGCACCCCCTCTTTCCCTGATGATATTGTGTTGACCATTGAACCTAATACATGGGAATTGTATTTTGATGGATCTAAGTGTATAATAGCCTCTAGTGATGGGGTTATATTAATTCCATCTATAGGAAGGCCTATTCCCTTGTCATATTAATTAAATTTCCTATGTATGAATAACACAGCTGAATATGAGTCGTTAATTGTTGGATTGTGTGTTTCTTTAGTCAGGGGTGTCAAAGATATTAAGATATCTAGTGATTCAATATTAGTGATAAAAAAAATCAATGGAACATATCGAACAAAATAGGACAAATTATCAAAATACAAGGATCTCACACTGCAGTTGTTACAAAAGTTTGAGTCATTTTCCATTGATAACATCCCATGAAAGGATAATTGACATGTAAATGCAATGGTGAGTGTCGCTTCTCTTATATCACCTCAAGATCCTTCAATATATTTCACATTTATCATTCATCCCATCATGAAACCTTCAATCAATGATAAATTGGAAGATGTGTTAACCACTACTCAGGAAGACTCGAGTGAATGGTATGATGTGATCTTTAATTACCTAAAAAATGGTACCTTTCCCAAGCCAACAACCATGAACATATGAGCCCATTTTCCCAAGCTTGCATCTAAGTATATCATTCTCACTAGCGTGTTGTATTAGAGATTGTTCCATGGTATCTTACTATGATTCCTAAAAAAATCTAAGATACCCATAGCCCTTGAGCAAGCCCATGTAGGTGCTTGTGGTGGTCATTTTGGAGGAAAAACATTGGTCAAAAAACTCATCTACATTGGATACTATTGGAGAAATATTGAACAATATTGCTTCTATTATGCTAGAAAATGCCACAAATATCAGGAGCATAGCAACTTCAACGATAGTTCTTGTGAACTTCAAGCTCAAGTTCCAATATGGCCCTTTGTAGTTTGGGGCTTAGACATTATTGGAAAGATATCACCTCCCCCTTCCATTGGACATACATTTGTCATCAGTGCAACTGATTACTTTACAAAATGGGTAGAGGTCATCCCTCTTCAATCCAAAACAAATGAGGTAATATGTCATTTCATATTGAAACATATTATTGCTCACTTTGGCCTTCCTTATGTTACCCATTTTTCACCTATGGGCTTAATTAGGAAGGGTAACCCGTGATTTCAGGTGTCCTCAAAGACCAAATGGAGGAAAATTTGTGTTAGGTTACATTTTTTCTAACTTGTTTGCTTCTTGTGCAGCTCCAGGGGAAGTTATGTTTAAATTCGACACGTGGATTAAATGTGGCTCCCATAAGGGTTGAGCCCAGTGTGCAGGTTTTCAGTTTTGGGTGGGTCTCTGTCATCTTATTCTTTTGCCTTGCTTTCCCCCTTTTCATTTTGTTTTCCTTGCCCCTTTTCCTTTTGTTCTATCGGAGGCGGGTTTGGGTCTGAATCTGAATTTGGAACTTTCAAAAGTTCCAAGTTTCGGGTTTGGTCTGGTCCAGGTTCTGGTTTCGCACTTTTGTGTGTTCGTTTTCTTCTTTGACCTTGCGTTCGACCGTGGGGTGGTTTTTACTTTGTTTCTTTCTTCCTGCCTTTTTCCCCATTTTTTTTTTGTTGTTTTGTTTTGGCAGACTCGGGATCGGGACTGGAACCTAACTTGGAACTTTTCCAAAAGTTCTAATGCCTGTTTTTGTCCCGGTTCCGCCCCCGCTGTGTTCCCATTTGGGTTTTGGCATCCTTTGGTCTTTATTTTTGCGTGCCTTGGTTTTTCTTGTTTCCTCCGACACTTTCTTCATTTTGCCAAAATTGGGAGTGGAACTAAAACCGAACTTGGAACTTTTCCAAAAGTTCCAGTCCTTTTTTCTGTTTCAGTTCCGATCCCGGTTCCGCCCTTCTTTTCTTTTCCTTTTCGTTGTCGGAGGCGGGTTCAGGACGGTATCCGAACTTGAAACTTGATGAATGTTTCAGTGTTGGATTTGTTTCCGCTCTCACCCCCACTGTGTTTTTCCGAGGTCAGTTTTGGATCTGATTCCGCCTTGCTTTCTTTCTTTTGGGCATTTTCCTTTATTTGTCGGGCCCAGGATCGGGACTAAATCTGAACTTCGAACTTTCTGAAAGTTCCAGTTCCTGTTCCGTCCCCGGCCCCGGCCCCGATTCCACCCTTTCTTCTCTTCTTTTGTTCATGGCCTATGATCGGGGGAGGTCTCCTCCTTTTGTTCTTCCTTGCATTTTTTCTTTATGCCTTCTTGCTATATGTTGTCAAGGGTAGGATCAGAACGAAATCCAAACTTGAAACTTTGGGAAAGTTTCAGGTCTAGATTTCATCTCTGTTCCGGTTCCATAGCCTATTTGGTTTCTCCCTTGTTCCAGCTCTGGCCTCATTTTGGTTCTCATCCTGTCTCTGACTCTGCCAGAGTGTTTAGTTTAAAGCAACAAAGAAGGTGGACTCACCGAGAGTGTTTTCCTTTGGCATAGGGTCTCCCCGACCTGATGGTGTGTCACCAAAAATTGAGGGGCTCGCTGAGAGATCTCGCCGAGGGATATTTCCTTCAGCATGAAGTCTAGTCAAATGAGGGGGATCTTACCGACAACGAGGTTCCTTCGGTATGATAAAGTGCTTGTTGTAATGTCTCGCCAACCTGATAGGGTCTTGTTGAAGTGAAGTGAGCTCAGAGTGAGAGAAATTAGATCATTGGGACTCTTAGCACTCACTGTGAGGTCATGCCAACTGTTGCATCTCTTGCCGAATGCTAATGAGGCAACCTTTGACCGCTTGGAATCTGCGTGGCACGACTCTGACCAATCAGAAAGAGCTAGAGACAGACATGGGCCATTTGACTATTTGACTTCCCCCTTGCGAAAATGATCGATGAAGATTAATGACATCAATCTACTCTAAGATCGGGGGTGACCAGTCCGCAATAGCGCTTGAACCTAGCAGGCAAGCTTGATGTTGCTTCTCGAGGACGGTCAGCTTGAAGAAAGATCCAGAGTGAGATGAAGGCTGAGGAAGAGGAAGCCGTGAGTCATGGTAACAGCTAGGATGTCGACTGATAAGGTGGGTCGACATTAATGACCATGCCATTGAGCATTCAAGGTGACTCTGACGAAGTTCAAAGATGGACATGGGGGCTGCGAGTTAATGTGTTCGTGGTGAAAGATCTAAAGACCATGCCTGGGAGCGATATTTCATCGACATAAGTAGGGGATGTGCATTGAATGCCTCCTTGAATTCATTCCAAAACGCTTCTAGGGCCGACGTGTCCAGGCACCGACTCATTTTTGTAAACCCTAAGGCAGGGGCCGACACTCTTTGGTTGTATATATGGAATTTTTGCCTTTTTTGTAAGGCAGTTCTTGGTTAGGAGATTGCTGAAAGAGCATTATTCAGCCTTTGTAACTCATTTTCATAATTTTATAGACCTGTAACATAGGGACTCCTCATTTTCGTAATAGAAAGTCATTTCCTTTCAGATTTTCTTTGTTGTCTTAGTATTTCTTGTGAGTTGCATGGTAAAATCCTATGTAATCCTCTATTTTATCAAATTCCTTTAGTACTAGATGCAAAGAATATTATGTCATAAAGCTGGTTTATGTTAGTGATCTCTTTCTACTGTGTTTATATATGTGAAGACATCTTGTTTTCCTTGTGTTAAGTATTAGAACAGTTGGAACCTTACATAGACTCATTTTTATAAGCATAAATCTTTGTATTGTGAGATTGTTTAGCTCTATCATGATTTTCAGTGACTTATCTGCAGTATTGTCACAGTTTTATCTTTGGTGTATCACCTGTTAATGATAGGTTTTGAATTCAAGCATATCCTTTTTACTCTTCCTTTACCATTCTTTAGTTTTTCTCAAGTTATCTTAAGGGGAACCAGCCCATAATCTGGAGGTTCACTTCATTCCCTAGTCACCCACAACCTTGAAGTGTCCCCATGTGTCAATAGGTTGCTATAGTTAATAGCTTAGCAAGGGTGTAAACTTTATTTGACAAATAGTTTTTAGCACACCCAGTGGGACTAAGAGTTGTTTTCAGTCTCAAATGAAAATTATCATACTGTTGTTTGGTATGTACAGCAAAAATTGCAGTCTTTAAGAGACAAATTTAGCATACTTGGTGACTTCGAGCTTAGATTTAGCAGTTCCAGTGCATTACTGCTCATGAGAAGAGTGCAGACTAGGAGTAATTCATCTATTTTTGAGTATTTGCAGTTATCCCCGCCTAGAAGAAGGGGGAGAGAAATACAGAAGGTTCAAAAGACAGTTGTTTATTTCAAAAGAGCCAAGTCGAACCCTACTATGAGAGGCCATACTGTTGTTCCTGTTGTTGTTACTAAGAATATCCTAGTAACAATGATTCCAGTAGTGAGAAATCAGCCATTTGTTGCTTTTAACCAAGGCAGCGCACTGAATCTGACTCAGCATGACGAAATTCCTATCGCTGCCTTAAGAAGTCTACCATATTTTTATGGGGAGGATCATACCACCCCATCAGAGCATATAAAATATGTTGCCAACCTGTGTGTTGTTCACCATGTGACTGAAGAAAATGTTGCACTTAGATTACTGGCAGCATCCTTTAAAGAAAAGGCCTTACAATGGTTCAGAGGCCTGCCTGTCAACTCCATAGCAACATGGGATGAGTTAGGAAGTCAGTTGTGTAAATTTTTTGAAGATAAATCATACCACTTGTCATTGGTGGAGCAGTTGTCTACAATCAAAAGAGCTCCACATGAAGTTATGTCATATTTCAATCACCATTTCCAGAGGATGTGGGATAGAATCCCACAAATGGTAAGACCTACTATTAATCATGCCTTTTTATACTATTTATGAGCTTTAAATAGTGATATTTTTGTAATGATTCAATCAATGGGAGGTGATACACTTCCTGCAGCATATAGTGTAGCTATTAGAGCTGAAAACAACCTCATATAAGCTAGTAAAATTGCCTCAAGACCACCTATGCCAATATTTCTCGCTTTTCAGCCTCCAACTCCTATGGAGTTACCTCATTTGGCTGTTATTCCAAGTACACCAGCCTTGCCAGCACCTGATACCTAGTCTAATGGTCAATTGAATGCATTTCCAACTTAGTCTAATGAACTGCAAGAGATTAAAGGCCTTCTAACAACTTTTGGCAATGAGATGGTTAGTCTAAGGAAACAACAAAATCAAGGTTTTAAGCCTTATCAGCCCTCATTTCAGTCTAATTACTAGCAAAATCAGACCAATAGACCACCTTATAAACCTTATAATCAAGGCCAAAAGTTTGCTCCTAACTCAAGGCCACATCAAGCTTATGACTCCAACACTGTAAGCACTTCCAAAGAGCTTGCACCTGTTCAGAAAAACCTGGTTCAAGATTATGAATGGTGCTTTCCATGTAGTCAACCCCATAATTAGAGTACCTATGTAAATGGGTTGCTTAACCAAGCCTTGATGGTTCAGAACAGTTCAACAACACAGTCTAGTGTGCCTATAGTAACTGAAGTACAACAGCAAGAGCAACAAGCACATGAGTCTACATTCCTAAACTGGCAGGGGGAAGAATTTTGCGGAGTGATCCATGTTGATTCTTTGATTGCAGAAAATACACGCAGTAAGAAGAGGGAAATATATGAGGGACATCAACTTAATATAGTTTAGACTCAATCAAAACAAGGGTTGAACCAAAACTAGAATGCTCTCGGCTCATCAAAAGCTGACCAGATATGAATGCTACCAAGGGGCCAGCCTTTGGTAGGCAAACAACAATCTGATTCGTCAGCCCAGGTGCCTTCAGTTAAGGGTGATGTTATTCCTCCCAAAGGTCAAGTTAAACCTGCTACATCTTTCAATATATTGGAGCATATGAAGAAAATTAATGTACCCATGTCAATATGGGATTCTCTAAATATTCTAGGTCAAAAGGACCTGCTTCAATCTGCTATATCCGGTTTGAGTGTCTCAGATGAGCCTGGTGTAGAAAAGGAGAAGGTTGTGTCGGCTAATACCACTATTGGTGATAAGGAACAACAAGCTACTAAGGCTAAGCCACCCCCCTTTTATTTAACATTGATAATAGGAGATCATTTGGTTCATAATTGTATGATTGACTCAGGGGCTAGTAGTTCGGTTATGCCCAAACAAATTGTCGATAAATTAGGAATTGAATACGAGCCACTGGAGAAGGGGGTAGTACAATTGGATGGTATTGCTGTTAACACAGTAGGGGTCATTAAAAATTTGAGCTTAACTCTACATGCTTGTCCCAATTTTGCAATACCACAGGATATATACATCATTGAGTTACCCCCGTACTTCTCCTTTTGTTTATCTAGGGATTTTACAGCCAAGATAGGTGGTTACCTATCCTCTAATTGGTCTCACATGCTGTTTAGGAGTAGATATGGTACTAGAGCCACTATTAAATTAGAACCCATAGCCAAGGTTCATGTTGAACCTTACAATCCATCCCCTATCAATGCCAACTTGTTTACAAATGTACAAATGGAGCAACCTGATGTTCAAGAGGCTGAAATTCAAATAGAAAGAACATCAGGTATTCTTCCTAAAGAGTGGGTGCCTCAAGCTCATGAAGTTGGTATAGGTGAGCAATTGGAGGAGGTTGACATTGGTGTTTATATGATGCATGAGACTGACTCTTTTATGCCTAATATTGAAAAGAACAAGGAACCGCATAGTGAGTAGCATGAAAATGATCTGTGGGAGCTATATTTTGATGGCTTAAGGAGTAGGATAGGCACTGGTGGTCGATGTATGCTGGTATCACCAGAAGGTCAGAAGTACTATCTAGCTTTCATATTCTGTTTTGGTTGTTCCAATAATTCTGCTGAATATGAAGCTCTAGTCCAGGGCTTGGAGTGGGCCAGACAAAGAGGAATAAGTTGTCTAAAGGTCTATGGTGACAGCGAGTTGGTCATCAATCAGGTGAGAAAGCTTAATGCTGTTAGAAATGATATACTCAGGTCTTACAAGAATAGGGTATGGGACCTCTTAAAGGGATTTGAGGCATTTAATCTGATTTCCATTCCTAGAGCTCAGAATAAACATGCTGATAGATTAGCTGTTGTAGGAGCTGAACATGATAATCTGAAGGAGATTTGCAACAATAAAACTAATCAGCATATCAAGATTGTAATTAGGCCTGTTGTGCCTAATAACAATATACACTAGCAAGTCTTTGATAGTGACTGACAGATCACCATATTTTTGAGAGAAGAAGCTAAGTTCTCACATGCTAATCAGGAGAAGTTACAACACCAATACAGTGATCGGATTATCTAGCTAAAGAACAACAAGTTGCCTAAAGGCCTGGTCACTTTAGAATCTATCTTTAATACTAATGATGAAGCTAGAAAACCTAAGGGGAGTATTCAGGTTTAGCAAGATCACTACGAAGAGGTTGAAGTTTTCAAAGAAAAGCTTCTGAAGTTAGGCAAGGTATGTACAACTGAAGAGAAGCATGTTTTTATTCAACTTTTTCAAGAATTTAATGATATCTTTTCCTAGCAATATAGTGATTTAAAGGGATTTAATCCCTAGCTTGCTCAGCATACCATTGAACTCGAGCCTAATGTCAAACCTGTTAGGAAAAAGCAGAGGCCCTTTAATCCTAAGTTAGAGCCTTTAATGAAAAAGGAGCTAGATAGGTTGATTGAGAGCAACATTATTTTTCCTATCAAGCATACCTCATGGGTTTCAAACCTAGTACCAGTAAGGAAGAAAAATGGTGAAATAAGGCTCTGTGTAGATTTTTGTGACTTAAATCGGGTCTCCTTAAAGGACCGTCATCCTCTACCTTCTATGGAGCAGATACTTTAGGTAGTTTCAAGATCTGAAAGGTTTTCCTTATTAGATGGTTATTCTGGTTACAACCAGATATTAGTGAAATAAGAGGATCAGTACAAGACAACCTTCACCACAAAATGGGGAACTCTGGCCTATCAAAAAATTCCCTTTGGTTTATCTAATGCTGGGGCAACCTTTCAAAAGGCGCTAGATATGGCCTTTCAGGGTCTAATGTACAAGATAGTAGTAGTCTATCTTGATGATATCATAGTTTTTTCTAAGAAGGTTGAGGATCACCTGAGTCATTTAAGATAGATTTTTGAAAAATGCAGGGAATTTGGGATATCACTTAACCCCCAAAAGTGTTTGTTTGTTGTTCATGAAGGAAAATTGCTTGGTTATGTGGTATCTAAATAGGGTATTACTATTGACCCTGAAAGAATAAGTGCTATCTTAACTCTCCCTTTACCAGCGCACAAGAAAGGTTTGGAGAGTTTTATTGGTAGGATTAACTTTGTTAGGAGGTTTATCCCCGACATTGCTAATTTGTTAGGTCCACTAACTCATATGCTGAGAAAGAATGTGCCTTTCAGCTGGACTAAGGATGGGAAAAGAAGTTTTGAGATTATAAAAGAGGCATTAGCAACTGCACCTACACTTCTGAATCCTGACTTTTCTAAAAATTTCATTTTATATGCCTATGGAAATATTGATTCACTTTCAGCCATGCTGGTGCAGCGAAATGATGAGGGGTCTAAACAACCCATGGCATTTTTTAGTCAGGGACTTAAAGATTATGAGCTCAAGTATACCTTTGTAGAGAAACATGTTCTTGTTGTCATAAGAAGCTTAAGGAAGTTTAGGCACATGCTTTCTAATAACAAGATTATGCTGATGGTTGCCCATCCAAGTGTGAAAGAGTTTTTATTGAACAAAGACTTGAGTGATAGAAGAGTTGGTTGGGTCACAAAGGTGATGGAGTATGACCTTGAAATAAAGGTTACCAAACTAATAAGAGGTAGAGGTCTCTGTGAACAGCTTGCTGAGGATAGCAACATCAGTGTAACAGAGGAAGAATTTTTTGTTTTAGCACTCCAAGATGGACAACAAACTGCTATACCTGCTCCTATTGGTTGGATTATAGAAATGACACATTTTTTATTGACTGGTGAGTGCCCTCCTGATCTAACTAGATCTAGAAGAAGGTATTATCGACTGCAATCCATACCTTATGTTCTTTTGAATGCTTTGTTGTTTAGAAGAGATTTCCATGGTGTCCTACTAAGATGTATCGAAGCCGATCAGGTTGATAGAGTATTGTATCAATTCCATCAAGGGTCAGCTGGCAGACACTTTTCTCCAAGAGGAACAACTCTTAAAATAATGAAAGGAGGATATTACTGGCCTACCTTATTCAAAGACGCTCATGCATGGGTAAGAAGGTGCAAAGAGTGCTATTTTTGTTGGAAAAGAGAAGCTGGCAGCCCTCCCGCTGCAACCAATTCAGATTGATCAACCCTTCATGAAATGGGGTTTGGATTTCATTGGGGTTATAAACCCGCCATCAAGTGTAGCCACAAGTGGATACTCATAGCCACTGATTATTTTTAAAAATGTATTGAAGCTGTGGCACTCAAAGAGGCTAATGAATCTGCTTTCCTAAATTTCTACGAAGAGCTAGTTACCATATTTGGTGTCCCAGATTCTATTATGTCAGACAATGCCCTTGCTTTTGTGAGTGTTAAGATTTCTAACTGAGCTGTCAAAAATGGTATATATCTAAGTACATCCTCTAACTATTATCCGCAGGGCAATGGACAGGCTGAGTCCACTAACAAGATTCTCCTGAGGATCATTAAGAGAACTATGGAGGACAATCAAAAAGCCTGGCACACCAAGCTGAAATCGGCCTTGTGGGCTGATAGGATTACATCAAAAAGGTCTACATGACTTTCTCCCTACATGTTGGTGTATGGAAAAGAGGCAAGACTGCCCATTTTAGTTGAACTCCCAGCCCTCGATTTGGTAAACTAGCTTGATATGATTGAGGAGGAGCCTATGATAGCAAGGTTAGCTCAATTAATTGAGCTTGAAGAACTTAGAGCTGAAGCAGTAAAAAGGACTGAGCAACATTAGGCTCAAATAAAAAGGTCATTCGATAAAAAAGCATCTCCTAGAGTGTTCCAAGAAGGGGACATAGTGCTAAAATGGGATGAATTGAAAAGCAAGCCTAGAAAGCACTCCAAATTTGATGCACTTTGGACTGGGCCATATATCATTATTGAAGAGAAACATCATAATGATTTCCAGCTATCGAAGTTGGATGGTATATTAGAACCAATCCCAGTAAATGAGATTCACCTCAAACGTTGCTTATGAGGTATGGACCTAAATCTATACATAGTTGTTAAAATTCTAGAGAATAGGTGCATTTTTCACTCCCTAAGTGCTATCCCAACACGATAAATAGTTTCACCTTACTTTTTTCCTATTTTCATTAAGTTTTTGAAAACCGGTTACATTCTATGAGTCTCAAGTGAGTTACAACCATGCACAAAGCTGCTCCAAGTATGTTTCTAAGTTTTCCCAATGACTCCATGCCCAATGGATAGGCCTAGGCTACTGGTTTCCATGTTTAGCAGGAAAACATCCAGCAAAGGTCGCCATAAATGTTACCCATTTTTCACCTATGGGCTTAATCAGGCAGGGTAACCCATGCTTTCAGGTGTCCTCAAAGACCAAATGGAGGAACATTTTTGTCAGGTTACATTTTTTCTAACTTGTTTGCTTCTTGTGCAGCTCCAGGGGAAGTTATGTTTAAATTCGACACGTGGATTAAATATGGCTCCCATAAGGGTTGAGCCCAGCGTGCAAGTTTTCGGTTTTGGTTGGGTCTCTGTCATCTTATTCTTTTGCCTTGCTTTCCCCCTTTTCGTTTTGTTTTCCTTGCCCCTTTTCATTTTGTTCTGTCGAAGGCGGGTTTAGGTCTGAATCCAAATTTGGAACTTTCAAAAGTTCTAGGTTTCAGGTTTGGTCCGGTCCTAGTTCTGGTTCCATGCTTTTGTGTGTTCGTCTTCTTCTTTGACCTTGCATTCGACGTGGGGTGGTTTTTCCTTTGTTTCTTTCTTCCTGCCTTTTCCCCATTTTTTTTTTGTTGTTTTATTTGGATTCGGATTGGGTTTGGAACCTAACTTGGAACTTTTCCTAAAGTTCCAATGCCTGTTTCTGTCCCGGTTCCGTCCCCGCTGTGTTCTCGTTTGGGTTTTGGCATCCTTTGGTCTTTATTTTCGCATGCCTTGGTTTTTCTTGTTTCCTCCGGCACTTTCTTCATTTTTCTAGAATCGAGAGTGGAATTGAAACCGAACTTTGAAATTTTCCAAAAGTTTCAGTCCCTCTTTCTGTTTCGGTTCTGATCCCAGTTCCACCCTTCTTTTCTTTACCTTTTCATTGCCAGAGGCGGGTTCGAGACGGTATCCAAACCTGAAACTTGATGAAAGTTTCAGTGTTGGATTTGTTTCCACTCCCGCCCCCGCTATTTTTTGCTGAGGTCAGTTTTGGCTCCGATTCTTCCTTGCTTTCTTTCTTTTGGGCATTTTCCTTTGTTTTGTTGGGCCCGGGATCAGGACTGAATCCGAACTTGGAAGTTTCTCAAAGTTCCAATTCCTATTCCGTCCCTGGCCCCGGCCCCGGTTCCACCCTTTCTTCTCTTCTTTTCTTCGTGGCCTGTGATCGGGGGAGGTCTCCTCCTTTTGTTCTTCCTTGCATTTTTTTATTTCTGCCTTCTTGCTATATGTTGTCGGGGGTGGGATTAGAATAGAATCCGAACTTGAAACTTTGGGAAAGTTTCAGGTCCGGATTTGGTCCCGGTTCCAGTTTCGCCGCCTATTTGGTTTTTCCCCCATTCCAGCTCTAGCCTTGTTTTGGTTCTCATCCCATCTCCGAATCCGTCAGAGTGTTCAGTTTTAGGGAACAAAGAAGGTGGTCTCACCGAGAGTGTTTTCCTTTGGCATAGGGTCTCCCTGACCTGATGGTGTCTCGTCGAACATTGAGGGGCTCACTGTGAGATCTCGCCGAGAGATATTTCCTTCAGCATGAAGTCTGGCTAAATGAGGTGGATCTTGCCGACAGCGGGGTGCCTTCAGTATGATAAAGTGCTTGCCATAATGTCTCGCCGACCCGATAGGGTCTTGCCGAAGCGAAGTGAGCTGAAAGTGAGAGAAAGCAGATTGTTGGGACTCTTAGCACTCGTTGTGAGGTCATGCCGACCGTCACATGTCTTGTTGAATGCTGATGAGGCAACCTTTGACCGCTCAGAATCTACGTGGCACGACTCCAACCAATCAGAAAGAGCTAGAGATGGACCATGGGTTGTTTGACTATTTGACTTCCCCCTTGCAAATGTGATCGACGGAGATTAACGACATCGATCTACTCTGAGATTGGGGGTGACCAGTCCGCAATAGTGTGAACCTAGTAGGCGAACCTGATGTTGCTTCTCGAGGATGGTCAACTTGAAGAAAGATCCGGAGTGAGATGAAGGGCGAGGAAGAGGAATTCGTGAGTCACGCTAACAGCTGGGACATCAGTTGATAAGGTGGGTCGACATTAATGACCATGATGTCAAGCATTCAAGGTGACTCTGATGAAGTTCAAAGATGGACATGGGGGCTGCGAGTTAATGTGTTCGTTGTGAAAGATCTGAAGACCATGCCTGCGAGTGAGCTTTCACCGACATAGGTAGGGGATGCCCATTGAATGCCTCCTTGACTTCATTCAAAAACACTTCTAGGGCAACATGTCCAGGCACCGACTCATTTTTGTAAACCCTAAGGCAGGGGTTGACACTCTTTGGTTGTATATATGGCATTTTTTTCTTTTTTGTAAGGTAGTTCTTGGTTAGAAGATTGCTGAAAGAGCATTATTCAGCCTTTGTAACTCATTTTCATAATATTACAGACCTATAACACAGGGACTCCTCATTTTCTTGATACAAATTCATTTCCTTTCAGATTTTCTTTGTTGTCCTAGTATTGCTTGTGAGTTGCATGGTAAAATCTTGTGTAATCCTCTATTTTATCAAATTCCTTCAATACTGGATGCAAAGAATATTATGTCATAAAGTTGGTTTATGTTAGTGATCTCTTTCTATTGCATTTATATATGTGAAGACATCTTTTTTCCCTTGTGTTAAGCATTAGAACAGTCGAAACCTTACATAGACTCATTTTTATAAGCATAAATCTATGTATTGTGAGATTTTTTAGCTCTATCATGATTTTCAGTGAGTTATCTGCAATATTGTCACAGTTTTATCTTTGGTGTATCACCTGTTAATGATAGGTTTTGAATTCAAGCATATACTTCTTACTCTTTCCCTTACCATTCTTTAGTTTTTCTCAAGTTATCTTAAGGGGAACTAGCCCATAATCTGGAGGTTCACTTCATTCCCTAGTCACCCACAACCTCGAAGTGTCGCCATGTGTCAATAGGTTGCTATAGTTAATAGCTTAGCAAGGGTGCAAACTTTATTTGACAAACACTTTCCACATTAGTTTTTGATAATGGTACTCCTTTTAAGAGTAACGATGTAAATAATTTCCTAGAAATATTCAACATACAACATCACTTTTCAACACCATATTACTTGCAATCTAACAATCAAGTTGAATCAGCTAATAAGGTTATTGAACAAATCTTAAAAAAATATTAACAAGCATCATAACTTGATTGGCATACACAATTACATTATGCGCTATGGGCATATCAAAAAAGTGTTAAATCCTCTATAGCAACTACACCTTGCAATCTTGTATATGGAAATGAGGCAATCATGCCCTTGGAGTTAGAAATTCCTACATTAAGAATTGCTCTTCAAGGACTTATTGATGATAAAAGCTATAAAGAGGAACAACTAGATTAGCTCGAAATGCTTGCTGAACAGTGCATCAACACTCTTGAACATCTTCAAGCTTATGGAAAACGAAAACAACACTATTCAAATCTCACTATCATTCCTCACACATTCAACAAAGGTGATTTAGTCCTATCTGAAAATCAACGCAACATCAATTCTAACCCCAATGAAAGAGGAAAATTTAGCCCTAATTGGTTAGGACTATATATTATTGACCAAAACTTTGGGTCTGGTGCTTATGTCTTAATAGAACTCAATGGAACACCTCTTAAGGAACCTATCAATTTTGTGCATTTGCGCCGGTATTATGTCTAATCCCTTTAAAAGGTATCAATGGTAAAGTAGTGCTGTTAGAGCTATTGAATTATATTCTATATGCTTTTGCATTGCTTTGTTCTTGATAACTAGCTATCTACGTATCTTGAGCACTAAAGTAATTATTTAATTTATTTTATAGTTACATTAGGTTTCATACTATTTGTGAGCACCTATTAAAATCTACAAACACTAAAACCTCAAGCTTGGGTTAGTAACCTACAGATTCATCAAAATGGTCCTATGAAATACTATGTAAATGCTTCAAAATGCAACAACTAACAAGAGAAATCTAGAGACATTTCAAAATCATAACATATATCTATTCCATATTGGATTGGTGTCAAATGTGCCAATGACCCTTTCCCAATCCTTGCTAAAAATTGAAATGATGCAATGCACTATGATGAAGAGCAAAATTAGTTCTCAAACCAAGAGAGTAACTTTGCATAAAGATGTAGATGAGTTGATAAAGATTAAGCCCTCTATTTATAGATTTATTTTGATGAGAGAATGGCCAAATGGATGAATGTGGGACTAAAGATAAGCCAATGAAAAGAGGCCACTTGTCAACTTGCCATAGGTTGAGGGATGTGCAAGTTTTGGCCAATGTTCCCAAGAGAGGGAGATTCAAATTCAAATTTGTGAAATAAATGTTGAGAGGGGGACATGAAAATGAGAAGTTAATGCAATGTTGGAAGGGACAAGTCAACTTGTCATCATTTTCAAATTTGAGGGAATATTCTATTTTTTATGCCAAGTTGAAAGAAAATAAGGATTTTAATAAATCAAGAAATTGATTTGTTTGTGCAAGTGGGAATATCTAGAGAATGTGATCAATGGTTAGGTTAGGCTAATTAGGATTAGATTAGCTTAATGATGATTAGGTGATTTTGACCCCTTTGACTCACTAGTACAAAAACAACAATATATGACTAAATAAACTACTAAAAATTGCATATAAATGACTAATTTTGGTCACGTGACCATTAGTAGTTTATTGCCGGTCATTTATAACGCGACCAAATTTATGACTAAACTATTTTAGTCATTTATCTAGTCATTGATTTGGTCATTGATTTGGCCATTTATTTAGTCATTGATTTAGTCGTTAATTTAGTCATTGATTGTTGGTAATTGGTCATTTATTTAGTCATATATTTAGTCATTAATTTAGTCATTGATTATTGTTAACCGATCATTTATTTAGTCATGGTAGTCATTATAGTCATTTATTTAGTCATGGTTTAGTCATGTTAATCATTTATTTAGTCATTTATGAACTAATGCTTTTAGATGTGTATGCAAACTCTTATGTTTGGAGAATGCTATTACAATAACTAGTCTATGAAATTGCAAACCAAGAGAAAATTTTGTTGTGATTGAATAATATAAAACTTTAAAGCTCTTATGTTATTAAAACTTCAACAAATTTGGGATTGAAACAACATTGAAAAATAATTCTCTATATATTCAAACTATATATAAAATATGTTACAAAGAACTCTATATATAGAGTTTTGAATACAAAATCTTTTGCAGTATGCAAACTGTTGATTTATTATACTTTTAAAATTAAAAAAAAACTAAAACTAAATGGTGTGAATGTATGTCTTCAGTGATGCCACTATTGCACATGAGATGGGCAGTAAATGCATCCAGTAAGGCACTGGTTTTGCATTTTCTCCTTGCTCTGTACCTATCCACAATCAAAAAATAAACATATTACTAGGTAGCATAAACAACGAATATCTTAAAAGAGATACCCATAAGCATTAGAGTAAGTCTAATAAATAAAAATGCATAGAATTAATGATATTACAAAAGAAATGCATTTGCAAAAGAATTAATATCAGAGTAATATCTTAAATATTACTAGCTTATTAGAGCAATATCTCCTTGCTATGTATTGTCCATAAACATATTACTAAATAGCTATAACAATGAATATCTTAAATGCAGATACCCATAAGCATTAGAGTAAGTCTAATAAATAAAAATGCATAGAATTAATGATATTGCAAAAGAAATGCATTTGCAAAAGAATAAATATCAAAGTAATATCTTAAATATATTACTAGATTATCAAAGTAAGTCTAATAAATAAAAAATGCATAGAATTAGTGATATTGCAAAAGAAATATTTGCAAAAGAAATAATCTCTACTTTTTCTATTTTGTATTCAATTATTGTATTATTCTTTAAATCAAATCACCACAATATCTTGAAAACTTAAATTTCATTCTAAATTTAAATTAAATTCTAATTTCTAATTTAACAATTACTAATTTAGATATAAAAGCAACCTTTCTTTTTTAGTTTTTCTTTTCTAATGAAAAAGAAAAACTAAAAAAGAAAGATTGCTTCAAAAAAGCTAAGCTAGTAATAAAATTATTTAAGAAAAACTAAAAAAATTATTAGAATGTCTCTTTATAACTAAAATTCTATTGTAATAAAATTATTTAAGAAAAACTAAAAACTTAAATTTCATTCTAAATTTAAATTAAATTTAATTTCTAATTTAACAATTACTAATTTAGATATAAAAGCAACCTTTCTTTTTTAGTTTTTCTTTTCTAATGAAAAAGAAAAACTAAAAAAAAGATTGCTTCAAAAAAACTAAGCTAGTAATAAAATTATTTAAGAAAAACTAAAACCTTCAAAAAAAATTAAATGTATATTATCAGCAGTGACTGCAACCATGAATGTAAGATACACTATGAAGTTGTGAATGTGCTCGAAATAAATTATTGAAAGCATTGTGAGAATAAAATGGGTTCAAAAATACAAGCCTAGATTATTTACAAAATCTACTTCAAGAACAAAATCTGAAAATGAATGAAAATAGGCCAGAGATTTCAAGAAATGCCAAAAGTTGTGATATTAAGTGGAAAGAAGCTGAAACAAAGCCCTCTATTAAAATCAAGATTTCCAATAAATATAATAATTCTCTCAGTTATGAAGGTGCTCTCTGGGAATTCAGACACACTTTGGTTGCTCCTGTCCAATCTGTCATTCATCCCATTCACAATCAGACACTTTACTTGGATGAAAAGCATAAAAGAAAATTAAAGAAAGAATTTTAGGGCATGCCATTTATATAATTTTTGGAGTTCCTTTGTGGAACGTTAAGTATACAAAAGTTTGTTTTATTGAGTATTGGGTCTCTACCACACACCCATGAGGAAGAGAAAATGAATAGAAAGAAAAATACCCAGAATGCTATGAAGGTCATGACCATCAGAACACAAAAAGCCCTCAAAATAATGAAAATAGTAAGTTGAGAGTGCAAAGTTTTACATTTTCTACAGAAAGAAAGTAACCCATCAAGATTTGTGCAGGGAGATACAAGGGTTTTTATCATATTGCCTCTACTGAGCTCAAATCGAGCCTATTCTCATAGAAATTTAAGAGATAAGAATAATGAAACTTACACAAGATTGTTGTAAAGGAGACGCCCTCCAAAGTCTTCAAAAATGCGCCTCAAAGATACTCCAATGGTGGTCAAACAAAGAGGAAAGATATCAACAAATGGTAAGAAAAAGAAATACAATAGAAAATACTCAGTCAGGACCAAGTGAGCTCGATAAAATGCTTCAAAATGGAGAATACTTTTCAGTTTCAAAACCAAAGACTTACCTCTGCAAGATTTTTTTTCAGGGAAATCATTAGAAACAACATAATGAGTCACCATGTAATGCCCCGCCACGCAACCCTAGGGAAAGTTGCAATTTACTACACAAACGAACTATTTTTTTTTTTAAATAAGAACAATTAGAACAATTAACATGCAAGTTAATTAACCATTTCCAACCAATCCCCTAAGGTTATGAGACTGAGTTACTTAAACCCAAACAAGGAACAAGAATTAAACTCATAACATTTAATTACTTAACAAATAAGAACGCATACATTCCATGCATAATAATTTACATCAAGGAATAATAAAATGCCACTTGATTCCAATGATATCATTTACAACATGATTACAACACTCATTCCCCGAATGAGATAAATCCAATAAGCATGATTACATATTACGAATTCCACCTTGAAAACAATGAGGGATAATAAAATTACAATATACAACTGAAAGGATAAAGCATGACATGAAACTGGATCCCACGAGCTCTCCAATTCGAAGTCTCGTCCACACGAACAAAAAGACGAACCCACAGATTAAGGTGCACATTCCACCCAACTGTGTGATACCCAAAGGCTCACCCCCCATGCTAGGAGATAGTAACAAGGAATCCAACACAAGACCATCTACCACTAGACACAAGCTAAAACATAGCTGAACTGAAAAGGATACAAGTACAACATCACTTGATACAAAGGTTACCATGCTTCCAGAGGACAAGGTTCAAGACATCATCTATACACCACACAATATCTGATTGCTTGCTGACATAGGAAGAGTGTCATACATAAATTGCCATGAGTTACCCTAGCTCAACCTTCCTAGGCTACCGAACCCCCATCTTGGGTTACCCTGGCTTGCCTCTACCGGCTGACAGACCCTCATGTAAAACTATGCGTCTCGTCTCATCTCAAGCTTTAACAAACGCAAGCTTCAAGAGAGAGACAATCATTATCTTTATTTAGTGTGAAAGTGCCCCATTAATTTCTTTTAAGTTATCACTTAATTAAACCCTAGGTCAGTTACCCTGGCCCCCCTTTGTGTGTCGGACCCCCACAAAGAGCCACTCTCCTATTGAAAACACACATAATAAAACCACAATCCAATGGGTAAACTAGAAAGACGACCTCTCCAATCCAAGGAGGCAACATATAACAAACCCCACTCCAAACACTTGGAGGAAACAAGGGTACAAAATCCACTCCTTCCAATGGAGGCACAAACTACTTAACCCTCTCCTAATCCCAAGGAGGCACAAATCCTCGTTCGTGGAAACTGGGTATAACAACATAATACAACTCTACACATTTTCCAAGGCGATTCACAAATCAAACCACTACATGAAACATCCCAAACTAAAGGACTCCTCTGGAAGACTTACAAGACAATTAACCCCATTTGCCCAACATTGAGAATGATCGAAACATGGTTTAGAAAGGAATTTTGACAACTCAATAAACTACTATTAGGGTTTCCTAAACCCAAACCAAACATTGGTATAGTACATGAAATCAATTCAATTAACTAGGATTATTCGTTCATACTTAAATAAATCAACTCACATTGGAAATAGTAAGGAATTTAGAATCTAACCATTTAATTTCATTTTCCTCTATTATAAATGATATTCAAAATAAAATTTTAAATAAAGCCATTTAATTATAAAATCAACTTTTTAAATAAAAGCATTTGGTTATTTAAAATCTACTTTTAAATAAATCAATTAACTATTCAAATACAACTTTCTAAATAAATTATTGAATATCTAAAATCTACTTTTAAATAATTCACAACTTTTGATTAAAATATCAATTTGTGCACCTATTAACTTAAAATAGCCATTTAAAAAAATATATATATTTAAATATTTTAATGCTTTTAAATCAACCCATTAATTAACATATATAATAAAATATATATTTTAGATAATAACAAAAAAAATTATTAAAATTATTATATATTAAATATATTATATTTTATATAATATATAATATTTAAATATTACATATGTTATATAAAATATAATATAAAATAATATAATATAAATTAAATTAAATTTTAAATTTTAAATTTTAAAAATAAAAACAAAAGCCATGTTTGGCTTGGCCGCAGCCCCCAAGAAAGGGCACGCAGCCCTTCCAAAGCAGAGGCGCAGCCCTTGCGGTGGAAAGGCTGCTGCGCAGCCTCCCACAGGGGCCGCTAGGAAGGCAGTGGCACTGCCTTCACAGTTGCCCTTATGGGTGGTTGTGGGGGCAACACCTCTCCCCCACTCCACAATAAATTTAATACTATATTTTTTTTTATAATTTTTTTTTCAAAAATAAAAACACAGTCCCATGTGTTTTTCCAAAATGAAAAATTCATAACAGGGAAAAAAATAAATTTATTGTTATATATTTTTTTAAAAAGGTGAACTCCTTGTATAGGCCAAAATATATATATATATATAAAAACTACAAACCATTTCCCAACTCAAATAGGGCAAATTACCAACAGAAAATGGAAACCCAACAACATTTAATTCCATCCCAGTTTTGACAACAATCTCTTTTAGTTTTCATTCTATTTTTTTCATTGTTTGATTCTAGTTTTGGTTTTCATTTCTCAAATCTAACCACAGTTTGCAAGTTTGAATGCATTTTTTTTCATGGATTCTCAAACAGTAAAACAAGGATTGAATTCTTTTCAAAATAAACAAAACAAAACAAAGAACCTGATTTTCCTCCAAAGCTTGAAGATTCCAATGGTGTTTTCCAACTCCTCCTTTGAATTCAGCTCAAGCAAGAGTCTCTAATTCCTTCACCAATCCAAGCAAAGCCACAGCCAAGAAATATTTTCCCCAAATTGAAAATTATCAATTATATGAATTTACATTTGCTAAAATAGAGTTTTTCCCCAAATTGGTCAAACCCCTAAAATATCCCCACCCACTAAATTTATTGCAAAATTTGGAGGATATTTCCAAATTTTTTAAACTTAAAACAAATTTCTAATTTCTAATTGAAATCTCATGCATTTTCAAAATTCACTAAAATAAAAGAATACAACTTTGGAAAGAAATTACTTTATCCATAATTTTCAAAAGTAAGATTCAAAACACATTCTCCTTTTATTTATTTATTTTAATTTAATTCTAACTATCCAAACATGATTTATACTTTTATTTTAATTAAATCAAAATATACAATAATGTCAAAAAAACTATCTCAATTAATATATCACCATTAATCTAATTACTCAATAAACTCAATCTAATTTTATTAATTAATCAAATCATTCAATAAAATAAATGACGTTTCAATATTGCAATTAAATACATTTAATCATTAATTTAATTGCGCAAGCGATTAATAACCTCTATAATTTGAAATTAAATAAATGCTTAAGGTAAAATAGACCAAATTAAAACAACTAACTCGACAACAACCCAACGACACGCTATGACTAGGGTGACGACTTGGCACGAAAAACCTAGCTACTATCTCCCAATCAATTTCCATTGGTCAAAAGACACGCTCAAACCTGTGAACCAGGTGGAGTCGATGTCATGTACCTATCAACCTGCAACAAAGAGTACATCGACATGCACATATATATATATATATATAATATGATCCAAACACACCGTGAAGAGGAAATCTCAGAGTCATAGGGCACTCGCAAGCGAGTGATACAATCCTGTCCCTTTCACCAATACACAATTACTAATTGACGATTCTAACATCAATGATATGATTACAAGCATAAAACATCATTAAATCAATTATCTTCTAAGTTAATACAAAACATGCCATAAAGATAACATCAGAATAAAATAACATCACAACAAAATATAATGTTTACACCGCTCAACAGATAACAGTCAAAAGTAACCAAGTTCCAAAGTCAAAGCATAAACATAAACAACATACAAAGAAGAACACTACCGATCAAAGAGCCAAAACAGAGGGGTGTTACACACCATTCCACTCTCAAACCCTACCTAGGCATGGCGGTGTTGAGTTTTCTCCAAAAATACAAGTGAAAAATGGAATGAGTTTCTTCTCCAAAACTACAAGTGAAAAATGAAATGAGATTAGGGCTTGGTTTCTTTTTTATTTAATGTTTTTTCATTACCCTAGGCCGAATGTTGATTTTTCACATTGTATTAAAGAAAATAGGTACTTTTTTATGATTTTTATTAGAAAAATCAAATACCATCACCCACTTTCCCACTTTTTTACTTCATTTGATTTTGATTTCAAAATTAAATCTATCCCTTTTAAATATATTATAATACTACATTTATATTATATTATAATATAACAATTATATTATATTATTATATAATATATTATATATATAATAATAATACAATATTATATTATTATTATATTATATTATATTATAATACAATACACTCCCTCAATTCAATTTTTTCAATTAACCACTTTAATGTCATATTGTCTAATTTTTTATGTGTGACTAATTATTTAGTCATTTTTATTTGTTGGACTAATTATTTAGTCATCTTTATTTGTGTTTTGAAATGAAAGATATCCCTCAAAATGCAATTGGATTGTTTAAATCATATTTTATTAGTGAAATTGACCACAATTGCTCTTTGATACATTTGACATGCTAACACAACAGGAAAATCAAATTGGCTTCAAATCACAGTTAAAAACATTAATGATTAATTAACATAATGAGTAATAAAAGTTAAAGAATGTAAATGTTAAACTTTTTTATAAAATATGTGAAGGCCTTAAGACTGCACCGAGAGCCAATGCCTTCCATGCAATAGGTATTTTTGGTGCATCAAGCAACCTAGGCGGCCAAATGGCCTACTTAGGTAGGGGCCCCATGAGGGGGGCTTAAGCTCTATGGATTATGATCAAATTTGAAAGAAAAAAGAATAGAGTAATAGTCATTTATTTAGTCATTTTTATTTGTCTGATATTAGTCATTTATTTAGTCATTTAGTTGTGATTTTACCTGATGACCAAATTAGTCACTTATAAATGACCAAATTAGTCATTTATTTTCCAAATTCTACTAGTGTTAGTCATGTGACTAAAATTTTTAGTCACTTGACTAAAAGTTTTAGTCATGTAGTCATTTATTTGTCAAATTCTACTAGTGACTTGAATATTTGGATTTATTTAAATCAAAAGAGGAGAAATATGAATTTGGGATTTAATTAAATGAATGTTTGATTTATTTAATTAAAGGGATGATGCAAGATAAAGGTTAATTAATGAAGTGTTAGGATTTAATTGATTTATTTAAATGATGTAATGATGAAGTGGATTTATTTAATTTGAAGGATGAAATGTTAGATTTGATTAAATGAAGGTTATTTGATTAAACCATTATATTGACATGTATGCATATTTTGCGTGTCTACATTTTGCCCCTCTTTGAAGCAATGTACTTGTTGCGTTGGTTCAAAGAATAAACTTGTTGCGATCAAAATTAAAAAAAATTCTAATTTTTTCGATTGCCCCAGCGGAAAGAAGTACATTGGTACATTGCCCCCTTGAGAGATCGAGCTAAAAGATTCGATTTGAGGGTTGATCTCACGATAAAGAGGTTCAAAATGGATGGTTATGAATGATGATGCAAATGAGATGTTTTTAAGATGCTTAGAATAACAAATCTATATTATGTTAAACAACTTAAATGATGATATGATGTATGAGATGGATGAAATGGATGATGTGATATGCTATGATTATGCAATGGATGATTTATGAGATGCTTAGGCTAGCAGATCTGTATTATGATGATGATATGTTGTGATTATGCAAATGTATGATTTATGCAAATGTGATGATTTATGAGATGCTTAAACTAACAGATCTATATTATGATGATGATATGCATGTGAGATGATATGCAGAATATTGATGGTTTGTGGATGCAAGATGGATGCATGATGGATGCATTGGTGATGATGATTAATTATTCATGACGTGATGTTAGTGCGGAAAAGAAGACATTAGATGATGACAAGAGGATCCAACAAGCCAATTTTATGAGAGATGATGATGAGAAATGATGATGAGACATGATGATGATAGATGGATGATTTGCTTATCAAGGATTGGGATTTTAAAAGGGTCACTTACCTTATGTTTGAGAACACACATAAGCACGATGCATCAAGGTATACAGAACCAAGATGGCATGGTACTTAGTGTGATGTACTTTGATTCGACAAATAGATAGGAGTATTCTTGTTCACACTTGACATACAGAAACTTTGCTAGGATGCACTTTGGAAGTTTCAAACACCTCAGACCAAAACACGGAAAGGTATAACCAATCAATGAAATAGTCAACAAGCTGTCCAAAACATCCTCTATACATATCTAACAAAGAAATTATTTGCCAATTTATTTTACAACAACATCCAACAAGCATAGCAGAAAAAAGATAATGATCGTTGCCCTATTCCTATCTCTCTAAATCCTTTGTTCAGATATCATCGAGTGGTCCTTGGACTGAGTGCAATAAGATAAGTCAAAAGACAAAGATAAAGCACACAAACAAGTTGATGTTCTTCAATACCACCAACCAAAAGGGAATGTGTTTTTAAGGATAAGAACCAAAACTATTGCCAAAAGATAATGCCCATTGTAGGAAGGATACATCCTAGGACATGTTAGTGGATGGCGACACGTCATTTCGTTTATCCAAAGAGTTATTTCTAATAAATAATGCCCCTTGTAGGAAGGATTCATCCTAGGACATGATGTAATCAGAGGATTGATATGGGACTATTTGGATGATGAACTATCAACACAAAGAATTGACCAACTTGTTTACGTACTGACTTAGACTTAAGACTTGATGTTTTTGAGTTGTACTTTTAAGCTGCTAGACTTGTTTCTAACTGTTTCACCAAAGGTTGAGGATAACAATCAGTTTATTATGGATGGTGTTATTGTGGGTGCAAGCGAGATGAGCTTGATGGATTTTTTCAAATATTTGGATGTTTTTGACATTTTATAATGTTTTGAGGCTGTTTTTGGTATTTTTGAGGTTTTACAAATGTTTTGATTTTTGATTTTCCAATGTTTTGGGATTTTCTGAAATTTTAACCAAGAGACTAACCTAACGACCTATCCTAGGGGCCTCGGGGGCTAATCAATAGATTAGCCTTTCCTACGTTATACACGTAGAGACCACGTAGTTCGACTGATGACTTGACCGATTTATAGATGAAGATATACATGATGAACTGTCAGTTTATTATGATAGACTCCTAAAGGACTGACCTAAGTGTCTCGGGGGATGATCAAAGATCAACCTTGCCTATGTTCAAGCTCAGAGACGACGTAGTTCGACAAGACGACTCTGTTTTTGATCTTTTGACTGACTTTTTGACCTATTTTGGTATTTTTGAGGATTTTGAATGTTTTTGGATTTTCTAGTGTTTTCATGTTTTTGGATTTTCTTATTTTTTGATGTTTTTTGATTTTCTGATGTTTTTATTTTTTTTTATTTTTGATTTTCTGATGTTTTTGGATTTTCTGATGTTTTTATGTTTTAATGTTTTTGGATTTTTTTGATTTTCTGATGTTTTTGGATTTTCTAATTTGAGGACTTTAAGATCATACACAAATCTGATCCAATAAGAACATGCCCCCAGCATGATGTAATAGACTACTTCGATAAACGCAGGACAAACTAACCTTGAGGATGGGCCGAGTACTACTAGGAGGGATCATGATACGAAAACTGGACCAAGCTATGGTGCAAATGCGAGTGGATGAGTGATGGATGGAGACCTGGATGCAATGGATGATGGAAGCAAAATGGAGGGATGATGTCGAACAAGTCGTAAAGATCCTGGTGGACGGAAAGTGCTTATTTATGCAAGGCACCTATTTGCCGTTTTTGCCAAGGTACTTGTCCAAAGTGCCACCGAAGTGGTTTTCACTAGAGGACAATTTTTTTCTCTTTACTATTTTCAATCCTTTTTCTAATTTTTTTGAATTTTTTTCTTTTTTGATTTTTTTATTGTCACTAAGACGCCTGTTTGCTAGGTTTTCGCTGAAGTACCCATTTTTTAAGGACATTTTCTATTTATTTTTGGATTTTTGGGTTTTATACCTTGAAAGATTTAGGCATAAAACTTTTTGAGATGAGAGCTATTCATTGGCTCTTGCAAAGGTTTCCCTTCGGGTGTTGATAACTGATATGCCCCTATTTTGTAACTTGCTGTGATGACAAATGGTCCTAGCCAATTGGGTTCAAATTTTCCTTTGTTGCTTGGGTTTGGGACATTCTTCTGATTTTCTTTTAAGACCAGTTCTCCGACTTGGAAAGTCTTGCTTCTGATTTTCTTATTGTAGCTCCGTTTGAGTCTATTCTGATAGACTTGCAAATGATTTAAAGCATCTATACATCTCTCATCCAGTAGCTCTAGCTCCTTTAGTCTTGATACCCAGTACTCTTCATCCGTGATGAGGTTTTACTATGATATCCTAAGGGATGGGAGCTCAATCTTAATGGGGAGTATCACTTCTGATCTGTAGACCAAGGAGAAGGGGGTGGTGCCAGTGGGTGTGCAGATGTTGGTTTGATAGGCTGAGAGGGAGGGATTAATCTATAGGTGCCAGTCACGACTTGCGTCATTAACTATTTTCTTGAGGATTTTCATAATGGTCTTGTTTGTAGCTTTTGCTTGGCCATTGCCTTGGGGATAGCATGGGGTAGAGAAATGATGTTGGATTTTGATTTTTTGGCATAAGTCACAGAAATCCTAATTTTTGAATGGTGTCCCATTATCTGAGATAATGGCTTGTGGAACACCATAGCAGCAAATGAGATAGTTGAGGATGAACTTTGAAATTTGCTTCCCAGTTATGTACGTCATGGGTATGGCCTCCACCCACTTAGTAAAGTAATCTGCTGTGGTTATGATCAATTTTTGGTCGTTAGATGAGGTGGGTGTGATTTTCCCAATGAGATCGAGTCCCCACTACAAAAAGGGCCATGGTGTGATGATAGGATGAAGCTCTTGAGTTGGAGCATGGATGAGGTCCCCATGCTGCTGACATTGTAGACACTTTTTGGCATAATCATGTGCTTCTCTTTCCATTGTGGGCCAATAATACCCCATCCTCAACAATTTCTTAGCTATGGTCATTCCACTAGAGTGCGAACCACGTATACCCTTATGTACTTCAGTTAGAGTGGTCAATGCCTCCTCAGTATTTAGGCAGCGTAGTAGGCTTCCTTCTATGCTTCTATGATATAGGGTATCTCCTAGGATGATGAATTTGGATGCCTTTTTAACAAAGGTTCATTTTAGGTTTGAAGGTAGGTCGGCAGGTATAACTCCTATGCAAAGGTATGTGTAAATGTCGTGGAACCAAGGATCACCGGGACCAACGATTTCACACATGAATTCTGATTTTGGTACCTCAAATGTGGGCACAAGAAGCTGCTCTATCAGGAATTCATATTTTGGAACGTTGTTGAGGATGTCCAGTAGGGACCCAATTGTTGCCATGGCATCTGCTGCTCTGTTGTTGGCTCTCGGTATCTACTCAAATGTATTTTCGATGAAGGATTCCTTTAGAGTCTCCACCAATTTCTTGTATGGAGTGAGCTTGTTGTCCTTGGTCTGATATTCATCATTGACTTGATTTATGATCAATTGGGAATCTCCATACACTTTGAGAGCCATGATGTTCCACTGCACTACTATTCTGAGACCTATGGTTAAAGCCTCATATTCTGCAATGTTATTAGTGCAAGAAAATTCCAACTTGTAAGACCTTGGTATGCAATCCCCTTATGGGGTGATGAAGAAGAAACTAGCTCCTGATCCATGCTATGTGTATGAGCCATCGAAGTATAGTTTCCAGTGGTCAGCTATGTTGAGGTTGAAAATAGATTCATCAGGAAACTCTGAGACAAGAGGATTATCATAATAGATAGGTGCTTCTGCTAGTTGGTCTGTGATGACTTGGCCGTTGATTGCTTTCCTCTCCACATATTCAATGTCGTATTTTGATAGTATCATCACCCATTTTTCCATTCTTCCTGTGAGCATTGCCTTTGATAGTAGGTATTTGAGTGGGTCGATTTTGGAAATGAGCTTTATTTTGTGTGCCAACATGTAATGTCTAAATTTTTGTGATGCAAACACTACTGCAAGGCATGCTTTCTCGATGAATGAATAGTTTAGCTCATGACCAACCATTGTCCTGCTGATGTAATAGATAGCCCTTTCCATTCCATTTTCGTCATGCTAAGCTAGGAGAGCTCCAGGGGCTGTTGTTGTTGATACATAAAGAATCAATGGTTTTCCTGGGATTGGTGGCATTAAGACTGGTGGTGTTAGTAGATATTCTTTGATTTTGTTAAATTCCTCTTCACACTTGGTATCCCATTTGTACGCTACTCCCTTGTGGAGTAGGTGAGAGTATGGGTTCTATTTGTCTACCAGTTGTGCTATGAATCTTCCAATGGATTGGAGTCTGCCTTATAGACCTCTCAGTTGCTTTAATGTTTCTGGTGCCTCCATTTCGAGGATTGATTTTACTTTTTCTGGATCCACCTCGATACCCCTCATGGACACTATATATCTTAGCAATTTACCTGATTGTACACCGAAGACACACTTCTTAGGATTTAGTCTGACTTCAATGTACTCCAATCTATCAAAAATGGCAGTTGAGGTTGCTATGTGATCTTTTCTTTTTCTGGATTTAGCTAGGATGTCGTCGAAATAGTCTTCAATCGTCTTATGGATCATGTCATGGAATATCAATGTCATGGCCCTCTGGTATGTTGCTCCTGTGTTCTTTAGGCCAAATGGCATCATGTTCCAGTAGTAAGTCCCCCATGGACAAGTGAAAGTTGTCTTGTGTTGATCTTCTTTTGCTATCATGATTTGATTGTATCCTTAAAATTCATCCATTAGTGATAGCATCTCATGTCCTGTTGTCATATCTAGTATCATGTCGATGTTGGGAAGCGGGAAGTCATCTTTCAGACATGCCTTGTTCAAATCTCTGAAGTATGTATAGATTCTAATGGCTCCGTTAGGCTTTGAAACAGGTACCAAGTTTGATACCCATTCTGGATAATTTATTGGCCGTATGAATCCTGCATCTAATAGCTTTTTTAGCTCCATTTTGACTAGTAGGGAAATCTGAGGATGCATTTTTTGAAGCTTTTGTCTGACAGGCTTTACTTTTGGATACACTGCTAAGTGGTGAACCACAGTCTTTGGACCAAGTCCTGGCATGTCAGCATAGCTCCATGCAAAGTTTATCTGTCTTTCCCTTAGGAATGCTGCTAAGAGCTCTTGCTCTTCTGATAGTAGTGATTCCACATAAAATGTGATATGCAGGGTCTCCTTTATTCCTAGGTTTACCAGATTGCATTTTTCTGCTAAGACTGCTGACTTTTCCTGATGAATAGCTCTTAGAGGAAGATTGAATCCCCCATCCTTAGGTGCCTCAGAGAGGTTTTCACCATTGGATGCATCCTTTCTTTTTACTTTTTTGTTGTCAAAGAGTGCCACAGTGTGGTTTTCACTCAAGGAATTGGATATTATTCTTAATTTCTCACTTTTGCGACTGAAGGATTCAATCGTTTCCCCATAATAGGCATGTGTGCCCAACTCCATTATAAACCCTAATTTGTGATATCCATCTAGAATGTTATCCCGCAGTCCCATGAATTTTGAGAGTGCCTCATCATTTTTGAATGTATCAAGAACTGATGGTCCTCGTTGGTCATAGTCGATAAGTTGGGGGTATACTAAGTGGATCTCATGATTTTGATGGTCTAGCTCAAAGGATAGGGTACTAATCATGCAAAGAGTGGTATCCTCAAAAAGCCTAGGTAGATTGGATATGGGGTCCTCATCATCACTACTACTACAAACATCGGTTATATCAAAGGTATAGTTATCTAGAACACGACCTGTGGATACTGGTAATCATTGTTCTGTTGTAGTTGGCTGACGAGGTTTATTAACTGCTCTAACCAGAGGACTTCTGCCATGTATGGTTATACTCGAAGGGGTACATCCAAGGCCATTATTTGTTATCGGTCGCTTCTCTGACATGATAGGTATTATGAGCCCATTGTCGTTTTGTCCTAGTCTTTGATTTCTTTCATAGCCCATTGCGAGCATCATTTACAGACCCTTGATTCCATTATCCATTGGTAATTCTGGTACTAGTCCTTTATCTTGATATAGTATATGTGATGGATCTTCCTCAATAACATCTTGGCCAAGGTCTCCCTAGCTTGTGAATTCAGGATAGTCTTCAGGAGACGTCTGTGATGTGAAAGCTTGATTTTCTTGTGGATGACCCGGTGATCTAGGAGATTGTCATAACTCTCCTACCACAAAATCATTGTTAGGGAGCTTGTAGCTTCCACAACCATCATCCTGGATGATGAGCTTAATGTCAGAAATGGTGGGAATGGTAGGAGTGGTAGGTGTCTTTGTCACAGAAGTGGATGTGAGGGTGGCGGGATCAATGTATTGTGTGGATGGGCCCTCATCATTTTTTGGTACTTGGGGGATTTTGTAATTTACTTTGCTTCAAGATTTTTGCAATATGAGAAAGGTTCGGGATCTCCATGGACGGTAACTTCTTGTCCATTATGTGTAAATTTCACACATTGGTGGAAGGCTGATGCTACTACTTTCATCGCATGGATCCATGGACGTCCTAGAAGGATGTTATATGGAAAGTCAAGGTCCAAGACCTGACAAGTGGTTTCCATGAGAGTTGGACCTACTTGAATAGGGAGTTTGATCATGCCCTGAGACACTCTTTCTTGATCATCATATGCTCTTATCGTGATACCCTTCCCTTTGTCGATGGAATCCTCTAATATTTTGAATTGCTTGATGAGGTTGAGAGAACAAATGTTCAAGCCCGCACCTCCATCCACCAAGACCCTTTTGATTTTTCTCTTATGTACTATGGCTTCCAAGTGAAGTGCACGGTTGTGAGATGGTTGGGTGGGATAATCCTGGTTAGAGAATGTAAGAAGATTAGGTGTAATGATATTTCTGACCATAGCTTGGAATTGCTCCACATCAAGATTTGCGGGGATAGTGGATGAGGCCAACACTTCTTCAAGAATTTTCCTATGGGTAGATGAGATTTTTAGCAACTCCATGATGGAGATTTGCACTGGCGTTCTCTTAAGTTGATTTGGGATATTATAGCCATTATGGATAGGTCTGGATGCGGGGACTTTGTTTGGCAAGGATGATCCTACGATGGTTACTTTGCCACCTCTTGTGGTGACTCCACAATCTTCGGCATAGGCACCCTTGATAGTAATGACCATGCAGTTTTCATCTAGGGAGGCGATGAATGTTTCATACACATGATTTACGTTTGAGTGGGTGCCTTTCCCTTTATCATTTTTATTCCCTTTGTTACCATGATTTGGCATTAGATTCGTATATATCTTAAGATCCTGATTTCTTGTAGGCTATTCCATGTTTATAATTCTTTTATCGATGAGATCTTGAATGATGTTTTTCAATCTCATGCAACTGTTTGTGGTATGGCCTTTGATTTTATGGAATTCACAAAGTTGATTCTGATTATACCAAGGAGGTTTCACATCCGGTTCTTGGTAATTTTCAAAGGTAGGAGCCTGAATGAGTTTTTCATCTATCAACTTTTTCATGATGACTTCTAATGGTTCCCCCAAAGCAGTGTATTTTCACTTGGGATAATTCTTGCGTTGGGGTGGTCCTCTTTTCTCATTGAGATTATTGATTATTGGATAATTGGTTGGTTGGTGTGTTATGTGATGATTGTTTTAGTGTTGTGTTTGGATTTGTGGTGTGGGTGTATGTTGGTGAGGAGCACTAATGACCACCGTGGCATCGACAACACCATCATTAGTAATTTTTTTGTTCCTTGCCCATGTGCGAGGTTTATCGTTGTAATTGGATGGTGGGCAGTTGTTTTGTTGGTCAAGGTATAAAGTTGATCCTGTGGGTTGTGTCATGAGGGCTCGTTCGATACTGAGCACCTTGGGGATCAACTAATCATATGTGGTGATGGCCTAGACCTTGAGATGAAATTCCAAGAGGCCGTCAAGGTTGGCTATGATGGTGCAAACTTGTTGTTCTTTTGGCATGGTTCACTTGCTCTGATTGGCCTTGGATCACCGTCGTTGTAGGAATGAAGCGAATGATTCACCCTTTCCTTGTTTCAGAGTTGAGAGTTCTTCTAGACTAACATCCATTGGAATGTTGCATGCGTTGTTCTTAATGAATGCATCTATAATTTCTTGAAATGTTCTAATGCTTGAAGGTAAGCGAGAGAACCATTCCATAGCATTGCCTACCAAACTCCTAGGGAATAGCCGCATCAGATAAGTATCATCATATGCGACTTCCATGCAATGAACCTGGAATTCCCTAATGTGATCTTGAGGGTATCCTATCCCTCGATATTTGTCAAATTTGGGGATTTCAAATACCTTGGGGAATGGTTTCATCACTAGGCTCCTATCAAATGGATAGTGACACAAGTTGCTTGGTTTCTTTGTTGTTCACCCTGATTGAAGATCGAGAACTTGTTGCGAGAGTAACTTGATTTGTGTCGTCACATCGTTTTGTGGATTAGGGGGTGGGATGAAGGTGTTTTGAGGTGTTTCGATTATGGGTTCGATGGGTGGGTTGGTTGGTGTGTTGTTTGATGTGTTTTTCGATGGTATCTGTATGTTCTACCAAGCTAGGTAGGCTTCCACTTGCTTTTGTATGAACAATGCCTATTGTTGATCTTGTTGTTGCTGCACTAAGATTTGTGCTTGTTGTTGCGCTTATTGTTGTTCTAGCAACGCTTGTTGTTGTGCTTTCTATTGTTCCAACAACACTTGTTGTTGGGCTACCAATTCGACTACTTCTTGCTACTCTTGATATTGCTTAATTGCTTGCTGATATGCTTGTAATTGTGCTGCTTGTCTTTATGCAAGAAGTTCTGCTTGATATTGGGCTTGTTGTGCCTGATATTGAGCTTGCGCTTGTGCTTGCGCCACTTGTTGTAATAAATCTTGTGCTTGAGCCATATTTTGTGGTTGTAATGCTTGCAATGCTTGAGCGGCTTGGGTGGCTTGTTGTTATTGTTGTTGCAATAAATCCTGGGCTTGCATGACTTGTTGCACTTGTAATGTAGCTTGTGCATCTTGGGCAGCTTGCATAGCTTGAGCAGCTTGCTGAGCAGCTAGTTGTATGGCTTTTTGTTTTTGCACTTGTTGGTATCCCCTTTGAAAAGTAGCTTGTAATGCCATGTTGTATTGACTTGATGTGGTGGAAGTTGGTGGTGGTGGGGGTGGTGGTGGATTCAGAATGGTGTTTGTGGTAGTGGTGAATGGTGATGTCGTGTTGATTATTTGATTGGTGGATGGTGTTGTTGGTGTGGTGGTTTGAGTGATAAGTGGCGCCATTGATGTGATTGGCCCTTGAGAGACCATGCTTTGTTATGTTATGGGAGTGTTTGGTGATGTTACAATTTCTTTTACAGTGTTTGTTGTCTATTGTTGTGATGTCGATGACAAGTTTTGACCGTTTCACATAATGCTTTGGTTAATATTTGGGATGTTGTTTTGATCGATACTTGGTAAAGGGGGAAGCCCTAAGCCAAGGAGTGGTGCGAATGATGATGGAAATGGTGGAAGTGGTGGAAATCTAAGGGGTGTGAGTTGTGAAAATTTTGTGGTGTCGAATATGCCCCCTGGTCCAAACATATCTCCCTCCTCTTGTGAATTTATGAGGAGAGAATTCTGAGGTGTTGCATAAAAAAATGATGATGATGGATCATGATGGAAGGTGAGAGGAACATTCTTATGTAATGGTTTTTTGGGTATGTTTTGCTCCAAGATGGTACTTGCATCCAAGTTTTGATTATTAACAAGGGGGTGTGTTTGAATAGCATTGAGAAATACATTTCCCTTATTAACGTTAGGTTGGGTTGGAGCAAGAGATGTCGTGATCTGCAGAATGTTTTGCGTGATATTTTGGGATGGGGATGTAGATGAGATGGGAATGGTGGATGAGATTGGGGGAAATGATGTCTCCACTATGGTACTCATGTCAAAATCCGAAGGTAACTTGGCTCCTTGTTTTGCTAATTCAAGCATGTATAACGAAGGGTTGAGCCTCATCATGATGTTGATGATTTTATGGTTTTCCATATTTTGAAGCATTTCAGTCATGAGTCATGAGTCATTCCAAAGGTAAGATCCTTTGCTTGGTTTTCCTCTTGCAGATTTTGCGATGATGTCGGAAGGTTAACTGTGAGATTTCCAGACCCAATGGGATTCATTTTAGGAGTGGTTTGACTTAAATCACTTGAAGCGAGTGTTTCTTTGTTGGCTTCCATGCTCTTCTTGTATTGAGATCCAATTTGAACCATAAAACAAGGATCAATTTTTTAAGAATGGGAGATGAATCTCTTGATTCTTTGGATTGATCTTTATTTTATGCCTCAAAGCGAATTTTTTTTAGGATATCTTGAGATTCGAAAGGTGATATGATGATGATGTAAAATATGAATGATGTGGATGTTATGATCTTTTGGTAAATCTTGAAGGATATACTAGGCTTTTGGGACTTTCAGATATGTTTCAGATTTTGATTTTGATTTTCCCTTGGGATTTGTCCTTGATTGATTTTGATTTTGATTTTGATTTTGAACAAATAGACCCTAAGATGTTTGGTTGATTATCTAAGGGATAGATTTTATCAAAGGATGATAATCTGAATATGTGCGGGGAGAAGGATACAGTTACCCACACCTATCCAAACAAGATGATAGTTTCACTAAGCATATGCAGAAGGATTCATCTACATATACTAAGCTAAACGAGATGGTTTTGATAACTTTTGACTAAGCATATGCAAAAGGATACATCTACACATACCTAGCCAAAGGTGATTTTGATAATGTTTTCAAGGATTTAGTTTCAAGGATTTTGATGATTTTGATTTTCCCAAAAAGCCTAGCATTAAGGATGATTTCAAGATTTTCCAAAAGGTGATTGTGAGATGAGGTTTGTTTTGATGTTTTGAAGGATGGATGAAAAATATTTTGATTTTCTTTGATCCTAAGATGAACCTAAAAAGGACACTTTGTTTTTCCTAGACCTAGATATTGAAGAACAAGCTTTTTTCTAAACAAGATGTTCAAACTCTCTGAAAAGATTTGGGTTTTGGCAGTAATAGAATGAATACAAACTGGGATTGTTCCTTGAATCCTTTTTGTAAAAGTTAAAAAGTAGTCTTTGTTTGGCTTCGTATACCATGGAGAGACGTTCTTGATGTGCTTTCAGACTAAGGGCTTTCACTTTTGGTTTCTTGATCTTGATTTTGCGTGAAATCATTGGAGACACATGTGTGGGGTCCAATTGCTTAATGGATTATTTTTACCACAAAAAAACTTCTTGATTAGCTTTCAAACTGAATGTCCAATGTCTCAGCTTCATCTCATTTCACAAGGTATATTATGTGAAACTTTGATGAATTTAAGACAAGGGTTACCTATTATTTAACTTTAGGGGGAAAATTGAGATGAAAACTCAAGTGTTTAGAAACCTCTAAGGATGTAATCCCAAGGGCAAGCAATAACATGAGAATTTGATCAATGGTATTTTCCTCCTAAAGGGTTTGAAATTTTGAGGATCATGTTGAAGGTTTGTTTTCAAATGTTTTTGATCAAAGCAATGTGTTTTCAAACAAGAACAAGTACAACCCTATGGATGTGAAAGATAGTATTTGTTGGATCCCCACTTGGACAATTCTAGCTATGCTTATCTTTAGTTAATGGTTAGATTCTTGACCCCACTGGCTCCCCTCCATGACACTCACTTATACGGGGCAACCAAGCATCAACACCCATGAAACTCCCATGGCATGTTTTCCATTTCTACTAAAGACTGTAAAAGTGTGGGGCGACATCAAAATGACCGTTCTTGCACCAACAAATAGATTAAAGGATTTTGGAAAATTCTAGCACATGGGTTGTAATAAGAACTTTCCATTCGTGGAGATTGACCCATATGGCAAGAGTCCCCTTTCAGATCCATCTTGTCAGAATCAACCACGTGATATTGGTGTTTACTCCAATACCCACATTTATATCCTGATTGGAAATACTCTTGGCTTTAGAGTGTTACCAGTTGAGTCATTCCCTTGGGTGAGTACTTTTTCCCCAAGGCAAGCCCTCTAGGATAAACAAAAGCGAGTAAAGACAAAATCCATAACTCGATCAATCTTTGATGGCAACAAAGAGAGAGAATATACGCGATAATGCCCCCACTCACACTCACACAAGATCTTGTTCAATTTTAAAACCCAAATCAAACTGTGGAGGTGATTGCTTTATCTCACCCTAAAGTCATGAAAAAGGCCTTTTCATTCTCAAGATCGCTATAAAGTGCGAGAGAAGCACATACGTCCTTTTTCAATTCCTTTAGTTTAAGTAAGCTTTCACAAAAAACAAAGTTGTACTTGTTCTTTTTAAATCCACAAAGCAAAATGTGAGTTCTTTTTTAGCACCAAAAGATGAGTGAGAGATACTTTGTTCAATTATTTAATCCAAGAAACAAAATCTAGTAAGTTGTGATCCTAAAGTTCGTTTTAACCTTTGCAAGAAGAAATTAAAAGATTCTTTTTAAAACCAAACAAAAATTAGTGTCCTAAGAACGAAAAGATAACGATTTCTTGATGAAGTGTTTAAAAAACACTTAAAGTGTTTAAAAACACTTTGATCTTTCAAAATATCCTCCTCATGCTTCATTTTCCTTCTTTTCTTTTCTTTTTTCTCCTTCGTTATCCTCCGTTTTCCTTTGCTTTCCTTCATTATCCTTCGTTATCCTATGAAAAGGAAAAGACAATTATGTGAGGAGTAGAACATTAAATTCATTTTGATCACTAATTCCAAATAATAACATGATTTCAATTTGAAAAAAAACAAATGATTTTGATGATCAAGAGTATTTATAAATGGACTGTGATTTGATATTGGTTGCATGGAGAAGGTACCAAACTTCATTAGATCCACTCTTTCTTCACACTTTGATATTGACTAAAAGTATTAAGCCCATAAATCAGCCCCAAAGAATAAATCCTCTAAAAATATTATCTCAAACTCAAATGTTGAATATCATGTTAACCAAAGTGATGTGATAATATCAACTGTGACATTTATTATAGCATCAATAAATATAATGACATAGTATAAAAAGGTACCCAATCACATTAATTACCAAAATCACTCACTAAAACCCGATATTACCAGAGTTCAAATGTAACTTAGAAAGGTTTTTGACTTTTCAAAGAAAATGCATCTGGCCAAACACATTTATGACATAAACCTAAGCATTTAACTATTCCAAACTCATGCCTAAAAAAAGGAACTTTGAACTTCATGCAATTGGTAGGCATAAAGGAAATCTACATTGCTTTCTAACGAAGTAGGAAATGTGCAAAATGCATTTATTGAAAAACCTTACAAATCCTCGAATTCAAAGTTCTCAGAAAATGTGATACTAAATTCTACAACCTGCGCCAGCCTCCTTCCTACAATGCTAAACACAGACTCATTAAATCAGGCGCATAGAGATAGGTGTGAGTCAGTCTTCCTACATGGAATTTAATCTAATTTAGCCTGGAAAGATTGATAGCTGCCTATAATGTTTTTGTAGACTTAAGACATAGCCTAGACGTCTATCTAAGTGTGGTGAAATATCTGTATTAAGCATAGGATGTGTAAATGTGCCATAATAACTTTTAGACAAAAAGCGGGCCAATGGCATGGAGTTCTCAACAATGTACGCCAATCAAATTAGAAATTTGTGGGGATTGTAGCATGTACGCATCATGAACTGACCTGGCATTAATGGAAGAAAGTAAATGAGGTGAGTTTGGCAAGAGCTTCGAGATTTTCAAGTATTGCAAATAGTGCATGGAAGAGTTTAATGCTGCGCCTAATTTAACATATGGACAAAACAAATACATTGAAGGTTCTCAGAAACTCCCCTGTAGAGGCCGCACATAGAAATTTTAATGCAATTGGCAAGCGTAGAGCCAATTTTTACAACCTTAGCGTAGCATTCTGCCACTACTCAGAATAAAATAATGCGTGATCTGAAAAGATATTCAACGATGGGGCAAAATGGCATTGGTAGGCATAAAGCTAATTTCTACAACCTTGGCGCAACATTCTGCCACTTGTTTAGAATAAAATAACCCGTGATTTGAAAAGATATTCAACAAGGGGGAAAAATGGCATTGGCAGGCATAGAGCTAATTTCTACAACCTTAGCGCAGCATTTTGTTACTGTTCAGAATTAACATATAAAATAAAGCATGGTTTTAAAAAGATATTCAAAGTGTGGATGCATAGACCCTATGACGCCTCTAAGAAATGCACTGGGAAGGTACATAGCAATAACATAAGCGCATATTTCACCCAGAAGGAGTCTGTATTTCATGGAAATTATACTGCAGAAGAATCCTGGGGTGGGATTCAAGATTCTCAAGAGCGGTAGAAGAAAATCAAAAGAGAAAGGTCTCCTAGAAATAATCAGACAAAAAGATCTGATGAGAACTCCCCAAAGATCATTACAAAAATATCATCCATGTCACCTGAAACAAAGAAGATAAATAAGTATGCATGTGAGAGAATAAAGTTTTTTTTATATAGATTGGACAAAGCACCAGAATCGACAGTAAACATAGACAAAGTCTAAAACCAATTGTGCTTAGAAAATGCTAGTTCAAAATAAATAGATAAAGTACGAGAAACGATAGTAACTAATGTGAATGTTATTTCAAATGCCTAAAATTCAGGTTTGTGGCTTGTCTTTTGAACTTCATTCAAACAAAAAAGTCAAAGTGAGGCCCTCCTTCTAGCGCCATATGTGAGCACTGATTAAAATTTGAAAACACTAAAACCTCAAGCATGGGTTAGTAACCTACAAATTCATCAAAATGCTCCTATGAAATACTATGTAAATGCTTCAAAATGCAACAAATAACAAGACAAATCTAGAGAAATTTCAAAAGCATAACATATACCTATTCCATATTGGATTGGTGTCAAATATGCCAATGACCCTTTCCCAATCCTTGCTAAAAACTGAAATGATGCAATGCACTATGATGAAGAGCAAAATTAGTTCTCAAACCAAGAGAGTAACTTTGCATGAAGATGTAGATGAGTTGATGAAGATTAAGCCCTCTATTTATAGATTTATTTTGATGAGAGAATGGCCAAATGGATGAATGTGGGACTAAAGATAAGCCAATGAAAAGAGGCCACTTGTCAACTTTCCATAGGTTGAGGGATGTGCAAGTTTTGGCCAATGTGCCCAAGAGAGGGAGATTCAAATTCAAATTTGTGAAGTAAATGTTGAGAGGGGGACATGAAAATGAGAAGCTAATGCAATGTTGGAAGGGACAAGTCAACTTGTCATCATTTTCAAATTTGAGGGAATATTCTATTTTTTATGCCAAGTTGAAAGAAAATAAGGATTTTAATAAATCAATAAATTGATTTACTTGTGCAAGTGGGAATATCTAGAGAATGTGATGGGTGGTTAGGTTAGGCTAATTAGGATTAGATTAGCTTAATGATGATTAGGTGAGTTTGACCCCTTTGACTTGAATATTTGGATTTATTTAAATCAAAACAGGAGAAATATGAAGTTGGGATTTAATTAAATGAATGTTTGATTTATTAAAATCTACAAACACTAAAACCTCAAGCATGGGTTAGTAACCTACAAATTCGTCAAAATCCTTCTATGAAATACTATGTAAATGCTTAAAAATACAACAAATAACAAGAGAAATCTAGAGACATTTCAAAAGCATAACATATACCTATTCCATATTGGATTGGTGTCAAATGTGCCAATGACCCTTTCCCAATCCTTGCTAACAACTGAAATGATGCAATGCACTCTGATGAAGAGCAAAATTAGTTCTCAAACCAAGAGAGTAACTTTGCATGTAAAATGTAGATGAGTTGATGAAGATTAAGCCCTCTATTTATAGATTTATTTTGATGAGATAATGGCCAAATGGATGAATGTGGGACTAAAGATAAGCCAATGAAAAGAGGCCACTTGTGAACTTGCCATAGGTTGAGGGATGTGCAAGTTTTGGCCAATGTGCCCAAGAGGGAAAAATTTTAAATTCAAATTTGTGAAATAAATGTTGAGAGGGGGACATGAAAATGAGAAGTTAATGCAATGTTGGAAGGGACAATTCAACTTGTCATCATTTTCAAATTTGAGGGAATATTATGTTTTTTATGCCAAGTTGAAAGAAAATAAGGATTTTAATAAATCAATAAATTGATTTATTTGTGTAAGTGGGAATATCTAGAGAATGTGATGGGTGGTTAGGTTAGGCTAATTAGGATTATATTAGCTTAATGATGATTAGGTGAGTTTGATCCCCTTGACTTGAATATTTAGATTTATTTAAATCAAAAGAGGAGAAATATGAAATTGGGATTTAATTAAATGAATGTTTGATTTATTTAATTAAAGGGACGATGCAAGATAAAGGTTAATTAATGAAGTGTTAGGATTTGATTGATTTATTTAAATGATGTAATGATGAAGTGGATTTATTTAATTTGAAGGATGGAATGTTAGATTTGATTTAATGAAGGTTATTTTATTAAACCATTGGATTGACATGTATGCATATTTTGTGTGTCTACACTATTGTACCATCAAAAATTGGACCCTCTCGAAGAAAGAGACAATTTCATGTATACTTGGACCCACTTTTGAGTCCCCTCATATCATTTCCCCCTTAAAATGGAATTTGTAGGCCCCTTAGACCTAATAATTTTGATCAAGAGGCCCCTTTCACATAATAAATCACATAAAACCTGATAAACAACACATAATAACATCATATCCCAACAACCCACCTTCAAATGACAGTAGTGGGACTCATTCACCAAGGGTGGCGAATGAGTCGCCTTTGAGGGAAAGTTCAAAATCAAAAGGGAATTTAATTAGTTTTATTATTATTTCTGATGAATTTCATCCTCTTAGGTCTAATTAATGGGAAAATAAGGTGTTGTTGCCTATAAATACACATTTCAAGTCGTTTTACACATCTTCTTCATCACTTTTTATCATCTCAAAAGCAAAAAGCATTCTACAAAAAGGTTCATAAGCAAAAGTTGAAGTTTTAGGACAACAAACTAGGGTTTTTGTAGGTCTTGGAGCTCACTCAGATTTTCAAGATCCAACATTGCAAAGGGTTGATGATGGATTCCTATTGTGAATCATGAAGAAATCTAGGGTGAAGAGGTGCAACTAGCCAACAAATCATGCCTAAGGACTTGGTTTCCTAGTGATTCCATCTTACATTATTACTCAATCTTCATATCAAGTTCTTTATTGTGATTATTTAGCATTTGCAAGTTACTTCTCATCCTTGTTTTATGTGTTATAAGATTTATAGGATAGAGATCTTGCATCCTTTCAATAATTCTTGCATAGCCTATTCTAAAGCAATAAAATAGGGTTTTTGTCATGATTAAGCCTTTCCTAGTCTTTAACACATCTAATATTATGGTTTATGCATATTTCTCTCTATTCAAGGTTTGATTACCAATCTAGGGGTTTGACTAAGGAAAAACCCCCATTAGATCAACAATTTTAAGCTATTTTGCAGGGATTTTTAGAGATCTGGAATTGGGACTTCGTCAGAATTTGTTGTAGAAGTATCAAGGTGTAGATCTGAATCTTGAATTTGCAGGAATCTGAAGGTGGACTGATTTTCCACCCTTGGTGAATGAGTCCCACCTAAAATGCATAAGTGAGTTTAAAGTTGTTTCAGGTCCTCGACAGTCAGAAATTAGGTTTTGTTCAGAAAAAGACTTGACTTGGGACTAATTTGCCACCCTTGGCGAATGAGTCCTAGTCAGCTAAATTCTAGATTCCATTAGAATTTCAATCTGTCATTCAATCCTCTACAAATTTCTAGGTGCACACATTCTTAGAAACAACCCTTTGTTTAGTTAAATATTGTATTTTTTATCATTATTTCTTTTCATTTGCATATCACACTATGTTTTCAAACAACTTAGCATAAATCTTAGTTTTGCATTCATTTTTAGTCATTTACATTCATCTATAGCATTTGGTTTAGTTAATTTACATCACATTACATCATACATGTCCTTATTTGAATGAACATCTAGCATTTTAGGATCTAAATCTCTCTTTCTAGGTGAAAAACTTAGGAAGAGAGCAAGCATTTTGGGTCCTAAAATCTATGTTACATTTTGGTGAACTTGACATTTTGAACATTATAACATTCTTATTTGCATTTTTAAATTGCATTTTAGGTCTTCATCATTGTAGGCTCTTGAATAATTTAGATTTCTTAAAAACATTTCCTTAGTACAAGCATTCTTTATCTTAAATTAGGGAATTTCTTTCAATTTTGTATTTGTAATCTGAAGTTACAGTGTACAGAATTAATATTTTCCAGAAAAACACAAAAAAATAATAAAAAATAGAAAAACATTAAAAAATTCATCTCCTGGGACTCATTCACCACCTAGGATGAATCAGTCCCTTTATAGTTTTTTATTAGAATTTCCAAATTTTACTTTCTTACATTGCATATTTCTATTTTCTATTATTTCCTTTCTATTTCAGTTTGGATTTTCTTTGTTTTCTTAGCATAGATTTCATTTCTCCTCATGGCATTTATGGATAGTCTTAGAATTTTACAAATTCTATTTTCAGTTATCTTTCATAGTCCTTTTCGATCAACTTACATTGAGGAAACTATAGAAAATCTCCAAAACCAATCAAACAATTCCTCAAACGATCCCATTAAGCATATGATTCAAATTTGAAATAACATCTCATCCAAGCCACTTAGTAGCGATGATGTTGATGAAACCCTCAAGGGTGTCATCTCACTCACTTAATCCTCTAACACTTGTAATGAGACATATCCAAATCTTACCAAAACACCTTCCCTCAAACCCTTTGATTGTGATGACTTTTCTTTGTTACATGAAGCCCTTGAAGACTTCATCTCACATAAGCCATCCACTAAGGTTTGTGTTAAAATCCTTCCAATACACGGAAGTTCACCCTTACAACCTTTTGGGAGTGGTGACATGCCTTTGAAAGATGAGTCTCTTCAAGACTCTATCCCATTTAATTCATCCACTATGGTTTGTAATGGCATCTATTGTGTTAAGGACATTCATGTAGTTCAACCAAAACTTATTCTTTATCCCCCTTCACATTCACTCCATCCTTTCAATAAACCAAAACTTACCCTTTACCCACCCTCACATCCCCTTCATCCCTCTAATGTATTGCAACAATCTAGTGATGATACTATTTCTCATGCATATAACACATGAAAGAACCAACAACCACCACAAATCATTCCACCATCATTACCCTTACCTAATCTGCTTAGTGCTCCTCATTACCTCCCACCCACAAAGGAGTATGATCTTGTTGAACAATTAAAAAATACTCCTGCTAAAATTTCGCTTTGGGAATTACTTCAAACTTCACTAAGTTATAACACCATCCTTCAAACTATTTTGAAGCAGATAATAGTTCCTCTTGGAACTACTCCTAGTGATATGGCTACTCTTGTTCAAAAGCATAGTCTTGACATCACTTTTCGTCAACATGAGCTTCCTCCTTTAGAACTATGGAAGCAACATGATGCCTTTATGATCATTGCTCAATTTCATCACACATGTATCAAGTGTACTCTTATAGATAATGGTTCCGCTCTTAATGTGTGTAGTGTGAGCTTCCTAGATCACTTGAAAGTGGATAGATCATAGATAAAACCTGACTCTTTCTATTTGAGGGTTTGATAATATAACCAAGAAACTGCTAGGGGTCATCACTTTACCCTGTATGGCTGGGGTAGTTACTTTGCAAACTACTATCCATTTCATGCCTCATGAAATTTCATATAATCTTCTTTTAGTTCGACCATGGATTCAAGAGATGAATGCAATCCCTTCAACTCTTCACCGTATCATGAAGTATGTTTATAACAATTGTATATATCAAATTGAAATTGACCCTTAACCTGAGAATTGTTTGCACCTTGCAATGGGAATCACAAGTCCTTTCAAAATGTTAATTCCAACCTCACACATTGATCCTCTTGACAATAAACAACATGATGCGGAATTACTATCTACATTACTTAGTGATGATTAGGGATCTTTAGATTTCACACCTTCATTTATGGGGGATTACATGCTTATGAAGACATCTGATGAAGAGCTTGACCAACCCGCTATTATGTCCACTCAAAATTCTAAACAATTGTCTCATACATCTATCTCCTACAATACGAATGAAAATACAACATACACAAAAAATTTCAAGGAGATAGATCACCAATCCCGACCTTCACTACGCAAAATAGAAATAATTTATGGGAAAATTTATACATTTGTGAAACAATTAGGTTATAATGGAAAAGGGTGTGGAAAACATGAACAAGGTATTCGTGTTCCTATTGAACCAAATACACAAGAAATGAAAACAGGATTGGGATACTCTTTTTCTAAAAAGACTAAAGCTACTCAGTGACCATCATTAAATATCAATATGATCACATGTCAACCACAACACAAACTCACCCTTACTCATCTTGAATTGCTTGATCCGACTCTCCCACTTTCATGGTTTTTTGTTGATAGTGATGAGGCTTTAAAACACATACTTGGTGTTTATGGTACCTCATCCTTTCCCGCTTCCCTTAAACACATTTCACATACCATAAATATTACAGAGCAAGAAATAAGTGATATCAATGAAGAATGGTTGGAATCTAAAAGTCCTAAATTCAATGCACTCCCTTTAGGAGATACAGTTGATGTACTTATGGACATTAATGATCAAGATAAACTCATTAAAATTGGGAAGTGTCTTGATGATTAAGAACAAGAAGATACAACTACTTTACTTCATGATTTTCCTGAGATATTTGCTTGGAAATATTTTGATATGCCAAGAATAGACCCAACCATTGTGAGACATAACATTGTCCTTGATAGCATTGTTAAACTTGTTCACCAAAAGATTCGTAAAATGCACCCTAAAGTGGCACTGTTGGTTAAACAAGAACTTGAGAAACTTCTTGATGCTCAATTTATATGACCTATCAATTATTCTCCTTAGATCTCAAACATTATTGTGGTTGCAAAACTTGACAACGAAATTAGGATGTGTACTGATTTTCAAGACTTGAATAAAGCCTCTTTGAAAGATGATTTTCCACTTCCTAATATTGATATGATTGTGGATTCAACTGTTGGACATGCTTTGTTGTCATTCATGGATGGATTTTCTGGTTCTAAGCAAATCCTAATTAATCCTTGTGATCAATATAAAACTACCTTCACCATTGTTTGGGGAACATTTTGTTGGGTTGTCATTCCTTTCAGTTTAAAGAATGCCAGTGCACCTTATCAACATGCAATGACATTAATATTCCATGATTACATTCACCGAATCTTAGAAGATTTATGTTGATAATATCCTTGCCAAATCTTTAACTTAACAAGACAACATAACTGTCCTTCACAAAATCTTTGAACAACTCAAGAAATATAACATGCAATTGAATCCCTAAAGATCTATTTTTGGTGTAGAAAGCGGTAAACTCTTAGGATTTATCATATCTCATCGAGGCATTGAGGTGAATACAAAGAAAATTGATGCAATTGTTAACATGCCACCTCCCAATAATATTTATCAATTACGTACATTACAAGGACAAATTTAGGCTATTAGATGTTTTGTCACCTCTTTAGCTGACTACACATCACCATTCACATCTCCTCTTAAAAACGATGTTCCTTTTGACTGGAATGATGATTGTAAAGAAGCTTTTGAAAAACTAAATGAATATTTAGCTACTTCACCTATTTTACAACCTGCTATACCTCATAGACCATTTATTTTGTACATCACCGCATCTACCCATGCTCTCATAGCATTGTTGGCTTAGCACGATGATCATGGTAAAGAAAATCCTATTTATTACATCAATTGTACTTTAATCGATTATGAAATATGCTATTCACCAATTGAAAAATAGTGTTTGGCTCTTGGATTCACTACTAGTAAGTTGTGACACTATTTACTAAATGTTGAGATACAAGTTGTCACAAAATTCAATCCTATCAAATACCTTTTTAGTAAAACTGATCTCTCTAGTCGTTTAGTTAAGTGGTAATATTTCTAACCGAGTTTGATCTAAATTTTGTTTTTCAAAAAGAAATCAAAGGTTAATCTTTAACCAATCACTTAGCTAATGCTCTTTCTCCATCAACTTTTCCATCCATTCATTCCTTTCATGATGATCAAGTTTTAACCATTGATATGCAATCATGGAAGTTATTCTTCGATGGATCTAAGTGCGGAATAGGTTCCGTTGTCAGTGTGGTCTTGATTCCACTCAATGGTAACCCTATTCCCTTTTCCTACCTTTTGAACTTCTTATGTACAAATAATACAACTAAGTATGAAGCATTGATTACAGGATTACAAGCTACATTATCCCTTCATGTTAGACATATTCAGATCTTTGGCAACTCACAACTAGTTATTAAACAAATCAATGGCACATATCAAACTAAACACAGAAAGTTATTAAAGTACAAGGACTTTATCATGAAACTTTTAGAAAATTTTGACACGTTTACCATTGATAACATCCCATGAAAAGATAATCAACATGTAGATGCCATGGATAGCACAGCCTCTTTCATATCCCCACTCAATCCTTCTATAGACTACACATTCATTATTCATACTATCTTGAAACCTTCGATTCACACATTGATAGAAAATATCTCAGCTATAACTCAAACATCTTGTGTGAGTGGTATAATACGATATACAATTACTTAAAGGATGGTACCCTTCTCGAACTTACCACATCGAATACTCAAAATTGTTTACAAAAACTTGCAACAAAATATGTGATTCATGTGATTCTTGTAGATGCATTGTATAGAAGATCTTTTAATGGTCTCTTATTACATTGTCTTAAGGATTCTGAAATCCCCTTAGCGCTTGAAAAGGCTCATGCTGGTGCCTGTGGTAGTCATTTTGGAGGACGTTCATTAGCACAAAAACTTATTCGTATGGGTTATTATTGGACTCATATGGAGAGGGATTTTTTTTATAATGTTAAGTGATGTCACACATGCCAAGAGCATAGTAATTTTATTCATGCTCCTACCATTGAACTTTGCACTAATGTTCCCATTTGGCATTTTTCAATATGGGGGTTAGATATTATTGGAAAAATTTCCCTGCCTTCTTCTGCTGGACATACATTTATCATCACCACCATTGACTATTTCACAAAATGGGTTGAACCTATCCCTCTTCGTTCAACAACTACTGAAATAATTTGTCATTTCTTTGTCGAACACATAATTGCTCACTTTGGACTTCCTTCTGCAATTGTTTCAGATAATGGAACATCCTTTAAGAATAGTGAGGTTCAACAATTTCTCCAAACTTTTAACATTCAACATCATTTCTCCACACCATATTATCTGCAATCCAATGGACAAGCTAAGCACACTAATAAAATTATTAAACAAATTCTTAAGAAAACTATTCACAACAATCATAAGGATTGACATACAAAACTCCCTTATGTGCTTTGGGCATATTGAACTAGTTTCCGTTCATCCATTGTCACTACTCCTTAAAACATTGTTTATGGTATTGATGCAATCATGCCCTTGGAGTTAGAAATTCCTACTTTGCGAGTTTCTCTCTGGGACATTTTTGATGATGACACTTATAAAGCTCAAGGATTACAACAATTAGAGATGCTTGATGAATAACGTATTAACTCTCTTGAGAATCTCCAAGCCCACATTAAACATTTACAATGACAACACAATTTCCATGTCATCCCTCACTCATTTTCTAGGGGAAATTTTTTTCTTATTGCAAATCAACAAATAGCTAGTGCAGATAATGAAGAAAAGGATAAGTTTAGCCCTAATTGGTTGGGACCTTATATAGTTGACACTAGTTATGGTTTTGGTGCTTATCTTTTAAAACAACTTGACGGAACACCCCGTAGGGAACCTATTAATGTTGCGCATTTGCATTGGTATCACATCTAATCCCCTTTGAATAGTATGTTTCACCTAAGCAATGTTGTTTAAAGTTATTTGAAGATATTTTAAATAGTTTTCACATTGCTTTGTTCTTGACACTTCAATGTATGTTTTTCTTGAACACTAAAGTAATTATTTTTGTTCATTCTATAATTGCTTTAGACTTCATACTATTCACATTTATCTTATGTTAAGTTAGATCCTTAATAAGGTATTTAAATTAACATATCACCCTTAACATTGTTGTATCTATACTAAAAATGCAATGTGTTTTACATTAGATCACATGAATTATGCTAGATCATGTAGACATTAATTAAAATACTTTTTCCATAAGTTCTTTAATTAATCACATAGCATTTAACAAACATATTCAAAAACAAAAAAAACATCATTATAATTCATAAGTTGCACGTCTATATATATATATATATCAACCCAAAAAGTATCATATACATCTCAAGAATTATCTCATAATGGTCTATGAGAGCTAAACCCCTCAGGATCTGGCACTCATGATCTAGTCCCCGGACATCATGAGATGGTCATGTGTGATGGTAATCGTGAATTGCCGAGTCTCAGTGCATACTCCAGAACCTGTACTCATCCAATGGCTACGAGTCACTCCTTTGCAATCTAATCTCTCTCTTCCTATGTCTAAGCTAGCTTTTCCTGAAGTCTCTCTACCTATGATTAGGCCTGTGATGACTGTAATGCACTCTTAGCCCAATGGAGTTTCCTCTTCACACTCTCATATGTTGCTCGCAACCTCGCAAATGGTTTGAGTGACTCTGACTCTTCCTCTATGATCGGTGGGGGAACGTAGTCAGGATCTATCTCCTCCTCCTTAAGGGAAACTGGCACTATCTTTGTAGCTGCTTGACGATATAACTCTTTCCAGTCTCTCATCACTCATGCAAGATAGATCATGTACACAATTAGTAACATATCAACATCATATACATACATAAAATATCAAATACTCAGGGACATGCATTAATTTAAATATTATTACCTATGTCTCCAGATGCATGAGGTAGGTCAACCTCCTCATCTCTGGGGGGCATGTGGGACGAGCTCACCTCCCTCTGACTCTGCATGTTGATGTCTGTTGTAGCTATTGTTCATGATCTGGTCCTATAAGCATGTGATGATTCTCCATGTTCGGTCAGATCCTCAATAACTACTTCATCACCCTCACTTAGGGGTGGCTCCTTCTCATAATAATAGTCCTCATAATCCTCTACCTCCTCCTCATTATCATCTCCTCCATCCTGGTCCTCATTGCCAAGATCAATGTCAGACTGGTACTCCTCATTAATCACATCTATAAAACTATTTGCTGGCCTATATCATACCTCCTCTTCTCTCTCCTATGACTCATCCTTTGTTGTTGCCTATGCCTCACCTAGGGGGCACTCCATAGGAAATACAGGAGCTATTCATGCATATGACCACCACTCCTCATACTCATTTGTGCTATCGACATCATCAACATCAGATGTTGGTGGCTAGTCATGATCTGAATCATTAGTATCACTCTCACGAACATGATCTACAGTCAGCCAAACAGTATCCATTGGCCTCTCAGAACTCTGAACTGATTTCCTAATGAAGGGGCATGCCCTTGGTGATGTTTGAAGCTGCCTAAACTGTCACATGAATCATCCATAATAGAGTGGTCGCACAATGTAGTCATGTCTCCCTACTAGAAGTCTTTCCATCTGCATTCTCTGTAACTACCTTGTGCAATTTGGCCACTGAAGAGTCAATAGATATGGTCCCCATAGTATCTCTTCCTCCTCCAGTAGGTCAAATCTCACCTTCCAATACCCTAAATCTCCATACTACCATAGTCATCTCAAGGGATAGTCGAATGCTTGTGGATACTCTACTGCTATCGCACATGGAAATCCAACAAGCCTAGTACATGTGATATGCTCCAGGCACCGCACCTATAGAAGTGTACAATGGACCATACTGTCAATCTCCTGAAAAGGAATCTCCCTAAATCATAATAAAAATGTGCCAGAATATAGCGACCCCATGTGTAGACTATTCACTGATCATACATCCCTCATACCTAGTATACATGTATGCCATCCAAGTGTGTCGCTCGTCCATCTAGATTGAGTACCAGTGCCACTGTATGCATCATAATCTATCTTACCATAGGATATCGTGTGTATAGTATCATCGATGGCTCGATTTGTGCTCTAACTCTCTCATCATGTATCAGTCCTCCTAAACAATATTGCATATCTCTCTTATTTTCATGAAATGAATGATCCCCTCGAAAATACACTCACACTCCTTAGATAGGCACTCGAAGAATTTTATGTACGTCCTCAAGTGTGATTGTCATTTCCCCAGTGGGAAGATGAAAGGTACATGTATCTACATCCCACCACTCACACAAGACCATTAGCATGGCATCATGGTATCTCATGGGCGGCATCATGAATGCCTAATAGATACCCATTGACTGTAGGTGCTATGTCTCTTCTGTTGATAGCGATGGTGATAAATCTCTCAAAAATGATATCTGTCTTCCCCCTAGCCATTGTCACGACTAGGTGGGAACCTATCACAATCATCACAAAATACTCTAAAAATCCATCTAAAATCTTCAATTTTTCATAATGAAATTGTGCTAAAGTCAATATAGTGTGTTATTCTAATAACCCTTGATACTTTAGAACCCTTTTTGATGATTTTGCAAAGAAACAAGGACACTTTGTGAAGAAATGGGACACTTCATGAAGAAAAGGGACACTTTGCGAACAAAAGGGACACTTTGCAAACAAATGGGAAACTTTGCGAAAAAAGGGGACACTTTGCACACTTTTTTCCAAGAACCCTAAATACACCTATCCCTACTTAATAATCATTATAATATCATCAAAACATGGTGAAAGTTATAGAATTGACTCACCCCATGATATTGATTGCCGCTTGCAACTTGCTCACGAAGATCATCCAGCTACGAAGGTGTATAATCTAGTCTTCTCGGCATCTTCTCCTTCTACTTGTCACTATCAAGCTACAAAAAAGGTAACCCATTTCATGATTATATACTATAGTAACCCTTTTATATATATAATATAGTCATTTTTCACATTTACATAATAGGAGCTAGGATAACCCATTTTTCATGCCGTTTGATGCATTAGAATCATGATTCCACACCTGATATCCTCATTTACCTATCATTATGTGGCATGGTACTTGGAAATTCCCTATGATATGGAATTTCTTCTTCTATGTGGCTTGATTGCTACCTTGATTCCACCTCCATAAAGCAAGTGGAATCAAGGGGGTCATACATCTACCCTTGAGTGGGATTCCTAGGAAATTGGATAAAAGGATTTATGGACAATTAAAAAATGTATGTTGCAAGATGCGGTTCCTAATGTTGTGGTTTGCAAGAAACTACACTAGGGGCTCCATTCTCTCGTCTTTTGAATATGTATCATCTTATGTAGTAAAGTGCATCATTTAGAGTCCTTTAGCTTACATATGCACGTAAAGCCATATGGGCGCTAAAGTGGGGGCTAAATGTACTATAAAAAATTGGACCCTCTTGAAGAAAGAGACAATTTCGTGTATACTTAGACCCACTTTTGAGTCCCCTCATCATTTCCCTATTAAAATGGCATTTATAGGCTCCTTAGACCTATTAATTTTTATCTAGAGGTCCCTTTCACATAAGAAATCACATAAAACCCAACAAACAACACTTAATAAAATCATATCTTGACAACCCACCATCAATGAAAGTAGTGGGACCCATTCACCACCCTTGGTGAATGAGTCCCCTCTAGTGGTAACCATGTGCCAAGGGTGGCGAATGAGTCCCATTTGAGGGAAAGTTCAAAATCAAATAAAAATTTAATTAATTTTATTATTATTTCTAGTGGATGTTCGCCTCTTAGGTCTAACTAATGGGAAAATAAGGTGTTGTTGCCTATAAATACACATTTCAAGTCATTTCACACATCTTCATAATCACTTTTTATCATCTCAAAAGCAAAAAGCATTCTACAACAAAGTTCATAAGAAAAGGTTGAAGTCTTAGGATAGTAAACTTGGGCTTTTTTAGGTCTTGGAGCTCACTCACATTGTCAAGATCCAACATTGCAAGGGTATGCCTATGGTGAATAATGAAGAAATCTAGGGTGAAGAGGTGCAACTAGCCACCAAATCATGCCTAAGGACTTGGTTTCCTATTGATTCCATCTTCCATTATTACTCAATCTTCAGATCAAGGTCTTTATTGTGATTATTTATAATTTTCATGTTATTTCTCATCCTTGTTTCATGTGCTGTAAGGTTTCTAGGATAACCTATTCTAGAGCAATAAAATAGGGTTTTTGTCATGATTCAACCTTTCCTAGTCTTTAACACATCCAAGATTAGGGTTTATGCATATTTCTCTCTATTCAAGGTTTGATTACCAATATAGGGGTTTGAATAAGGAAAACCCCCCCATTAGATCAACAATTTTAAGCTTTTTTGTAGGGATTTTCAGAGATCTAGAATCGAGACTCTGTTAGAATTTGTTGTAGAAGTATCAAGGTGCAGATCTGAATTTTGAATTTGTAGGAATTTGAAGGTGGAATGATTCACCAACCTTGGTGAATGAGTCCCACCTGAAATGCAAAAGTGAGTTTAAAGTTGTTTCAGGTCCCTGACAGTCAGAAATCAAGTTCTATTCAGAAAAAGACTTGACTTGGGACTGATTTGCCACCCTTGGCGAATGAGTCCCAATTAGCTAAATTCCAGATTCCATCAGGATTTCAATCTATCATCCAGTCCTCTACAACTTTCTAGGTGCACACATTCTCAGAAACAACACTTTGTTTAGTTAAATATTGCATTTTTTATCATTATTTTTATTCATTTTCATATCACACTGTGTTTTCAAACAAAGCATAAATCTTAGTTTTGCATTCATTTTTAGTCGTTTAGATTAATCTATAGCATTTTTTTTAGTTCATTTACATCACATTACATCATACATGTTCTTATTTGAATGAACATCTAGCATTTTAGGATCTAAATCTCTCTCTTTCTAGGTGAAAAACTTAGGAAGAGAGCAAGCATTTCGGGTCCTAAAATCTATCTTACAACTTTTCAATTTCATCTTATGTGTTATATTAATTTAGATCATCAATACATTTAATTTAGCATAGCATACTTAATCACCATGTTGTATCTAAAAGAAACTATAGTATGTTTTAATTAGATCACATAAGCTTTGTTAAATCATGAAGACATTAATTAAGTAATCTTACAAAGGTTGTTTACTTAATCACATTGCCATTTAACATTCCACACATAAAGACAAGTAATAAAATATCAAATGCTCACACATATATATATATAAAGAACATAAATAATATCCATAAATACAATATCATCACATATATCTCTGGTAGTATGTGAAATATCAACCTCATCCTACATAGGGGGCATGGAAGATGTGCTAGCCTCTCCACGAGTGTGAGTACTAGCCTCATCATCCTCACTCAGGAGTGGCTCCTCCTCCTTTTCCTCCTCCTAATCCTCATCATCCTCAAGATCCTCCACTTCATCCTGGCCATCATAATCAAGATCTACATCCTCATCATACTCATCATCAATGACATCGATAAATATATCTGTAGCCCTATACTGTGTCTCCTCGACCCTATCCTCTCTATCATCTCCCTCATTTGGAAAAGGTCATGCATATCCTATAGGCACATCAATCAAATATATAGGAGCTGGTTGTGATACTATCCACCACTCCTCATACTCACTTGTGGCACTGACGTCTTCCGTGACAGAGATTGGAGGCTCATCGTGATCTAAGTACTTAGATTTTCTCTCAAAAACATTGTCTAAAGTGAGCCACACTGTATCCCCTAGTCTCCAAAAACTCCGCATTGACCTCATAAAAAAGGGTTGTTCCCTAGGTGTTCTTTGAATCTATTCAAATTGTTGCATGACTCGATTGTAGTAGAAGGGATGTACTACATGATCATGTCAGCCAACCAAAAATCTATCTAACTGTAATCTCCTCAACTTCCTCATGTGTCTGGCCACTAAAGTGATAGTTAATAAGGTTTCCACAATATCTTTTCCTCCTCCAATTGGTCAAATCTCACTCTCTAAAAGTGTAAATCCCTGTACTGCCACAACCATCATAAAGGATAGCCAAAGGCCCGAGGATAGCCTACTACTATTGGACACGAGAAGTTGGTAGGTCTAGTATATGTGATGTGCTCAAGGCACCAAACTTATAGAAGTGTGTAGTGTACCATGTTGTCCACCTCCTGAAACATGAACTATCTAGGATCATAGTATAAATGTTCTAGGATACAGCGCCCTGAGGCATATACTATCCTCTGCTTTTCCATCTTGTGTATCAGTTGAACTATTCCTCCCTCTAGGTCCACTGCACACCCATTTGGGATGAGTACTAGTGCAACTATGTGCATCATAATCCATCTCACTACCAGAGCTCGTGAATATAATAGAATCACAAGATCAATCCATCCTCTCACCCGCTCATCATGCACTGGCCCATCTACACAATACTATATTTCAGCCTTTTTCTTGTAAAATGTACAATCTCTCTGGAAGCGTTCCTTCTCTCCCTAAATAGGAACTTGGAGGATACAGTGGACACTCTCTAGAGTAATTGTCATCTCACCAGTCGAAAGGTGGAATGTACATGTGTCTTCATCCTGACGGTCATCTACAGCCATCAACATAGCATCATGATACCTCATGCGAGGCATGAGGTACGCCCAATATATCCCCACAACCTACAGGTTCTCTATGTCCTCCACTAAAAGTGTGGGGGCTATATCTCTAAGAAAGCTAAGTTTTCTACTACCCAGACACTGACACAAATGGGTTGGTACCTATCCATAAAGTAAAAATATACCCTATGAGCAATCTCAAATCTATAAATTTTACATTATTCATCATAAAAGTGTGCTTTCCTAAAGGCCCTAGACACTTTAGAACCCTTTTGGGACACTTCGCAAAGAAACGAGACACTTTGTGAAAAAGTGGGACACTTTGTTAACAAAAGTGACAGTTTACGAACAAATGGGACACTTCACGAATTTAGAGGAAACTTTGTGAACTTTTTTTCCAAGATCCTAAATTAACCTATAAATGCATAAAAATCAATAAACAACTATGTAAAAACAATGTGAAGGTAGTAGAATCGACTCACCTCGTGCTGACACTCGTCGCGTGCAACCTGGTCTCATAGCACGTCTAGTCTCGCAAGCTCGTAACCCCGTCTGCTTGACATATTTCACTATTATCTTGTCACTCTCAAGCTAAAATAAGGTAAAATGACAATGTAAGTGACAAATTACTTCACTTTTAACTTTTTTAACTCTTTTCACTCTTATGTATAAACTTAGGGTTTTTACTACCTTCAGAGTTAATAAAGTGTTTTTTAGTCAAAACAAAAAAACATGTGCTAGTGAACTTTGTTTTCGATGTGGTTTGTTGTGTAGGAATTGTGACTCCACACTCAACATCATCAATTTTCTATCGATATGTGGCATGGTACTTGGAAATTCCCTATGATATGATTTTCCTTATTCAATGTGGCTAGATTGCTACCTTGATTCCACCTCTGTAAAGCAAGTGGAATCAAGGGGGGGCATACATATACCATCAAATTTGATTTTTAGAAGTTGCATAAGAGGATTTTTGGAAAACTAATGAATTTATATTGCAGGATGTGGTTCCTAATGATGTGGTTTTGTAGATAACTACACTAGGGGCTTCCTTCTTTCATCTTTTGAATGAATATCCTTTATGAAATAAAATGTGCTATTTAGAGTCCTTTAGCTTACATATGCACATAGAGTCATATGAGCACTAAAGTGGTGGCTCAATTTAGACAATTAAATTGTACTCCCTTCTTGGTGAAAGTACAATCCTTGGTCTAATTTGGTCCTATTTTAGGTACCCTTCCATTAAGCACCCTTTAAATCAACATTTATATGCCCCTAAGACCCATTATTTTGGACCTTGAGGCTTATTCCACTCATAAATCATAAAAATCCTAGCAAATAACATTCAAATTATTCAAATTTTAGAAAACCTACCTCAAAAACCTTTAGTGGGACTAAGTCACCCAGGGTGGCGACTTAGTCCCTTTTGGGGGATTTTTCAATTTTGAGCAAGAAAATCACCAACTTAATTCAAATTTTTGATGGATGTCAGCCTATGAGGTCTAAATAATGATTAATTAGGTATTGATGCCTATAAATAAAAGTTTTTAGGTCATTTTTCATAACATCTAGTCATTTTAACAAACAAATTCAAAAGTGAAGTGTTGAATATCTTTCACACGAAAATGCATTAGTCTATCTACAACAAAGCTGAAGCTTTAGGGCATCAAGCTAGGGTTTTTTGCAAGTCTTCAAGCTCACTTTTTATTCAAGATATTGCATTTTCAAGGGTTGATCATTTATTCCTATGGAGGATCATGAAGAATTCTAGGTTGGGGAGATGCAACTAGCAATCAAGCCAAGCATAAGGACTTGTTTTCTAAGTGATTCCATCTTCCATTTTCTCTCTATTTTCAGCCTAAAGAAGGTTTTCATGTTATTAATATTCATTTATATTGTGACTTAGGGTCTCTTGGAATGAGTCTTACATCATACTAATTTATTTTATGCATCTTATTCTTGTATGGTAGAATAGGGTTGTATCTTGCTTCGGATTTACTAGTCTTAGATGCACTTAGGGCTAGGGTTTTATAGCATATTTCATTATCACTTTCAAGGTTTAAATACCAACTAGGGGTTCGACCAAGGAAACCCCCCATTATAAAATGAAATATATTCTATTTTGCAGGTGTTTTAGTAGATTTGGACCCAGATTTTAGTTGGAAAATAAAGTGCAGACTGAGAGCTTTTGTTTCCACTTTTAGATTTTCAAAAAAGCCAAAGTGGAATAAGTCCCCATTAGTGGAAACTTAGTCCCAGTATAGATGTTTGTCAGAAGTTTTTGTATATTTGGATACCCATTTGGCTGAAATGGGCTCTGGAGCAATTTTCTAGATCTAGGACTAAGTTGCCTAGCTTGGCGTAAGTGTCCCAGTTGGCCAGAAAATAAGATTTTCCAAAATTTTAGAGACATCTATAGTCTTCATTCCAGCCTCTTTCAGTTTCCATGTGCACTCTATTTATTTGGTTTCTTTATCTTGATTTCTATTACACTCAATCTTTCTGCATATCATAGTGTGTTTTCAAACACCTTGCATTTCCTTATGTTTGCATCCATAGTTTATCTTCTTTATCAATTTCCAGCCTTAGGAATAATCTCCATTGATAGATTTCAATCTTATTGCATTGGAATCTCATGAAATTGTTCTTGAGTGTGAACTTTGCAAAATACAATTCCTCTTCCTTCATTCCCCTTTTAGGTGTGGATAAGAGAAGTTGTGACTTCATTTCCATTGTCCACACCTTTTGGGGATGAAACAAGCTGTAAAGACACCCTATGTCTCTTCCATGCTGACCCAAAAGGTTTTTGCTTTGTTTTTTCTCTCTTTGTGTCATTCTCCCAATTCTGTGTATTTTGGGAATGATGATAGTTCCGAGCTATCTAAAAATAATGTAGCAAAGACCATACTGACCCCAAATCCATATATCCCTTATGTGTTTGGTGTTTTCATTTTGGGGGAAACCCCTCCCTTTTCTTTTTATCATGCATGATGCAACTTTACTTGGAAACATATGATTTGGCATAGGGATTTCCAAGTTGGCTCTGATGTCATCTTTCTTGTTAGCATTTTTCATTTGCTACTTTAAAGTAATTGCTCACAGCACAATTTTTAGTAATTCCTTTAAAGTGGGGGCATACATTGGCATTATTCTTTTACATTTTCCTTTTTCTTAGTTCTTAGTACAACCTTCTTACTTCATACGATGTGTTTGTTGCTTTGTGGATGATATTGGGTATGATGCCTTTCATGAGTGTGATGTATCTTAGTATATTACATTCCTCTTAGTTGCTTGATGTGACACGTTGCATCCACTAAGTTGAGAATATTCTATCCTTCGATTGGTCCTCTCTTGGAGACATTAGGCACAATGTTCCCTAAGTTAAATACCTCGCATGAACTAAGCAAGACTCCTTTGAACGTTCTTTGCATATTGCATTTTGCATTTATTATATGGCCACCTTGCATAACATATCTTGCATGCCTATGGATCCATCATGTTTTTTAATTAGTTCCAAGCATATGAATTTTTTCTTATTTCATGAAGCTCAAAAGACCATTATTCTTTTTGTGGCACCATATTAAAGTTATCAGGAGGTATAACTTTGGTATGGTTGAGTAGGAAGCGCATTTTGAGGCATGACTTTCCTCATAGCCACCTGTGTGTGTGAGGGCATACTAGCCATGGGTGTATGTTTCTCACCTTTTAGGCCTTCTCACCCAATGGACAACCATGAGTTTCATCACCTTAGAGTGAGTATACATTTTTTGGATAAACAACCTAGATCTGATCCACATCATGTTGGAAAAATAGTCAAAGCTTGATCTGATTCTTTCTTTTCCTTTCTCTTTTCTATCTTTGGAATTTTATTCTTGTGCCTTGTTGTTCTTGATATCATTTCCACATGTTTTCCCTTGTGCTTATGAACCATCTTTCTAGCATTGATTCATTGGAACCCCTCTTGATGCACACTGGTATACTTTAATGTGAGTTTGAAGCAAGTTCATCCTCTCACTAAAATGGGGGATAAATGTGGACACTAAAAAAGTAACCCTTCTACTTTTTTTGTCTTGTTTGGGCCCTCCTTGTTATTTTAGCTTAATTTTTCCTTGATTTAATGTTGTAATGTGGATAACACATTCACATTAGGTCTTGGGCCCTTGTGAACTAAAAGGATTCAAGTGGTACCTTAAGTGTTGTAAAGTGTTGTAACATACTTTCACACTTTTCTAGGGTCTTGTTAATGTATTTCACCTAAATAACCTATTTCCATCATTTACCAAGCCTTATTTCAAATTGTTGTATAAAGTGTTGTGACACACTTTCATACTTTTCTTGGTTTTTCATTAATAATTGGGCTTTCTTATGCTTTAATTGGCCCCATTTTGCATCCATAAGCCTTATTTATGTGTATATTTGAGAATAATCCTGACGAATATCATTTAAAACATCAAAATCCTGAAACCCACCTCAAATTCCTAAGGTGAGACTCATTCACCATTATGCGCAAATGAGTTCCATTAGGTGGGACCCATTCACCCAGGGTGGCGAATGAGTCCCCTCTAACTCAAAATTCAAATTTAATTCAAAATTCTGGTGGGTTTTTATTCTTCAAGATCTAAGGTTGGCCAATATTATTACAATTATTGCATAATTGAGTATAAGTACAAGCTTCTTTCCCTCATTTTCATACCTAGCAAGTTTGATCAAGCATTCAAGAGTTCACAAGATCATTTGAGCATTCACAAGAGAGTTCAAGGAATTTGAAGAGTAGATTATCAAGCAAACAAGAGCATTTTCAAGTCTCATTCATAATGTCAAATATTGTTTGCATCATATTATTTTAGAGCTAACATTTGTGATGTAGGATTGTGTGATTCAACCAAGGATTTCATTCAAGATCTATTAACATCAAGCTAGATTCCAAGTCCTCATCCATTGGAGCCATTATTTACATGTTTGCAACATCTTATTACAAGGGTTTGGTGAGTTGTAGAATTTTATTTATTTCATTCATCATTCTCCATTCTATTTCATTTCATTTCAAGGGTTTAATTACCAACAAGGGGTTTCATCAAGGGAAACCCATATTCACTAACCCCACAACATTTTTCCCTCTTCTTGTGTGTGATTTGTAGGGCTAAGTTGCAGATTTACCAAGAAGTTAAGATTGGAAAAGTGATCAAACCAAGTAAAAGTTGTCAAAGTCATAAGAGAAGCTTGGAGAAGATCTATAGGCTAAATTTTTCAGTTTCAGACCTGGATCTGAATTAGGAGCATAAAAGCAAACTAAGGGCTACAATTTCCTAATTTGAATTTCCAAAAGTCCAGAGGTGGACTAATTCACCACTATTGGTGAATGATTCCCACTACCTAGGCCTAAATAGGAATTTTGTATATCTGAGTACCCATTTGTCTGAAACCTGTTCCGGCACAGTCTTCCCAAAACTGGACTAATTTTCCCAGCTTGGCGTATGAGTCCTAGTTTGCATCAATAGTGAATTCTTCAAGATTCCAAGGCTCCATCTTTCATTCTTCAACATCCTAGGTGGACATTTCTAGTTTCACAATTTTCTATTACACTTTACTTGCATTCTTAGGTCATTTAGTATTAGTTTGCATATCACACTATGCTTTCAAACATTTTTTATTTTCCATGTTTACACTTGGTGGTGAACCCATTTCTTATCTCAATTATCTTCAAGGATTCCTTATAGTTAGATCTCTTACATCCTTCATTGGGTTGAGTTTTCTAAGGTATTCTTGAATGTGAACATTATGAAATCGGATCCCTCTCCTTATATCCATTTTATGGATGTAAGGAAGTGAAGCATTCATTTCTGGTTTCCACATTTATATGTATTTTTTTAAAGAACATTTAATTTTATCAACTTTAATTGATCCTCCTTTCTATAGTATGTATTAATAAACAAACTTACCAAAAATCTAATGCATAGGAGGTAATAGAAAAACTAAGAAAAATTATAAGGATATTTAATATTCCATATAATGGAGTAAGTAATAAAGAATATCATATAAGTATATGTGAATCTTTGATTCATGATTCATGGGAGTGACATTTCCCAAATATCATGATTTTATTCTCAATCACTACCAATCAAGAGGTGAAATAACTCAATCTAACTAAGATAGAGGTTATCTTGATTAAATATAGGTATAACCAAACTAGCATCACTAATAAATTGATGAGGTAGTGGTGCACTTGTGTATCTATCAAGGAAAACACATGTCATTATTAGTTAATGAGTGGGAGAGAAAACACACTCTTATAGAGTTGCCCTTAAACCCTCCATGATAAGTAGATGCACAATTTTTATTTTCATTGGTGACAAGATTGGCCTTGAAAGTGAAAAATATTCTATGAAGTGGAGTTGTGGTTTTGGGACCCAATAGAACCAGCACACTAGCAATAATGACACATCTAAAGACACACATTGTAGTTAGAATTAAAAAAATAACTTAAGTGTCTACTCATATCCCAAAGAGGGAAATCATAATCATTTCCAATATAAACTTTTTATTGTGACCTTGATGAAAAACCTAAATGAAGGTGTAAGAGAGGGGAACCAACCATACCAAGGCTACACATCATAGAGAGCCGAGAGTGGAGGGCTGCCCCAACTCACCTCAAGCTAATAGGTGTTTACGATGAGAATCAAGAATGAAGAGAACTCTAAAGTGCTTTTGTCACTCTACAAATTGGAAAGTCTGAACTAGGCTAGACAAGCTTGTTTTTGGAGTTCAAACTACACCTCAAACAACTCTCTATCTGAGGTTGATAGCGCTGGTCTGGGGTAACACCATGGCACATTGCCATCTCTCTGGAATGCTAGCATTTGTATGGCTAGAAAACGTAAAGTACAATACAAAAATAAAAAAACCTATGAAGTGTCTAGCTAGTTAATTTTAACAAAATGAAAAAAATGATGAAGTAAAAGAAATAACTATGTAGATGATAAAAAGGTAGATGAAGACAAGAGTGACAAATATGAACTCGCTAAAGCTCTAGTTCACCAACAAGGTCCACGTGCATGTTCACCTACACACAAGTAAGAGAAGGAAAAATTATGGGTTGTATAGGGGTTTGCCTCAATCAAATCCCCACTTTGGTGTTTCCATGTCCACAAACAACCAGAAAAGCCATGAAATAGAAAGTAGGATAAAGGAAATAGAAAGGAAAGTACTGAACACTAGGAAAGATGCAATTCTACTCTATGAAACCATAATAGGAAATAGAGAGTGATGTCATACCACCTCCAGCTAAAGGAACTCAAGGCCAATGAAAGGAGAATGCAAGGAAATGAGCTTGGAAAATTCAACATGGCCACAATAGTGACAAAGGGAGGTCTCACAAGACTCCAAAAATTGCAGCTTCTATGGTAGCACCACCCATACAAGGATGGAATTGATGGAGTAACAAGCTTACTTTTTGTAATTCTCATTTGAGTTGTGCTAAAAATGCTTGAGAGAATGTGATAGATTGCTAGAAAATCTTGGAAGACTGAATGAATGAACAAGATCTCCATTTCAAGACCAAAATGGGAGAGGAGTCATTTTTGGGTTGGTTGGTCAACAAAGGGGCATTACAATTCATCCTCAATGAGGAGTGTAATGTTCTTGTGGACTCCAAAGGAAAGAATCTGTCAGGGATGACAACATACCACACAGATGTCTGTGTGTCGTGCTCGTGCCCTCAACAAATATTCCCCCACCAACACACAAAATAGGCACCAAGTGGATGCATTTCAGATGGGTGATGTGGAATTTCACCTTCAGGTTTGATTTTCTAGGTGGGGGGATGCAAATAGGGAATTTACACAAGGGGTACAAATTCACTCCTATACATTTTCCCCCAACTTTAGTGAGTATGAGTATTGATGAGTGTTCAGTAAAGTAGATCGAAGAGTTAGAAATGTATACACGAACCATCGAGGAAGCATAACACAATCTAGAAAACTTGAAAGCATAGGAAAGGAAAAGGAATCCATAGGTACTCTCTCCTAAGAAGGTTCAAACAAAATGACTTTGTAGCTCAACAAAACTAAGAAGTTGAGCAAAGTACACCAAAGGCCCATAGACCAATGATGGACAAATCTTGTAGGATGCAAGTGCTCCATAGGCCCTCAGACCTACAAATAAGGTATTCCCCCAAGCACTCTATCATGAAGGAAGCCCAATGTAAGAGGAATCCATAGAGTCAGAGTGGAATGTAGTTTCATAGGTGCACCTATAAAGAAACATTTTAATCTGTATATAAAACATGTTAGAAAACAAAAATCAGCCATGCAAGAAAATAGACAAACACTCAAAAAATTGAAAATCTTTCAAAGAAATCCCTCAGGAACCCTTCAAAAGAAAAGGGCTCCACTCAAGGGATGTGTTGTTTGAAAGTGTGGGAATATTTTTTTGCAAATCAATTCACCATCAAGAAATCCTTTTGAAAGATGTTCACTTCATCAAGGAATTCAGAAGGAAGAAAATGCCCCTTCATGAGGGGAAGGTAGAGGCTTCCCCTATAAGAAAAGTTGCTCCCCCCTCAGAGGAAAGTTCCTTAAGCTCTTTCTTTGGGAACCCATGATGAAGGAAACATGTTCTGCTAGAGGTCCTTGTTGAGAATGTGATTATTGAAAAAGTTTGCAAAGATTTTCGAGAAAAGATTCATTGGCCTATGAATGTGTTTTTTGAAATTCAAAGTAATATGATAGACCCCCTTAGGATGGTTCATATCGAACACAAGGCATGTGGCCTCCTAAGGAAATAAAAGTAAGAATGAAAAGGTGATGTTGTGGTGTGGAGTAGAAAATTGGACACTCTTGAGAAAAGAGACAATTTCACGCTTAATTTAGACCTACTTTTGAGTATATCTACATTATTCATTCTACAAAACAACATTTATAGGCCATAAACCCATTTTTTTTAATTAGAAACCCGTTTCACTTGACAAATCATCAAAATCTTGGCAAACAACACACAATTAATTCGTATCCCAAAAACCCACCTTCAAAAATGACTAGTGGGACCCATTCACCACCTTGAGCGAATGAGTCCCCTTTAGTGGGACCCATTCACCAAGGGTGGCGAATGAGTCCCTTTTGAGGGAAATTTCAATTTTGAGCATGAATTCAATTAATTCAACTTAATTTTTTGGTGGATTTCGGCCTCTTAGGTCTAAATAATGGGAAAATTAGGTGTTGATGCCTATAAATACACATTTTTAGCCATTTTTCACATCTCTTAGTTATTTTTAAAAATAAAAATCAAAAGTCAACTATTAGGAGTCTTCCACAATAAGTTTTATTTGCATTTTCTATTGCAAAGTTGAAGCTTCAGGGCAACAAACTAGGGTTTTGGTAGGTCTTCAAGCTCACTTCTCATTCAATATTCAACATTTCAAAGAGTTGATGATGGGTGCCTATGGTGAATCATGGAGAAATCTAGGTTGAGGAGATGCAACTAGACATCAAATCACACCTAAAGACTTGTTTTCAAAGTGATTCCATCTTACATCTTCTCTCTATCTTTAGATTTAAGGTTTGCACCACTTTTACATGACATTTACATTCATTTTATATGTTGTAGGGTTTCTAGGGTCAAAGTCTTGCATCATTCAAATCACATTTGCACATCTTATTCTCACACAATAGAATAGGGTTTTTGTCATACTTCAGATTTTCCTTGTCTTTAACACACTTAGGGCTAGGGTTTTATGCAGATTTTTATCCATTCAAGGTTTGATTACCCAATTAGTGGTTTGACCAGGGAAAACCCCCATTAGACAACAAATTTTAAGCTATTTTACAAATATTTTCCAAGATCCCAATCTAGATTCTCATCAAAAAGTGTTGTACAGGTGACAAGGTGCGGGTCTGAAATCTAGATTTGCAAAAAATTGAAAAAGGAATGATTCACCATGGATGAAAAATGAGTCCCATTTGAGGTGGCTAATAGAGTTTAATGAAGATTCTAGTACCCAATGAGTAGAAACTAGTTTCCAGGTAAAAAACCCTGATCTGGGACTGATTCGCCTAGGGTGGTAAATGAGTCCCAGTCAACCTAAAAGTCAGATTTTCTATATTTCCATAGTGATTTCTAGTCTTCATTAGTCTTATAGGTGCACAAATTCTAAAATACAACTTTCTGTTCAGTTTCATTTACATTTTTTATCATCTTTCTAAGCTTTTTGCAAGCGTCACTATGTTTTCAAATGTTGCATATTTCATTAGTTTTGCATTTATAATCAATCAATTTCATCATTTAGTTGTATTTAGACCATTTCATTTATCCATAATTCTATCATGCATTCCTTAGTTTGAGTGAACCACCTCAATTTTAGTGTTCAATCTCTCTCCTTTTAGGTGAAAAACCCTAAGAGTGCAAGAGAAGTCCATAGAACCTCAAAATTGATGGTTCATTTTGGTGAACCTGCATATTGAACATTTCTATCTTTCTAATTTGCATTTGCATTTGTATCCTAGGACTTAATTGCATTAGTTTTTCTATTATTTTTGCATCCTAGGACTTCTTAAAATTGCATTAGTGAAAATATCATTTAGAGGTCATTATTGCATTGTATTTTATCAAACCATTCCAAAATTTTGCATTTCCAGTATTTATCTACACTGTACGGACCTGAACACATCTAGAAAAGACAAAAACAATAAGAAAAAAATTAAAAATACATCTCTTCGGACTCATTTGCCACCTTGGGTGAATCAACCCCAGTGCACTTTTTGCATAAGTGTTTTCAGAATTCAATTTCTTGCTTTGCACTTTTCTCTTTTTTGTAGTTCCTTCTCTATTACTTTCTGCACAGGCATCATTTCCTTTCATGGAATTTATGGATAGTCTTAAATTTTTGCATGTTTCCTTTTTAGCATTAGTCCCTTGTTCTTTTAAATTAAATTCATCAATACATAAAAATAACAAATCTCAAACATCAAACCAACCTTTCAAACAAATGATTCACTTCAGAAATACCATCTCATCCAATCCTTTTAGTAGTGATGATGTAGACAAGTTAGATGAAGTTTTTTAGGACTTTATCCTACTCAATTCATCCTCTAAAGCCTGCCATGAGAAACCTCAACCAGTTGACGATAACCTATCCCTCAAACCTTTTAGTAGTGATGACCTTGACTTGTTAGATGAATTCCTTCAGGACTTCATCTCGTCTACATCATCCACTAAGTTTTGTTATGACCAACCTATAACAAAGAACATTAATGTCTCTAAAGATTGCTATGAGAAACCTAAAACAATTAACGTTAACCTACCCCTCAAATCTTTTAGTTGTAATGACTAGGATATGTTAGATGAAGCCCTTTAGGACTTCGTCTCACCTAAGTCATCCATTAAGGTTTGTTGTGAACAGTCTAAAACTAAGGAAGTTAATGTGATTTAACCTCAACTCATTTTTTACCCACCCTCGCATAAACTTCATCCATCTAATAAACCTGAGTTCACTCTATACCCACCTAAAACTGATATGTTGCAGCAATCTAGTAATACTACTATTGCTCATACATATAATACCCAGAACAACCCATGACCACTGCAACCAAACCCACCCTCTTTACCTTTACCTAATCTTCCTAGTGCTCCTCTCTATCCCTCACACATAAAGGAGTATGATCTTGTTGAACAACTCAAGAATACTCTGTTAAAGATTTCCCTTTGGGATTTACTTCAAAATTCACCAAATTATCACACTATCCTTTAGACGACATTACAACACATTGTGATTCCTCTGGGTACAACTCTAAATGATGTGGAAGCTTTATTACATGGAATGAATAAAGTTAATCTAGAGATTACTTTCAATCAATATGAGCTCCCTTCTTTAGAGTTGTGAAAAAAAAATGAAGCCTTTATGATAATTTCTCAATTCAATCAAATAGGTATCAAAAGAACCCTCATTAATAATGGTTCTTCCCTTAATGTGTATAGTGTGAATCTCCTTGATAGATTGTGTGTTGAAAAGTCACAAATAAAACTTGATTCCTTATCTATTTGAGAATTTGACAATACAACAAAGCAACTACTCAGCGTAATCACTTTGCCTATTACAATTGGGGTGGCTACTAGGCAAACTCCCATTCATGTCATTCCTTATGATTTTTTATATAATCTTCTTTTAGGTAGACCATGGATCCATGAGATGAATGCAGTGCCTTCGACCCTTCATCGCATAATGAAACATGTCTATAACAACAATATTTAAGAAGTTGAAATAGACCCTGAGCCTGAAAGTTGCATACACCTTGAAAAAGGAACCACAAGTCCTTTGAATACATTAATCCCAACATCTAATACAAAGTATCTTGAAATTGAACAACAATATGAGGAATTGGTGTCTAAATTATTTGGTGATGATTGGGGATCATTACAATACACACCTTCATTTACGAGAAAATACATAATCACACAAAAGAAAAGTGAGCAACAAGAATAATCAACCATCATGTCAACTCAAAATTCTAAAAAATCTTCTCCAACATCTATCTCCTCTACTTTGGAAGAAACTACAACATACACATTTTTTTTAATGAGATAGACTATAAACCTCCACCTAATCCAAAAGAAATGGAATGACTTTATGGAAAAGGTTATGAACTTGTGAAACAATTGGGATATACCAGAAAAGGATGTGGAAAGCATGAACAAGGTATTTGTGTCCCTATAGAACCTAATACACAAGAGAAAAAAACTAGGTTGGGATATTCTTTTTCTAAAATGACAAAAGCTACTCAACAACCATCTTTGAATATCAACACTATTACATGTCAACCAAAACAAAAAATCACAATAAAAAATCTTGAATTTCTTGATATGAGCTTATCACCATCATGGCAGTATGTTGATAGTGATGAAACTCTAAAACAAATGTTAGGAGTTTATGATAACACATCCCCTACTACTCCCATGAAATAGGTTACTTGTGTTGTGATCATTATCAAGAAAAATGATAGTGATATCACTGAAGAACTATATGATCCTGAAGTTCCTAAGTCTAATGCACTCCCCTTAGGAGATACAATCAATGTACCAATGGAAATAGATGATAAAGACAAAGTTATTAAAATTGGGAAGTTCCTTGATGATGAAGAACAAGAGGACACTACAACTTTACTTCATGATTTTCCTGAATTTTTTGCTTGGAAATACTTTGATACACCAGGAATTGACCAAAAATTGTGACACACAACATCACACACAACATCGTTCTCACTGAAAATGCTAAACCCCTTTGCCAAAAGATACACAAAATGCACCCTAACATAGCCTTGCATGTTAAAGCAGAGCTTAAAAAACTCCTTGATTCAGGATTCATTCACCCTATTGATTATTCTCCTTGGATCTCAAACATTGTCATAGTTGCTAAACCTGATAATCATATTAGAGTATGCATAGATTTTTGTGATTTGAGTAAAGCCTCTTTAAAAGATGATTTTCTGCTTCCTAATATTGACATGATCATGGATTCAACTGTTGGACATGCTTTGTTGTCATTCATGGATGGATTTTTTGGTTATAATCAAATCCTTATCAACCCTCAAGATCAATACAAAACTACCTTTACAACTATTTGGGGAACATTTTGCTGGGTTGTGATGCTCTTCGGTTTAAAAAATTCTAGTGCAACTTATCAATGAGTGATGACCTTGATATTTGACAATTACATACATAACATATTGGAAGATTATGTTGATGATATCCTTGCTAAATCCTTAACAAGACAAGACAATGTAAATGTTCTTTGAAAAATATTTGAATGCATATGTAAATATAACATGAGACTAAATCTGAAAAAGTGTGTCTTTGCATAGATAGTGGCAAAATTTTAGGGTTTGTCATATCTCATAGAGGCATAGAAGTGGACACAAAGAAAATTGATGCCATTATCAACATGCCACCTCCTAAGAACATTTCTCAATTGCACATGTTACAAGGTTGAATTCAAGCTATCCCTCATTTTGTAACATCTTTAGCTGATTGCACATTACCCTTCACACATCTCCTCAAAAAAGACATACACTTCAATTGGAATGGGGATTGTAAATAGGATTTTGAGAGTTTAAAGGAATATCTTGCAACTCCACCTGTTTTACAACCCGTCGTGCGAAACAAACTGTTTATCTTGTACATAGTCACATCAGCCCATGCTCTTGCACCATTGTTGGCTCAACAAGACAATGATGGAAAGAAATGTCCTATCTATTACATTAGTCAAAATTTAATTGATTATGAAACTCTATACTCACCAATTAGAAAAAAATGTTTAGTTCTTGTATTCACTACTAGTAAATTGGAACATTATTTACTAAATGTTGAAATACAAGTCATAAAAAAATTTGATCCCCTTAAGCATCTTTTTAATAAAATCGATCTCTCTGGACGCTTAGCTAAGTGGGTGATGTTGTTAATTGAGTTTGACCTTAATTTTGTTTCCCAAAAATCAATCAAAGGATAAGCCTTAACTAATCAATTAGTTGATGCCCCTTCTCCTCTCGCTTTACCTAATCATGACTCCTTTCTTGATGATAGTGTCTTGATCATAGATGTTAAGACATGGGAATTGTATTTTGATGGATCTAAGTGTCGAACAGGTTCAGGCACTAGAGTGGTATTAATTTTTCCTGATGGAAATCCTATTCCCTTGTCCTATCATTTAAACTTCCTATGTACAAATAACACAACTGAGTATGAGGAATTAATTGTAGGATTGTGAATTGCTTTAACTATGGGTGCTAAAGATATCAAGATCTTTGGTGATTGACAATTAGTAATCAAAAAAATTAGTGGTACATATTAAACTAAACATGACATTGAATTATCAAAATAAAAGGATCTTACAATGAAACTATTAGAGAAGTTTGAATTATTCACCATTGATAACATCCCATGAAAATACAATGAACATGTGGATGCGATGGTGAGTGCAACCTCTCCTATATCCCCTCACGATCCTTCAACAAACTTCACCTTTGTTATTCACCCAATCATGAAACCTTCGATTAATAGCTGATTAGAAGAAATTTTAACAACTCAAGAAGACTTAGGAGAATGGTATGATACAATATACAATTATTTAAAATATGGTACCTTTCTCGATCCCACAATGACAAACAATCAAAATTGTTTATAGAAACTAGTAGCCAACTACGTGATTCTCGCTGATGTATTGTATAGAAGATCCTTCAATGGTCTCCTACTAATGTGTCTTAAGGACTCTGAAATTCCTATAGCCCTTGATTAGGCTCATGTTGGTTCCTACGAAGGTCATTTTGGAGGACAGTCATTAGAGAAAAAACTCATCTATATGGGATATTATTGGGGACATGGAAAAAGACTACTTTGCTTACGTTAAACAATGTCACAAATGTCAAGAACATAGCAATTTGATCCATGCCATTACTTTTGAGCTCTATACCCAAATTCCCATTTGGCCATTCTTAGTATGGGGTTGGATCTCATTGGAAAAATTTCACCACCCTCCTCTACCGAGCATACATTTATAATAACCACAACAGACTATTTCACAAAATGGGTGGAAGCTATTCCTCTTAGATCTACAAATGCTGAAGTAATTTGTCATTTCATATTGGAACACATAATTGCTCGCTTTGGACTTCTATCGGAAATTTTTTTAGACAATGGAACCCCATTTAACAATAATGAAGTAAAGAAATTTCTCAAAACATTCAATATCCAACATCAATTTTCTACACCATACTATCCACAATCCAATGGACAAGCTAAAAGATCTAACAAGATTCTTTAACAAATCCTAAGGAAAACTATTAACAAACATCATAAGGATTGGCATACGCAATTACATTATGCACTTAGGGCTTATCGAACAAGTGTTAGATTATCCATGAGAACTACACCCTATAACCTTGTTTATGGTACTGGCACAATCATGCCCTTGGAGTTAGAGATTCCTACGCTACGAATTTCTCTTCAAGACCTTATTAATGATGCCACTTATAAATACCAATGATTGCACTAGCTTGAGATGCTCGATGAAAAGCATATTGACACTCTTGAATATCTCCAAGCTTACATTAAAAAATTACAATGCAAACACAATACTCATGTCATTCCTTGAATGTTTCGTAAGGGTCATTTAATTCTCTATGAGAATCAACAAAATAGTAATGCTAACCATGAGGACAAAGATAAATTTAGCCCTAATTAGTTAGGACCATACATAATCTCTACCAGTTATGGGTCTGGTGCTTACATCTTAATTGAGCTCAATGAAACACCATTTAAGGAACCTATTAATGTTGCACATCTGCATCAGTATTATCTCTAATCTCCTTGAATATTATGGATTAAAAAGTAATGTTGTCTACAATTATTTGGTTTCATTCTCAATAGCTTTCACATTGCTTCATTCTTGACAACTGGTCATGTGTTTGTGTTGAACACTAAGGTAATTATTTAAGTCCTTTTTATAATTACTTTAGATTTCATACTATTCATCCTTGTGTTATGTTAAGCTCGATCCTTATATGAATTATAGGTGTATCTAATTTAACATATCCTCTTTTTCATATTAACAATGTTGTATCTAAAGTGAAACTAAAATATTTTTTACATTAGATCACATCAATCATGTTAAATCACGTAGACATTAATTAAATACTTTTAGTTAAGTTATTTAATTAATCGCATTGTCATTTAACATTCAAACACATTAAGAAAAATTATAACATCAAATGATCATATATATATCAAAAAAATTATATACATCTCATCATCATATACACAATCACCAAGGTCTATGAGAACTAGACCCCTCAGGCTCTAGCCCTCGAGATCTGGTCCCTATACATCGTGAGATGGTTGTGTGTGATCATGATCACAATCTTTCAAATCTAAGTTCATACTCCAGACCTTGTACTCACCCTAGGGCTACAAGACAATCCTCTACCATCTAATCCTTCTCCACTCATAGTTGTGTTATCTCTGCATGCAGTCTCTCCACCTTTGCTAGAGTTTGGGATGACTGTCCTACACTCTTAGCTCAACAAAGTCATCTCCTCATTCTCTCGTATGTTTCCTGTATCCTTGCAAAAGGTCTTAGTGACTCTAGCTCCTCCTCCATGATCGATGGGGACATGTAATCAGGGTCCATTTCCTCACTGTTGATGGATGCAGGCACTATCTCTATGACAGCTAACAATATAACTCTCGACAGTCTCTCATCACTACTATGAGATAGAAAAAATACACAATCAGTAAACATCATCATGATATATATATATATAAACCATTTAAACTAAACTACATGCATAAAATAAACCATCAAAACTAAAGTACATGCATATATATATATATAAACCTTTAAAACTAAAGTACATGCATAAAATAAAATATCATCACCTATATCTCTAGTCTATTGAGGGATATAAACCTCATCCTCTCTAGGGGGCATGGAGGATGTGCTAGCCTCTCTCTGACCATGGGTCCCAATGGCTTCTATAGCTATTACACATGTGATCTAGTCACACAAGTATGAGAACTCTCCTCACTTGTTTTGATCCTCAGTCGCTACCTCATCACCCTCACTCAGGGTTGGCTCCTCCTCATAATCATTATCATCATCCTCTCCTCCATCCTGGTCCTCATAGTCAGGATTGACCTTTGAATCATACTGATCATTGATAACATTAGTAAATATATTCGTTGAACTGTATTGTACATCCTCGGCCCCGTCCTTTGGCTCATCTCCCTCATCTAGTGTCGGTCCTGCATTAGCTATAGAAACATCCATGGGAAACATAAGAGCTGGTCATGTCACTAACCTCCACTCCTCATGCTCATTTATGTTATCAACATCATTAGTGTCAGAGACTGGTGGCCGATCATGATCAGAATCATCAGAGTCACTCTAGCGAAAATGGTCTATAGTGAGTGGAACAGTATCACCTAGCCTTCGGTCACTCTACATTTGCACCTAATGAAGGGGAACACCCTCAGTGGTGTCTTCACTTTCCAAAACTATCACATGAATCACCCATAATAGAAAGGTCATACAACATAGTCATGTCACCCAGCCAAAAATTTGTCCATCTACATCCTCCTTAGCTGTCCTGTGGGATTTGGCCACAATAGTGTGAGTAGATAAGGTCACCATAGGATCTTGTCCTCCTCCAGCCGGTAAAATTTCAACCTCCAAAAATGCAGATCTTTGGACTACCACAAGCGTCGTAGAGGATAGTCAACGGCTTGTGGATATCCTATAGCTATAGCACATGGGAATCCAATAGGCCTGGCGCATGTAATATGCTTGAGGAACCACACCTATAGAAGCGTGCAGTGCACCATACTGTTGATCTCTCAAAACAAAAATCAGCCAAGATCATAATAAAGATATGCTAGGATGCAACATCCCCAAGCATAGACTGTTATATACTTTGCCATCCCGCGAATCAAGTGTACCAATCTTCCATCTAGGTGTGTTTCTCATCCATCAAGATTGAGAACAAGAGCCACTATATGGATCATAATTTGTCTTAGAATGGGGGATCATGAATATAGAAGAATAGAAAGCTCGATTCACGATCTCACATGGTCATCATGAATAAGTCCATCCAAGCAATATTGCATGTCTGCCTTCTTCTCACATAATGACTGATCCCCTTAGAAATTTACCCACTCTCCCCAAAGAGGAACTCAGAGAATCCAGTGTACACCCTCTAGGGTGATGGTCATCTCCCTAGTTGGAAGGTGAAATGTACATGTGTCGGTGTCCCAGTGCTCGCATAGAGCCATCAGCATGACATCATGGTATCTCATAGGTGGCAGTTCAGATATGCCCAATAGATGCCTACTTCCTATAGATGCTTTGTCTCCATTGGAGATAGTGTTGGATCTAGATCTCTAAGAAAACTAATCTATCTCCCTCCTAGCCGCTATCATGACCGAGCTAGAACCTATCAAAATCACAACAATATTCTCTAAAAATTCATCTAATATCATCAATTTTTACATTATTCATCATGCAAGTGTGCTAAAGTTCATCTAGTGTGCTTTTATAAAGGCCCTAGACACTTTAGAACCCTTTTTGGGACACTTTGCAAAGAAATGGGACACTTCATGAAAAAAGGGGACACGTCACAGAAAAATGGGACACTTCACAAACTTTTTCCCAAGATCCTAAATTAATCTATAAATTCATTAAAAATCATTAAATCATTACAAAATCACTAAGTGAAAGTTATAGAATCGACTCACCTCATAGTATAGCTCGTCACTCCCCACCTGCTCTCAAAGCTTATATAGTCGCAAAGGCATGTAGTCCCATCTACTCGACATCTTCTTGTCTCACTCATTACTCTCAAGCTACAAAAAGGTAAAATGATATAGTAAGTGACAAATTACTCTCTTCTACCTCTTTTAACCTAATTTCATCACATTTACTCTTATGCATTAAATAAGGGTTATTTTCTCTTAAGAGTTAATAAAGCATCTTTTCTTCAAAAGTAACATAACGGGAGCTAGGGAACTCCGTTTTTTATGTTGTTTGATGCATTGGAATCGTGATTCCACACCCGAAATCGTCAATCATCTATCATTATGTGTTATGGTACTTGAAAATTCCCTAGAGTATGATGTTCTTTATTCTACATGGCTAGATTTCTACCTTGATTCCACCTCTGTAAAGCAAGTGAAATCAAGGGGGGAATACATCTATACCCTTGAATTGGATTCCTAGGAGTTAGATAAAAGTATTTTTGGATAATTAACAAAGTTGCTCTGTAGGATGTAGTTCCTAATGTTGTGGTTTTGCATATAACTACATTGGGGGATTCGTTCTCCCATCTTTTGACTAGGAGTATCCTTTTATGCAATAAAGTGCATTATTTAGAGTCCTTTAGCTTACATATGCACGTAGAGTCATATGGGCGCTAAAGTGGGGGCTAAATGTGGTGTAGAAAATTGGACACTCTTGAGAAAAGAGACAACTTCATGCTTAATTTAGACCTACGTTTGAGTATCTCTACATTATTCATTCTTCAAAATAGCATTTATAGGCCCCTAAAACCCATTATTTTTTATCTAGAGGCTCGTTTCACTTGACAAATCATCTAAATCCTGACAAACAACACTCAATTCATTCATATCCCAAAAACTCACCTTCAAAAACCACTAGTGGGACCCATTCAGCCCCTTGGGTGAATGATTCCCCTCTAGTGGGACCCATTTGGCAAGGGTGGAGAATGAGTCCCTTTTGAGGGAAATTTCAATTTTGAGTGGGAATTCAATTAATTCAACTTAATTTTTTGGTGGTGTTAGCCTCTTAGGTCTAAATAATGGGAAAATTAGGCATTGATACCTATAAATACAAATTTTAAGCTATTTTTCACATCTCTTTGTTATTTTTAAAAAGAAAAATCAAAAGTTAACTATTAGGAGTCTTCCACATTAAGTTTTATTTGCATTTTCTACAACAAAATTGAAGCTTTAGGGCAGCAAACTAGGGTTTTTATAGGTCTTCAAGCTCACTTCTCATTGAAGATACAACATTGGAAAGAGTTGATGATGGATTCCTATGGTGAATCATGGAGAAATCTAGGTTGAGGAGATGCAACTAGCCATCAAATCACACCTAAAGAGTTGTTTTCAGAGTGATTCCATCTTCCATCTTCTCTTTATCTGTAGACTTAAAGTTTGCATCACTTTTGCATGAAATTTACATTCATTTGATATGTTGTACAGTTTCTAGGGTCAAAGTATTGCATCATTCAAATCACATTTTCACATCTTATTCTGACACAATAGAATAGGGTTTTATCGTACTTTAGATTTTCCTAGTCTTTAACACACTTAAGGCTAGGGTTTTATACAGATTTTTATCCATTCAAGGTTTGATTACCCAATTAGGGGTTTTAACAAGGAAAACCCCCCATTAGACATAAAATTTTAAGCTATTTTGTAGATATTTTCAAAGATCCCAATTTGGATTCCAGTTAAAAAGTGTTGTACGGGTGACAAGGTGCAAGTATGAGATTCGTATTTATAGAAATTTGAAAAAGGAATGATTCACCATGGATGGAAAATGAGTCCCATTTGAGGTGGCTGATACAGTTAAATGCAGATTCTAGTACCCAATGAGCAGAAACTAGTTTCCAAGTAGAAAACCCTGATCTAGGACTGATTCACCCAAGGTGGTAAATTCAAATTTTCTTGATTTCCAAATTGGTTTCTAGTCTTCATCAATCTTAGAGGTGCACACATTTTGAATTATAGCTTTTTGTTCAGTTTCATTTACATTTTTTATCATCTTTCCAAGCTTTTTTCAAACGTCATTGTGTTTTCAAACATTACATATTTCATTAGTTTTGCATTTATATAATCAATCAATTTCATCATTTAGCTACATTTAAATCATCTCATTTAGTCATAATTCCATTATACATTCCTTAGTTTAAGCGAACCACCCCAATTTTAGTGTTTTATCTCTCTCCTTTTAGGTGAAAAACCCTAAGAGTGCAAGAGAAGTCCATATAACCTCAAAATTGATAGTTCATGTGGCCCGTAGGACAGCGATATGTCATCATGGTAATTTTTTCGCAAACACAAGGGACAAGACATGAGCACCACAACATCACAACTCAAGCAAAGAAGAGAGAAAGATGACAAAAATATAAAAAAGAGACAATGACATCACAAACAAGGGGCATTGGTGTGATTTGATATTTCATTGTTAGAATTGCTCAAAAACATGTATATATATATATATATAAGTATAATAATAGTAAATAGATGAACTGTCATCAACCCCCTAATATATTAGACATATGAAGAATGCACGAGAAGATAAAGTAAACTTTAAAAAATGGGTCAACATAGAAGGGAAGCCTAAATACCTCCAACACTTTGCATCATCCCCAATTTACCAAAAATAAATACACATAACAGAGGAAGAATGATGCCACAAATAGAGGAAGTTTTATGATATATAATCACTCTTGTATCCAAGCACCTACAAGGGTGACAAGGGTCATCCAAGAACACATAATGCACACACAGGGGAACATATCACAAACACACACTTAATATAAAGGTAAAGAAGATGTGCCCCCTAACACTCATCAACCAAGATGTCGTTTGCTTCCCAATATAGATCATTATACAAGGAAGGAAGATGAGTCTACAGTGGTGGAATGTCAAGGGGGGAATCCTCCAACCTCCCCACAACAAGAGCTAATGAAGGAATCCCCTCGAGGTCTCCTCTGCTCAGTTCTTGTGGGGTGAACGTCAGTGACTTCGCAAAGATCATTGAAAGGGTCAAGACCTCATCCAAAGAATCAAACATGCACTTCACACGAGTACCATGTGTTAACTCAAAGGATGAGGGAATTGGAACCTACGATTCACTACTAGGCTCACTGAGTGACTCAGGAGCAGTGACAAACTTAGGGGATGTTGAAGATTCTTCTGTCACAAGGATGATACATGCTAATATAGAACCGGCCTTTGAAAAGGGCGGACTCCTCTTTTGACCCTGATTTCTAATGGGGACATCCTCCACCTTTCACTTCGTCAGAGGGTGCGAGACCCCCACAAATGAGGTAGAAGGCACAAAGGAGGAGGAGAAAACCACAACGGACACCACTGAAGTGTTCAACATGTCCATAGGCTTCAAGAATGGTGGGATGTTCAGGAGGTACATCAAAAGAGGAGGCTCAACTGAAGGAGCAATAAACGCTTACACCTTTTTAGGGTAAGGGGTGTTCACGCTCACAGTAGGAGCCAGAAGAAAAACTAAATTTTACTGAACTTAAGCAAAGGGGATGGGAAAGGAGGACATAGAAAGAGGCCCTGAGACAAAGGAGGTCAACTCCCCTTCCTTCCTATGTAGAGCAGCCTACTCAGCCGCTAGAGCCTTTCGCCGATGCTTGCACTCATGTGCAAGGTAGTTTTTGTGACTCTAGGAGCTAGAGACCAGAAGCTGAGATAGAACAGAGGGATCCTACTCGATCATCAAAGTGTCCATCATAGCCATCTCTAGCGAAGGAAGAGACTCCTGGATGGGAGTAGGAGGGAGAGACTAGGAAGAGGTTAGAACAACAGCAGAGTGAGTCGGCTCTAACACCTCAGTGGCGGGCCTCTTCCCATTCACTTCCTTGGGAGTAGGAGCTGTAGGAGGCTACAGAGGCTAAGTCATAGAGGATTCCCCACAAGGACCCTTCCCTCTACTATATCGAATGAGTCTAGGAACCATGAGAAGAACAAGAAGTTTGAATGCAAGATGCTTGGGTTTTCACCAAGTAGGCACCATAGGGTTCTCCCACAAATGTGAAGTAGAATATAATGATGCCACAGTAGGGAGAGAGGAAGCAATAGGTTGGACAACAAAAGAGGAGGAAGAGGAACCTCGAGAGCGCTTCTCTTCTTCCCTTCTTCGAGCCAAGGTAGCATCACTGTTAGCTTTCAAGTAGGCCCTATGTGAGACAAAATAGGGAGATGGAGGGTATCTCACCTTAGGCATCAAGTGCCCTTTCTTATACTTATTATAGGTTCGGTACAAGAGGTCTATCCTTTATGAAAGCGAACCAACAGGTGTAGGCCAAAAGTGATCCAAAGAATAGCTACCACATGGAATCGATGGTTTATAGTCGGTGTCATGGATTACATGCACTGAACCCTCATGGATAAATTTTAGACCCTTATCTGTGGCTGAGGGAATTGCATTAATAGTGACCAATGAAGGGATACCTAGTTTCACCCTCAAGAGTTCGGACCCTGGGATTATGTCAAAAAGAAAGTTTACTGACGAGTATGTGTAGGATCATCATGGAAAAAACAGGCCCTTAAGTGGCAAAAAACTCAAAAAAAATCAGAGTTAGGCAACTTGACGTAAAAATTTGAATAAGTTATTTATATTATTTCAAAAAACTGTAAGAATAGAATCTGTAGCAAATTGAATTTAATTTCTAAACTACTAGGTTTTTTTTTTTTTAAATAATCTATTTGGTGAAATTTCTAAATTTCAATGCAGTAGTACTTAAATTCTAGGGAAAAAATAAGAAGTAGGTGTTTGTCTAACCACCCTAACCACAATAAAATAATAGTATTTTTCTATAATATTTTAGATAGAAGTAAAGGACTCATGTTTGGATCTGATGCATATTTTTTTGTAATTTTTTTCCAAGTAAATAATTAATTATGAATTTTTTATTACAACTTTTTAAAATTATGAAAACTCATGTCTGACCACCTTAACTTGGTCAAAACTTCATGAAATTCATTTTTTCTTTTTTTAATCCTATACTATGTGAAGCATAGAATGTGACACATGTTTTAGATTTTAAAAATGTGATACAGTTTGAAAGCTATTTTTTTTCAATAAGCCTATCAATCAGGACTTTAGTCGTAATTCAAATAGAAAATGAATAATAATTATTTATTAAATTCAAAGTAAAGCATAATTTATATTGGTGGAAAGCTAAGAATCTCCTTTAAGAACCCTTTTCATTTCATTAAGTTTGGGTAAAAAAAGAGTCATCAGCCACATACCCTACAAATACCCATCATATCACCACTTTTTGGCCCATCATGATCTTGCACATACCTTGACTTAGGTCTAATAAGGACTGACAAGGTGATGTTGCCAAGGGGAGGTATGGAAAGTCCATTATGTGTACAACTGGTACTTTCAAGTGTGTTGTACCCATCTTTACGTAGGAAATTGATCAACATGATCTCCTTATTTATAATATTCACTCAACACGTCAGGTCAACAAGAACACCTATGGCAATGTTTCCATTGATTCACGCAGGGATGCAAATAGGAGATGGCTCTCTATTATAACCCATCAGAAGGTCCTATGAGGTGAAAGTTATACCAGTCAAGAACTACTCACAAGATGCATGGAAGGGATAGGAAGATGCAAAAAGGAAGCCATCGTGTACACTAGATGGTACTTTCATAGACCTCCAAAATTTTTGTAATTGGTATTGACCCAATTAAGGTTTCGTTCTATGATGCTTATGGAACCTTCCAACTATGCCACTAGGGGTTGTAGGTTGGGTTGCAAGGCTAGGTGCCTCGTAACACTCACACCCACAATGCTCCTAGGATACGAGTAAAGGAACTTTTAGTACTGCTAAATGGAACCAAAATGGTTCATGACGGGTTCACCAAAAATTTAAGAGAGGGGGACCAACCAAACCAAGGCTCTAAGTCATGGAGAGCTGAGAGTGGAGGGCTTCCCTAACTTACCTCAAGCTAACAGGTGTTTAGGACGAGAATCGAGAATGAAGAACACTGTCAAGTGCTTATGTCACTCTAAATAACTAAAATTCCAAACTAGGATAGATGAGCCAGTTTTTGTAGTTCAAACTACACCTTAGATAGCTCTCTATTTGAGTAAGGCAACATAGGTCTAGGACAACAATGTGACACACTAGTGTCTCTCTGGCACACTGGCATCCATACAACCAAAAAATATAAATTATAGTATGAAAAGCTGAAAAACCTACTAACTGTCTAGCTAGTTAATTTTAACAAATTGAACAAAATGATGAAGTAAGAGAAATTGCTACGTAGATGATAAAAAGGTAGATGAAGACAAGGGTGACAAATATAAACTCACTAAATCACTTGTTCACTAGCGAGCTCCACACACACGTTAACCTACACACAAGAAAGAGAGGGAAAAATGTTGGTTTGTATAGGGGTTTTCTTTAGTCAAACCCCCACTTTGGTGTTTCCACCTCCATGGGCAGCTAGAAAAGCCATAAAATAGAAAGTATGATAAAGGAAAGAGAAAGAAAAGTACTGAACACTACAAAATATTCAATGCTACTTTATCAAACAACAATAGGAAATAGAGAGTGATGCAATACCACCTCCATGCAAAGGCACTCAAAGCCAATGAAGGGAGAATGCAAGGAAATGAGCTTCGCAAAGTTGACAAGGCCATGGCAGTGACGAAGGGAGGTCTCTCAAGACTCCAAAACTTGTAGCTTCTATGGTAGCACCATTCGTACAAGGATGGAATTGATGGAGTAACAAGCTTGCTTACTATAATGCTCAATGGAGTTATGTAAAAAATGCTTGAGAGAATGTAATAGATTGTTAGAAGATCTTGGAAGGCTGAATGAATGAACAAGATAGCCATTTCAAGACTAAAATGGGAGAGAAGGAGCCATTTTCAAGTTGGTTGGTCGACACAGGGGTGTTACAATTTGCTTCTAATGAGGAGTGTAATATTCTTGTAGACTCCAGAGGAAGGAATATATCAGGGATGGAAGCATGCTGCACAGACATTTGCACATTGCACTTGCATTCCTAGCAAATATTCCCCCACTGACACACAAAATAGGCACCAACTAGATGCATTCGAATGGGTGATGTGGAATTTTTCCTTTAGGTTTGATTTTCTAAGGTGAGGGGATGCAAAAGGGAAATTTACAAAAAGGGTGAAAATTCACTCCTATACGGCAGGAAAATTATATCACTAAATCCTTTTCTTTATTATTTCTAACCTTGCTGAGGCCATTCAATTCCCAAAAGGGAAAAATATTGTTGTGGTTCCTACAAACAATGCATATTCCAACTCTACTAGGATTATTTTTTGGAACTTCATTAATGTTGATTTTTATCCAACCTTTTGGGGGAAGTTCCCATATTTGGTCACCATGTCTTTGTTTCAAAATAATATCATCAATTCTCACCTAAGTATTATCCTAGGTATTAAGTTTGTAATGTGTAGTGAATTTATGTTAAATTTCCCCATATTATCTAGAAAATGATGTCAATAGAAGAAGAGTTCTCATGAAATATTTTTCCATTCATTTCAAGCCAAAATTTTCATCAAATGAGGTTTAAACTAATCTACCAAGAAGTGCAAAGTGCTTTAGATTTGAGCCTTCTCATCTTCTATTTTTCAAAAAATGTTTCTTTTATTCAAGTTATCTTTATCCTCAAATTTGAAAGAAGAGAACAATATTTCTTAGATCTTCTAGGTGAAAGATCATTCCAACATGAGGCGGTTAGATGTTTCTTCCTTAGCATAGAAAATAACACATCATGAAGAACCAATGATACCTTAATGTCAAGTAGGTCTTCAAAAGTGAGAATTTCATTCTACATGAAGAGCCAAGTGAAAAAATTAACTTTAAGTGAGACTTTAGACTACCAAATCTTAGACCAGTCCACATCTAGATAATGAAGGTAGGGAGGGTCATGCATAGCATCATACCCAAATTTAACCATGTATATGCCCAAGCTTCCTTGACCCCATGTTATTTCATCTTCCATATCACTACTTGGGAGAAAGTTCTCAAACAAGACATTATTTAAGATTAGAAATAGATCCAAAGGGATAGGAATAGGAACTCATTCAATATCTAGAACATATTATACCTTTACTTTTGGAGATAAGAAGAGTTGAAGTAATGTTCGATCTTGGTCCACCCTTTTCTTTTTATGATAATTTTCAAGGGAAGCAGGGCAAGGAATTGAAAAATAATAGGAGGATTCTAGTCCCAAGCATCAAACCAAATGTAAGCCTTATCTCTTTTTCCTACTTTCTAAAAGATCATCTTTAACCACTTGATATCTAAGCATCAAGGTCTATCACACAAGAGAGCCACTACCAACCAAGGGGTAATTACACACATCATTAACATTTATTAGAACTAAATACTTATTAGTCACAAATCTACTAAAAAGAGTGGTTGGGTGGGAAATCCACCTTCATTAAAGTTTATTGATCAAATATTTATTGTTTAGTTCATATTTTCTAAGGCTTAAAGCACCTTCCAACTTGGGTTGAGTGAATTTCTCCCATCTAGCAAGAGCCCACTTTCTCTCATCTTTAGCTCCACTCCAAATAGATTTCCTAGCAATCTTATCAAACTCATTCCAAATGGTGTGAGCGGAAACAAGACTGAAGAATTTATAAATAGACATGGTTTAAACCACAAACTACAAAAAGGTGGCTCTTCCTCAATAGGTTAACCATTTGTGGGACTAGTGGTTGAGTATTCTCTAGATACACTACATGACACTCTTCTAGACATACATTGGTACTTTTTTAAAGTGCAAGGTTTAACACCCAAATAATCTAAAGTTAGAGAGTACTACATGAAGCCTAAATTTATATTTTGAATTTTACTCTCAAGATTAATAAGCACCACTTTTGATTTATGAGCATTAATGACCTAATTTGTTGCATTGAGATAGGCTTTAACGGTATCTTTTATCATTATTATTCCATACAAATGGCTTCCCCCACCAAGCCTATGTCATTAACAAATTGAAGGTTTGAGAAATCTTCATTACCAACCTTGATGCTAGTTAACAGTCTTTTTGGCATACTAGACGAAGATTCTACCCAAGCCTTTTGTAATAATAAAAAATAGGTAAGGGGAAAAAAAATCTCCATGATGAAGGTCCCAAGAGGTGGTGAAAGGAAGGAAAGGAAGACCATTAATTAAAATAGATTAAGTATGGGAACAAAAACAACACATAATCCAGGATAACCAATCTTGGGAGAAGCCAAAGGAAGCCAAAATTCACACCAAAAATACCACTCAACTCTATTGTAAGCTTTAGACATATCAAATTTGATGAGAATTCATCTATTGTTGGAATTATGCATTGAGTGAATTATCTCCTAAGAAAGAATGACAAAAATTTCACCCTTCAAAAAATTTACCTTGTTTAGGGGAGATAATTTTATGGAGAGGTTTGTGTCTCTCCACAATAATTTTTGTGCTTATTTTGTTACTCACATTACATAAGGCAATAGGCTTGTAGCTCGAAATGATAGCTGACCAGTGATTTTGTAAGTGGCTAATATTTGCCAATTGGCTAATAGTTGAAATTTGTAAATTCAAAATTGGCTAATATTTTGAGCTATAATGTGACTTGAATCACCAAATTTTTACAAAATTTTATGATAGTCTTATTTAAATCACCAAACTATTTATTTTATTAAAAAATTTAACTCAAAATTTTTCCACAATATTCGATACATGATTAGAATATATTTGGCTAAATTCTATAGATTATAGTAGAAATATATATTAATTTGCCAATAGTATATCATAATAATTAGTTACTTTAGGACCTAAAACAACTGAAAATGGGGGAAGAGATGCTATCATATGGCTTAGGACATAGAGCACACCCACTTTCCATTTATTTCATTGAAGGGTAACCCTAGAGATCTCAATGCAAAGGAGAGAGAGATCTTGCAATAGGGTTGTCCTAGGGGCTAATTGTAAGCTAATGAGGGGTTAACCACTAAGCTAGGGGTTGGAAAGACAAATGCAATGCAAGATATAATATTTAACCCTAAAATGATGCTAACTTTAATTAGATGTCCTAAAAATGCATATAAAACATAATAACAAGTTGTAGGATGGAATGTGTGCACCTGGGAATCTAAAGTGGACATGAATGAACTTTAGAACACTAAAAAAATAAATTTTTGACCTACTAGGACCCATTCACTAATTTGGGTGAATCACTCCCAGATCTGGGTTTCTGCATAGGAACAGGTTTTTGGAAAAAGGGTATCTGAATCTACAAAAATCCTAAAAAAACACTTGTAGTGGGACTTATTTGCTACTTCTAGCAAATTAGTCCCATTTCAATTTTTTGGGAATTCCAAGTTCAAATCTACACTTCAATACTTGCTCTTTTCTCCCAAATTGATTTTTGGATTTGAATTCTACAAAAGACCTTCAAAATAGAATATAGACTTAATTTGCTTATGGGGGTTTTCCTTAGTCAAACCCTTAATTTGATAATTAAACCTTGATAGAAATGATGAACTATGTATGTAAATAGAAATGTAAACCCTAACAGATTAAGTGTGTCTAAGATTAGGAAATCTAAAATGCAATGTAGTCCTATTCTAATGTGTAAGAAAGAGGTGCATGAATGAAAGTATGATAATGAAAGGCTCACTTTGAGATATCTCGAGTCACCCAAATGAGCCTCAATAATGCTTGTACCTTCCCTAGGCTAAATGTAGAGTGATAATAAAGGAAACAATCAATTAGGAAATAGGTCATTAGCCCTGGCTTGATGGCTAGTTGCATCTCCCCAACCTAGAATCCATCATGATTCACCATAGGAAACTATAATCAACCCTTAAAAATGATAGATCTTGAAGGAAAGTGAGCTTGAAGACCTGAAAAAACACTTCAATGTTGCTCCAAGACTTCAACTTTGCTTTCTTTTGAAACTTGAATGTTCTTGTGAAAGAATGCTTGAAGACTTCGAGTGCCTCGATCTTGAAATTGCTCTTAAAAATGCTTGCTTAGATCAGAAAATGACTTAGGAGCCTGCTTATATAGGCATTACCACCTAATTTACCATTATTTAGATCTCAAAAGCTGACATCAACCAAAAATTTGAATTAAAAGGGCAATTTTCCTGCTTAAGCCCTAAAAAAGCCCCAAATGAGACTCATTCGCCCAAGGTGGCAAATGGGTCCCACCTAGGGGACTCATTCGCCCAAGGTGGCAAATGGGTCCCACCTAGGGGACTCATTCGCCCAAGGTGGCAAATGAGTCCCACCCTAGATTTTTGGGATGGGTGTTCAGATTTTTTGATGTTTTTTGACGATTTTGTGGGGTTTTTAGCTGAAATAAGCCTCGGGATCCAAAATAATGGGTCTTAGGGACCTATTAATAATTATTTAAAGGGGATTTAATGCAAGGGTACCAAAATAGGTCCAAATTAAGCAAGAAATTGTACTGTCTCCAAGAGGGGAGTACAATTTCCATTGCCACAAGACCATATTTCTAACCTTTAGTTTCTACCATTCATTTATAATATAATCTAATAGCCTTTGTTGTATTCCATGAGGTAAAATGTACCCACAATCTATAATGCTCATGGGGCCCATAATTTTGGGTCTCGTGAGCATTATAGATTGTGGGTACATTATACTTAGCAAAGTACAATGAGGGTCATTAGATCAATGATCTAAAAGCAATTTTGAGCCCCATGAGAATTAAAAATTGTGGGTACATTTTACCTTATAAAATACAATGAGGGCCACTATATTATAGTTTACCCCTTAAACCCATCAATAAATTCCAGTCTCAAGCCTCTACTTTTCCATGAGAATTATTTTTAGATTGGATGGATTCACCATTATAATTAATGTATTTTCCTATTGTTTTCAAGAGTAAAAAAATTGCTAATAAAATTAATATTTTTTTCAAAAAAAAGAAAAGATTCACCAATAGAAATTAATATTTTTTCCTAAAAGAATGAAGGATTTGTGAGGATTTTATATCCTTTTTTTATGGAGGTTTCCTAAAGTTATCACTAGATAGCTCCCTCCCCTTTTTGGATGAAGGCAATTAAATTGTGATTCAAATCTTTGAGCATTATCTTGTTCCTTAAAGACTCCTTTATAACATCCATAATACAATCCTACAAATCTTTCTAGAAGGAATGAAAATTTTAAAAGGGAGGTTGTCAAGCCTAGGAGATTTCTTGGTGCTCATGCCAAAAATATTTTTCCTCACTTCCTCTATATCTATAGGGTTGAGGAGGACTAGGTTATCATCATCTAAGACCAAAGAGGGAAAAGTATAAATGACTTCTTGCTAAGAGTCTTCATCATGTACATAGATATCCTTTAAATTGTTGGCAAAGTGGTGCATAGAATGAACAGACATATCATAAATTGTGTTATGAGAATGGCCCTATTCAAGTTGGAGGGCAACAAGATTATCCTTTTGTCTTCGATCATAGTCATTCCTATGAAAAAATGTGTTCTTGACACTAGAAAGAAGTGAAGAAGTTCTTGCAAACTATTTCTAGTAAGTTTCCTCTCAATTGTCAATATCTTCAATAGCTTTATGCAAAATATCATCATCGTCTTTTATATTATGAGTAATAGGACTATTGCTATAATGTTTTTGTATTTCATCCCATCAAGCAACCAAGGGAGATCTTTGAGTCTAGAAGTTAAACCTATTATTTCACTTCTAGCCTTTCACTTGATTCTTGACACAATGAAGGTGCTTGTGAAATTTGAAAATTGTGGTCCCATATAGCAAGCAACCCTCTTTCCACTAAAGGAGGATATTGTGGAGGAGTTTCTCTTTTTGCAGCCAAAAGAATTCAAATTTGAAAGGATAGTGATATATGTCTATTTTGATCCCATCTTCAAGAAGAATGGGGGAATGATCAAAGATGGGTCTTCTAAAATTTGAAGGACAAGGCTCCATTTTGCATAAACTTCCTCTAAAAATAAACATTTGTCCATCTTAACTTTCTTGGCGTGAGGCTCACTTCTCTTGTTAGTCCAAGTGAATTTAGAATCTGCACATTGTATATCGACTAGGTGTAGGTCTTGAACTTGGCAATAATAAAACAATCACCTAAGTCTAAAGTTGGGAGTCCACTTCTTGACCTATAGGGGATAATCTAACATTAAAGTCATCTACAACAATCCAATTGAATTCCTATCTTGAATTTCTCATATATCTTTGTCTAATTACTAAAAACCTCAAATTATTTAATTAAGAATAGTAAAAAATAAAAAATAATTTGAAATTGTAATAAAAAAATTATTTACTTTATCACCGAAAGACAAGCGATGAAAACTTGGAACAAATTAAGTTATAATAACCTAATCAAATAAAATAAGCCACACTCTTCAAATTTGATTATGTTTGGGTACGTCCATAAATGATCCATTACCATTTAATATAATACTTATTACACTGAAAGTCTATAAAAGAAGACACTGCTATGTGGGCGTCTTTCCAAAACTATAGGAGATCCATAATTTCATGGCTACCTAGCTTCCGGCATGTCATCGAGAACATTTGATGATGCACTCTGAGTGAATCCAGATTCGCTATTATCATCCAACACAAGTGCCTTTGCTTCTGCTAGCTCTTTCACAACAGTATTCATTGTGGGTCTGTTTATTGATCTTTGTTCCACACAAGTGTATGCAATCTCTGCAACTTTCCATGCAGATGCTAAACTATATCGGCCACCCAACGAGGAATCCATCAATTCTGCTAGTTTCCCGCATGAAAGTAATTTTTTTGCCTGTATAATAAAGAATATGAGAACTGTACATTTATTATTAGTGAGAACAGTAATAGATTATATATTAAATGAGTTACCCATTCGACTATTCCCTCCTTCGGTGGTACTCCAGAAATAATCTCCAACAAAACTACACCAAAACTGTAGACATCACTCTTTTCATTTAACGATGACGTTCCAAAATATCTGCATCAGGTTCCAAATTTAGTGTACTGTAAACCATTTTTTGAATCTTAAAGTGCTTAAGATCATTTAATGGTAAAGCATGAAAATACTTACTCAGGATCAAGATAGCCAAGGGTGCCCTTGACATTAGTTGATATGTAGCTTTTGGAGTTGTCTAACAACTTTGATAGACCAAAGTCAGATATCTTGGCAAACATTCTTTTATCCAAAAGTATATTACTGCACTTAATATCTCTGTGTATGATTGGAGGACTACAACCCTCATGCAGGTATAGCAAACCTGAAAAGGATGTAAGACATTTTTAACGTATACGAGCAGTTTTACTTGGTATAACCGTAAAGATTTAAACCAACTACTTCAACAAATTACCCTCTGCTGCTTGGAAAGCAATGTTGACCCTGGTTTGCCAATTAAGTGGTTTCTCTAGTTTCGTTGGGCCTGCAAATAAACTAGTAAGTTTTTTAACTAAAGTTTATTTAAATTTAATTTTGTTCACAATAATATGGAATAAACAATACCGTGTAAATGATCCATCAATGTTCCACATTCCATAAGTTCATATATTAACGCCACTATAGGTTGTTTGCAGTACCCAATAAAATATACAAGATTTTTATGGTATATTCTTGAAAGGAGGGTTACCTGAAGCAAAGAACACAAGCACCATATGTTAGTCAATTTGGGCTGAATCAAAAGTATCAGAGATAAAGAAAATTCTTGTCTTGAATAAAACGTTCAGTATTTGTGAAGAAAGTAAAAACCTCATTTCGAAATTCTTGATTTCCTTGAACTGAATCACTTGAAAGTACCTTCACTGCAACATCATTTCCTGAAAGTTTACCATAAAACACAGATCCAAAGCCTCCCTTACCAATGAATGTAGAATAGTTATTAGTAGCTGCTTTAATTTCTTCTTCAGTATATTCTACCGCCAGTTTGTGAAAATCATTTGGATCATCTTTATCTGTTTCAAAACGGAAAATAGAACAAATGTTTGTAACAAGACACAAGAGTAAACTAATATTAATTAGTTTGAAATAAACCCTTTTCAAGTCACAGGAATTTTGAAAACACCTGTACATGAATGTTGAGGTTGCATCATGATAGAACTGTTCGGGGTGAGAGCCTTTCTATTATACTTGTGCCTCCATAGATGAATCCCGAATATCAAAAGGATTAACAGAAGCGAACAGCCACTAGCGGATCCTATAATCCAACCTTTTTCTCTTTTTTCCTTGTTTTGTGGAGAATTTCGTTGAGGATTAACTCTGCACCGTAGAGTGAACAATCAAGATGCCAAGGATTTAAAAATATATATATTTGAATAACTCTCCATTTGAAATGTAAGGCTATAATGGTTTCTCTTAAAATAGAGAAAGACAAGAAAGGATGTCCTCCTACCGAAGTTTCAAACCAGGCTTAATTAAACCAGGTGGCACAAGATCATCTAATGTATTGTTCTGCAAAAAACTAATCACCATAAAAGCTACTAGTTAAAAACGGTCTCCGTTAAATCACAGTAAATTTTACTGACAATGTCTACCCAGCCATCGGATTGCACATTTGACTGTAATTATTAATTAATTAAAAATAAAAACTATACTATATTTTGATTTTCCCTAAATTAATAATTACAGTCAAATGTACAGTCTGATGGCTGCATAGACAATGGCAATTTTACTTTGTCTAAACTATCAAAACATATTAAAAAAAAAATTATTGTGAGAAAAGATAAGAAATCTTGAGTAAACATACAGTTCTTTTAACATGGGGAGTTTCTCCAATGAACTTGGAATATTTCCAGTCAGTTGATTATTTTGCAGTTGCCTAGAAAAATTAAAGATCAACACAAACAAATTACCTTTCTCATCCATCTATGCACATACGAGTAAGGTATATGTTAAAAATTAGTTGACGATTTCTTACAATTTTGTAAGGTTCTTCAATGTGCTGAGGTCCGGAATAGAACCTGACAGGCTATTGTTTCCAAACAGCTAAAACAAATAGTAGAGAACTTATTAGTCACTTATTAAACTGAATGGCGCCACATCTATAAATTGCAAAATAGAATGTATAACTATTCTTCAAAATTAGAACTTCCCAACATCCGAGGCGGAGGGATGTCTTACCAACTGAGTTATTGCGGTTAACTTGGCTATGCTTGGAGGTATGTGGCCAGTTAAACCCCTGTTTGTTAAATTCCTGAAAAGAGTTGGAAGTTATATGGGTTAACAGCCTTCAGTGCCCAAATAACACTTAAGTGTATTGATTGCTGTGACTTTTAATGAATTACTATGATTTTCAGGGAAAGAATTTTACACAATAATCACTCGTGGGGGGTTTTCCTCGTTGCCTTTAACACCAGTTATTGGAAAACCTGCAGGCAAACACGGATCTCCTCCTATCCAATCATCTGGTACATTCGCTTCCTTTGCTATTTTCCTGATAGCAAGTACTGTGTAACACATACCCTTAAACATTAGGCGACTTTGGGAAGAAACTACACTGGACAGCAATAGAGAACTATATATTTCTCTTTTCCTTAAAAACATAATAATAGCGTGACGACGACGCAACAGACTGGCTAAAAACCGTTGTTAAGTAGGTTGCCTCAATTATTTTTTGGAACAAAAATATAGGAAATTGGTAGGCGCTTCTATGAACAAATAAAGGAAATTAATCAGTGCCTTTTAATAATTTGAATTCAAAAAACCATATAGAGAAACAAACTAATATGTACCGTCTCCGGCGTGTGTAATATTGTTGATGTCTACAATGTGATAGGCTTCAGCTGCATTTATGAATGGTCCTATGCCGGATCCTTCTAGGGGATGTAATCTTATATCAATAGAGTTCAGTCCGCTAAGCTTTATAATCTGATACCACTCCAGGCAGTTTAGGTATGCAGGAAGGATTAGCTCTGATACTTCATGATCGGTAATGGAGACTTGGAATGTGCGGTTCCCTGAAAGGCGTGTCTCGTTGACGATGTTGCAGAAGTAAAGAACGATATAATAAGAGCCGCTGTCAGGTTTAATATAATAAGACTCCAGTGGAATTAATAGGTCTTTCCCTACTTGCGTTGCATCAGCAGACTGTAATACAGATAAAGGTGGTTTGTTCCAGGAGCTTGTCTCCAAAGAGGAGTTTGTGCTGATATTTGTTGTTGTGGACATCGTACTAGAAAGCCAAATGCGATCAAACGGGTTCTCCGGATACCTGTACCAGCACAACAACATTAGCTTATATAATGTCATTGGAAAAGATTCAGAACTCACGTCCAAACAAAAGCATTATTCAACTTACCTTGCATAAGTATTATTGCCAAAATCTATACGAGTGAACCAAACTAAAGCGTTGTTGTTGAAATCAGTCGAGTTATACATTGGAGATTGCAGCGGCCTCAACTCAATGGTGGAAATGAACACGTAGTTACTTTCTTCTGTCTCTGAGTTTCTAGCCAGGCATAAACTCAGACTCTCACTTTTGGGGGCCAAGATGATTTCGTATAAATAGTAATAAATATTTTCTAAACCCTTCAAGCGGACTGTTTGCCACTTGATTCCATCTATGATTAAGTCAAAGACGCTTGCTAAAGGAAGATCTTCAAATCCTCCAAATAAAAACGTAGCTCTTACAAGTAAAAGCATATGAGGATTCACGGGGAGTAAGTAACAATATTTATTTAACTCCAGATTTGTAAAATAAGCCACAGACTGATATTGGTAGGGGTCAGTAGAGCTCAACGGAGGTAAAGTGAAATTGTTTCTGAAGTTGATGAACAAGGAATCTGTAATCCACTCGAATTCTTCATCCGTTTTATTATCTGAAGAGCCGCAGCTGATACTTAGAAATCCTTCATAGAAAGCGACATCACCAAGAGTCAGAGTAAAAATTACAGAACTTGTTATACAATCAAAGTAAACTTTCAAGAATTTAAAATCCACCGACTGTTCTTTGTAGCCACTGACAAAACCTACGGCAATAGCATACAACACTAAATATTCAGAGATAATTAAACAATCTTAAAGAACATAAAAAAGTATCATACTTTAATCTTGAGGTGATTAGAATAAAAAATTAATCACTGATCACTGTTCATTAATTCTGAAGGTTCTCTGTCTACAACCAGCGATGTACTGACAGTTTTATAAAATAACAAAGAACAAAACTAAACATAACCCTTCTATGCATTTAACGTACATACTAAATAGGTAGACAAAAAAATGCAACTTGTTTTATTTTTCATATAAAAGAAGAAAAAACCTTCAAAATATATTGGAAGGAAATACAACATACCATCTGGATTTGCCAGCGAGCCGGGACTGAATAATCCAATGAATGCTGTGATCGCTAACAAGGTTAAACTTATGAATTTCATGACGATCAGAATATAAAGAGCAACTACTATTATAAGAGAGATCGCCAGCAACTCATATATATATAGAGTGGCATTAAACTATTCTGAGTTATAATATCGAAGGTACAAATTTTGAAGTGCTTAAATAAGGTAATAAACCTTGTTTGAATTTATCATAATCGACGAATTCGAGAGGAATAAATTTTCATTTTCTGAGAAAGGGAAAAAAGAAAAATTATATTCTTAATCATCTAAACGTGGCACCGTATATTCATGATTGTCTTCGGCGACTATTCAAATGATTTTACTTTTCCTTGGTGATATTTTCAAATGAATTTTTTTTCTTCGACAACAATTGAAATGGTTTTACTTTTCTTTGGCCACAGTTTAAATATTAATTGATTTACCAATATTCTAAATAATAAGTGACATTGTTTGTAAAACGACAAATAATTTATAAGAGTGGTTCATATTCTTGTTCAACTAAGTCAATAGACCTCTTATTTTGATAGTTATATGTCATTATCTTATTCTTGTATGATAATACTTTAGTTCTTTCAACATTAAATATGGAAAAATATGTGACATATTTTTTCTTTACATCAACATTTATATAAGAGTTGTTCATATTTTATTAGAGCAAGTCAATTAATATCCTATTTTAATGGTTATATGTCATCATCTTACTTTTATATGATAATATTTGAGTTCTTTGAACATTTAATATGGAAAAATATGTGAGATGCTTTTTCTTTACATTCACATTCACATAAAAGTGATCTATATTTTATTAAAGCAAGTCAATTAGCATCTTATTTAATGGTTATATGTCATCATCTTATTCTCATATGAAAAAAATGATTTCTTTGAATATTTAATATAAAATATATGTGAGATCATTTTCTTTAAACCTAAATTTTTATAAGAATGGTCCATATTTTCTTAGAAAAAGTCAATTAACATCTTAATGGTTATATGTCATCATTTTATTTGTATATCTTGGAATATTTAATATAGACAAATATGTGAGATATTTTTTATTTTCATCCATATTTATATGTTAGTGAATTTTATATAGATGTGAATGTAAGATTGCCTCATTGTTAATTGAATGCCCCAAGTGAGGGATCATCTAACATTTTTCTCAAATTAAATATCTAAAGAAATTTAAAAATTGTAATTTAAAAATCAAATGAAGACATATGACTAGTCAAATGAGATATTAGTTAATTTTTCTAAAATATGGACTAATCATTTCAAGTGATTGGTCATTTAAAACTATATGACTTACTATTTGAAATGTCACTAAGTCATTTATGATTTGAAATGCCATTTTATAGGAAAGTATGACATCCTTTTCTATATAATTAATATAAGTGAAGACATATAGCCATTAGGTTGAGATATTAGACACGACTTCCTTTACTAAAATATAGACAACCTAGATTAAGTCTTTGGTAATTTATAAACTATATTCCTTACTAGTTGAAATGTTATTAAGTTACTATTTGATATCTTGCCAAAAAAAAATAGTTGTTGCCATAGAGTATTAAAATGATGAAGGTGAAATGAATGCATGATGCCACATGAGATGATTTAAATAATGCAACATCAAAATAAATTAGCTACTACCAAATTTGGTTATGTAAGGTTTTATTTTCCACTTCAAAAGTGCTTTAAAGGTCAACTTTGTAAGCATTTTCTTCATCCTTGGTAACTTTTTTCATAAATTTTAAAATTATCTTATAAATTATAAAATTAGAAAAAATATTTTATTTTAAAAATAAAAGTATGTGAGTAATAATGTAAATTATAAAAATATGGAGGTTATTTTGAGTAATGTAATCACTAAGTCAAAGTGTATTGTTGGCTTCCTACCTAAGTTTGACTTCAACCTTGCTTGCAATGAATGGAGTTGGGATTGTATGCACTACCTAAAGATTATATGGACTCACCTAATTAATAGATGACACTTGTGAGATTAATCTTTTTAGGTGGTTGACCTAGGCTACCAAATTTCTAATTCATTTTGTTACCAAAAATAAATAAATAAATAATGTAAATTATAAAATACCATGTAGAAGAAATTACTCATCTAATGAAGATTTTTGAACTTGAGGATTATTAAGATATTGAAATTTTCATATACTATTTATAATAGTGTAATGGTAAAATTTGTATGTCCATGTCATTCTAATTTGATTTTGGGTTCATTTGAAGAAATGACTTAATCTAATTATACCTCGATTAGGGTTCATTAAGTTTTATTTATTCCCTAGTCTTTATACATTCCCAAAATAATTTCACCTAAAATCATTCCATTAATTTCATTATTTTCCTCCCTCCTTTTCACACATATTTATAAATATTTAAATAATTACTAGCATAGAATTTAATACAATGATTTTTGATCTACAAATATATAGTTCCCTATCCTAAGTCAACTTCATAGTGTTCAAGTTTGATCTTGAGTGGCGAAAGACTTACCCAAATTCATGTTTTCAAATTTGAAATTGTTAACTTCTATCATTTCCTACTAGCCATTATGAGCCATATTTGTGCATGTTTGTAAAAAAAAAAGTATAAGCTTTTAAGGATATTTTTTGTAATTAAATATATCTAAGAATCATTTAAAAATTAAGTAATTACAAGAAGCAAAGCATTCCAATAATACTTGGATTTGGAGAAAAAAAGAATCCATTTCAATAAAATATGTATATAGTTGATCTATACACTTTGATATATTATCCTCCAACATTCACTCAAGGTTGTAATCTAACCAAATAAGGGAGTGAACCTAGAAAAAATTAACCTTTGTAATATGACAACTTCATGAAAAGTATTTTCAAATACTAACATCTTTATACACATTCAAATCTAAAGATCACAATGAGTTAGATTAGATAATTAGTCGATAGGCTATTTGTTTGAAGTTTCCACCGGGATTTTTGTCAACCCGGGCATGAATAAGATTTTCTGGCGCCAGAGAACTCCCGGCCAACGAGGACTTCACTGGGGTTTTTTTATGACAATGTGGATGTTGCTAATTATGTGGTTTGGCAGTGGTGGAGTTGGTGCCCTCGATACGCAGAAGGAGAATGGTAAGTGTTTGCTCACATGAGGGTTAATGTATCCTACTATTGTTGTACAATGGCAACAGATGAAGTAAATGCAATATTCAATGTTGTAATGTGGAAAAGTATACTTTGATTAAGTTACATTGTCGAAAGATCCATTGTGGTGTTTCTTTGATAGCATACTATTGTAAAAATTATCACCTTCAACTCCGTGGTAGGTTTGATAGAAGACTGTTCTAAAAATCATCAGCTTTGGCTTTGTTTTATGGTAGATTGGAGGGTTTTGAAACTGTTGTTCTCCAAAATTTGTAAGTCGTTTTACATGTTATTTTGCATAAATGATTAATTTATTGTTCATGTCTTCTTGTTATATGTTTGTATCTTTGGAATTATACCCATTTTGGAGACTTCAAAGAGATTATGGCTCTATATGGATGGAGAAATTATAGTTAAATCTTCTTTCTTTCATCAAAAAGTATGGTTAGGGTTAGTAATTTTTTAGCCCTTTTTATTGTTTGTAGTTATCTTTGTGCATCTTTGGCATTATACCCATTACCATAGGGGTAATTGTAGTTAAATCTCCTTTCTTTCATCAAAAAATATGGCTAGGGTTAGTAATTATCACCCTTGGTTTATTGTTTTAGTTGTTTCCATGCATCTTTGGCATTATACCCCTTAACATAGGAGCAATTGCAGATTAACATAAGAGTAATTACACACACACACACACACACACACACACACACACACACACACACACACACACACACATATATATATATATATCTGTGTGTGTGTGTGTGTGTATGTAGAGGGTTAGTGTATTTTGCATATGTTTCATGATATTATTTTTTTGAGTTCCCCATAACTAACTATTCATTATCATAGTTTGTCTCTTCTATACTGCATATTTTAAAGTTGATTTTTGATTATCTATTATTTTCCTATGGTTCTTAAGTATTTCCATAATAGTTCTTTTACAATTCATAGGAGTAATTGCATATATATATGCAGAGTGTTAGTATGAAAGCAGAAGCATAGTGGAGATAAAATTAGTTTAGTGGTTGTTAAGTGTTATTCTAAGAGCTCTTTTACAATTTCTCTATATGTCTATAATACTTAGTGCCAGGTAATGTAGCTTGAATTTTCAGTGAAGTCTTCTTTCTTTCGTCAAAAAATATGGTTAGGGTTAGTAATTTTATCACCCTTGGTTTATTGTTCTAGTTATCTCTGTGCATCTTTGACATTATACCCATTAACATAGGAGAAATTATAGATTAACATAGGAGTAATTGCACACACACACACATATATGTAGAGGGTTAGTATGAAATCATAAGCATATTGGAGATAAAATTAGTTTAGTGGTTGTTAACTGTTATTCTAATAGCTCTTTTACAATTTCTCTATTTGTCTATAATATTTATTGCCAAGTAATGTAGCTCAAATTTTTAATGAAGTCTGTGGGGTTATACCCATTTTGCATAGATTATTGCTACCTATTGGATTTAGGAGTTCTATTTAATATGGCTTTCCATTCATCTAGCTTGTATCAATATGTTTCATGATATTCTTTTTTTTCTCATCTATTTAAAGTTCCCTGTAACAAACTATTCTTCATGATATTATTTTTTCATTTCCCCATAACAAACGGTTCATTATCGTAGTTTTCCTCTCCCATTATCCATATTTTATTCATGGCATTGTTTTTTCCTCATCTGTTTGAAGCTACTTATAACAAACTATTAACTGTTGTGGTTATCTTGTCTGGATGGAATGTGTTATATGTCTTGTATCAATATGTTTCATGATATTCTTTTTTCCTCATCTATTTGAGGTTCCCCATAACAAAATGTTATTCATTTAGTTCCAGGTAATGTAGCTCGAATTTTCAATTAATTCTATGGTGTTATACCCATTTTGCAGAGATTATTGCTACCCATTGGCCTTACGAGTTCTATTTAATGTTGGTTTATGTTCATCTATCATTTACGTCTAATTCTTAAGTGTTATTCTAATATCTCGTACAACTGTTACATAAATTGCTTGTCTTGTACCAATATGTTCCATGAATTTCTTTTTTCCTTGTCTATAAGAAGCTCCTTATAACAAATTGTTGATTGTCATGGTTATTTTTTCTGGATGGAACATGTTATATGTGTTATATCAATATGTTTCATGATATTTAAATTTTTCCTCATCTGTTTGAAGTTGCCCATAACAAAATATTATTCATGATATTCTTTGTTTCAACTCCCCATAATAGACTCTAGCTCTCCCCAAGCTTATAGACAACCATCAGGAACCAATCCTCTAAGTTTGTTCCTTGTTTCCTTTTTGTTGCTGATACATATATGCATATGTATATGTATATGTATGTACACATATGTATATGTATATGTATATATGCATATGCAATCAAAAAAGTTAAGTTTTTTTAGATAGAGGTTGGAACGAAGGAAGGAACGATGCATAAGTATAAGTAGCAACACTATTCCACTCTCCTTAAAAAAATGCATCGTACCTTCCATTTGTTTTTGATAAAAGGGGTTAAACGGGTTTTACAGGGAACCGAAACCACAATGTTTACAAAATAGAAATGGGAACACAAAAGTTCAACCAAAAAGACTAGCTGCCCGAGAAAAGATCAGCAGCAACCAAATGAAACATACTAGAAAGGTCAAACCAAAAGGAACAGCAAAGAAAACACAAAAAACCCCAACCACTAATTCAGAGTCTTGAGGATAGACTCAGTCTCCGCCTCCAGATTCTGCATATCGTTGACACCCTTTTTAAAAATTTGAATCATCTTCGAAGTGGGGGGAACCTTACGCTTCAGATTGGCTCTGGTTCTTTTGGAAATGCCCGCATCCGTATTCTGGCTTTTGTCCTATGTTTCCTCCAGATCTACCACTAGAGACCCCTGCTGGGCTTTATCTATCTTTTTAGTCATCACGTTAATGATAATGGCATTGTGTCTTGCAATTCGGTTGTTTTTCTCAACAACGGTTTTGATGGTATTCCTAATATTCTCAACCTTGGAGTCAATATTTCTATTACTATGATGTTGAACCCCACTATCCACATCTTTCTTTTCAATTTCAGTAATTTTAGCACCCAGCTCTTCAATCTTGCTTTGAAGGGCCCAATTTTTAATTTTCATCTCATTAATTTAAGTGAAAGTCCATTCCAAGAGTTTGAAGTGGGACTCAGAATTGGTTTTGGCAAGGTTTAGAACATCCAGAGAAGGATCTTTTCCAGTATTAGGACAATTTTTCTCAAGGTTAGAAGCAACAGGGGAGTCATTATTAGCAAGTTTGTCCGGCTGAGGTTTAGCGCAAAGCTCAGTTTTGTTGGCATCAAACTCCTCCGACTCAGAGGATTCTTCAGAATAGGAAACAAGGCTTTTGGCCTGGGGTTTCTTGTCAAAAGAGCTATTCTTAAAGGAGGGGCTATCAGGCTCAAGCTTTGCTTGGGTTTTACCAGAAAGGGGAGTAGGGTTTTTGTTCCCAGATGGGACAGCATGCAAGGTAAGGGCTTTTCTAGCTGGACTAGAGTTAGGCAGATACTTCAAGCTACTGGGCTCAGTGTCGTCACTCTCAGAAATAGGGGAAGTTTCCTGAATAGCGGGGGCAGACATTTTTTGGAAATGTTCCACAATCAACCTTATTAACCCAGTGTGTAGGATGGGGAATCTTTTAGGATTTTTCTTATTATCCTCCAAACTTTTCTTCAAGGAGCAAAAAAGATAATAGGGGAGAGAGACCCTAACCTTGTGGCGAAAGTGGTTGAGAAGAGTAAAGTGGTAGCCGTAGACTTTGGTGAAGCACCCGTCCACCGTTATGTACTCCATGATGACCTGCAGAACATTTCTCTAGATGGCCTTTATGGTATCAGTATCGAAGTAGTTGTTAGCAATTTTAACTAGACTTAGCCTTTCTTTGTCCTTTTTAGGAAATCTAATCACGACTTCATCAGAAAAGGCCCTATCCCTGAAGAACTTCTTCCCTTCAGAAGATAAGCCTGTAACATCAGCGATGAGATTTTCACTGAGCTCCCCATTTTTGCCAAATAGGGTCAAGTTTCCATTATCCCAATTTTTAACAAAGAGGTCCGTAGCCACCTGGTTAGAGCCATGGAGCTTCTCTAGGAAAGGAAGCAACCCTCTGCTTATAACCTTTTTCCAAGCCTTGGCATTTTTCATGTGTGTATCATAGCTATCTGGCTCAGTTCACTTTCAGTCTCCTCCCATTTCATCTGACATAGTGGGGTAGACCCAAACGAAAACTTTACTAAAATTGGCCCCGCCAAATCTTAGAACCCATAAAGCGTGCGGAGCTTTCTTACAGATTAAGCCGCTGGGTTTGGTTCCATGCACTCTAATGATTTTGATGTGAAAGATCCAACCTGTCCTCATTAAAGGGATAACACGTCACTTTTCCATGTGATTTATCATAATTTATTAGGGCGTAGACATTAGAGTTTAGATCGCTAATATTAAGCCAAGTGCACACATCTTTACTCCTAACCCCTTCGTTAGCAAAAAAATCTGCAACAACATTGGCTTCTCTATAAGCATGTGATATTTTAACTTTGTCAAATTTGGCCAAAATCAAAATTGCTTCATCAACCCACGATTTAATGGTCCATGAGGGGGGAGACTTGCCACAGAGGCAGTCAATTATGTTTTTGGAGTCTCCTTCAAGCCAAAAATTTTTAATATTAAAACTTTGGGCTAACTTTATGATGTGAAAGGCTCCAACAGCCTCTGCTAGATGATTAGTTTGGGATTCGAGAGGAGAGGTCGTCGCTCCAATGAAATTTCCAAAGGAATCCCTTATAACTCCACCACAGCCCGCTACCCCCAGATTACCTTTAGCTGCACCATCAAAGTTAGCTTTGATCCATGATCCATTTGGTGGGAAAGACTAGCAAACACCCTCTCTGTCCTTCTTGGCCTTCATAATGGTTCTAGGAAAATTTAGACTTGTGTTCCAATCCTTAGCAACAGTTAAGTCATAAAGCGAGTGCTCCGTTTTCATGGGTGTGTTATCCTTCTGAACCAAGGCATTGAAATTTTCCTTCAAGAATCTAACAATTTTATCAAAGACAATATCCACAGAGTCTTCTTTACCTCTATAAATTCTATTGTTGTGTTCTTTCCATAGGCCCCATGCAACATGAGGGAAGGATAAATCCCATAAAATCCTGAGCATAGGATTTCTTGTCGGGGCTTTCTATTGAGTGAAGAAGTCTTCAATAGATGAAGGGAAAACCCAAGGAAGGTGCCATAACCTGATGATTTTTTCCCAAATAGAAGCAAAAAAGCGCAATGAAGGAATAAATGATGCACAGATTCAGCCTCCATCTTACAAAGAAAGCATCTATTAGGAATTTGAAATCCGCGTTTACACAGGTTATCAATCATGAGCACCTTGTTTTGGAGAAGGATCCAGAAGAAGATATTATTTTTAGGTATCAAATGTTTGAACCAAGATTTAGACCATAAAGGAGGATGGTCCAGAGAAGAAGTAATCCTGGTAAAAGCAGATGACACAGAAAAATTGCCAGAGGGTTCATCAATCCAAACTGCACGATCATCCAACTACTTAGGACTAAGTCTAATAGCCAACAAGGAGGACTGGATAGGAGCCAAAGCCTGACTAACACTACACAAGTCCACCCAATGACCATTCACTTTGTAGTCTTTCACAAAAGTTCCAAACCGAACCTTGCAAATCTCATCCCAATCACAGAAGGAGTTGATTTTTATAATGGGCTCCTTAAAGAGCCATCTATCCTCCCAAAATCTAGTATGATAACCATTTCTCACTTGCCATCCAATACCTTCATCCACAATATTTTTTCCATTGATTATATTATTCTAGCATGTGGACCCTCTGGGAAGAAGGAGGGGGTCCTTAATAATAGAGGAATAGTTGTTTTCTAAATATTTGCTAGCCAGAATATCAATCCACTCCCCAGAAGAAGAGGAGATTCTCCAGATTTGTTTAGCTAAGAGGATTTTGTTAACTGTTCTGATTCTTCTTAAACCAAATCCTCTGGCCTTTTTAGGTCTACAAACCAGATTCCAGCCAATTAAGGGAAGTCTTTTTTTTTCCTCAACACTCGACCAGAGAAATCTTTTTTGAATTTTTTCAATGGCCTCAGCAAATTTAGCAGGAATCTTAAATAGGCTCAGGGCATAGATAGGCAGATTCTGGAGAGTAGCTTTGAGGAGCTGAAGTTTTCTAGATTGACTTAGCAGGGCTCCTTTCCAGCCCGTAAGCTTCTTGCTAAATCTTTCAACCAACGAGAGCCAAAAAGATTCAGGAGGTTTCAAGCTTAAGGGTAGACCAAGGTAGGTGGAAGGAAAGTAATCCACCCTGTAACCCAGAATTCTGGCTATTTTAGCCTGTCTATGATACAGAGTGTTGAAGAAGAACAAATAAATTTTTTGATTGTTGATCAACTGTCCTGAAGCTCTCCTGTAATTATCAAGCAATTGTTTAATTGATTTGCCTTTAGACATCGTGGCTTTACCCATTAGCATAGTGTCATCAACAAATTGTTGATGGGAACACACCAGATTGCCCGAGGAAGGTTTGAGACCAGAGAAAAAATTTAAGTCAACCAATTTTTTCAGATTCCTGCCTAAACTTTCAGCCATAATAGTAAATAAAATAGGAGAGATAGGATCACCGTGCCTTAGACCTCTTGTGCTCTAAAAAAAAGAGGTGGGGGATCCGTTGACCATTGTACCTTCCATTTGTTACACTCTCCATAAAAAATGCATTGCATATGCATAGATACATCTACATATACATATGCATATATGTATATAAATATGAATATGCATATGCATTAAATTTTGTTTATATTAGTTCAGCGGTTGTTAAGTGTTATTCTAATACCTCTTATACAATTGCTCTATTTGTCTTCAATATAAATATGTGTATATGTATCTATGTATGTTTCGAAGCATTAATTTCCATATACTATTCTCATTATATACCATTCTCTTTGTAAGGATTTGAAGTTAAATCTATTAGAAAGATACCAAGGAACTAACTGTGCAAGAAAATATATTGATTAAGTTGCATTGTCGAAAGAGGCATTGTGGTGTTTGTTTGATAGCAGACTATTGTAAAAATTGTTGGCACCAATTTTATTTTATAGCAGATTGGAGGGTTTTAAAACTGTTGTGCTCCTAAATTTGTGAGTTGTATAGATATATACATACATATATTATATATATATATATGTATGTACACACACACACACACACAAACACACATATATGTATATATATGTATGTATGTATGTATAATTACATACATACATACATATATATATGTGTGTATATATGTATGTATGTATGCATGTATGTATGTATGTTTTTCTAATAGTTCTTTTACAATTGAATCCTTATTTGTCTATAATATTTAGTTCCAGATAATGTGGCTCGAATTTAGAATTGACAAGCCAACTATTACATAGAGTGCTTATGTTGTATCAATATGTTTTATGATATTCTTTCCTCTAGACATGCAAAGCAAATTGTTCAATATGGTGGTTTGCCTCTTCGATTCTCCATATTTTAAAGTTCGATTTAATGTGCGTTTTTGATCATCTATCATCTTCGTATGATTCTCAAGTGTTTTCCCAATAGCTCTTTTATGATTTCCATATTATTCTATTATATTCATTTTTTTAGTATCCTATAACGAATTATTCAGATGTATATATGTATGTGTGTATGTTTTTCTAATAGTTCTTTTACAATTTCCCTATTTGTCTATAATATTTAGTGCTAGATAATGTAGCTCAAATTTAAAATTGACAAACCAACTATTACATAGATTTCTTGTGTTGTATCAATAAGTTTTATGATATTCTTTCCTCTAGGCCCATAAAGCAAAGTGCTCAATATCATAGTTTTCCTCTTCTATTCTCCATATTTTAAAGTTATATTTAATGTGGGTTTTTGATCATCTGTCATTTTCTTGTGATTCTTAAGTGTTTTCCTAATAGGTCTTTTACAATTTCCCTATTTTTCTATAATATTCTTTTTTTTAGTATGCTATAACAAGTTGTTCATTGTTGTTAAAATGTATGACATTCCTTCAAATCTATGGTGAAATATATGATAAATAATCTCTAAGATGTTTATCTTCTATGATATTTTTCATTACAAGATCTTTGATCTTCATTTAAGGATCAACATATAATACTAAAGATTTAATTTCCAGTAAGGTCTCCCATTGTAAGCCTTTTAATGTGAATAAGGTATATGATTTTATCATTCCTATGGTGAGTCTATTTGATGTTATATCTTTGTTGTTGTAAATGCAAATTCTTAATGCTTAATTTATCTTAATTTCACATATAATTTGACCTGAAATCTCAAATTCAAGAACCATTATCCTATCATTATCACAAATGGTCTACACCAATCCTCTATTTAGTCATCTCTATGTCTTCGATTGATTTCAAGTGAGAATACATCCTCTTCATAGTGCATCATATGACCTTGTCCTAATTTAAGCCTATTTTCTATCTCTTGAGTTGAATATTTCTACATATTTAAAAGTTCTATTTAATCTTGGTTTTTGATCATCTATCATTTTCTTGTAGTTCTTAGGTGAGTTTGAATCAATTTCATCCTCTCAGTAAAAAGTTGGAGCTAAATGTATTGTCGAAAAACATCATTGGGGACATTTTCACACTTGTTTGGGCCCTGCTTTTGAAATTGAGTTTAATGCCAACTTAATTTAGTGTTGTAATGTGGTTGACACATTCACATTAGGTCTTGGGCCCTTACGAACTAATGGATTTAAATTGTACCTTGCAAAAGTGTTGTGAAGTGTTGTAACACACTTTCACACTTTTCTAAGGTCTTATTAATTAATTACACATAACAAATACCTTTTTAATCAAAATAAACATTAATCTTGCCTTATTTTAAAGTGTTGTAAAGTTTTGTGACACACTTTCACACTTTTCTATGATTTTCATTAATAATTGAGATTTCTTATGCTTTAAATGACCCTATTTTGCATGACAAGCCTGATTTATTGCATCTTTTTGAGGATAATCCTGAAACCAATAATTGTCCAATCATAATTTATGTGTTTCTGGCTTGTGTGGGCTAGATTTAGTGAGTTGCGATTCATTCAGCACCTTGGATGAATGGATCCCACCTACATTTTTGGGTCTTGAACCTATTTTTACACCTTTCTAATCACTTTTTATTTTTGGTCCCATACTTTATCTAGATGGGAATCATTCACCATCTTGGGTAAATGAGTCCTATGTGAACCAAAATTAAAATAAATTCAAATGTTTGGTGGGATTTTATTCTCCTAGATCTGATGTCGGCTTGAAGTGTTGTAATTTAGAGAATTCTTACATAATTGAGTATAAATATAAGGTTATTTCTCTCATTTTCAAACCCAAGCATTCAAGCGATCACCTAGAAATCTAATAAGCAATCAAATGTTCACACTCGAGTATTCAAGAGCATTCAAGTGTCCTCAAGAGAAAATTTCCAAGCATTTTAGAGAAACATTCAAGCATCAATCATCATGTCAACGATTTCATGCATCATGTTGTTTTAGAGCTAACAATTGTGGTGTAGGATTTTGTGATTCAAGAAATCCTTTCATTCAAGAAAGAATCAAAGTCTACATCCATTGCAGCCATTATAAGAATATTTGTAGTGTCTTACTACTAGGGTTTGGTGAGTTGTAACATTATTATTTGTTCATTTATAATTATGCATTCTTATTTTATTTCATTTCAAGGATTGATTTCCAAAATGGGGTTTTACCTTGAGGTAAACCCCTATCCACTAACCCCACAACATTTTTCCCTCTCCTTTGTGTGTGATTTCCATGTCTAGATTGCAGATTTCCTGAGGAGTAAGATTGGAGAAAATTCCAAGTCATTCAAGGTTGTCAAAGTTGTCACCAAGCCTTGGAGAACTTTGGAGAAGACCTATATGTTGCAAATTGCAGCTTCAAATCTGGAAACTAATCAAGAAGGATAGATCTGATAGAGAAGAGCAGGATTGGCCTTTGAAGTTGTAGAAAATCCCAACTAGACTAATTCGCCACTTCTGGTGAATGAGTCCCAGTTCTAGTTAGTTTTCAGGACTTTGCAAATTTAGATACCCTTTTGTCTGAAACCTATTATTGCACAATTTTCTAGAAACTAGACTGATTCACCCAACTTGGCGAATGAGTTACAATCAATAATAAATTCAAAATTTCCAATGATTTAGACCTCCATTTAGCCATCTCTGGTTTCCTAGGTGCACACTTTCTTATATTTAGTTTTATGTTTCATTTTATTCACTTTTATAGGCCATTTAGTGTTACTTTGCATTCAATTAGGGTTTTTTCTAGCATCTTGCATTTCATTATCTTTTCCAAGTCTAAACTTGGTGGTGAACCCCTCATTAGATCATGTTCAGGCCCTAGAACAACCCTCTTGCAAGATCTCTTTCTCTTTTGAATTGAGATCTCAAGGGTTTGTTCTTGAGTGAAAGCTAGTTAAAATTTCCCTTTTAGGTCCTAAACCCTAGAAGGGAAGGAAAAAAAATTCCACCATTCAAATACTTGCAATAGAAGCTCTAAAAAAGTGGCTAGCTTATCAAATGGATGTAAAATCGGCTTTTTGAATGGTTGTCTTGAAGAATTTTATGTGGAGTAGCCACCTGGGTATGAGATTTTGGGTCAAGAAGACAAAGTCTACAAACTCAAGAAAACACTCTATGGACTCAAGAAAACCCCAAGAGTTTGGTATAGTAGAATTGAATCTTATCTTTCATAAAATGGCTTCAATAGGTGTAAGAACAAGCCTAAATTTTATAACATGTTGAATGAGAAAGGTGAGATCACAATTGTTTGTTTGTATGTTGATGACTTGATATTCATGGGTGATTTAGCAATTGCTTTGTTCAAATGAGACATAAAAATAATTTGAAATTATTTATTTAGGTATCACGAAGTATTTCCTTACCATTGAGGTGAATCAAAGTGATAATGGTATATTCATCTCCCAAACTAAGTATGCTAATGATATTTTGAAGAGGTTTAATATGATAAATTACAAATCAGCTCCAACACCAATTGTCATAGGACTGAAATTAAGTAAGGATGATAAAGGAGACAACATTGATCCAACTTTGTATAAAAGACTTGTTGGTAGCCTCGTGTATTTAACAACCACACAGCTAGATATTATTTGTGCAATCAGTCTTATCTCAAGGTTCATGGAATCTTCATAAGACTCTCATTGGAAAGCAAGGAAAATAATTCTCAAATATGTGAGTAGAACAAGGATCTATGGTATCTATTATTCAAGTTAAAATGAGTTCAAACTCATAGGGTATATGTATATTGATTGTGCAGGAAACATTGATGATAGGAAGAGCACTCCTAGTTATTTTTTTCATTTTTGGAACAAGCCTAGTATATTGGGCTTCAAAGGAAGAACCAATTGTCACTCTTTCATCTACTAAAGTAGAGTATGTAGTAGCCACAAGTCCAACATGTCAAGAAGTTTAGATGAGAAGATTTTTGAAAGATATTAGACAAGAACAAGAATAGACAACAAAGGTATATTGTGACAACAACTTAGCTATCACATTGTCAAAGAATCCAGTATTTCACAAGAGAAGAAAACATATTGACACAAGATATCACTTCATTAGAGAACTAATCAACAATGGAGAAATCCTTTTGGATTTTTGTAGGTCTCAAGATCAATGTGCAGGCATTTTCACCATGGCATTAGGGAAATAATGTTTTATCTATCAAAGAGATTGATTGGACATCATAGATGGAAGTAGTTTTGATTAAGGGGGGGTGTTTGAATTAATCCCAACTACTCAATACTTCTTGTTCTTTGCAGGGATGAAAAATATTTTAACCTTTTCATCACACCATCTGCATAGATTTTCAATATGTTTTAATTGAAAATCCTTTTCATAGGAATACTTACAGTATAATTAATTATAATTTTTTTTTTTTAGTTTCCCCTCTTTGTTGGGAATATACATAGGCTTAAAGGTCTTTTTGAAAGTATGAAATAGAAAAAAAAGGTGCAGATGCTAGTATTGTAGTAGGAATAACTGGAAATAACCATTAGAACAGGAGACCATGAATTTAATATTTTTTTAGTAATGTCAAAGAGAAACAACTCCATAATTAGTTTATGATGACAATCATTTGTATGCTTTGATATATATGAAATAAAAAACATTTTGATATCTCTGTGTTCCATTTTTTTCACTCTATATTGGGTTTTTCTTTATCCTTTGCCTCTTGTCTTCACCACCTTATACCACAAAAATATTAGATTAGATAATGTCAATGAAATAGATTCAAATATTAGGAAGAAATAAAATCATTATTTAACTTGATCTATTTCACTGAAGTTGCCAAAATTTACACGAGAGAGAAAAAGTAAAGTGTTGTTGAAATCAGTTGAATTATACATTGGATAGTGTAGCAGCCTCAACGTAATGGCAAAAATGAACATATAGTTACTACCTTTTGTCTCTAAATTTCTAGCCAAGCATAAACTCAGACTATTGCTTTTGGGGGCCAAAATGAACTCATAAAAATAGATATAACTATAAGGAGTAAGTTTTTGAGTTTGATGAACAAGAAATCTATAATCTAGTCAATTCCTTCATTAGTATTATTATCTGAAGCGCTACCATTCATACATAGAAATGTTGATGGAATTATCACAAAATAAATAAAATACAAAGAATACTTAGATGAGAAAACACAAAATTTTAATAGTGGTTCACCAACTGGCTACTTCCACTTTCAACAGGGGAAAAAATTTATTGAATTCTATTTTCTAGTACACCATATGCTATAAGATAAACCAACTTAATCGAGAGAATTATTTTTACATTTACAAGTTTGAATGATAGCATGCCTTCAAGATGGAAGGCAAAGAGACATGGCAAGTAACTGCCAAGAAAGCCATTGGGCTTTACATACCCAACAGTCTCCTACTTGAAGTCCAACGAGTGCTTAAACATACCAGACATTCCCTTGCTTGATCCTTATTGTCACTTTTTTAGAATGGCGAGGGAAGGTCTACAAAATTTGAACTTCTCCCTTGGTACTACCTATGTCAATGTATCTGTTGGGTTCACTTTAGCATCAATTTTTTCCACCTACAGTTTACCCTCATCAAGAACATGTTGAATAAAATGATACCTTAGTTTTATATGCTTTGTTCTATTATGAAAAGTATAGTTCTTTTCCAAGTGAATAGCATTGTTGCTATCACAAAACAAAGTGAAAACAAATTGTTAACACCACAATTCATCCAACAACCATTGTAACCATATCATATCACCTTTTCCTACTATTTCACATTCTTTATTATCTCCAAGAAAACTCTACCGAACATACCTTCTTGGTAGTTTGAGAAAGTGCCCTAGCATGGAGTAGCATGAAAAAAGGCACCAGAATTGAGCACCCATGATTCTACAGTAGTGTCACTCATTGATAAAACGAAAACGCCATCATCTTTATCATATGCAATGTTTACTTCATTATTGCTCACCTTGTCCTATGCCTTTTTATAATTCCAACAATTCTTTTTTCTATGATCCAATTTGCCACAAAACCAACAACCACCATTTCTACCCTTGGACTTCGATCTTGGAGCAGATTTCAACCTCCTTCTATTATGATTTCTGCCTCTATCTTGACTCCTTCCCCTATTGCCAGTACTTATAGCAGACAAAGCGTCACTGGATGAGAGTTCTTGATTCTTCCTCCTCATGTCTTCACTAAAAAGTGTGGCTTCAACATCATCAAATTTTAGTTTACTTTTGGCAGCCACCGAAGTGGTAATTGCCATCACCACTCATTCCTAGTTGTTCAGTAAAGAATATAATAACAAAATTTCCTTAATTACTTTCAAATTGTATAAATTTTTCATTCTGAATGCATTATTTGATGTCGATGCCATCTCGTACATGTTGAAGAGTTTACCCCAAAGCTCTTTTGTTGTCTTCTCAGCTGAAACATTGAATAGCACATTGTTGGACAATGAAAGAAAAATAGTGGCCCTTGCTTTCCTATCTATTTTCTCCCACTCTTCGTCCAACATTGAACCTTTTTCTTTGGTTTTTCCAATCAATGCGAGTGAGAGATCTTGCTTAATCAGTAGCGATTCCATCTGTACCTTTCACAATCCGAAGTTCTTCCCTATGAACTTCTCTATCTTCCATTTATCTACGTTGTCCATGCTTCCAAAAATTCTTCACCGATTTCCAAAAAACTACTTCACTACCGAGCTTCTTCACCAAGCTCTGATACCAATTGTTGATGGAATTATCATAGAATAAATGAAAAGAAATGATTGCAGAAACTAAAAAAAAATGAAAGAAAAAGAATACATAGACGAGAAAACACAGAATTTTTACAGTGGTTCACCAACTGACTACATCCACTTTCAGCGAGGAAAAATATTTATTAAATTATGTTTTCCAGTACACCATTTGCTATAGCATAAACCAACTTCATCAAGAAAGAGTTATTTTTACATTTACAAAGTTTGAATAATAGCATGTCTTCAAAAAGGAAGGCGAAGAGACACGGCAAGTAATTGCCAAGAAAGCCGTTCGACTTCACATACCTAACAAGAAATCCTTCAAAGAGAGCAACGCCAGCACGAATCAGAGTAAATATTATAGGCCTTGTTTTACAATGAAAATCCATAGATTTCTCTTTGTAGCCAGTGACAACTTACAACATTAAATATTCAGCAAAATATAAAAAATATTACAGCCATAGAAAAGTACCATTCTGCAATTTAGAGAAGCTTAGTAGAATTTTGTTTTAAAATTCACTGTTCATTAATTCTGAAGGTTCTCTGTCTACAACCAATGATGTGCTGGCAGTTTGATAAAGCTTTTCTTTAATCTAAAAAGAATACAAAGTGAAAGTAAATATAACCCGTTACATGCATTTAACTTGCAAAACGTACATACTAAATTGATAGACTTAAATAAACTGCAACCTTTGTTTTTTCTCTTACATAATACTTTCTTAAAAATATATTGAATATATTACAACTTACCATCTGGACTTGCGACCGTGCGGAGACTGAGTAATCGAATGGAATCTGTGATACCTAACAAGATTAAACTTGTGAATTTCAGAATATAAAGTGCAACTACTATAATAAGAGAGACTACTAGCAAGTCAGCAACTCATATATATATTGAGTGGCATTGAATATTGGTTTTTACTATAAAAGCTATGTTTCTAAGTGCTTAAACTGGGGTAGTAAACTTTGTTTGAATTTATCATCACCGACAAATTCGCAATTGATAATTTCATTTTCCAGAAACGACGAAAAATATATTTTAAATTTTATTCTTAATCATCTAAACGCAGCATCGTGTATTCATTTCTTCTTCATGATTTTATTTTTCTTCGGCGTCCACTCAAATGATTTCATTTCTTTGGCAACATTTCCAATGATTTTATCTTCTTCATCGGCCACATTGGAAATGGTTTTACTTTTCTACCAAGTCAATTAACGTCTCATTTTGATGGTTAAGAGTGGTCTAAATTTTATTAGAACAAGTCAAGTTATATGTCATTATCTTAATCTTATATAATAATATTCAAGTTCTTGGAATATTTAATATAAAAAAATATGTGAGATGTTTTTTCTTTATACTAATATTCATATAAGAGTGGTCCATATTTTATTAGAGAAAGTCAATTAACGTCTTATTTTAATGGTTATATGTCATCATCTTATTCTTATATGATAACCTTTGAGTTTTTTGAATATTTAATATAAAAAAATATGTGAGATGTATTTTCTTTACAACCACATTTATACAAGAGTGGTCCATATTTTATTAGAGAAAGTCAATAACTGTCTCATTTTAATGGTTATATGTCATCATCTTATTCTTATTATCACATCCTCATCAAAAGGACCAGTTCATGTGGGTAATGGAGGTCAATGAAGAAAAAATAAAACAAATTAACATGATAGTTTAAATAAGAGAAGAGGACAATAGGAGACAATGTGAATTGATGAGGAGAGAACTTGGGTAAACAAAGAGGGTTATGCCATAAATAAAGCATGGCACCCCTACCTTAGGGTTATCCAATCTACAAGTTGTGTCGAAAATAGGTGCTTAGATAGTCTTCAACCTTTGTGACGTCCATACATCTAAGGATTGATCTTAGTTTTGTGTGGGGAAGAGAGGGGGAAGGGGGGCAGTGGGGGTGGAAAAAGGAGAAAAAGGTATGTGAGAAACTAAGATAATAAATGTGAAAAGAAGTTGAACAAGCAAGTGGGAAGAAGCAAGGTAGAGAGAGAGAGAGAGAGAGAGAGAGAGAGAGAGAGAGAGCAAAAGGAACATGGGAATAGAAGTGAGTGCCTTGGGAGATCAAACACAAAGATGAGAATAGACGAGAAGGGGATGTGTCATCATAGATCATGGTGATTACAAGTCTGCACGAAATGGGTTTGTTCAAAAGGCTTTAGAAACTTTCAAGGAGAGGGATTGGCTAGTGTAAAAGCAAAACTCAACAACATTTGGCAACATTCTACTTATCTACACTCAAATGCATTCTTGGAAAGAGGATAAGGATGGATAAAAAATCCATTTGGATTGGTTTTTTGTTAGTTGTTATGATTGAAAGTTCAATACATTGCAACATAGTTTGTTTAAGCTTTTATTTTATATTGGATTTTTTTTTTAAATTCAGCTTTCCTATGGAATTGGAAGGAGGCCTAGGAAATAGAAGTTCGGTGAGAAATAGTCAACCTACAAGATATATGTTCTTTCTATAAATAATATGCATTTGAAATCTAGTCTAATTTTCTAGTTTTAAGAGATTCTCAATCAATATATTTATATAATTTGTTTGGGCTTTGGATTATTTATTCTCAAATAACTCTTAATTTTGATAGTACAGTGCCTTCTCTTTAATCTTAAGTTGTTGAGGATTTAAGGGTACTCAATAGTTTGTCAAAGTGCATCTTTCTTAACAACCTAACTTAACACTATGCCATGATGGTTATAAGTTCTTATAGTTACACCATTTGGGCATATATATTTGCATATATGTTTCTTGTCCTAATTTCTTTATTACCCAATATTGATTTGTGCATTTCACCATCTATTTTTTCCCCTTAGTATCTAATACTGAAAAATATATCTTGATTGCTAATGTATTGTTTGTGAGAGGGGTAAATATTGGATTTACAATAGATATATTCAAAGATATTTTTTCAACTTCCTTTCTTCTCCGCATTATTCTTTCCTCACTATTATTTATTATTTTAATCACCTCCCCATAAAAGAGTAAAATGTATGCCCCAATTCTCTTCGAATGATTTCAAACTACAATTGATTATCTTCATACTTTATATTGGGTGTTATCTATTTAAGGATGAGATAAGTAGTTTGATCATGGGAGATGTATGACTACTATATAGGAAAATTTAGTATAAATGGTTATTCTTTTGACAATAAGATATATATAATCACACACCTATTATTATTTTAGGGACATCTTATTGGAAATTGTAGCCACACAAAATATACATGTGTTTGATCCTGACTCACTAATTTCAATTTGTCCTTCATCATCTCTTAATTGAATAATCTTTATTTATTTAATTAATTTCATCAAATCTCCTCTATAGTTAGATAATATAATTTATCAAATTATTTTTTCATCATCTTCTAACATTCCTCTTTAATTAAATAAATCAATTTTATTTAATTAATCTTCTAAAGTCCTCCATTTAATTGAATAGATCAAATTTATTTAATTAAATCTCTAATGTTCTTTATCCTCCCATTTGATTTAAATAAATCCAAATATTTAAGTTAAATGTCACATTCAACTAATCTCCCTCTTAATTAATCAAATCATGATTAATGCTAATCCTAATCACTCCAATCCTCTAGCTTTTGTAACTTGTGCAAATAAATCAATTTAATTCATTTATTAAATCTTCTCTTTTCATTCAAAAAAGGCATCAAGAGGGAATATTCCCCAAATTTGAATTTTCCCTCCCAAGTGTCTTGTCCTCCAACAAAGCATTTAACTCCTCTTACATTGTCTCTTACATGTCCTTTTCTTGAGCCATGTGGCATTAAATTCACCTTTCACCTCATCATTCAAGCCATCTTTTGAATTTGAATATCTCCCCTCTTGACACATTCTCCAAAATGTGCTCAACCTTCCTCCATTGACATGTTGGCAAGTGGAACTTACCCATTGGATGTTGAATGATCCCACATTCCTCCTATCTTCAATCCTCCATCATTCTTTCTTATAAATAGAGGCCTCCTCTATTGTTTCAATCCTACAAAATCTTCTCCACAATCTCAGTCATTTGAATCCACATCCATCATCCAAGAGCTTATCAAGGGATTGGGAAAGGGATTCTTTCCACATCAAAGAAGCACCAATCCCCCTGTAGGATGCTAGTTTGATCATTAGAATAATGTTTCATTTTGTTTTGCTTTCTTTTTGCTTCATTTCCATTATTCTTGTGTTCAAATGAATTTTGTAGGGAATCTTGGGTTTGTTTATTTTAAATTGACTAACTAATCTAATTGTGGTCATTGTTTGAAGTAATGCAGATTTAGGGTTCACATTATGGTGCCGACTGTGGGGAAAAAATATAATCTTTATTTATGTTCATCTTCTCTTATTTCAAGCATTATATAGGAAAGATAAAGTATCTATTTCTGTTAGCTTTGTTGTCTTTGTTATTTTGTGATGTCGTGGTCATTTAACTTTTTAAAACGAGTGAGTGATGTCTTTTTAATGAGTGATTTCTTTTTAAAATATTATTATTTTCTCCTTTGAAGTGAGCTAGATGGTATGTCGTGGAAACATGGAATTGGCATTAAAATGTATTCACTCATATATTTCGTTAGCAATAATTGATGCCTCTCCTACTTAGAAATTTCTCTAGTTTCTCCATATCTAAACACAATTACTTTTCTTTTTGTGTGGCATTCAAAAGGAAATATTCTAGATTTATTGTCTATATCGACTAAATGCAATTAATAATTAGGAAAGATTTTGGCAGATTTTGGCACCCACTATTTTTTTTTCAAACCTTTCTCTGATATATACATGTTTGCTAGATTTCATGGACATATGTTATCCTGACATTGAGAGGGTGTGGGCTATGATAGGTAATGGATTTCTTGTGTCAAGATAGGTGATGGATACTAGAATGCTAATTGATAATTACAAACTTTGGTAGTAATATTTTGCTGCCGCGTAGTCAGTTGTATTCTTCGTTGCTAGCGTAGTCAATTTTATTCTTTCTTTCCAGCATTCAATTCTTCTCTCTAGAAGCTATTCTAATAGTAGGATTTTATATTATTCTATTCTTGAATACGTTTCAGTTCCTTGGGTGGGATAAAGAAGATGGTGTAAGGCACAGTGTTGTCTTTGGTAAAAAGGCATTCTGTTAACACATTTTAGGGATCTATTTGCAAATTAATAACTCTTTGTAGATTGAAGGTACTGACAACCCCCCTATTCCAGTACAAAGTTTGCAAAGCTTCTCATACGATGCAACATGGCTATGGATGGTGAATACTTAAACCCATGTTGAACTATTCTTTATTAGTGTTGTTGAGATGTCTCTTTTAGTTATTGAGAGCAATGAATTTTGGTGATGAAAGTAATAAATTTTAATGGTGGAAGGTTTGTAGTTATCATTCAAATCTCCACAGCAAGAAAGTTGACTAGACACTCATATGCCACCACTTCTGGACCATTCTATTTAATTCTGATTTGTAGAGGGAAGAAAGCATGGGCAAAGCATTGCGAAGGGAGATGAGATGTTCAAAAACTTCCTAAATTTATAGATTTGTAACATATACCATGGTTCGAGATCATTTTCTAATTAACATTTGTGTTTGCTAAAGGTTAGTATTTTGGTTCTTTGAGCTTCAATGCCTTCTAAAAGTTATGAAAGGACAATAGGAGGAGATTTCCATCATGTCAAGGATAATAGGAAGACACTAATATTCCATGCTCTACGTATTCTCCCCTGACTAATTTAAAAATGATATCTTGCTAAGATATTAAAGCCTGGCGTAAAGTTATTGATCGTTTTTTCAATTTCTATACTCATATATTTTCCAAATTGCCTTCAATATTCAAGATTTATATCCTTTCAAATTTATCACCCTCATCATAGTCTTGTGACGCCCAACATTATGTTACATCTAGTATGTGGACTATTTTAACTTTACTTATTGATTATGCCTGATGATACCATCAACGATAGGAGATTTAGACATTTGTGTTCATGTGATGATTTGATTATGACTATGCTACATCTAGTACTTGGATTATTTTGAGTTTGGTTATTGTCTATCCCTATTGATACCATTGATGATAGGATATTTAAACATTTAAGTTCATATGATTATTTAATTTTGATTATGCGACATGTCAGCTTACTATGATGATTTATCTTATTCTATGCTAGTTATGGAGTTGTTTAATTTCAATATGAAAACTTAATGAAGAATGCATGAAACAAGTGGTGTGACCCAATCATGTTGCAATTAGATGATTATGAAAATTAAGGTTAATCAAAATGGGATAAGATAGGTGCCTAATGATTTTTCAATTATTTTATAGGATCTTTATGCTACACAAATTATGAAACTTGTGTGAATGCAATTGTGATTCAAATGGTTTGATTATTATATGAATATGATTTACTTGGATGGATTAATGTGTGCATCGAGTGTGGAGGTACGTTTTCCATGGCCAATGGAAATTGGAGGAAACCCTTGAGAACCCTAAGTAATTTAACCAGTGAAATTGAGCTAAGGTCCATATGGAGGGACTATAGTTCAATTATGTAATGTATTTTATTCATAATGTTATTTTTGACTATTTGTTATTTGATTTGTATTTCCATGCCAGCCCATCTAAGAGGTGAGTTGTCCACCCAAGTGGACAAACTTGGATTTGAACTTTTAGGCACCTTTTTGGGATTGAAAAGTGATATTTATTAAGTGTTTCTATGGGTTTAAAGTCCCTAGGGAAGGTACCTTTTTAGCTCAAAATCTTGGGTCAAAAACAGGTTTGACGAAAATAAGGTTTTGGGAAGTGGGATGGGGACTAGTCTCTTTCCATCCCCACTTCTCCAAGTTGCCTTGAAACGCTCCCAAATTCTCACACGTGTGAGAACACATGGGTGAGTGTGCCTAGAGAGTGAATGGGAGGTTGAAAAATGCCAACTCCCTATTCAAAGGAGTTCAATCTTGAGTTCCTATAAAAACAAACTCAAAACAAGGGTTATGAAATTCTTTGGCATTCTTGATTTTGGTTGAATTTTTGGGGGTGGAGGAGTTTGAAGAAAAAGCTTGGAAGAAGAGGAGTTGTGTGGATCCTCATCCAATCCTTCACTAAGCTTGGTTTTGAGGTAGATCCACCATTCTTTATGTTTCTCTATTCCCCACTTTGAGTCCTTGATGGAATCCTAAAGTTATGTGAAAATCGCTTTAGTGGGTGTGAAAGTAATCTTGTGTGTATAGCATTTGTGTAAATATTAGTTTGCTTGATTTTGTTTGTACCTAGTTTCCTTGGTTTCCTCCTAGCTTGGGGGTGGTTGGTTTTCCAACCAAAGGTTGGGAGGTGAGCACTACCTTGGATATGGAAAATATGTTTGTGCTTTGTGTAGGTTGGTGGCAATATGAGGATCTTACAAGCTTTTGAAAGGTTATCTTTTGTTATATCATTATGTCTATGAGGTGAAGATAACCTCACTAAGATGTAACTACCCTTATGGTTGGGGTGGGAGAAAGGTATATATGTGTGAAAGTGGTGTATATTTACATGATGTTGTGACTATATAACTAGAGGTAAAAATGAACACTTGTTAAATTAATTTTATTATCCTTTTATTTAAAAGAACGTGTATTTCATTTTGAAAGATTAAATTATAATTTTAAAATAAAGTTACTATATTTCATTAGCTGGCTTAAGAAGTATGAAATATTCTATTGTGAAACATATATGAGTAGCTTGGTAGGTTTCATGTTGCTGAATAGCAAATGACATATATATTTTGTTTTCTAGGAACAATGCATTCACCTTGCAATAAAGATAAAGGAGGTTATTCTAAATTTAAAAATTATGTCAAAAGAAATTAAACTAATAAATGAAAGAATATAAGAATATTTTATTATTTTGATCCTAAGTTCTTTATCTTCCTTTCATTTCAGAGAAAGTAAGAAAAGAAAATTAGTTATTAATGTAGTTTACTGCTCAATAAAGAAAACAAAGTAATGTTTGAAACAAAATACCCAAATATATGTCTAAAGAACAAAAATAAATAAATAAATAAATAAAAGATAGGAGATACATGTAGCAGAATATTTATATATCTGAGACATTAAATCATTTGTACTTCCTTATTTTATTGAGATATGTAGATAATATAGTAAAGTAAAATGCAACTGTGGTATGCATAGTCACACTACTAGTTAAAACCTTACAGTTGTAGGGATTCAGCACAAGGACAAGTATAACTCTGCTCTCAAATAGTATAATTTATATACCTTAGTTAATTAGATAGTATGGAAATGATTCTTGCATGCATATTGTGTCTCACCCAATGGCTTCATTGGACTAATGTTTTTTAATGAAGAAATAGTGAATAGGAAACAAATATCAGGAGATCATAAATAAACTAATCGGTTACCATGATCAAAATGCACTTGTGCTAGTAGATCTCTCTTAGAGTAGCAAAGAAAAATACAATAAAAATAAAAATAATACATCTACATACTTGTAGTACAATAGGGTGTACTTATAGGAAAATACATTCATATAGTTAAGTTTTGGTTTGCGTGATGTAGAAGAAAGAAACAAAAGAAAAGGAAAATAAGATAAATCCAAAATAAAGAATGGAGAAGGGATAATAAGTGTCTCAAATAGAAGGTTCACTAGGAGAATTGTATTGATATTTCATTCCTACATTGTCGCTTCCTTCTCTACTATATTTTTCCTTCACCATTGCATCTTCAGATCAAGCTGTATAGCTGCATACCCTCTCTTCTCAATCTCGCCCATTGTGGAAATGCATGAATGTGTGGAAATACATAGACCTTGAATCTAATTCCCTCCAGCCACTCCAATACCTCTATTTTCATAGGGTAACTCAATAGGTGCCATGACTGATGTTGGTTAGCCACTTCGAGCCCTTTAACAAAGAACTCGAGAGCATTTATGACCTGAACAAAAAAATAATATTATAAACTACTAGCAGTTATCTAAGTTTGTAGTCGTTCTGATCCACCTTACTGCCATTTCTCTCAGTTGTCCACATTCATGTTGTTGCCCAATTATAACTTACATCTACTCATCAAAGGGCAGTGCAAATGAACAAGAATCTACATACCTGTGTGTGCATAGTACGTTGTGGGGTTAAACCTAAATAAGCTTTTGAATTGTCATTTTTTTGCAGCAATATCATTTATGTTCAACAGACAAAGGAATGATTTGTTGCACACTCATGTGTAAAAAGACTCACCATCATGGCTACCAGCTAGCCATTAACGTTTGGGTTAAGTAAACCTTAGTAGAATATATATATTTAGACCATCTCTGAAATTTTGATATTGGTATCATTTCTTCATTCACCATATGACTCCCTCTACATCCTCATCCACCACATGCCTCACTCCATGTGTTGTATTTGTTAAGTGTGACCTGGGAGACTCCTTTCTACTACAACATTAAACTTGGAAGCCAATAGTTTATGTGTGTCTTTAGTAAGAGAGAGGAACCTATCCTGTGTGTTTCATAGAGAACTAGGATTTCTTTGAACCCACTGACAACAAGGTTTTCCATATAGATGCTTCACCTTGACCACACAACAGAACTATTCCATTGAACTGTGATTAAGTGAGTGTAATTTCATGTCACCCAGTTTTATGGATTGGTCCAACCTTTTAGCAGCATGATTTTAGTGGATAAACGTATATGTGGGCATTGTAGTACCAAAGAAATAAATATAATGCTAAGTCTGGATAATTTAGAAATTTGGGACTAATGAATGACTTTCTGTCAGGCTTTCCAGTGAACCCTACTCTGCCACTACATGACATTTACATTTCCTACTCCCAATAACAAAAAACCTTTTTAGGAGTTTTCTTTTGCTAATACCTAGACAAGTTTATGGCTTGTAAAATGAACTTTTGATCAAGTCCCATTGTCACTCTTACATCGATCATCCCTAAGCTTGGTCCTCTTACTGGTATGAATTGAAATTAATTGCGAATACTTTATTATACACAATCAATACTATGCATATAATGATTTAATAAAGAAGCTTGAATCTCTCTTTGGTTATCAATAGTAGTAGTTTGAAGTTATGTAACTTTAGCTTTTTATTTATCTTCATTATAAGACTTCGTACCTATGGAAAATTCAAAAAGAAGAAAAAAAGAGATCCTTAAGATTTAAGTAGGAACGTATAAAAAAAAAAAAAAACATTCAAGTAAAGCTAAGAGAAAGAAAATCAAAATGTTAAAGGAAAATTGTGTGGCTTAGAGGCTTAAGGGAAAGTAAAGGAATTAGGTATCTTGAAAGATAAAGTTAAAGATGAGAGGTTTAGAATAGGTTTAGGAAAGTAGGTAGTTTAAATTAATTTCTTTTATTAAACTTTAAGTTAGTATTTCCTTGAAATTTCAAGTTAAGGAAATATTTGTATAACAATTATGTAGTTGAATATATATATATATGAAAGGATATTAATATAGGTATTAAATTTAAGTATTTAAGATATAAAATTTGGGATAAATTAATATGGTTAATTGATTAATATAATATTGTAGTAGTAAAGAAATTGACTCATATAAATTACTTTATATTTTTTTTAAGAATTCAATAATAATAGTGGACTCATTGTATGGATCAATTCTATTATTATTTTTAATGATTAAAGTTTTGGAAAACTTATTTGCTTGGTGGACATGTTTAGTAAAGTAAGCTAATGTATTAAGTATGGAATGATTAAACCTAGATAGAATGGATTAATATATTCAAAGACCATGGGTTGGACATGGCAATGTTGATAGACTACATTTTAGGAAAAAAGCTATACTTTATAACCAACCATCAAATTCCCAAGATGAGTAGGCTCAAACAAAGGACCTTTGGTTGACATAGACAAATGAATTTTGGCTAGATGGAAATTAAACTAATTTTTAGTTTGAGCACCTAAATCAATCTAGGGTGATAAGTAAACCTATTACTGACAAGGGGTGATTGTGATGGACTCCTCACACTAGCCTTCCCTACCTCATTCCTCGCTCTCAAGAAATGTTCCATTGATGTTGATATATGAACTTCATCTCTAAGTGCATATATACCACTATCTTATCTATCTTGGTTAGAATTTGTGTATGTGTAGGATCATCAAGGAAAAAATAGGCCCTTAAGTGGCAAAAAATTCAAAAAAATTAGTGCTAGGAAACATGACGTAAAAGTTTGAATAAGTTATCTATATTATTTCAAAAATATGTAAGAATAGAATCTATAGAAAATCGAATGTAGTGAACTAAACTACTAGGTTTATTATAAAATAAATAAAATCTATTTGGTTAAAATTTGAAATTTCAATGTAGTAGTACTTAAATTTCAAGAAAAAAATAAGTAGGTGTTTGTCTGACCACCCTAACCATAATAAAATGATAATATTTTTCATAATATTTTATATATAAGTAGAGGACTCGTGTCTAGATGTGATGCATATTTTTTTGTAATTTTTCCAAGTAAATAATTAATTATGAATTTTTTATTACAAAATTTAAAAAATATAAGAACTCATATGTCTGACCACCTTAACTTGGTCAAAAATTAAATAAATTCAATTTTTATTTTTTTAATCCTATAGTATGTGATGCATGTTTGGGATTCAAAAAAATTGATACCGTTTGAAAGTTATAGATGTTTTTCAATCAGCCTATTGATCAAGACTTTAGTCATAATTCTAATAGAAAATAAATAATAATTATTTATTAAATTTAAATTAAAGCATAATTTATATTGGTGGAAAGCTGAGAATCTCCTCCAAGAACCCTTTTCGTTTCATCTATTTTGGGTAAAAAAAAAGTCACTAGCCACATACCCTACAAATACCCATAATATTGCCACTTTTTGGCCCATCATGATCCTGCACATACCTATTTTGGTAGAGTTGGTTTTAAAGGAAAAATATGGTGGGGTTTTTTCCCATGTGTAAGTTATGGGCACTACAAGTCCATTGCATCATTAACTCTGGTTCTTTTATATGCTGACTATGGTTCTTTGTATTGTAGGAAAAAAATCCTTGATAAATAAGCTTTAATGCTAACAATGCTCAAAAATAGGAATGTAAGACTCTCTACTTGTGGGTGCCATTTTCCTATGTACTAGCACAAGCACTTCATATCCCTATAAAACTCAACTTCTCGCACCATACATGTTTCAGAAACTTTGTTCGAGACAATAAATGGAGTGTATCTTAAGAGTGTGTGGCTATTCTTGTGCCAAGCATTAAAGCTTGATGCGCATCATCATCAACATGAAGAATTGTGTCATTATTTTTCTAGGTTAAACCATTGTGAGCATTGAGGAAGCAAGGAAGGTATGATCTGTTAAGCTACAATACATCCCAAGCATTTGGCCGATACATTGCAAAGGTAGTTTGTCCTGAATAGATAATTTTCTGATGTATTATGTGTGATACTCTCAAGCCATGTGAATAGATTCATCAGAGTAATGGGAATAGGGATGCCCTTCAAATTTCTTATTGAGATTTTGATGTTCCTTGTTTTCTTCAACAATATTATGAAACTAATGCTATATCTGATGCACCACTAGATTTACTGCTTGTTTGGCATATCTAGTAGCTTTGAGCAATCTGGTAATATTTGTTTATCTAACACAATGGCCCATGCTAATAACTATTAGCATACTGTAACATTGTGTTTTTAATTTTGTGTGATGCTCGTGTGGGAACATGGGCAAGCTTGGAATATTGTTTACATCTAGCTCCACTATGCATTCTACATTTATGTTGCATTATTGCTTTTGACAGTGATATTATTACGTTTGACAATGGTATTATTAATGTAATAGTGATTTATACATTATAAAATTTTTGTTTAACTGTGGTGTTATTGTGTTTGATAGTGGTTGCAGCTTGTTAAAAAATTGGAGAAGTGAGAGGTCAATAATTCATTGTGCAGGGCATGAATAATGCACTTTTACAAATCAATCAAATCTTTTTTTTTTAAAAGAAGTGAAAAATATTTGTTGCACGGCTGACATCAATAACAGTTGACATTAGAATCAAGCATTGGAATTGAGCGAAAGAAAGCAAGATTGGAGTTGAAGAAAATCAGACATTGAAACTTATAATTCACAAAATGTTTTTAAATTCTTAGAGCTTCCATTCTATGCTTTTGTTATCTATTTTAGGCCAACTCACGTCTTTTTGGATTCTAAAAAGAACACTACAAAAGCTTTCATTTTTTCTATAAAGGGCTTAAAAATAACTCTAGACCAACTTACTAAATTTTTTTAAAGTTAACAATTGAACAAAGCAACTTTCATCTTTCATTTTGGTGTTGTAAAAAGAATCAAAAGCATTACTTTGAGGGATTAAAATGAACATGTGCATCTTTATTTTGTAATCACTTACCCAGAATAATATCATCTAAAAGATGTATGTACTTGTCTCATGCCTCATGGTGACCTTGAGAATCAAAAGGCCTTTTGGTGATATTAAGTTGTGTAAGTAATTGCCATCACACTTCATTTTGGAACTAAAATTGAACAAATCTTGTGAGTGTGATTGGAATACATCACGTGTGCTCTCTCCTTGCTTCTAAATGAGGGTTGATCAAACTATGGATGTTCTTTCTTGAATTTTTTTTATCTTAGAGGGCCTTCCTTGGGGAAAAAGTAATCACCCAGGGGAATGACTCAACCGATAACACGCTAAAGCCAAGCAACTTCTAGCTGAGATATAAAAATGGGTATTTCATGAAAGGAAAGTATTGTGCAGATGGTTATAATGGTATCTCACCGCATGGATCATCTCCTATGAATTGAATTCCCACATTAAAACCCTTGTTTAGAAAAGGACAAAATCCTTGATCTACTTGTTGGTGCAAGAATGGTCATTTTGAAGCCATCCCACATTTTTCTAGCTCTTAGTAGAAATGAAAAGCACGCCATGGCATTTTCATGGGTTTTGATTCTTGGCTACCCCATATAAGTGAGTGTCATGAAGGGGATCCAGTGGGGTCAAGCATCTAATGATTCGTTGAGAGTAGATGTAGCTAGATTCATCTAAGTGGGAACTTAACAAGTACAGTCTTTCATATCCATAGGGTTGTGCATGTTCTTGAATCAAAACACTTTCTTTCTTGAAAACATTGGAAAACAAACATTCAACATGAGCATTAAAATTCAAACCCTTTAGGAGAAGCAAATATCTTTGAAAAAATTCATGTGTTATTGCTTGCCCTTGGGATTCTCATTCTTAGAGGCTTCTAAGCATTTGTATTTAATCTCAATTTTTTTTTCCCAAAGTCAACTTTAGGAAACTATCACCTTGATTTTTTTGATTTCCACATAGTGGACTTTGTGGGATGAAAATAAATTGAGACATAGACATTCAGCTTGAAAGCTAAGAAATGTGTTTGTGGTAAAAGCAATTCATTAATCAATATAAAATCAATTAAACCCCACACATGTGCTTGGTATCTTTTGGTCATATGGTTTTCCATGCAAAAATTGGTCTTTTGGTTTGAACTACTCTTAGAGAAAAGAATGCTCTTCAATATATTGGTCTAGTAAGCAATGTCTCTCTAAGTCTCTTAGGATCAAAATCAAAAATTTCAACCATCACCCAAACATCAAAATCAAAATCACCTCACAAAACAATTCTTGGAAATCTTGAAAAAATATCTTATCCTAAACTTTGGGAAAATCATTTGAACCAAATAAAAATCATTTCATTTGATTAGATGTGTATAGATGAATCCTTCTCCACATATTTAGTCAAATTATCAATCCTTGTGAACAAGTCTATCCCTTGATAATATCCAACATCTTATGGTTTATGAGTTCACTACCCAAAATCCAAAATCAAATCAAATCAAACTCATCTTGTTTGGTTAGGTGTGTTTAGATGAATTCTTCTTTACACATTTAGTCAAATTAGTATCTTGTGGACAAATTTATTCTTGTACAACATCCAACCTCTTAGAGTTTACGAGTTCACTATCCAAATCAAATCAAACCAATGCCAAATAAAATCAAACATCAATCCAAGTCCTAAAGTTTAGTAGCATCTTCAAGGTTTCATAAGAGCTCCAATCATTCACCAATCATCCATCTTTCATGTCTCATCACCATCCTTTTGATCCTTAAAATCTTATACTTTTTTTTTGTACCTAGAGTTTAGATCAATCCAAATAATTAGAGGCTCACATCCCACATTCTTGAAAATTGATCCTTATTTTATGGTCCAAACAAGACCTCAACAAAAGAATAACATGGAATATAAACCAGATCCATACATCACGAGTAATCTAAAACAACCAAACTATCAAATCCTTACAATGTTGATTGATTATAAACACTCATATTTATAGAATCCGTATATGGGATCATTATCTCCTAGAAACCTCAATGGTACAACAAATGTGAGTATGCCTAGTCAAAATTTTGAAACACATTTCCTGATGGTAGATTTAAATCCAAGTCCAAAACTACAAATCTATCAACAAAACACTCAATGCATGAGTTTTCCACAAATCAACATTATCCCACCAAATCCATACATTCCAAAACTAAATATAGCAAGTACAAGTTTACCAAACATGAATATTACAAATCCACCCTTGGTAAACTTTAGGATAAATATGTTTGCGAATCATACAAATGTTGTTCAAAGTCCAAACAAGATGATAATGACTCCATGTATTGAGCCAAGTCAAGGTAACACCAAGAAAAATCAAAGTTACCTAAATCAAGGAAATATATTTTCCAACCACAACAATGTTCAAATGAAAAATCTAAGCATCATCCCAAATTAGAACATTGGCCAAAATCAATTTGTCCATGGTCCCATACAAACACCACAAGTATATATTCCAAATCTTCTTGAACAAAAGAATCAACTATATCAAGGGAGTCAAAATCAAAATCAGGATCAAATTTTGCTAGATCAACTTGCTTCACTTGCCAAACTAATTGACTTATTGAGCCAAGCGACATCTTCACTCCAAAATCAATACACTCTTCCATTAGTTAAACCATGTCATCAAAGCATTGAGTTGTGTCCACAACCACATCAAGAACAATATCTCCAATTCAAAGAGGTTGGATATCAAGATCAACAACATCAACAACATCAACAACAAACCCAATCACCCCATCTCAAAGATCAATCACCGCATCTCCAAAATCAATCACCACAAGGTCAATTTAAAGTACAAGTTTCCCAGGGTAACAAATGAAAATACACACCACTTGTGAAACCAATCAAATCAATCATGCAACATTTGGTATAGGAAAATCTCATCAAATCCCCATTTATGAAAACTATGAAGAACCCTTAGTGAAATTACCATGGTACAATGAAAATAACCTTTGTGATTCTCAAAAAATAAAGGGACACAAAACATCATATTGTATTTGACTCAAAAATATCATCGAAGACCTTATTGATAAAAAAATAATAATTGTTGGGGACAATGATCAAGATTCAACCACTAGCAATAGCATTGAAAATTTATCCAAAACAATTGTTGCAAACAATGTTCAAGATCTCTCCATTAATGAGCACATTGAAGATGTTTCTACCTCATCCGATGATCAACTCACCATATATCAAGAGCCACTTTTTAGTGATCTATTTCAAGGAGTGTTAGAATTATTTGGTCCCATTGACATAATCTACGATCCATTGACCAATTATCATATTGAAAATGTCTCTACATCGCCTTATGAGTTAGAGGACATATCTCAAGAATTTATTCTAAAGCATGATAACATCTCTCACCAAAGTCTAGCAATGGTCCTTTCCAAGACATTTTGACATCCTTTGACCTCATGGTTATAGATACTAAAAGAATCCTAAACTCAACACTTCATCCAAATTCGCCTAAAGATCAATAGGATATTGATCCACTTCCCATGCCTAATGACGATGTCCAAGAACCCTTTGTAAGCAATCCATCCTTTGAAACTAACCCATATCAACAACTTGATGCAAAACATGTCGAAAGTAATTCCAAAATTCATCAAGATAAAAAATTCATATCTCTAAGCTATTAAAATGATCTAATGGGCGCTCTCCTATCTATACAAGATGATCATATCCACGTAGCACATACTGCTCCATCTACCCATGAGATTCATTTTGTGGATGGACACATAAATGATCTTCATTCAAAATAGGATTCCTTTACTCCTAACATTACTACACAAAAAGAGTAGTTTCTTGATTCCTATAGTTAAACTGAGTTGTCAATATTAGAATTAGATATATCCCAAATTCAAACTAAGAAAATCATATGTGAAAATATCCAGAATTATCGACTCAGGGAAGCATGTTAGACCAAATAGGATATTCCAAAGTTAGCAGAACAACAAATTCCAATAACATCATCTACAGTGGTCATTTATTAGAGAATGCATTCTAAACAAGAGCTCTTAGAACGGATAGAATCAAATCATGAAGGTGCTACTACCACCATACTAGGGGTAACTATGTCTCAAGCAAATGTCAACATAGGGAGCATGAATAATCCTTATGATGAAACTGATGCTAATACTACAATCAGCCACATCATGAATCTTCATCCACCCATCACCCCATCCATGAATTAGGACCAATGTCAAAAGAAAGATTTGAATCAAAGCACAAGTAATGCTATCAAAGAAAAAGAAGCAAGGAAGCATAATGGACAAATCAAATACACATGGATACCAAAAAATACAAAGAAAGATTATCCCTATCAAACTCCATTAGTCAAAGAAGCTATGGGGAAAAATAGAAAAGGGAAAAGTATCCATCAAATATGTCTAAAAAAGAAAAAGCACACTTCCAAAGTGACATACCAAGTATGTCAAGCTACTAGTCCTAATTCCATGCCCACTTCGATATCCACCCATCATTGCTCATCTTCCCAAGTTTGGAGAGTCAAAAGTTCCAAATAGTTAACCAATCCATCTCCTATTCCTAAACACACTCCACCATCCACGCCTTCATGCATGATATCCAATTCTCACATTGACCATGTATTGGCAACAATCCTTCATCATAAGGATTCAAAATGCACTCCATTGTAATTTGTGCACAAGGATGAAGTTAACCCCGATATCAACAAAGAAGATCTAGAATCTCAAAAGTTGCATTCAAGTGCACGTATCTTGGAAAAGTAGCTTCTTCAAGTAGGATATCAATGGAACATTATGATAGAAGCATCTACATTGACACCACCAAGTGGGCCAACATGAGCTTAAAATCTTTTACATAAACCATAAAAAATAAAAAAATGTGAAAATCCAAAAAAAATCAATAAATCATGAGAACAGTAAAGATAAAAATCATCCTTTGATGAAAACCTCTATGGTGGCGCTTTGGGTAGGTACCATGATGAAAACCTGGAAAATAGACATCATGAGTAGAATCGAGCATCTATGTGTGTCAGTTCAGATGGAAGCATCTCATCCTATCCGTAATAAATCTAGCATTCCATCCATCTTATCCATAATAAATCCATCCATCCATAAATTGTTTATCCAACCCATATTCATCCCTCTGCATCCATAGTCTAGGTTATCTTGATTTTGACAAGGTTTGGTGTACACTTTACAAGTGCTTATGGTAAACATCTTGACATGGGCCATTTTCATTGATCCTATCCTACCCTACATTATCTAATCCATGAAGTATTATCCAATGAGCATTCTTTGTTTGAACACCTTATCTTAACACAAGTTAATCCATATCCATTCCTCCACAAACCTATCAAGGTATCCATCCATGGAATTCCTTACATTGCTAGACACTGGGGGCATATATTTACATCTTGCTTTGGGAATAAATCTTGATCTATATATTCCAACTTATGTGGTGATCCGAACATCAACAAACATGAAATCAAATTGGTCAAAGAATTTATTATCCAAAATTAGAAATCACTAGCCCATGGAATACTTTGACAAGCATATGTTCCTTATAAAGCTTCATCTTTCATTGAACATCAATCCAAATAGTCAATATTAGTTGCATCTAATTTGTGCTTCAATGTCACATCAAATCATTCAAAACAACTTTTCTTCCAAACCAAGCTTCAAAATACTAATCAATCAAATCCAATCATTCCCTCATCATCTTGGGATATCTATCATAATATTTGTGTTGCTTAACACTATCCTTGCATTGTTGTGTATCATCAACAATGTTATCATCATCAATCCATCGATCTAATCAATCAACCTTAGCTTGGTTTTCAACAAAATCCCAAAAGAGAACACTAATATCATCACACAATCCAAATAGTCAAAATCATTTTAAAAATACAAAAACATTCATAACATATCAAAATCCAAAAACATTCAAAACACTAGGAAAATCCAAAACATCCAAAATCATATCAAAATCTAAAAATAGGTCAAAAAGTCATAAAAAATATCAAAACATGCTATCTGAACTATATCGTCTCTGAGCTTAAATGTAGGCAAGGCTAATCCTTGATGAGCCCTCGAGACACAAAATCCAAAAAATCTTTAAAAACACCTAAACATTTGGAAAAATTGAAAATCAAAACAGTTGCAAAATCTTGAAAATACCAAAAACAGCCTCAAAACATTTCAAAAAGATAAAAAACGTTCAAAAAACCAAAAAAATCATCCATTTGTCTCATCTCGCTTTCACCCAAAATCAAAATTGTTCATAATAAATCAATCGTCATCATCAACCTTTGGTAAAATAGTTAGAAACAAGTGTACCATTCAAAAGTGAAAACCTAAATGTCAAAAGTCTCAAGCCTAAATCAGTCAGTAAACAAGTTAGTTAACTTTTCATGTCAATAACTTATCATCCAATTAGTCCCAAATCAATCATCTAATAACATCATGTCCTAGGATACATCCCTCCTACAATGGACATCAACATTAGGTATCACCGTAGTTTATTCTTGGTTAGCGATATGAAGAACATTAGCTTGTTTGTTTACTTTATTTTATCTTGTTGATTTATCTTATTGTGCTCATTACAAGGACCTCTTGATGATGTCTAAATGAAAGATTTAGAGAGATAGGAATGGGGCAACAATCATTATCTTTTTTCTATTGTTCTTGTTGGATGTTCTTGTAATGTAACCTTGGCAAATACTTGCTTTGTTAGGTGTGTATGGAAGGTGTTTTGGGCAAGTTGTTGACTATTGCATTGATAGGTTATACCTTTCCATGTTTTGGTCTGAGATGTTTGAAACTTCTGAAGTGCATCTTAACAAGGTTTTTGTATACCTAGGTTCTTTATACCTTGATGCATCGTACCTAAGTGTGTTATCAAACATAAGGTAAGTAGCCCTTTTTAAATCCCAATCCTTGATAAGAAAAACATCATCCATCTATCATCATAATCCCCAATAAACTCTTGTCATCATCTCACTTCTTCTTTCCTCTTTGACACTAACATGCTATCATGACATCACTAATGCATTCATCCTACATGCACAAATAATTGGCATAACGTATCGCATACATCTCATAATCATCTAAGTTGTTTAGGATAATATAGATTCGTTATTCTAAGCATCTTAAAAACATCATATTTATATCAGAATATAGATCTGTTAGTCTAAGCATCTCATAAACCATAAATTTTCATAAAACATCAATTGTATAATCATATAAACATCATCACATCATCCATGTCATCGATTTCACATGCATTACATCATTATTTTAAGTTGTTTAGGATATTATATATTGGTTATTATAAGCATCTTAAAAACCATCCATATGTCCATCTTGAACCTCTTTGTTGCTAGATCGACCCTCAAATCAAATATTTTGCTCGATCTCTCGAAGGGGCAATGTACCCGTATACTTTCCACTAGGGCATCCAAAAAAATCAGATTTTTTTAAAAATTTGACTGCGGCAATATTATTCTTTGAGCCAACACAGCAAGTACATTGCTTCAAAGAGGGGAAAAATGTAGACATGTAAATATACATGCATTTGGTCCTGACTCACTAATTCCAATTCATCCTTAATCATCTCTTAATTGAATAATCTTTATTTAATTAATTAATTTCATCAAATCTCCTATATAGTCAGATAATACAATTTATCAGATTATTTCGTCATCATCTCCTAATGTTCCTCTTTAATTGAATAAATCAATTTTATTTAATTAATCTCCTAAAGTCATCTCTTTAATTAAATAAATCAATTTTATTTAATTAATCTTCTAAAGTCCTCCATTTAATTTAATAGATCAAATCTATTTAATTAAATCTCTAATTTTCTTTATCCTCCCATTTGATTTAAATAAATCCAAATATTTAAGTTAAATGTCACATTCAAGTAATCTCACCCTTCATTAATCAAATCATGATTAGTTCTAATCCTAATCACTCCAATCCTCTAGCTTTTGTAACTTGTGCAAATAAATCAATTTAATTGATTTATTAAATCTTCCTTTTTCATTCAAAAGGGCATCAAGAGAGAATATTCCCCAAATTTGAATTTTTCCTCCCAAGTGTCTTGTCCTCCAACAAAGCATTTAACTCTTCTTACATTGTCTCTTACATGTCCTTTTTCTTGATCCATGTGGCATTAAATTCACCTTTCACCTCATCCTTCAAGCCATCTTTTGAATTTGAATCTCCCCCCTCTTTGTACATTCTCCAAAATGTGCTCAACCTTTCTTCATTGACATGTTGACAAGTGGCACTTACCCATTGGATGTTGAATGATCCCACATTCCTCCTATCTTAAATCCTCCATCATTATTTCTTATAAATAGAGGCCACCTCTATTGTTTTAATCCTACACAATCTTCTCCACAATGGCAGTCATTTGAATCCACATCCATAATCCAAGAGCTCATAAAGGGATTTGGAAAGGGATTCTTTCCACATCATAGAATGACCAATCCCCCTATATGATGCTAGTTTGATCATTAGAATAATGTTTCATCGTGTTTTGCTTGTTTTTTGCTTTGTTTCCATTATTCGTGTGTTCAAATGAATTTTATAAGGAATCTTGGGTTCGTTTATTATAAATTGACTAACTAATCTAATTGTGGTCATTGTTTGAAGTAATGTAGATTTAGGGTTCACAAAAATATATGCTTAGATGAAATATAAATCAAACATCATTACATTTTATTTGAATTAAGTTGATTTCATATAAGCATGTGGAACTACACTAAGAAAGATAATAGCTAGCCTTTAGTTCTTGATTTGAACTATCAACTTTTGTGAATGAATAGTGGGGAAAAATTGTTGTTTAAATTTATAGTACAATAAGTACAAGAATGATATGGGATTTATAATGTTTTCCATATAAACAATATCTTTTCCATGTATATGTTTGTTGAAGCAGGTGCTTAGATAAATGATGGTTATGAGTAAGATTCCATTACTATGGCCTTCTAGAGAACATAAAGAGTCACTTGTGGTTGATGAAAATTTGAGAAACCTTTTGATGAAATTTAACATGGTATACACTATTGATTTACTTGGGGCCTAATTCCATAATTAGCTATATAATTCTAAAATATTGGAACCAATAAATTATAATACCATTATTGGGTAATAAATTGTTATTATTTATTAATTTTAAATAATTTGCATCTGTGCTGTGCTCTGTTTGGTTCCTATTTGTCAAGATATGTTGAACATTGGACCATGTGTCATGAGTTGTGATGTTTCTACATCTTATAACAATTAAGATATGGGAATAAGGGCTGATTTACAAACCTATTGTTTCCATATGGGATCACTTAAATTGTTTTTTGTTAAGTTCATATTTAGTATAAATTCCAAGCGAGGATATTCTCTAGTCCTCAAACTAGACTATTAAAAAATTTAGGGTTTCCCTATGAAAAGTGAATGAAATCAAAATGTTAAGACCATAATTATCACTAATAATATGTAGTGTATACATTTATATGAAGAATGAATGGGCATAGTATTTCCAACTTTTTAAGTAGGATTTGAGCATTAATTATACATAAAACAAGTTTATAATTACTTTTGTATGTTCTTAAAAGATACCTATTAGATATTCTCATATGTTTCTATTGAATTAGGAATAATAATGGAGGTGGGGTTTCATTTGATATCTCAACATTATTGTATGGAAGTCTCGAGGTGTATGTTTTGTAAATTAGGAAGTGTATCTATACTAATCTTAAATTAGGTAAAGATTTCCTAGTAGCATTGTACCTGGGTAGGTTTGGATCTCCATGCCTAGAGAGATAGATATTGGATAACATTATTCTTGACAAAACCTAGCTAATTCATATTCTCTCATGTAAGAGAATCTTAATGTGTATACAACATTTGTGGGTTTTCCAAAAAGAATCAATGATAGATTACTAGGGTTTAATTAAATTCCCTTGGGTGGAAAATAAAATTACCCTTCTTTATCAATTGGACAAATATTTTTCTATGTAGAATTTCCAAATGCATGTTCTTTGAGAAAAACCTTGTGAGGAGAACTATGTGTGAATTCAATCCCATTTGGAAGTGGTTGCATAGGTAGTCCTTGGGTAACTGATGCCCATTGGTAGCTCAAGTCCATAGGGGGAGCATTTAGGTGGAGATAACTCCAAGGTTTGGGTTGTTCCTAGCTTATTTGACCTTCCCTCTTCGATAGGCTTCAATTTGAGGTTGAAATGGGTATTAGATAGTTATGAATGAGTTAAGAAAACTTGATAACTTGTATTTAATAGATAATGTGCTTTTGAATAGTATGTTGAATGAAGTGAATGGATTTGAATAGTTTATAGTTGATATTTTTTATTATGTATATGTTGAGTAGAATCCATATCACATTGGTTCAATGGGATTCTTATGTGTTTACAAAATTCAATCCAAACTTAGAGAACTCTATTTATAGGCTCCTAAATCTATTGAGTGTAATATACTTATCTAGGGCCACTTGACCAATACTACGAATCATGTTATGTATGATCCCACAAGTATGAACCTTCAAGATATTTGAGTAGGTATAGGTAGTCATTGGATCATTCCAATGATCGATTCCAAGGATACTATAAGATATTATCTAATATTCACCTCATTTAGGTAGGTGAAGGTTGCAAATTAGAGTTTCCTACCCAAAAACAAGGTGTTATAGGAAGGGAAGAGATAGGAGAGCAGATTCTTGTCTTAACCCTCTGAAAAAATATTTTGGGATTGATATTCCAACTTGGGCATATGAGTTCTAGTACTACGATTTTCTGGGTTTAAGAAGATTTATATTAAGCATTGTTAGATTCTAGTTTTGGCACAAAAAACCTAGTCTGAGACTAAATCGTCTAGACTAGCATATGAATCCCAATAGGGGTATGTGTAGGATCATCATGGAAAAAATAGGCGCTTAAGTGGTCATAAAATTCAAAAAAATCAGAGTTAGGAAACTTGACGTAAAAAATTGAATAAGTTATCTATATTATTTCAAAATATGTAAGAATAGAATATGTAGCAAATTGAATTTAGTTTCTAAACTAGTAGTTTTTTTAAAAAAAATCTATTTGGTGAAAATTTGAAATTTATTTGCAATAGTACTTAAATTTTAGGGAAAAAATAAGAAGTAGGTGTCTGTCTAACCACCCTAACCACAATAAAGTGATAATATTTTTTTATAAGATTTTATATATAAGTAGAGGACTCATGTCCCATGTGATGCATATTTTTTTATAATTTTTTTCCAAGGAAATAATTAATTATGTTTTTTTTATTACAACTTTTAAAAAGTATAAAAACTTGTGTTTCTAACCACCTTGACTTGGTCAAAACTTCATGAAATTCAATATTTTATTTTTAATCCTATAGTATGTGAAGCATAGAATGTGACATATATTTCATATTCCAAAAAATGTGATATCATTTGAAATCTATAGATGTTTTTCAATCAGCCTATCAATCAGGACTTTAGTTGTAATTCAAACAGAAAATGAATAATAATTATATATTAAATTCAAAGTGAAGCATAATTTATATTAGTGGAAAGCTGAGAATATCCTTTGAAAACCCTTTACATTTCATCAATTTTGGGTTAAAAAAATTCATCAGCCACATACCCTACACATACCCATCATATCGCCAATTTTTGGCCCATCATGATCCTGCACATACCCATAGGCATAAAACAAAAAAAAATCAAGGTTTTGAAGTTTTTTTTAGTCTCCCCACTCTTCCAGGTGCACCTTTGTTCATTCTCAATTTCCTATTCTACATTTTAGTTTCATTTCCTAAGTCATTTAGTTAGGTTTTGCATGGTACTTTGCATATTGCATTCATTTCTTGTCTTTCCAAGTCGTAGCTTAGTGGTGAACCCCATTTTAGTCTTTAATCACACCCTAGGACACCCTATTGTAAGATCTCATCCCCCCTTTCTACATTTGGATTGAGATATCTAGGGTTTCCTTGATTGAAACTTGAGGGAAATAGGTCTAGGTCCCTAAACACCTAGTTTGTGTTCCACCTCCCAAAAGGTGTAACACCTATTTCCCTTGTTTCAAGAAACAACCTAATAGGTTTGGATATTCACTTGAAAGGTTTGGTTATTCATTGTTGGATTCCAATTTTATTTTTTATTTGATTTCTAACATTGATGAGCCTAGGAGTATTAGAGGCTATGGGTATGAGTGATGTTGTAGTGCCCTTCCATTCTCATAGTGGATGTGCAGGAAGTTTTGGCTTTGGAACGTGGAGATGAAGGTAAAATAATAGAGACATTTAAAGGTATGTGCTAATGATGTTAAACAATTGATGTTGTATATCATGAATTTATGGACTAAGTAAAAATGTTAGGAAATAATTTATTATGTGTTTAAGGATATATTTATCATGATGTGTGTGTTCAGACATGACCATTACTAAGATGTATTGATGTGATGAAAGTGTTTTGTTACCTTTAGGGTTTTCACTTGATTCTAATATATTATCATTGTGTTGTCATATTATTATGATTTTGATTATGGTTATCTTTATTATTATAAAATATACTAATTTGTGTTCAAGCTTTGTAGTTGCAAGATGGGGCATGAGCTTCTATTACTGTTTTGGTGAGTATGATGCATATTGTTATGTTATTGTTATTATGCATAGATTTATTTGGATAATTGAGTGATACAGTAGTATGTTTGTTAGGATAAGTGGAAAGGGCGGCATCGTACCATTGGACGTATGAGAGACATACGGGAATGAGATACGATTGCTTGAGCCTCTTTCCTAGTGCTTCGGCTATTATGCACATGTGCTCTAATTTGTATGTTTAAGTGAACAGGTACTAGGCTACGTCTCTACCTAAATTAGTAGGTCTGAGCGTGCCTCTAATCCCAATGGTGGTTGAGGAGATAACATCTAGGCCCAAATTATAACTTAACCCTGACCATTGTTCTCAATTAGAGACAATTGATGAAGAATGTGTTAACTTTTTCGGGTTGTCATGAGACAATGTCCGATCTTCTTTACCCTATGTTTGGAGTGTTGCACTTATTCGGTTGTTTCTTATGTGATATGTGATTGTTTGATTTTGTTGTCTAACCTTAGTTTTGGATCCCAACCTGTTGGTGTTAAACCCTGTGGTTAGTTGTGTTGTTATGATTGTGATTAGTGTTATTTATCTTTTGATATAAATGTTGCTCTTTCATGTAAAGTTATTTTATGATTTATATTTTACCTTAGTTTGTGAATTATTTGAGTGAAGTTAATATTAAATCTATCATATTTATTGTTATGATTTATATTAATGTGTTTGAGATGTGATATAATGTTATCGATAAGTGACATTTATTTATGTTATGTTTTATTATGTTATTATTGTGAGGAATAATTATTTGATTTATTGTTTATTATTATCATTATTTGGTATTTGGTTATTGTTTATTGAGTAATATTTATTTTATTTTTGTTTGGATGTAATTTTTGTATTATTAGCCTCTTGATTCATTTTATTAAAATAGTCACTTAATTTATGTTTTTTGAAGTCTTTATGTGGTTTTAATGATTTAAAATGTTACCTATGTGATAACTTTATGGGTGAGAGGTATTTTTATTTTATAAAAATATGTTTTGAAAGTCCAGAACCCACCCTAATTACTCCATTATGAAAAGTGACGAAAATGGAAGTTGAAAGGGTGGCTGGGAGGTTGTCTTTTGGTCTTTTGGGTTTGAAAGTATTTTTTTTTATTGGGAGGAGAAAAAAATGGTTTTCTCTCGGTTGGGTTATTCTATTTTGGAGTGCATGTTGGATTGGGATTCTTTTCATAAGAGATTTTTCCATGCTTGCAAAGAGGGAGGAGCAATGAGAAATTTGTTGCAATTTGAGGGTTTTGAAAGTTGAAAACTTTGGAGCTCAGCATCAAATTTCTGTCATTCCCAAGCGTTGGATCCAGGTTGGATTTTTAAATCTTTTGTTAAAATTTTCTTTTGTATACATGAATGATTTGATTGATTTCTTTCTTTTGATTTTTGAAAATAAATATTGGATAGTTTTATTTTGTGTGTGAATAAAATATTTGTTTATTCTAAAATAAAAGTGAATACTGTTATTTATTTTCTGTTATTCACAGTAAAAGGGTCTAAGTGCGTCCCTCATAACTCTGTTTTTACGAACTGGGTTAGTGAGATTTTTAATGTGTTTTTCTATCTTACTGTCGTTTAAATTTTGTCCAAAAATCTCAGAAACCCAGATCGTAGTTTGTGAGATATAGTTGAAACACGAGACTGCTGTCAAGTTGCTCCTCTATGATTGAAAATATTTTTTTATTCTCCCTGTAACCAGCTAAAGGAAGATTGAGATTTTAAATTTATAGGGGTTTGAAATAGTTTAAATTAATTTTAATATTCTTTCTTTTTATTATATTTTATTTTGAATAAAATCTGGTTGTTATGTTACTCATTTTGTTATTTGACTGTAATCGAGTATTGTCGAAAAGAGGGTTTTATGGAATCCGTCTGTTGTTTTGCATTTTATGAAATTATTATTCATTTTTAGTCAATTTCTTCCATGTTGCTGAGTAGTCGACGACTAAATCTGAAATGGGTATTTTACAGATTTTGATTTCGAGTTGATATGACTATTTTATGGGTGTTTTATTGTTAACAGATTTGACTGTTGTCAAGTGAGAATCAGTTTAGTTTTAAAAGTTGTATTTGAGGGTGTAACTATATTCTTTGATCTGTATTATGTTGTACCATTTTTATTTAATTGTGTTTACTATTTTCATGTTATAAATCCCTTCATATTTGTGAGATCTTGTATTGAAGCTTTTTGTATTTGTAAAGATCAATTATGTTAGGGATGTGCATTGTTGGTCTTGATTGTGAATTACTAAACTAAAGTGAGTTATTATGTTATAAGATTATGAGATTGATGTAATATACTTTATTGTAGTGTTGTGGTTTAATGATAAGCTTTTTAGTTTTCTATCCATTTGTGTTATGTGAATGAGTCTATAGAAGTACCTAGAAGTATTTTGAAGTTATTGTAATTTTTGGTTGATTCTTATTTTGGTAGTCTTCTTGAATGTTTAGTGTCAGCCACTTGTGGTTTCTATTATGTTGTATGCTTGTTTGTGGGGCCTAGTGTTGTCTCCTAGCACGGAGGGAGTGGGCCTCAGGGTTCCACGTGGTAGGGTGGTATTTCTGAACCATCCATTGGGATTTAGGTGGTGCAATTCATGTGCATCATGGAGAGTCTTTCCTTTCGCTTCATTCTATAGTTGAATTTATGTGCAGGTGATATTTTCATAAAAAAAAAAAAATTATGTTTAGTGTATCTTATACATATGTACCTCTTAGATTTATAAATCGTATTCATGGTAGCATTCTTGTATAAAAAAAGTGAGTGAATTGTTACAATCTTGATTATACACATTTTTACTATTGTTAGTATGTAATAGAGAGGTTTAGTGTAGAAATGTTGTATTTATAATGCATGAGTTTAATTAAGTAGTAGATATGATATATCTTTATATACTTATTTTATAACATTGATTAAGAATAGATTTATATTGACATAGTGTTAGATGTGGTTTGAAGATAATTTTGATATGTTATCATATGTAATTTGATGTATGAAATTAATTTACATTCAAGTGTTAGTAAAATATGGTTATAGTGTATCAAATATGTTCTTTAGGCTTAATTAGTGTAGGTGTGTCTTAGTAGCGGCGTTAGGGGACCATGGTGGATAGGTGTGCCAATGGGTTATATTCAATATTACTTTTAGGTTATAATGTGATTATAATATCATGTTAATGTAATGATGTCATTCATATTAATTGGTTGAGTTGTATTAGTTAGTGTTATTTTAGTTTCTTAAAAAAAAAATTTGGCTTGGAGTTGATGGTCTTTTGTGTTAATCCACTTGGTCCCTTTAGCGGGGCGTTACAGATGTAGATTCTTGGATGAAATCCATGGAAGAGGAGATGGTTGCATTGAAGAAAAATGATAAATTGGATCTAGGACCTTTTCTTAAAGGAAAGAAACCTATTGGATTTAAATGGTTGTTCATGAGAAAATTTGGTCCAGATGGTAGTGTTGAGAAGTATAAGGCTCGATTGGTCACTAAGGGGTACTATTCTCAAGTGGAGGGAATTGACTATGGTAAGATTTTATCTCCTTTTGTGAAGCTGGCATCTATCTAATTTCTATTCACTTGCAGTTGTGTATGATCTAGAAGTGTAACAAGGGGATGTGAAGAAAACATTAGTTCATGGTGACTTGGAGGAAGAGATTTATATGTCAAAGCAAGAGCATTTCATGGTTAAACTTAAAGAAAATATAGTTTGCAAGCTGAAAAAGTCATTGTATGGTCTTAAGTAGTCTCCTAGGATGTGACACCAAAAATTTGACACCTATATGTTATCATTTGGATTTTTGAGACCTAAATCTAAGCATTGTGTGTATTAAAAATCTAATAATGGTTGTATTCTCATAATTACATTGTACATAGATGATATGTTATTTTTAGGAATGGTAAAAGTTTGATTTCAAATTTGAAGTCTCATTTGTCAACATAGATTGAGATGAAGGGTCTAGATGCATGAGGTATATTCTAGTGATGGAGATCAAAAGAGAAAGAGCTAACATAAATATTTGGTTAAGCCAAAGCAAGTATGTGAATACATTATTGGAGAGGCTCAACATGACAACTTGAAAATAGTAAGTTGTTCCTATAATGTAGGGGATGAATTTTTATATGGAGGATTTTCCAAAATCTCCTACTAAGATGGAGGACATGACTAGAGTACCATATGTGAGTGTTGTTGGCAGTCTTATGTATGTTATGGTCTATACAAGGCCAAACATTACCCAATCAATGGGAGTCCTTAGTCAATTTATGGCTAATCTTGGACAAATACATTGGGATGTAGTGAAGAGAGTGTTTAAATATTTATAGGGTAGTTTAGAGTATTCCTTATGTTTTCATGGTAATTCTATTGGAGCTCAACACTCAGTGAGTATTCATGGATATGTGAACTCAGATTGGGCAGGTAACATTGACAACAAAAGATCCACCAATGGCTATATGTTCATGATGTATGGTGGTGCTATCAGTTGGATGAGTAGGTGACAAGTTGTAGTCACTTTTTCCACTATAGAAGTAGAGAAAATGGTATCTACTCATGATTTTAAGGAAGCCATTTGGCTTAAGAATTTCTGTTATGATATTTTCTTATGTTCTGATATTGGTTTTGATGTAGGGTAGATTATTATCTGTTGCAATAGTCAAAGTTCCATTTGCTTGGAAAAGAATCCTAATTTCCACACCAAAACAATGAAAATTGGTGTTCAATTTCATTCTATTCATGATATGGTGGAAGATAGAAAGGCAAAGTTGGAGAAGTTTGAAACCCTAAAAAATGTTGCAGATGCATTCACAAAGCTGGTGAGCATAGAGAAGTTTAGATGGTGTTTAAACTCTATGGGCCTCCTGGCCTCTAGTATTTAAATCATGTTACTTCTATTGACCTATCAAATATTTTTGACAAGTGGGAGAATGTTAGGAAAAACGTGTCTCAACCTTTAGTTTTTCCATCGCATTGATTTTTTAAATATTAAATGTTGCTAACTTTCTAACATTGTCTTGTGAGTTATAACTTGCAATTTCTACTCTGATTAGGATTCAACTTGGAAAGTTGATTTTATAGGTGGATTTGTGCATAAAGGCATCTTCTATTTCTATGTTCAGTTAACATGGAATTGGAGTTTTTGAGGTGTAGTTATTTTGGAAAGTGTTTATTTTGCAGTTTGGCATGTGGTGACAATTGGAAACTAATTGTTGTGTGTGTATTATTTTCAATGCTTTCCATGTTGCCTCTTCAAACTTTGGTAGTTATTTTAGAAATATCTAATTTATGCATTGTAAGCTCTTATAAATTGAGCACTTGTATTTTGGATTCATAAGTTGTTATTTTATTGAAGTACCATTATGCTATTGGAATTACTCTAGAATTGAGAAGAAGTGTGAAGATTCTTGCTAGAGCATAGCACTAGAATTATATTGTAACTTGTTCATTATTTATGAGTACTATAATTAAGCTATATTTTGGATTGTGAGGTTTTTCTCCTGAAAGGGTTTTCCCCACATAAAATTATGTGTTTCGATTTCATTTTTTATCTGTTTATGATATGTATGTGCATCTAAATCTATAATAGTTAAAAAAAAAATTGTAGCTCTCTCTTGCTTAGATTAGTGTAGGAAGCCTCTTTTGTGCACTCGGATTCCTTTCAATTAGAACTCATCAAATATTACCAGGGAGTTTGTGAAGAGTAGAACAACTCCTATAAGAGACAAAATTAAACCTAATTACTACTATCTAAGACCTGAAGCTATGAAATCGATATGTGCAGGATCATGATGGGCCAAAAAGTGGCGATATGATGGGTATTTGTAGGGCATGTGGCTAACAACATTTTTTTTACCCAAAATTGATGAAATGAAAAGAGTTTTTAAAGGAGATTCTTAGCTTTCCACCAATATAAATTATGTTTTAATTTGTATTTAATAAATAATTATTATTCATTTTCTATTTGAATTACGAGTAAAGTCTTAATTGATAGGCTAATTGAGAAAAATCTATAGCTTTCAAATGGTATCACATTTTTTGAATATGAAACATGTTTCACATTCTATGCTTTGCATGTTGTAGGATTAAAAAAATAAAAAATTGAATTTCATGAAGTTTTGACCAAGTTAAGGTGGTCAAACATACAAGTTTTTATATTTTTTAAAAGTTATAATAAAAAATTCTTAATTAATTATTTACATAGAATTTTTATAAAAAAAATGCATCACATCGGGACATGAGTCCTCTACTTATATCTAAAATATTATCATATTATTATGGTTAGAGTGGTTAGATAAACACCTACTTATTTTTTCCCTAAAATTTAAGTACTACTGCATTGAAATTTCTAAATTTCATCAAATAATTTTTTTTAAATAAACCTAGTAGTTTAGAAACTAATTCAATTTTCTATATATTTTATTCTTACATATTTTTAAAATAATATAGATAACTTATTCAAATTTTTATGTCAAGTTTCCTACCTTTGATTTTTCTAATTTTTTTTCCACTTAAGGGCCTATTTGTTCCATGATGATTTTGTACATACCCAAAAAAATTTCCTAATTCTCATGTCCTCTTTAGCCATCTCACTATGCCATTGAACACCAAGATCGAAATGAGACGCTATTTTAGCTAGAAAGAAATCCAACTTGTTTAGGTGTCTATTGGCATAGGGGGGGATCACATTGGGTATCTTTCCAAAGTTCCTTAATTTTAGGGACTAAAATCTTCAATCTCCAAGATTCCAAGGAGAAATTTCACATGTAGTCCAAAGCTCCTATTAAGATTTTAGAATTAGATTCTTAAATTACTTTAATGTGACCTTGATGAATAACTCAAATGGAGGAAAATTTTATGGTTAAATCCTTTTCTTCATTGTTTGTAGCATTTCCAAGGCCATTCAATTCCAAAAGAGAATAATACCTTTGTGGTATCTTCAAACAATTCATCTTCCATCTCTACTATGATTGTATTTGGCAACTCCATCAATTTTGATTTTTATCCAGCCTTGTGGGGTTGGTTCCCATATTTGGTTGCACTATCCTCATTACAAATTAATATTTTTATTTTTCAGCTAAGTATCAACTAGGGTATTAAGTTTGGAATGTGTAGTCATTTTATGTTACTTTGCTCCATATTATCTAACAAATGACATCAATAGAAGAAGATTTCTCACAAAATAATATGTCCTTCTTTTCAAGCCAAACTTTCAATTAGATAAAGCTTAAACCAATCTGCCAACTAGCATGAAGCACTTTATATTTGAGTCTTCTCTTTAGTTTTTTCAAAAATATTTCTTCTATTCAATTTGTCTTTATCTTTGAATTTTAAAGCAGAAAACAATATTTCCTAGATAGTTTGAGTGAAAGAGCATTCAAAAATAATATTTCTAGAAATTTCTTCCTTGGCATAGAAAATAACACATCAAGAAAGACTAAAAATACATGTGGACAATGGAAATGGGTTCTTCACTTACTTTTCCACAAAAGGGATAGAAGGAGGAAGGGATCCAATTTCACAATATCCACACTCAAGAGTACCTTAGAGACCTCAACCCAATGAAGAATATGAGATCTAACTATAAGGTATCCTTGGAGATGAATAGAAACAAGAAAGGGGTTCACCACCATGTATAAACTTGGAAAATGCAAAGTGTTTGAAAACATGGTGTTGTATGCAAACAAATACTAAATAACCTAAGAATGCAAGTAAACAATAACATAAATTATAAAAATCTAAAGTTTGCACCTAGAGGCTGGAAAGTGAAGGAAAAGAGTTGTGGAATCCTTCAAAAGTCACTGTTGAATTCCATTGGGACTCATACACCAAGCTGGCTAAATTAGTCATATTTCAAGGAAATTCTGCCATAACAAGGTTTGACAAAATAAGTACTCAAAACTATAAAAATCTCTATTTTGGGCTTGGCAGTGGGACTCATATGCCACTAATGGCATATTATTCCACTTCTATATTTCTACAAAATCAAAATTGAAGTATGTAGCTCCTGGTCTTCACTTCTGCTCTTAACAATTTTCTGGATTCAAAGCTATAGAATTTGACTTGCAGGTGTTCTCCAAGATTCAATTAGGGTTTTGATCAATTTGAAGAGCTTTGAAAAATTTATGGTGACTTTTCCATTTTTCTCTTTGATAATTCTGCACACAAGACCTACAAATCACACAAAGAGAGTGAAAAGTGGTTGAAGGGTTAGAGAATACAGGTTTTCCTTGGTAAAACCCCTTGTTGATAATTAAACCCTTGAAAATGAAATGGAATAAGTAATGAGAATGATGAATGAAAAACATGAAATGCTACAACTCACCAAACCCTTGAAGTAGAAATATGAAGATATGCAAATAATAGCTCCAATATGCTTGAATACTCTTGTGAAAGTGCTTGATTGAATGATTAGAGAATGATTACCTGAATGAAAATGTTAATGGGGGTTAAAAATGAATTATAGAAAAACTTTATTTATACACAATTATACCGTAATTCCCAAAGATACTACATCACAGGCCAACCTCAAGTCATCAAAGAATAAAAACCCTCCAATAATTTGAAATTATTTTGATTTTTGTGCCAAGGGGGACTCATTCGCCCCTAATGGAGAATGGGTCCCACTCAAGGCATTTAAGTGGGTGTTGGAAATTAAGTTGTTTTAAATGATGTGTATTGGGTTTATTCACAAAATTACACTTAAGTAAGGTCGATGAAGGTAAAATGGGGCCAATTAAAGCATAAGAAAGGTATAATTATTGATGACAAGCCTAGAAATGTGTGAAAGTTTGTTACAACCCTTTACAACACTTTGAAATAAGGCTTGGTAAATGATAAAAATAGGTTATTTAAGTGAATATAATAATAAGATTGTAGAAAAGTGTGAAAATGTGTTACAACACTTCACAACATTTTTACAAGGCATCATAAAGTTCTTATTGATTCACAAGGGCCCAAGACCTAATGTGAATGTGTTATCACATTACAACATTAAACCAAGGAAAAATCAAGGTAAAAATCACAAGGAGGGCCTAAACATGAAGAAAAAGTGGAATGGTTACTTTTTTTGTTTCCATATTTAGCCCCCACTTTAGTGAGAGGATGAACCTGCTTCAAAATCACACCAAATTAGATCAATGCATCTCAAGAGGGATTCCAATGATAGCAAGATGAGACAACAATGGTCAAGAGGGATGATCAAGCCCCCAAGATGAGGATCCAATGAAAAACCATCATAAGCACAAGGGAACACACATGAAAATGAAAGAGAGGAAAGGAAAGAAAAAGGAAAAAGAAAAATAATTGGATCAAGCTTCAATCATTTTTCCATCCCAATGTGGATCAGATCTAGCTTGTTTTTCTGGAAAAGAAAATGCATACTCACTCTAAGGAGCTGGAAATCATGATTATTTGTCGTGTGAGAAGGCCTAAGAGGTGAGAAACATACACTCATGGCTAGTATGTGCTCACACACATAGGTGGCTATGGGGAAAGTCATGCCTCAGAATTGGCTTCCTGCTCAACCATACCAAAGATATACCTATTGATAACTTTAATAAGGAACCACAAAAGAAAATGACTTTTTGCACTTCACAAGACAAGAAAAAATTTGTATGCTTGGAGGTCATGAACAAATGTAATGGCACCACAGGTATGCAAGTTGTGTTATTCAAGGTGTCCATATCACAAATGAAAACTGAAACATGAAAATAATGTTCAAAGGAGTCTTGCTTAGTTCATGTGAGGTCTTTAACTTAGGGAACATTATGCCTACTGTCTCCAAGAGAGAGCCAATCAAAGAATAGAAAAATCCCAACTTATTGGATGCAGTGAATTGCATCAAGCCACTAAGAGGAATGTAATATGCTAAGATAGATCATGCTCATGAAAGACACTATACCCAATGCCATCCACAAAGCAACAAACACATTGTATGAAGTAAAAAGGCTGCAAAAAGAACCAAGAAAAAGGGAAAAAATACAAAATGATAATGCCAACATGTGTTCCCCCACTTTAAAGGAATTACTAACACCATGCTGTGAGAAATTACTTTAAAGTAGAAAATCAAAAATGCAAACAAGAAAGAATCCATGAGAGCCAACTTGGAAAGCCCTATCCCAAGTCAAATGTTTTTGAATAAGGTTGTGTCATGTAAAATAAAAAAAAAAGGAAAAAGGAAAGAAAGGGGTTGCCCCCAAAATGAAAACACCAAACACATAAGGGATCTATGGATTTGAGGTTAGTATGTTTGTTGCTGAAATGTTCTGTAAGGAGCTCAAAACTATCATCATTTCCCAAATACATGTATAGAAGTAGAAGAATGACAAAAAGAGAGCAAAAAAAAGGAAAAAGAACCCTAAATTGGGTCAACATGGAAGAGACATGGGGCATCTCAACACTTTACATCATCCCCAAAAGGAAAATACAAGAAAAAAGATAAAAGATAAAAAGTGAAAGAGATGCACAACATAGGGAAGAATGAGGGTACAAATAGAGGAATGCCACCAAGAGAGAGAACATTAAACATAACATCATGGGGGAACACATTATGCACATGCAAAAGAAAAAGAAAATGAAAAAGACTAGTAAGGAAAATGCAAGTCATCTGTCTAGCAAGTCATCCTCCTCCCAATCTCAGTCAGTATAAGTGGAAAGTGAACAACACAACTAAAGGACAACGAAAAATGCACTACAAGGAAAATGCTAATAGCTTCTTTCCCCCACTAAGTGAAAGACAAGAATGAACTAAAATAAGTGATGGGAAAGGTCATCCAATAGTGAGAATGGAAGATTCTACAACTATTGCATGACAAGGAGTAGGAGAGTGTATTATGGGACTATTGGATAATAGTCATTGCCATCAAAGTGATACTTACTCAGTATGTCCAAGAACATGATAATGTGCACAATGTGGAACATTGGCATCTTTTGGATATATTACCAACCTATTCATAGGTGGTAATAGTATGAGTTCTTTGTTTAAAATTATTTGTAATTTCCTTTCACATTTAGGTGGTGGACAAAGAGGAAAATTTAGTTTTTGTGACTTGTAAGGTCTCTTGCATTTACTAGATTCACCCTTTTCTCTAATGGAAGGAAGAACCACTAGGATCCTTGCATCCTTGTAATTTTTATTAGCCAAGGGTTGTTTTCAAGAAAGAAAAATGTTCAAACCAAGGGGAGAATCAAAGATCATTGTTCCATCATCGCAAAGCCTTAGATATTCTCTAGGAGGCTTGTTGTTAGGAGGGGGATCTTGATAGCCTATCCCCTTGTTATTTTCTCAATAAGTTGATGTATTTCATGTTCACTTGCTGTGTTATAGCCTTGTTTGCTCAAGATAGTGAAACCTTTTCCATATGTGTCTTAAAGGTTGATAAGAGTGTTTGTTAAATTGTTATCATAAAATGGTTGGGTGTTTGCTTGTTTAGAGGAACTAGGTTCACCTTATGTACGGAAATTAGGTTCAACATTTGTTTCTAGATGTAAGTAACTAAACATCTCATGAAGTGGTATGGCAGGAAGGTCTTGTGATTTCATGGATGGATAAAAGGATGCATTATCTTCAAGGTTATTGATGCAATTGTTTAGGAACCTATTCGTGTTGTCATCGTCTTCTCTAATGATGTCAACATCATGAGGACATGCATTAGGAGTTGAAGGAGTAGGAGTGTGTTCAAGGTCATTAGGATCAATTCCAAAGGCACAACTTGACAAATCCAATAAGGACTTTAAGGACATCAAAATCTTGTTCAAACACATATCCATGATGCAAATGAATGAAATCAAAATAGATGCAATAGATTGAATGAAACAACAAATCTTGAAACAAAAATAGAAAGTGATCAATAGAAAGAAAAAGCTCCGAAAATGTAGTGCAGAATATGCAACTAGACTAATTCGCCCAGGGTGGTGAATGAGTCTAGGGAGTGATTTTTTTGACAATTTTCAGAATTTTTAAAATGAACTTTGTGATTTTTATATTTTTTTATGAAAATGCATAATTTTTCTATTTTTCAATGAAATGAAAAGGAATAATGCAAGCTAAGTGAACTTTTCACTAATACAAATTTTAAAACCCTAGAATTGAAATTTAAGCAATGCAAGATGTAAGCTATTCCTAGGATGTAAATGCACTTGAAATCATAAGTAAGATGCTCTAATGTCAAGTTCACAAAAATGTGGATGATGGAAATGGGTGCTTCACTTCCTTGTCCACAAAAGGGATAGGAGGAAGGGATTCAATTTCACAACATCCACACTCAAGAGTACCTTAGAGACCTCAACCCAATGAAGGATATGAGATCTAACTACAAGGTATCCTTGGAGATGAATAGAAACAAGAAATGGGTTCACCACCAATTATAAACTTAGAAAATGCAAAGTGTTTGAAAACATAGTGTTGTATGCAAACAAATACTAAACAACCTAAGAATGCAAGTAAACAATAAAAAAAATTAATGAATTCTGAAGTGTGCACCTAAAGGTTGGAAAGTGATGGAAAGGAGCTATGGAATCCTACAGAAGTCACTATTGAATCCCACTGGGAATCATATGCCAAGCTAGGGGAATTAGTCATGTTTTAGGGAATTTTGTTACAATAGGTTTTAGGGAACTGGGTACTTAGAACTACAAAAACCTCTATTTTGGGCCTAGCAATGGGACTCATACACCATTAATGGTGTAAAATTCCATTTCCATATTTCTATAAAATCAAAAGTCGAGTCTATAGCTACCAATCTGCACTTCTGCTCCTAGCAAGTTTTTGGATCCGAAGTTGCAAAATTTGACTTGTAGGTCTTCTCCAAGCTTCAATTAGGGCTTTGATCACTTTGAAGAGCTTTGAAAAAATGATGGTGATTTTTCCATTTTTTCTCTTTGATAAATCTACACACAAAACCTACAAATCACAGACAAAGAGAGGGAAAAATGGTTGAAGGGTTAGAGAATAGAGGTTTTCCTTGGTCAAATCCCTTGCTGGTAATTAAACCCTTGAAAATTAAATGGAATAAGTAAAGAGAATGATGAATGAACAACATACAATACTACAACTCACCAAACCCTTGAAGTAGAAATCTAAAGGCATGCAAATAATAGCTCCAATATGCTTGAATGCTCTTGTGAAAATGCTTGATTGAATGATTAGAGAATGATTTCTTGAATGAAAATGTGAATGGGGGTTAAAAATGAATAGAAAAACCCTATTTATACATGATTATTCCCTAATTCTTGAAGATACTACATCACAGGTGGACCTCAAGTCATAAGAGAATAAAAGCCCACCAATAATTTGAGATTATTTTGATTTTTGTGCTAAGGGGGACTCATTCGCCCCTAATGGTGAATGGGTCCCACTCAAGGTATTTAAGTGGGTGTTAGAAATGAAGTTGTTTAAAATTATGTTTATCGGGTTTATTCCCAAAAATACACTTAAGTAAGTTGGTGAAGGTAAAATAGGGCCAATTAAAACATACAAAAGATATAATTATTGATGAAAAGCCTAGAAAAGCATGAAATTTTTTTACAAAAATTTACAACACTTTGAAACAAAGCTTGGTAAATGATAAAAATAGGTAATTTAAGTGAATTATAATAATAAGATCCTAGAAAAGTATGCAAATGTGCTACAACACTTCACAACACTTTTACAAGCCATCATAAAGTTCTTAATGATTCACAAGGGCCCAAGACCTAATGTGAATGTGTTATCACATTACAACATTAAATTAAGGAAAAATCAAGCCAAAATCACAAGGAGGGCCTAAACAAGAAGAAAAAGTAGAACTTGGGTTACCTTTTCCTTGTCTACAATACCTTTGTGACTCATGTTCTCAAAAGTGAGAATGTCATTCTACATTAAGAACCAAGTGAAAAAATTAACTATTAGCCAACCTTTGGATTGCTAGATCTTGAACCAGTCCACATCCTAATAGTGAGACTAGAGAGGGTCATTTATGAAAGCATCATAACGAAATTTAACTATGTAGAAACCTAAGGTTCCATGAGCATGTGCTATTTCATCCTTCATATCACTACTAGAGAGAAATTTTTAACTAAATATGTTATTTAAGATTAGAAATATATCTAGAGGGATAGGAATAGCCAATTTTTTTCAATTTCTTGAATTTCTTATACCTATAGTCCTTGATCCACCCTCTATTTTCTATGATAACTTTCAACGGAAGTAGGGTAGGGAATTCAAAAATAATAGTAGGATTCTATAAAGTAAGCCTTATCTCCTTATCCAACCTTCCAAAATGTATCATCTTTAACCACTTGGGATCCAAGCATCAAGGCTTGCCACACAAGATTACTACTATTTGCTAAGTGGTAATGACACACATCATTTGGATTTACCATAACCGAATACTTATTAGTCATAAATATACTAAAAGGAGTGGTGGGGTAGGAAATCCACCTCCAATAAAGTTTACCAACCAAATATTAATAATTTAGTTGATCCTTTCTATGTCTTAGACCACCCTTTAGCTTGGGTTGAGTGAATTTCTCCAATAGATAACAACAACCCACTTTCTCTCATCTTTAGCTCAATCCAAGTAAATTTCCCAGTCATCTTATCCAAATCTTCCCAAATGTTGTGATGGGTACCAAGGATTGAGTATTTATAAACTAGCATGGTCTAAACCATAGACTACAAAAAGGTGAGTCTTCCTCCTGTTTGAACTAGAATTTTCATAAAAAATTCCAAGGATTTTTATCAATTAAAATAAAAAATTCCCACCAATATTTTCATAAAAATCCACTTTACTACCATCCATAAAATCCAAATTTTCCCTTTACTATGATACCATTGCCGCATTTGCTACCCCACATAACCCTCACACCATACCTTGCTACCATAGCCTATTATAAAGCATCTCGCGATATGATGGTAAACAAAGATATCACTATACACTGTAACCTTTACCACTATACCCCAGGGGGTGAAGACATAGCCCATGGTAGATTGGTACACTAAGGAAGAGTATTGAAAGAAAATTGTGGTACTACTAGAGAGGAAAAGGTGACCCACAGTAGAGTGGTGTATTGAGTATATGTATCGAGGAGATATTGCGGTACCGTAGGGGATTGAAAAATAAAATGAGGTAGTGCAGTAAATAAACCATTGGGACAATTAATGTATATCAATCACATCAGTCAACATCAAAGTTTAAAATTGAGCTTCATACAAATATTTGAATTGTGTGAAGTTATGATTCAGGAGTTAATGCATCTTGGTGTTAAAAAACACAAAATAAGTTGAAAATTTTCAAAATAGCTAGAACCAAGTTGTAGATGAGCTCAAGGTGCGGAGGTAAAAGGAATTCATCAAGGAAAATTATATCACTAGGTAAGCTTTGTTAATCACTCTGTGTACATTTCATAGAATGGCACCAAAGAAAGCTGAAGTAGGAGTAAAAAAGGATGAAACTAAAAAACCCTCTTTGTAGTCTCCATTGCTTTCTTTATTACTTAGTTTAGTGGAAAAGGGACCCAAAAAGGTCTTTAGAGATTTATCTCAAGGATGTAGAGACCCCATTGTTCCTCAATCAGGTTGGAACCTCTACTGGTACTTCTATCAAAAAAAAATGATAAGGTTTCAACATCAAACCCATGGACCCTTGATTTTCCTAAATTAATTATTCAAAATGTTTTCATCTATATTGAGCTAATTAAATCCCTTTCCCATAGCTACCATGCCCTAAATAAAATTGTTAGGATTCCAAATGGTGGGTGTTTAGTTGGTGTCTCAAGAGAGGCTATTATCTAGTGTTTTAACCTAAACAAACAAGCTATAACATAGCAAAGGTAAATTTAGTGAAACTAAAATAGGAATACAAAAGGTTGAGAAGAACATATAAAAGTGATGAGATCCCCCTACACATGAAAAGGGGTGATAATAACAAAAAACTCCCCATCCCTTCCTCTAAAATGGAGCATTTTCTAGTTTTAGATTTTCTAGTCTATTTCAAAAACAATTATCATACATTGTGTCAGTTATTGGGGATAGATGTAGAGGAGAATATGTCAGTGGGATTGATGATAATGGTTATGATCATTCAACACCCTAATTCAAATGTTAAATTTTATTTTACATCTGTAATTGAAGAGAGAATACATGAGGGTTTGTTATAGGTTAAACAGGCTAAGGGCCCCATTACCTTTAGGAGATATTCTTTGTTGTGTCATTTAATATTGTACTAGAATGAGATGAAATGGACTAAAAGAATGCAATTATGCACACATGAGAATGGAGTAAAAATCCCTATATAGAATTGGTGTTTCATCTTGGATAGCAGATGCACAAAATGTGGTTTTGTTGTGTTTAGAGATGATTTTGTTGTTAGAATAATAGCTTCCCTTGGTTACCCAACACCAAGGTTACCTGAATCATTGATTAAGGTAATGAGGCATGTGTAGTATAGGCTTGACTAGGGTTGTACTTATAATTATGCTAATTGATTTGTTATGCCACAACACATCATTATCAAAGTATATGGGTGTAATCAAGCACCACACATCTTTCCCAAATTTGTGCTTGGAAGAGATTTTTTTTTTGAATTCATGTGGTAGGTGCTTTGGATGGAACATGATTTGATGAGGAATTAGAGAAAAGGAAATTTTTTGCCTGATTTAATAGTATTTGAGGAATTGGCCATTGGATCTAATATGTTGGAATAATTACAAAGGTTCATGAGGGTTAATTATCCCCTCAAGTCTGGAAAAGAGAGAGTATGTGACCCAAAGGGTCATATTAATATGATTAGAAGAACTCTATTGACAAAGAGCCCCATTGACACTCATATTTTTTTGTGTGATTTTATTTATTCTTGTGATGCATCCTTTTCTTGATGGTGTCATTGGGCTTGATTTCCTAAAAGAGTGTGATATTTATTTGACTTGTCCTCTCTTGGAGACATTAGGCACAATGTTCCCTAAGATGAGACCTTACATTTGTCCTATTTTGGAGATGTTAAGCGAAATGTTCCCTAACATGATACTTTGCATGAACAAAGCAAAATCCTTTTAAACAAAAAAATAGTTATTTATACATTTTTCATAAGTTTTTGGCATAACACAACTTGCTAAACCTTATGAAGCATGAACATAGACTAAAATGGCCACCTAGCATAATACACCTTGCTTGTTTGTGGAGCCTTCTTCATTCATAGGTTCTTAGAATAACATAGCTTGTTAATCCCTATGGAGCATTCAAAAGAATTTTCATTGTAGTGCCTTATTGAAGTTATTAGGAGGATTAATTCGGTATGGTATGAGAGGCTAATATGATTCTCTCATTTGCCACTTTGTTGGGACAACTCACCTAGTGGACAGACTCGAGTTCCACTACCTCAAAGTGAGCATACATATTTTGGGACAACTCACCTAGTCGATAGATTGAGGTTCCACTACCCTAGAGTGAGTAGCATATGTTATGCACAAACAACCATCACCTCACATTGCGTTGAATCAGTTGTGCTTGATCATTTTTTTGTTTATTTTCCTTGGCCTTTCAAAGGGTATGATCATGTATCTTTGTTATTGGCGCATACATAAGTGTCTAGAATGTCTACTTTAGTGTGAGTTTCACATGTGGTCATCCTCTCCCTAAAGTGGGGGAAAAATTTAGTAACGGAAAGAGTAGCATTTTCCTTGCTTGATCTAATAACTAAAATTGAAATTGAACAAATGGTGTCTTAGACTAGTGTTGTAATATCCTATAAACATTCACACTATTATAAGACCTTTATTTAGCAAAAAAAATCCTTAATTGGTCCTTTGCAAGGGTGTTGTGAACTTTTGTAACACACGTTCACACTTTTCCAGGGATTATTTGCTTAATTAAGTCTTATGGGACCCTTTTTGAATAAAATAAACACAATGTGTACCTTGGTTAAGTGTTGTAGCATGAAAAAATATATCTTTGGACATTTTAACACTCATTTGGGTCCTTCTTAAGGATGTTGGTCTAGCTTTTCCTATATTTAATGTTGTAATGTGGTC
>VDFB02271358.1:899754506-899962610 GCA_007258455.2 Sequoia sempervirens
GTTGAGGACCTATAGGGTTGATGGTTTAGGGTAATGGGTTGAGGGTAGAGGGTAGAGGGTTTAAGGGTTTAGGGTCTAAGGGTTTAGGGTTGATGGTTTATGGTTAAGGCTAGAGGGTTTAGGTTTCTAATTTCACCCACTAGCTTTCCAATTCACTAAAATTGGCAATGTACTGGCCTATTTGAATTGCCTGGAGACCCGCATTTCTTGGACCCATTGTTTACAAATAGGCCACTACATTTCCAATTTCACCGAATTAGCAAGCTAGGGGGTGAATTTGGCAACCTAAACCCTCAACCCTAAACTCTCAACATATATTGATGTATGCCTACATGGAAATTTGGTTAATGAAAATATTTTTTATTGATGGTGTCCATATTTGCATTATAAATTCACGGTTCAATAGATATGAGTTACGAATATTCAAGTGTATACTTTGTGACTTACATGTAATCCAATGTATACTTTGCGAGTTACATGTTTTCATGTGTATACCTTGTGTTCATGTATATAATTTATATTAATTTGTGTATGTTATGTATTCGTGTGTATACTTCAAGGCTTACATGTTTTTCAGTACTTGTTCTTCCCTTATTCACGTGTACATGCTTGACTTATTCAAGTGTATACTTATTAATTGGTTATCCCTAGCATTGATTATTGTTGATCTTCATGGTCTTTCTTGAATATTAATTGATTGATGCTAAAAAAATTTATTATTCAATGCTAAACAACTTCAATATTTCTAGGAATGGTAGTAGAGTTACAAACTCCAAAATTTCACAATTGAAAAGAAAAGATTAACTTTAATTAAATGCACTGATTATTAACTTGATAATTGATTAAGAATGGGTATAAAATATATCAAGAGATGAGCCTTCTAGAATGACAAATGCCAACTAGAAAATAGACAAAGCATTCCTAGTACTTTGTAAGTAATAATCCACCCAAAATTGCAACAGGAGTGAAGGATTATTTAAGATCCTTGAGCAATGTATTTTTTAATACTCCTTTGTCCTTAGATATCTCAATTCAATTTAATCCAAATATTTCCATGAAATTCTTTATCTAAAATTAAAAAACACGTTTTCAATTGGTATCCCATGAAATGTTTCATAAAAATATTCAAATATATTTAATCTTTTGATTGGAACAACTCAACTAAGCAAAGGATACATACTCTTCACAACACTTGCAAAAAAAAATATTCATAGTAGATGATAAGTAGTTAACTTCTTGACACATTATCATACTAACATTTATCTTGAATTTAGTCTTTAAAAAATTTTAGAGCATAATCCTCATAGTGTGGAATGAATTGTTATGTTTTTGATCCATCACCACATAAACGTGTCAAAAGATGTATATGTAAACTTTTCACAATACTATTTCTTGTATAGGAAATGGAATCGAGAGAAAGAAAGTTATAATTTATAATACAAATAAGAAATGGACTCAACAGTGGAAGCTTTCTTTATCACAACAAATAATAAATGTATGCGAGAGCATCACTTGTTTCTCTTAGACTCCAATTTTCAAGAATAGCAAATCATTTCAAATGAAAAAGACAAAATGCTTCACAACCAAAGTTGTTAATTGAGGAAAAATAAAATGTTTCCAAGGACCACCATTGTACACATTTACAACTGGTTGTATATTGTTTCAATGGCAAGGAGGATAATTAAAAAATACCTTGCACTTGCTAGACTTGAAGATGATCGTATGTTTTTTGTGTGGAAAACTTGGACTTCTCAACCGTTGTGTGTATGTTTCTCTTTTTGATTGTATTGGATCCCATCATAAGGAATCGAGTAGATTAAATATAGCTCAAAGTGATTTCACATATTTGGGTGTGAAGGAGCACCATGCCTATCATAAATGTACCTATCGGGATGCATTGGAGCAATTTGTTTCATCACATAAGTCACAAAATGAAAGTTGCACCACTTTGCAACTTTACACTGCTTACATTTGACACTTTTTCCATCAAATGAAAAATGGAAAACATGGGAAAACAACTCTAAGATATCCAAAACAAAGAGAGATTATTGTAGATGGGTCCAATGTGATCTCATAGGCTCAGACATAGAGTTTGTAAGTGTCACTGTTTCTTAGTAATATCTTGTCAAAGATTGCTACCCTTTTGCACTTTGGACCCTTAAGGGATCGGTTCGGTTGAATGTAGCTTGGAGTGATTCTGTGTGTTTGGGTAAAAACAAGGACAATTCCTAGCATAAAAATACCTATCTAGACATGTTGGAATAGTCCATTTGGTCACATGAGTTGTAGAACAAAAGTTAATGCACAACTTTGCAACTTTCAACTACTTGCATTTAACAACTTTTTCTAAAAGTGAAAATTTTCCACCATCGGAAAACGCCTCCAAGATAGCAAAAATTGAGAGAGGTTATTGTAGAGGGTCTCAACATGATCTCATAGGCTTAGATGAGAAGTTTCTAAGTATCACAATGTCTAAGTAATAGCCCATCGAAGATTACAACCATTTTGCACTCTGGACTCTTAAGGGATTCTATAAGTTGAATGTAGCTCAAAGTGATTTAATGTGTTTGAGTGTGAAATAGAACCATGCCTAGAAAAAATGTACCCACTTGGACATGTTGGAATTTTTTTTTTGGTCAAACGAGTTTTAGAATGAAAGTTTCACCACTTTGCAACTTTCAACTAGTTGCATTTGACAAGTTTTTCCCCAAATGAAAATTTTCCACCATGGGAAAATGCCTCCAAGATAGCAAAAAATAAGAGAATTTATTGTAGAGGGGCCCAATGCGATCCCATAGGCTCAAACAAGAAGTTTCTAAGCATCACGGTATTTGAGTAACATGTTAAATTTTGCAGCCATTTTACACTTTGGACTCTTAAGGGATCGATCTGGTTAAATGTAGCTCAAAGTGATTCCAAATTTTTTAGTGTGAAAGAGGACCGAGCCTAGTGTAAAAAAACCTATTCAGACATGTTGGAACATTCTTTTTGGCCACATGAGTTGCAAAAAAAAAGTTGCACCACTTTACAACTTTCAACTACTTGCATTTGGCAACTTTTTCCCCAGGTCAAAATTTTCCACCATGGGAAAATACCTCTAAGATAGTGAAAACTGAGAGAGGTTATTGTAGAGCAGCCAAATTCAACCACATAGGAATACATAAGAAGTTTCTAAGTATCACAGTATCTGAGTAACAAAATGCTAAAGTTTGCAACCATTTTGCACTTTGGACTCTCAAGGGATTCTACTGGTTGAATGTAGCTCAAAGCAATTAAACATGTTTAGGCGCAAAAGAGAAAAATTTCTAGTGTAAATTTACCCACGTAGAAATATTGGAATAGTTTATTTGGTCACATGAGTTGCAGAATGAAAGTTGCACCACTTCGCAACTTTCAACTACTTGCATTTCACAACTTTTTTTCCAAAGTGAAAATTCACCACGAAAGGAAAACACCTTCAAGATAGTGGAAATTGAGAGAGGTTATTGTAGAGGGTCCCAACATGATCTCATAGGATCAAACGAGAAGTTTCTAAGCATCACTATGTCTGAGTAACAACCCGTTAAAGATTGCAGCCAGTTTGTACTTTAGACTCTTAAGGGATTCTATCAATTGAATGTAGCTCAGAGTGATTCTGCATATTTGGGTGTGAAAGAGAACAATATGTAGTTTAAAACCACCCATCCAGATGTGTTGGAATATTTTGTTTGGTCACATGATTTGTAGAATGAAAGTTGCACCACTTTGCAACTTTGCACTGCTTACATTTGACACTTTTTCCATCAAGTGAAAACTGGACACCATGGGGAAACCACTCCAAGATAAAATAAACTAAGCGAGGTTATTGTATAAGGGACCAACATGATCTCATAGGATCAAATGAATATTTTTTAAATGCCATGGTTTAAGGGTTGAGGGTTTAAGTTGCCAGTTTTACCCACTAGCTTGTCAATTCAATGAAATTGGCAATGTATTGGCCTAGTGAGAGGTCGTCTACCTTGCCACATAGGATCTTATTGTGCACTGAGTCTATCTTGAGCTGACCCCCCACCTCTCCCATGTAATTCCCTCATATAAAAATAATTTAAGATTTTTTTCAAGATGAACTCATAGTATAGTTTTCTAAGGAAATATTGCGAGACTTCACAATTGTTGCATGGTGGGTAATCAAAAATTATGTACTACCTATCTCAAAAAAGTTCCTAATCTATTGGTGGTAGCACCAATGGATAGGAAACCTCTTCACATTAAGGGTAAAATTTTCATTTTTTCGAGGGTTAGTGAATAATGAGCACAAATCAATTTTTGTAATTTTTAGATTTTTAACATCTTTATATGATAATTTATCCTAGTAATAATCCCTAGGCACCTGCCTCCTATCTTTCCAACCAATTAATTATTTTTTCATAACATTTATTTGAGTGAAGTTACTAGGGTCATTATTTTCATGGTTGAATTGTTTAGATCATTCAACCTCTCATTCAACCTCCTGATTAAATACTCAATTTTTTGTTTAATTTTTTTCAATTTCACTCATTAAGTTTTGTTGAGTGCTAGGAGGATGTTGAGGGATTGATGGAGGAGATTGTTGTTGTGGTTGTTCAACTCGAGGATATTTTTGTTGTTTTTCTTGATATGATTGTTGAGGATTTTGAGGAGGGTTTACAGGTTCATTAACATTTCCTACAAATCCAGAAGATAAATATAAAAAAAACCTAAAACTAACAAATTCACAACAAAAAACACACAATCCTTGTACCTCTCAGACCTCCTCGTCGACCTAGTAGCTTCCTGGTGATGAAACAACAACAATTTAACTAAAAATCTTGCAAAGTGGCTCCTCCAAGAATGCAATGTGGAAATGAGAGGTTTTGGCAACTAGTAGAAAAGAAAACATAATCACAATGAAAATGAATTAAAATTATTTTTTTTCTTTTTCTTTTAATACCTCATAATGCGAGTGCGTTATAACGTGCTCACATTATAACTCATTTGTGTTATAACATGCTTGTATTATGGGCTCATTTTGGTTGATCCTTAGGCTCAACACAAGCCATAACATGAGCAGATTATAATGTGCTTGCATTATAACATGCTTACATTATGAGCTTTCAAAACTTTTTAAAAATTTGGCCACAAATTGGCTACCCATCTTTTTTCACCCACCCTAATATTTTTCTTTTTCTTTTTCTTTTGTGTGATGACATGTGTGTAATGTGATCCCTCATGATGTTTTGTTTGATGTTATCTATCTTTGTGACATTCATCTATTTGTACCTTCATTCTTCTCTATGGCATACATCGCTTTGGAATTTTCTTTTGTCCTCCTTTTGGGGATGATGCAAGGCATTAAGACATTCATGTCTCTGTTGACCCAAAATATTTTCCTTTTTCTTTCACCTTTTCATTTTCATTTTCCTTTTTTTTTCCTTTTGGGGATGATGAAAATAATTGACACACCCTATGTCTCTTTCATGTTGACCCAAAATTTTCTTTCTTTTTCTTTTTTTTCACTCTCTTTGTGTCATTCTTCTAGTTCTATCTATTTGGTGAATAATTATAGTTTTGAGCTCTCTAAACAACATTATAGCAAAGAACATAATAACCCCAAATCCATATATCCCTTATGTGTTTGGTATTTTCACTTTGAGGGCAACCCCTTTCCTTTATTTTCTTTTTCTTCACATGACATAGCCTTACTCAAAAACATATGACTTGGAATAGGGATTTACAAGTTGGCTTGCATGTCTTCTTTCTTCCTTTTTCATTTTTCATTCACTACTTTAAATTAATTTCTCACAAAATGTTGTGTAGCAATTTATTTAAAGTGGGGGCATATATTAGCATTATTCATTTGCATTTTTATTTTCCTTGGTTCTTAGTGCAGCCTTGTTACTTCATACAATGCTTTTGTTACTTTGTGGATGACATTGCATGTAGTGTCCTTCATGAGCATGATCTATCTTAACATATTACATTCCTCTTAGTGGCTTAATGTGATGCACTTTATCCCCTAATTTTTCAATCTTCTATTCTTTGATCAGTCCTCTCTTGGAGACATTAGGAAAAATGTTGCCTAAGTTGAAAAACTCACATGAACTAAGCAAGAATCCTTTGAACATCTCTTACATGTTGCATTTTTTATTTTTTATATGGCCACCTTGAATAAGACAGCTTGCATTCCTATCATGCCATCATTTTTTTTCATGAGCTCCAAGCCTACAAAGTTTCTCTTGTCCTGTAAAGCTCAAAAGTCATTTTATTTTGCGGCACCTTATTAAAGTTATTAGGAGGTATAACTTTGGTATCGTTGGGTGGGAAGCCCATTTTGAGGTAGGAGTTTCCCCATAGCCACCTGTGTGTGTGAGAGTTCATACTAACCATGCGTGTATGTTTCTCACCCTTTATGGGCCTTTTCCCTGGCGGATAGCCATGAGTTCTGCCACCTCAAAGTTAGTATGCATTTTTCAGAAAAAAAACAACCTAGATATAATCTAGAATGGGATGGACAAACAATAAAATATTCATTTTATTCTCTTTTTCCTTCTCTCCCTTCCATTCTTTTACATCATTTTCATGTGTTTTCTTTCATGCTTATGTTTGGTTTTTCATGGGATCTTGATCCTAGGGGCTTGATCATCTCTCTTGATTTTTGTCTCATCATTCCAGCATGAGTACATTTGGATCCCTCTTAATGTGCATGTTTGGCTACTTTAGTGTGAGTTTGAAGCAAGCTCATCCTCTCACTAAAGTGGGGGCTAAATGTAGCGTAAAAAATGTATCTTTCATGTCATCCTTAGGGATAAAATTAATGGGAAAATTAGGTGGATTTCCTATAAATACAAGCTTCTAAACCCTAATTCATAACTCATTCATCATTCATTCATAATTCATCATGTTCTCAAGTCAAGCAAGCTATGGTTTTAGCATTCGAAGTCATCAAGATAGATTCCAAGGACATTCAAGGGTAGATTCTTCATCTTTTGCTATAGAAATCCAAGATCTCTCATCATAGCAAGTCTCTAACTCCATTTTTTCATGCTTCATTACATTGTTTCTTAATTTTGGTTTAATTACCTAAAAAGAGGTTTGACCAAGGTAAACCCCCATGCCCTATCATCCAACATTTCTTTCTCTTTTCTTGTGTGTTTGCAGATTTAGGTATCTTGAAGACTTGGAAATCATTAAAGATCAAGTTGAAAAATTGTTAAAGACCTCTTCTTGTTTTCAAAGCCAACATATCTAGTAAAAGTCACTTTTAGGCCCAAAAATTAGAGTTTTAGACCCTAATACCAGTCAAGAACTGAAGTGCAGATCGAGGGCTTCCATTTCCACTTTCAGATTTTTAAAAATTCAAAAGTGGAATAAGTCACCAACAATGGTGACTTAGTCCCATTGAACCTATTTTTTGGATGTTTATATATATTTGGATACCCTTTTGGCTAAAACAAGCTCCAAAGTAGTTTTTTTGAATTTGGGACTAAGTTGCCCAAATTGGCACAAGTGTCCCATTTGACTTTTGCACCACTTTTATCAAGATTATAGACCTTCATTCCATTATTTTTCATCCTCTAGGTGACACATTCTATTTCATAACTTTCTGTCTAATTTTGTTTGCATTTCTAGGTCATTTATCACATGTTTGCATATCATAATGTGTTTTCAAACATCTTGCATTTCAATAGTTTTGCAATAATAATACATCTCTTTTATTAGTTTATTCCTTTTAGATCATTGCATCTAGGCATAATCCATTGATCCATCCATTGATTTTGAATGTTTACATTGCATTTTGGCCCATCTTTGTCCTTTTAGGTTAAAAACCTTAGAAGTGCAAGAAAGACCCTTGGGTGCCAAAATATTTTTTTACATTTTGGTGAATTCACCTTTAGAATACTTTCTTTTTTGATTTTCGATTCCATCATCATCCTAGAATTAGCTTGAATTAACTTTGCATCAGGGTTTGGATTGATTAATTTGCATCCTAGGGTTTCAAAGTTTTCATTAGTGAAAGTGCATATAGGTTGCATTTTTGCATCTTAAATCATTGAAATGTTTTGAAATTTTGCATTGTAATCTTAGGTCTGCATGATACAACACAACAAACATCAAAATCCATAAAAAATATCTATAATTTATCTTAAAAAAATCCCTACTGGGACTAATTCGCCACCTTGGGCGACTGAGGCCCTATTCAGCCCTGAAACTATCATTTATAGAACTAAAAACCCTATTTTTTAGCTTATATTTTCTGCCCTTACCAACCCATATTAGTTGGCTACATTTTAGTAACATGCATTCATTAGATCTAGCTTAAATTAGCTCATTTCATGCATTGTTTAATTTCAAATTTGCATTTACAACATTTCATTTTTTAGGTTGTTGCATAATATAATAAAAAAATTACCCTTTTTCACATCTAAAAACTAGATTTATAAATTTCATTTTTAGTCACTACATTGCACTTTTCCATGATATCATGTTTTCTTTCAAAATATGTGTCATTGATTTGGTTAAAAATGGATTGCATAAATACAACATCCCCTCTTATGAGGTCAATTTTTATTACAACAATGAGGCCATTAAGAAACATGTTACTCACCATTATGATCAACCCATTGACACAATCCTTATTATTGCATTTCCCATTGGTGAGAATGGTAGTGTCTACAATCATAAAAATCATACTTGTTCTTCTCCCAATACCTCTCCTATTAGTGACGAAGGTATCTTGGTGAAGGAAGATACAAGCATTGAGGGTCTTTATTGTCCATCTCCTCATTCCTCTTTTGAATATGTTAGATAACAAGTTCATGAGATCATAGAAACATTTCTAAATATCACCTTACCTAGTCTCGACAACCATGACCATCAACATTGTCTTTCTCCTAATATCCCTCCTCGATGCCACAAGGATGGGCTAGAATTATAAGATATGCCTATTAAGCATCATTACAATCTTGAACCTCCCTTCCCTAATACTTCTACCATTTGGGACAATCTATTTGAAAATCATAATAGTCCTTCTCTTGATGCCTCCCCCACATGATGAAGCTACTTTACAAACTTGAAACTTGGATGACCATATTGCAAGCTCTCCTATTAGGGTAGATAATATTGAACAAGAGAATGAGACCTTATAGAAAAATGACAATCAAATAGATCCTTCCCCTATTCTCCCCACTATCAATAAGCACAAAAATCCAACCATTGATCATTCCCCTACTTGTGATGCAGTCATTTTAGAAGAACCAATCCATGAATGTTAAAAAAATTTGATTCATAGTTCTCCAAAAAAATATCCTTCTAGGGAGAATATCATGGCGCTAGCAAATGGAAACAATACTAATGTGTCTTCCTTCGATAAAAAGGTGATTCACGATTTCCCTTTATTAGAGATACATCAAACCAAGACCGTTGAGGTTATGAATACACAATTGTCCATTAGATCCCCCTCGATAAATGTACCTCATACATACCTTGTGGGACATCCTAAGAACCCTCTAATTATATACCCATCTTCATACAAATGACAAACTCCAAACCAACTTTAACTCATCCTTTATCCACCATCACACAAACCTCGCACTGAAAAAAACCTAAACTTATCCTTTACCCACCTTAGAATAATGTGTTGCAACAACTGAGTCATAATACCATTGCTCATAAATATAACACTCGAAACAATCCATCACCACAACAACCAACCCCAACCTCCTTACCTTTTCCCAATTCTATATTGCCTACCACTCCTTGATTAAGGGAGTATGATCTTGTTGAGAAACTTAAGAGCACTCCCACAAAGATATCCCTTTCGAACCTTCTTCAAAATTCACCTACCTATCACCTACCTATATCCCTTCCTCCAAAAACCTAGAAGAAATTTTATTGTAACAATTAATTTTGTGCATATAATAGAATTCACAGTCATTTCACTAACAAATGTAAGGCATTGAGTAGTAAAATCCAACATCTTAAGGATTTTCTAGTGTTCTTACTTATATGGGGGGCCCTATTACCTCTAATTCATACTAATTTTCAGCATGCATCTCCTTAATCATTTTGGCTCATCGTTATCCTACACTAAGTGGTGGCAAGGGTTTAAGTAGACTTGTCCTCGTATGTCACTTTTTGTTGTCTCTTTTGGCTAGTCATTAACCTTTCATGAACATATCAGAGCAATCTTGGGATGTGGATGACATGCCTTAAGTTGGCTGACATGTGACATACTACCTTTTCATGATGTACTTTATAGAAAACATATAACTTGGAATAGGAATTGCCAAGAAAGATCTCATGTTCTCCTTCTTCTACTTTAAATAAATTGCTGACAATAATGGTTCTCATAACTTATTTAAAGTGGGGGAATACATCAACACTCATATTTCATTGTGCGACTTCTTTCTTCTTGCGATGTGTCATTTTTCTTGGTGGTGTCATTGGCCTTGATTCCCTTCAAGAGCATGATACTTCTTCAACAAACCCTCTCTTGGAAATGTTAAGCACAATGTTCACTAAGATGAGACCTTGCACGAACTAAGAAAAATACCTTTGAACATTCCTTACACTATCTTGCATTTACAATTTCTATGAGTGTCAAGCATATGAATTTTTTCTTAACTCATAGAGCTCAAAAATCATTTTCATTGTGGCACCTTATTAAAGTTATCAAGAGGTATAACTTTGGTATGGTTGAGTGGGAAGCCCATTCTAAGGAATGACTTTTCCCCATAGCCACTTGTGTGTGTGAGCACATATCTATCATATGTGTCTCACCTTTTAGGACTACTCACTCGACATACAACCAAGAGTTTCTTCGCCTTAGAGTGAGTATGCATTTTTGGAAAAATAACCTAGATTTGATCCACAATGTGTTGGTAAAATGGTCGAAGTTTGATCCACCTTTTTATTTCCACTTTTCTCTTCCTTTTAGTTCTTTCCATTGCATAATTGTGTATCTTGTTTTTCCTAAAAATCATACACCTTGTGTGTGTCCTTTTTCACTTATATTGGTTTGACATAGGATCTTATATCTTGGGGGCTTGACCACCTCCTTGATCTTTGTTATCCTAGAACATCCACATTGGTATGATGGGACCTGTTAATAAATATTCAACTAGCTCCCTTTGGGTATGTTTTCCTCTATGCATCAGACCATGCATCACAAAGTCAACCTAGCCTTTTATCTATGTTTTTCTCTCTCGTTCCACATGTCTTCTCCTCACAACCCCAAATCTTTGCATTCCCTTTGCATCACAAAAAACTTTGTTATGCTTCCACGTGTTGTGGTTGTGGGATACTTTTGATCATGCCTTCTTGCTGCCTCATTAAGCTTCACTCAGATGCCATGAAGCCCTCATTCCTAAAAGGTTTTGGTGGGCCCCATAGTTGCTATATGCGGTATACACTTGCTATGTTTTTGTTGTTTAGAAATCCTTCAGCATAGAGATAAAGTAATGACCGTGGGTAGCGAAACACTACCACGCGTCTCTTTTGTGCTTGGATGGTGGTCATTCCTTCCATTTTTGATAAAGTTCTCTACTGATTAGACACATGTAGCATTAACACAAGTCTTCAACGGTGAAAGAGAGAGGTTCATAAGGGTAGTGAAAGGCTACCACATGCCTAGCCAGCAAATTGCATATTCAGGTGATGGACCAAATGAGCCTAATGATGCTACTGGCCATTGTGTGTCATAATCATTCCCACATAATGGTGACACTTGTCTGATTAGGCCTAGCTAGGACCGCCGCCATCATTTGCAGAGGATACACCTGTGACTAGAGAGACAGGATGCTTGGTTCCATATTGATTATGTTGCAATGGCTTTGAGAATATTGTAATTCTTGTATCATTGTTGGGGGATTGTGAAATTTTTTCTATTGCTGCTCTCTGAGGTGGTGGGGGTTTTTTCTTTCCTACTATATATACTTTTTTCTGTTATGAGAAAAGTATCTAGAATTTGAAGAAAACGTTGGTTTTAGTAAAAGATGTCAGGCCTTTATTGCTATTTTATTTGATTGCAAAAAACTCTCAGACTATGCCAATTATTTGGCCCTTCTATTTTTTCATGCTATTTGATCAAACTGTAAACTGTTCTTTTTATTGTCTGGACATTTCATTTAAGAACTATATATGTTGAATACAAGTTTGATAACCTAGATCATGTCTAATGACTCTTCTTGGTAGTAGGAATATATGAAATATTATTTTTTGTCAATGAATGGATTGTCTATGTTGTAATCTTTAGTTTCTAATGTTCTGGAACATTACAAACACAATGCAGGCCCTTAGATCTATGATTTATCATGCCCATCATTAAGTCTTGGTGCATCACCTTATGTTAGACTTTATTTTATTATATCTATTTTCATTTCCCTTTCCAAGCCCCCATTATAGAAGAAGATGGCTTCTCTAAAAAGTTGGAGGTCACTCAGTTTAGCGCAAAAGGTCCCCCATAAACTGAGTTTCCCTTAAGACACTGTTACCTCATCAAATTTTGGCTTCAACAATTTGTTCTTTTTCTGGCATGCCTAGTGGGACCAAGCTTAAATAAAATTGCATTTTAGAAGGGTGTATAAACCATCAGCCTGTAAATAAATCCCAAACCGTAGGCAACCCCAATTTACTAGTACCTCCACTAGGAACAATTTGAGTCGCAAATCAGTTGGTAACCATTCCATTCCTGCTACCCGTTCCTCTCACCATGTTTCTAGCTGCCAACATAAATTATGTAGCATGGGACACTAGAAGTCACCTAGTAGCCCTAGTAGCACCCACTGTCTAGGTTGCTATCCCCTTTTTAGCCTTGAAAGCTATACCGAAGTTTACCAGAGATGGCTTAAGAACATTAGCAGAATATTTGTAAGATGTGGTGGACGTATGTCTAGTACATGAGATTATAGTGTAGAATGTAGCTCTAAGGTTTCTCACCACATCTTTTAAAGGCAAAGTGTTGGATTGGTACTAAAAACTATCACCTAGTACTATTCGTACCTGGGATGAGCTCGAAGATCCATTCTATGAGAGGTTCTCAAACGACAGAGATTGTTCTTCACTATATTATCAAATATCTATCATAAAATGAGCCCCCTAGGAGGATCTAACGGACTTTAATGCCCGATTTCACACAAATTGGCAGAGGTTTCTATTACTATACGCCCAACTTTTGAGTTGGCCTTCATATTTTATCTAAAGTCCATCAATTCTGACATTTCCATGATGATAAAGTCTTTGGGAGGAGCTACTCTACCAGATGCTTATGGTGTTTCTATTAAAGTCAAGAATCATTTGATAGATTGTGGAAAATTTCCTTCTTGACCTATTATGTCGATATTTCTTGAAATATCGATCCCCATGCAAAAGGTTATGTCAACTAGCGCGCCTGCAACTGCCTAGTCAATGTACACATATGCGGCTGCCCCACAAAATGTAGCCTCTACATCAAGTTCTCCCAAGGATGAAATGAGTGACTTCAAAGAGATGTTGTGAACCATGGAAAATGATATAACCACTCTTAAGTGGAACCAATCAACACCTCTAAAGCCTGCATATCAAAACTATCAAGGTGTGCGGTCCTCTTATCAGCAGAATTAGTACCAGGGCATTCTTTCCACAAATCCACCAGCTCCAACTACAAATCAAATGGTGTCAGTGCCTATTCCAATGATAAGCGTGTCACCAAGCTCGAGTAGGGAATTAACCGCAGGGTAGAACAACTTTATTGATGATATCAATTCATGGTGCTTCCATTGCAGTGATGCACATATACCCCAGAACTATCCACATTGCAACTTGCAACAAAAGGTGGCAGAGTAACACAACCAAGGTGTAGTAACAGATCACGGGGGTTATATATATGCCTCACTACAAATGGAGAGTGAGGTTCTTACCGCGCAAATGCAAGGAATGTCTTTAGAACAAGAATTTGATATTGCTCCTGATCACATGCTTTTCTCCCAGATGGAGGAAGAAGAAATGGTGTTTGTTAATGATGCATTCATACCCAAAACACTGCAAGTGCAATCTGATTATAACACGCTCTCAAAGAGGAGATTCACTAGCGAGTTAGTTATTTTGCATCTAGCCAACCCGCAACTCAAAGGTGTTTTTGATTAGATTCCTGGTACTTCTACCACCCCAGTACCATCCCAACCACAGAAGGAAATTATTACACCAAGAGCCAAGTAGTAGAAGCCTTTGAGTTTGTCACCTTTTAATGTGGTCGAACAATTGAAGTCATTCGCTAATGTATTTTTTGGGAAATTCTAGCTATCCCTGAGCAAAAGACACTATTACAAAGGGCGCTTCAAGAATAGGTCAATACAGGGCCAATAGAGCAATTTTCCAGTGCATAGGTTGTCAATCAAATACTTCTAGCTAATGTCCTTACAAACAATACAAAGGAATCCCCTGTCGAGGTTAGGGATAAGTTAAAACCTCAACCCTTCTTCTTGAATCTCATTATAGGAAAGAAGTTATTGCACAATGCTATGATTGATTCTGGCACTAGTACCATAGTTATTCCTAAATAGATAATTGAAGCTTTAGGACTCAACTATGAACCTATGAAAAAGGGGGTAATGCAGCTTGATGGGAACAAAGTTGAAACCATAGGTGTTATCAAAGCACTTCCTTTAACTCTATTTGCATGTCCTAGTATCATGGTACCACAAGACACTGTGATCATAGATGTTCCTCCTATGTTTGGTCTCTTTCTATCTCAAGAATTTACTTCAAAGTTGGGAGGATACCTGTCCTTGGATTGGTCACATCTGATACTCAAAACCAAGCATGGTGGAAAAATGAAGATAGGATCAAAGGATTTACATTCTCAACATGTAGTGGATGAAGCCCTAATCCATTTTGAAGCCGCGCATACCTCTATCACCAAGCAAGAAATGTATTGCATTGAATTACTAGAGGAAGAAAAGGTGAGCGGAGACCAGAATGACAAAGAAGATGCTCTTTTGAATGAACACATGGACAATTATCCTTTCAGAAATTATCATGCTATAGGATTGGGCACCTACGTAATTTATGATGAAGACCAAGTGCTTCCAAAGGTCACCAAAGAGTCTAAAGGTAGCAAAGAAAATGAGTTATAGATACTATACTATGACAGAGCAAGAAGAAAATTGGGTGCTAGAGCAGGGATATACCTAATATCCCCACAAAATGAAAAAATGTGAAGGTCTTTCCATTTTCATTTCACCTGCTCAAACAATCAAGCTAAATATGAAGGATTAGTTCAAGGTTTAAGCCTTATGAAACGAATCTGCATTAAGCAATTCATGGTGTTTGGAGATTCTGAACTGGTAGTCAACCAAGTCTGAGGAATTTCTGTGGGAAGAAATTTCTGCATGAGATCCTATCGGCACCAAGTCTGGGACCTAGTTGATGGTTTTGAAGATTTCAACATCTAGATTATTCCCCGAGGAAAAAATAATAATGTAGACTACATGGCCATGATTGGTGCTCAATTTGATCCTGTCTCTAACCTTATACATAACAAACATTCAATACAAGTACTAGTCTGACCAGCGATCCCCAAAAATGATCAGATTTGGCAAGTTTTTGAAAGTGATGAACACATTGCCTTATTTATCTAGTAGTCAAGGGAGTTCACCGATCAACTTCAACCAAAGATTATTGAAGCTTATCAAGGACAAATTATGCAACTCAAATCAACAAGCTTCTGAAAGGGTTGATTACTCTCAAAAAAAAATTTGATTGTGATGATGCTCGAAATGATAAATGGAAGTTTGTAGTAGAAAAAAGTGATTATGTGGACCTTTGGGTCTTAGATGGAAAGAATCTTCAAGTCAGGAAAAATGTCCCGCACCATGATAAAGAAAGACTCATCAATTTCTTTGAAAAATATGGAGTAGTGGTCTGGTCTTATAATGATCATTAGGGGTGTGATCCCAATATCATTCAGCAAGTGATTGAGCTAATGGAAGGTGAAAAACCAGTCTGAAAAAAAAAAAAAAAAGGCCAGTAAACCCTAAAATTGAAGCACTAATGGTACAAGAGCTAACTAAGCTTATTGAGTCACACATTGTTTTCTCAATCAAGCATAGTACCTGGGTATCTAATCTGGTCTCGGTCTGAAAGAAGAATGGGATATTCATTTGTGTGTTGACTTTTGGGACCTAAATAGAGCATCCCTGAAGGACCATTATTTGCTCCCTTCTATGGAGTCAATATTAAAAATGGTTGTAGGATCTGAAATTTTTTCTCTACTGAACGGTTTCTTCGGCTACAATTTGATCCAAGTTAAGGTAGAGGATCAACATAAGACTACATTCACCACAAAGTGGGGAACATTTGCATATGCTAAAATTCCTTTTGGTTTATCCAATGCAAGGGAAACATTCCAACGGATTTTGGACATCACATTCAGTGAACTAATTAATAAGTATAATCTAATTTACATGGATGATCTTACTGTGTTTTCTAAATCTAAGGATGATCATTTTGATCACTTAGAAATAGTTTTTCAAAAGTGTCAGGAGTTCAAGGTTTCCCTAAATCCAAAGAAATGTGTATTAGAAGCACCGCAAGGCAAGCTGTTAGGACATGTTGTATCTAAGGAAGGGATTTCAATTGACCCCAAACGGGTGAAATCTATCAAGGAACATCCCCTTCCGGTGAATAAGAAATGTGTTCAGTCCTTTGTAGGTAAAGTAAAATTTGTTAGCAAGTTTATTTCTGAATTTGCGGGGATAGTTAAGTTGATCACCTTAATGCTTAAGAAGGATCAGGAATTCAAGTGGATGATTGAAGCTCAAGAACCCTTCGAAAAGGTCAAGGAAGCTATTTCCATAGCTCCGGTATTGGTTAATCTAGATCTAAGGATTTCGTGATGTATGCATTTAGTAGTAAATCTAGTATCACTACTGTCCTAACCCAAAAAGATGATGAAGGAAAGGGGGAACATCTAGTGGTGTTCTACTCCTAGACTGTAAAGGAATATGAGGTGAATTATAATTTTTTCGAAAGGCGAGCCTTTTCAATAGTGAAGGGACTTAAAAAGTTTCACCATCTAATTTCTTGCAATAAGGTGTTTTTGTATGTCACACATTCCAGTGTGTATGAATATATTATGGAAGGGGAGATCACAGAAAAAATAGCTAATTGGATCACTAAGATCCTTGAATATGACATTGAGGTCAAGCCTACTAAAACTATTAGAGGAAGAGGATTGTGCAAATACATGGCGCAAAATGAGGATATAACCGCCATAGCAGAGCAACTAGAGCGCATCTTGATAAATGAACCAGAATTAGAGGGTTACTGACTGAATGAAAAATGAGGTTTATGCAAACCGAAAAGTATCCACTAGGTCTCTCATCCCAAAAAACGAGATACTACTAGCTGCAAAATTGTGGATATATGCTAGTAGAGGGAGTCCTTTTCAAAAGGAATTTCAATGGTGTTCTCCTGCAATGCATTACTTTGGATCAAGTAAAGAGGATCCTTGACATGTTCCACAATATTGTTGCAGGTGGACACTTCTTTGCTAAGGCCAGTGCCATTAAAATCATGTGTGTTGGTTACTATTGGCCTACACTTTTCAATGACTCCCACTCTGTGGTAAAATCTTGCAAAAAAAGCCAATTCTTTACTGATAGAAGGAAGAATTATGCAAAGCCTCTCAAACCCATAGTGGTGGATGAACCATTTGCATAATGGGGCTTGGACTTCATTAGAAGGATTAACCCAACTTCTAGTGCTAGACACAAGTGGATTCTGACGGCCACAGATTACTTCACAAGATGGATAGAGGTCGTTCCGCTTAAAAGCACAATAGAAACAAAGATTTTAGATTTCCTTAAGGAGTTGGTGACAAGGTTCGGTACTCTAAAGACTAGAATTTCTAATAATTCCAAAGCTTTCCTAGGCACAAAGGTATGCCACTTTGCGTTAATGAATGGCATATTCCTCAAGACATCATCAAATTATTACCCATAGGGAAACGTCCTAGTGAAGTCAACAAACAAGAGCCTAGTTTGACTTCTTAAAATAATTGTTTCAGAACACTAGAGGGAATGGCATAAAAACATCTAAGAAGCACTCTGGGAAAACTACATAATGCCTAAGAAAGTCCTTAAGACTTCACCTTATGAGTTGGTATATGAGAAAGAGGCGCTATTACCTATATCTATGGAGATTATGACACTCCAATTGTTGAAATCCCTCAAGATAGAACACAATGGCACCATAGAAGTTCGGCTTGCCAAACTGTTGGAAGTATAGGAAAAAAGGGAGAATTCCCTAATAGCGATGACAAACTGTCAACAAGTGGTCAAGCGATGGTTTGACAAGAAGGCTTATGACCAAAGCCTAAAGTGCAGAGACTTAGTACTAAAATATGATAAAAGGGCTGTTGAGTTTGGTCAGCATGGTAAATTTGATAGCCTATGGGAGGGTCCTTTTAAAATCATTTGATGCAAGGAGTATAACTCTTTCATGTTAGAAAATATGGAACACCAACCCTTAGGTATCTCGATTAATGAGATTCATCTTAAGTTGTTCCATTAGGTGTCGAGTTCTTTTTTTTTTACATATGTGAATAGTGTTTTTTATTTTATTTCCATTTCTTTGGCTAGTCTTTTTTGAAATTGGTTTGTGTTTCTACGAAATTAACCCATTATTACAGAGGATGGAATAGCAATATTTCTTTACATAAAACACACCCATGTGCAAAAGGAATAACACATATGCTATAAAAGAGCCCATAAAACTGAAATGCAGAATGAAAGAAAGAGAATGGATTTTCTTTATAAAGATATATATCTATTTATATATATTCTTTGGTTTTTTACATTGCGAAATGGTTGGGGAAGCCATAATCCAAAAATATACAAGTATTTGAGCTATTCTTTTACATATGCAAAATGATAGCCTTTTTCAGGATTATATACACACTATAGGGCAGGTGGAATAACAAGATTAACCCATTATTACGGAGGATGGAATAGCAAGGTTTCTTTACATAAAACACACCCATGTGAAAAATGAATAACACATATGCTATAAAAGAGCCCATAAAACTAAAATGAAAAATGAAAGAAAGAGCATGGATTTTCTTGATAAAAATATATATCTATTTATATATATTCTTTAGTTTTTTACATTGCAAAATGGTTGGAGAAGCCATAATAAAAAAATATACAAGTATTCAAGCTATTCTTTTACATATGGAAAATGATATCCTTTTTCAGGCTTATATACACACTATAGGGCAGATGGTCTAGGAAATAGCAGGAAATAAAGAAAATGGGGAGGCACTTTTTTGGGAGCAGAGAGGGTTTTCATCCAAGGGAATGAGAGGCAGAAATTGATGCATTAATGGCAGTGTCTACCTCTTCCTCATCAGCAAGTTCTTCAGTAGTAAAAGTAGCATCATTCGGCACAACTGCCATTGGCGGGGGAAATACCAGGTTCCTGAAGTTGGTATACCAATCTACGTCGTAGAACGGTATCACATTGTAACTATGAAATAGGAAGTGTAAGGCTTGGGTAACCCTTTGTTGATGTTCATCACATGTCTGAAGGTGGAATCCACTGAGAAATGATAATCATACAACTACCACTTCTTCCTCGATGTAGCAATGGAGGTCGCTGGCTGACGGTAGACCTACTCCATATGCGGCATGAGCAACAACTTCACCAAGGCCATTTAGGTACTTTTTGGGAAACATTTCTTTGACCAGCTTCAGGATAAGAGGCCTGGGGATAACAATATCTAACATAGATGCCATTAAGTGGGAACATATATCAATATTCACCCAATACTTGTCCTCATATTCTATGCATTCTTTACCTAGAACCCATTTTATGGCTATCAGGACCAACAAATGCTTATTCTTGGTCATTCGTTTTAGCCTCCTAGTAGAAACCTCACCTAAAAATGTTGTCTACAACTTATATGAGGTTAGACGAATAGGAGAATCCATGATTCTAACACTATATCTATGCTTTTTAGCCAATACTAAAATTTACTTATCACTTAGCCTATGAGAAAACTTGCTTAAAACTCTGCTAACAACCTATCACTGCTCAAATGCTAAGTATGATTTCCTCACTACTTACCAACCTATTTATAGAAAAAATGACAAGACACATGCTAATCTGTTTCGAGAAAACGTGATAATAGCTAGATTCCAACTTGAAAGGTGTGCCTGCTTTTGCTCACATTTCTAGACTAGTTGCATCTACAGAGGTACGGTTCAATGTGTTCTAGATTAATAGGAGCTAATTAATTATCTTTAAAAAGGTGGCGCTCATTGACAGTAAACTGCACAGCCATAGGCTATTGTGTCATCTCACAGGCATTTCCCAGAGCCCAAGGTAATATTCATATCTTTTCAGGTCGTGATCATTTGCTTTGGCATAATCATTTCAGCCAGGATATTAATTACCAATGCATACTAACATAAGGTTAGAAAGAAAATTGTTGGCTCAAGTTCCAAGGCAATCACAACATATCACATGGTTTTCAAACACAATAATGAGCTCTTGCTGCCTCAAAATGACAAGTAGTTTATTTTGCACAAATTACAAAATTAATGGTACATGCTGAATTAAATGCAAAAGGCATGCTTTTGTCTACCACCTTGAGGAAAGATAAACAAATATTGCATGAAAAGACTTAATAATTCAAAGTCTTTTCACAAACGCCAAAGTTAGAGGTGCAAAGTTCTCTTTTTTAGCGTATCCAGAGCTAAGGAAAATTGCAGAGTCCAAAACTTGTAGAGGTCTTCATCCAAAGAGAAATGTCAGAGAGTTCATCACAACCAATGCAAGAGGAAATTGGCCAAGAGCTGTTTATATCCATATGTTCATCTAAAGATGTGTATTTCTATGAGGATTTGGCGTATGCTATGCTTGGTATACCAAGTAGACTAAAGAGGGCATATACGACAGAGCTGACCAGGCCGAAAGATTTCAAAAACAAGAAAGGGGTTGGGGAGAAATGGGATAATATCTAGGATCCACATCTCAAAAAAAACCATAAGTCCTTAAGAGAAGTAGTTTGTGCAAGGTTGATAGAAGCAAAGGTGGACAAATCTACAACAATGAAAATTTGGTACAGTGGTCTTCCACAATACATGGTCCTGCTGGTGCACTACTACCTGGAGATAGTTAACGCTACCATCCAACATTATAACCCTAACACCCACTACATCGAGGGATGAAACGTAAGGGTTCACATCACCCCACAGGCCATCTGGCATATGCTATGCATCCTCGACTCAAGTAAAATAAGAGAACATTGATTTCTTTTACCCTAGCAAAGGAGGGAAAACATGGAGGGCAATGAGAAAGAACTTAGAGTTCTTGTTGGAGGATACTGGTAGGAAAGGCATCCCAGCCACTAAATTACCAAGTATTTTGTTGTTGTGTGGTGTGTTACATGAGGATTTGTAGGATGCCATGTCCATGCTAGTTTTTGTGTGCGGCCGAGACTCCGATGAGATGTGGAAGCTTTTCAACTGGGACTGGAATTCCAATTCTGCAAGCTACATGATACCTTCTAGTATGATTTTGTTGAGTTCATGGTAGATGAAATGATACGGAAAATAACAAATTACTCAGTGGAGGGAAAGTTTAGATTTCTTTCTTTCTTGGTTCACATGTTTCTGCATCAAAACCCTAATTTCTTCGCCTGGTATTTTGAATTATCAATTTTTTATGAATGGGGTAAGAGGAAGCCAATGTCCACGTGGACGCTTTTTCTTTCCATATCATATGATTATTATGCATTTTTGGACTATTTCATAACTTTGGTCTTATGTGATTTAATCAGACAAGGTGACATAATTTGGCTCGACAAGGAGCAGACCAGATATATGCAGATTTTCATTCTTGCTTGCTACTGGTTCTTAGGAACATATTTCATGATTCTCCGGATGCGGGGCTTCACTAGTCAACCTTTCCTTCTCCTATCCTATGTCATAGATAGGGTGCTCACACTAGAAATGTATCGGCAGGTTTGTATCATTGATTTTACCTTTTATTGTAGTAAAAGTGTCAAGATTCTTCTCTTGTCTGAAGAATTTCAAGTCAGTAACTTTGATTAAGAAACAATTGGACAAGTTATTGGAGGATAAACTAGCTTATTTAGGGTTGGTGCTGGTAAATGATAAGTGGGAATACAACCCTTTCAATGACTTGTTGGAGCCGCATATGAAAGTTACACATGTTCCCTGACCTTATTGGGAGAAGCGGCGTAACCCGCAGGCAGAAAAAGATGAAAATTTTGTTGAATTGGCAAGTATTCCTACACAAGATACTAGAGGGACATGTCACAAGTTTTACTTTGCTATGGAGGTGGCCAAAGATAATTTCCACATGGAACACACCATTTACAATAAGTTGAAGAAGGATGAGGAGTGGCCTACTGAAAAAATAGAGGCTTTCTAGAAGTATTGCCAAGAGATAGGGCAATTGGATGCCGCTTATGACAGTTTGAAGGATGACAAGGAATTTGTAATATGGTGGAATGAGGGCCACCCCAGCCTGAGCTCTAATATTAATAAGAGTGGAGACCCAAGGGACAATTCCAAAGAGCAGGAAGAAGAAGCGGCAACATATGCCTCCTCTGCGCCGAAGGAGAAAGGCCCCAAACAACCCGCCTATGTGGCCATGAATGTGCACTTTAATATATCAAGGGCCTCGCATTCACTCACTTGGGCTGCTAAACTAGCCAATTTACCACTACAACAAGCGATAAGAGCTTCCAAAGCTCAGGAGACACCACCTATGAAATAGTAGTGCACAAAGAGAATTGTCGGAGAAGATATGCAAGAACCCAATGGAAGAAAAGTTCTTGTAGCTAGCCAGGAGCCTAAGGCTGAGGAGGAGTCACTGACGATTCTGGAGTCATCATCGACTAGTCAACAGGTAAAATTTTCTCCTTCCTCTCTTACTTCTCATTCCTTAGTATATGCCCTACCTCACCAGTGATCCCTACCATGAGTACTGGCCCTCTACCTTCCACTTTTAATCCAACATATTCAGGAGGTTTTGCCTAATTTTTGTAGACCACTCCACTCAGCCTTACTCCTTCATGAACCCTTACACCATATTGAAAACTCCTCCACCATCCCAGCATATGAGTCCTATGGCTGATTCACCAGTTCAGTCATTACAAGTGACTAGCCCTTCTGTTGGGCCTCAAACCAAACTTTGGAATGTACCCCACTTCTCCCCACAAATTGTCACTCTCCAAAAGAAACAAATTCCCATGCCTATGAGGGTTACCTATCCCTATTCCCTACCTTCTGGTGCTCCTTTCGCAGGTGGACTAGTTTCGTCACTAGCCGAATTTATGGCACAAATTGATTGTAGAAAGGAGGCACGCGCAAGTAGAATGTGGAAGTGTAGGGAAAAATATGGCAATGCTTCTGCTAATCCAAAAATACAGGCTCTTTATGATGAGGCCCGACAGGAATTGAAGTTTTCAACCATGTACCCGAGAGTAACCAAGCCTCAGGGGGAAATTCACCCATAAGATTATGAGATATATGCAGTAGGGCTCGACATGAAGGTGGCTTGACCCTAGGATAAAGTTGAAATCATGGACGAAACGCAACGGGTAGTCACTTCTGACTTCCTTAAAACTAGCTATCAACTAAAGCGAAGGATGAGCAGATTAAAGCAGCAAGAGAAAGGGTTAGTTTTTTGGAGAAAAAAGAGAAATCCTTTGAGGCGGATGTAGCCCGTATGATAGAAAGGGTGATAGCAACAGAGGATGGGAGGAACAGACTTTAGGGTGAACTTTTGAAGACTTAGGCTACTGACCCTACCATGATAAAAAAGCTATGGTCTAATGGTGCAGGAGCACCCAGGAGCTTCAGGGAACACTCCAAGAGTCAGGAGGGAGCAGGGGTCAGGAGGACCTTCCAAGCATGTCAGAGCATTAATTATAATGTGTTGAAGCCTATAATGGCATTTGAATTGAATGAGTGTGCTAAAAGTGTTAAAGGTTTCAAGATTCCTGATAAGGAATCCAGTCAAAATGCAATGTAAGGGGCAAAGTATGTTTTAAGGGATTTGATTAAATGTTCTTAGGCTTTAGATAGGTTAAATAAGCTTGGATATTCAATATCCAATGGTCTTTAGTTGATGCAAATTAATATATTTTAAGATTGTTATTTCAAAATTTCAAATTTTGTTTGGGCGGGAAAGTGAGTTTAGGGGCTTAATTGGCTTTAGTGAGTTGTGAACTGACTTTTGTTGGTTGGAACAGTTTTGTAGTTGGCCTATAACCCCAGGGAATTCCATTGTACGGGATTTGATGAAGGATTGAAGGACATTGTACGGACTGTTTCCAAGAAAGGGCAGAAAATCACTGTTTTTTGCATTTTTCTCTTGTGTTTTTGCAATCTATTGAGTTCTTTTTGAAGTTTCATTAATGTGAAGGCCAAAGCATTATAAATTCCATGTTTTCAAATTGTTGAATGCTCTGAAAGTTCTTAAAAATCAATTTTAGCACGTGTTCTTGCTGACTGTCTATAGGAAAAGGCTGAAATAGACTGTTTTGAGGGTCTTCCAATGAAAGAATGATCCATTTCAAGGGATGTATGAATGGAATCCTATGAAATGGATCTAATATAACTTGTGCAAACTGAAACTAACAACTAAATATGCAGTAAAGGTGGAAAATTGACTGTGCACAGTGAGTTGGCAAAGGAAGAGGGAAGAAAGTTGACCCTAGGGTATAGCAGTGAGCAAACTGCCTTAACAAGAGACACATTTTTGAATTGCAATAGTTGAACATTGATGAATGAATGGTGGAAAGTCAAAAACCAAGTCTTGGAAGTGATAGGAAACCCTAAAAACCAAAAGCCCTAGTTTTAATCCAAATTAGTGAGGGTTTTGTAGTTGGGCATGTTGTGAGCATCCTAGAAGTTTAAAAGTGTGAGAATCTTTGATTTGGGAATGTTTTAGAAGACTGTTGAAAGTTTCAAGACCAGGAGACAAATTTGAAGAGGAGTTGCTTTGTTAAATAGGGCTAATTAGGCCTAATTTTAAGGAAACAGCAGGGCTAGAAGTAAGAAAGTCTGAAACAAGTGGTGCAAGTGGGTTGATATGTTATTAACCATCATGAAACACACCTGATACAATCATTAAGTTGGAGGTTAGAGTGCAAATTTTGAGGGAAAAGACAATAGTCCATCGCCAAAGGCCTAATAGGGCTAATAGGACTGGTTGAGCAGCAAAAAGGGAGTTTTGTACAAAATGGAGGGTTAGGGCTTGAAACCCATTTGAATCAAGTTCATTTAAGGTTTGGTGAATTCATCTCAGTGATTGAAAGTCACAAGGGGAGGAAGAACATCCTTAGTTGCAAGGTGAAGACCCTATTTCCAAGTTGGAGACTAGTTGATAAATTGAAGAGCAAAGCTTGTTAATCTTTAATTCTTTGTGGAATTTTTGAGATCCCTGACCCTCTGCATCATCTAAGAATCAGGAGACAAAACAAAATATGCAATTGAAGAATGAAGAACTAGAGTAACTTCACCTTGAGTATAGTCAAGGAATGGCGCAGAGGAATAAAGTGTTGAAGCACCAATAGGCTTAATATGAGTAGAAAATATAAGAAAAAAAGGCTAAATTTAAGGGCCTAAAATCTCTTATAGAAGAAGAAATCCAAGAGACAAAGTCTTCTCTAGACATGCACTTAGCAAATCACTCCTGACCTAAGGAGAATTAGAATAAAGAAATGAGCAGCTCTGCAGAAGAGGTAGAATTTGAAAAAAATAAAATGATAGAATTGGTTGAGGCCATTATTTCAAAAGATTCAGAGATTGCTTCTCTTAGTAGCTCTCTCCTATCTCCCCCTACACATCCAGACATCATTATGTTGGTTAGGCAGTTATACATCTCTCACTAGGAAAAGATTAAAGCCTTTTGCCTAACATTGCAACCTACCCTCTGATTCATTGCCAAAGCATCAAATTTGAGCCAGGAGGCTCATGATACGATTGATTAGTTCCAATGGTTCATCTTGGAGAAGGTTCTGGAAGCAAAATATTTTCTCACCGAGCTATACTCGGTCTCTGATGAAAACCTTTCTAGAGTGAATATTGAAGATCGAGATGCTACTGCTCAAATGAAAATAAGTTCATCCATTTCCACTCCGCCTTCCATCACACTAAAGCAACCGTGGCTATTCTGAGCAAGACACTGGACAACATACGAGGGAGTTTCTTTGAGTTAAGCAGGATGGGTTTTCCATCCTTGTTCCTTGAAGATGGTTCTATTGCCATAGCCGACCAGATTGCTAAAAAGATAGAAGAGAAAGAAAATAATTCAAAGGATTTCAGGGATTTCAGTCATCCTCCCATTGTGACAAACATTGAGGGAGTAATTCATCCGCTTACAGAACTACTATTTCATTGTGAAGTAGGGGCCAGTTTACCCAATGCACTACCTCACAAAGAAACTATTAATCTAAGTGGAGTGCAGGAGAATTTTTGCAACATGGTGAAGCCAATTGAGGATGAATAGTCACCTCTATAGGTGGCTCTTTCCAATCTCTAACTCCATTTTCTAAATGAAATGGAACTCTAGCCTAAAAACTAGAGAAATTTTGGGTTCTTCGTTCCTTGGTCGAAACACCCCTAATAGTCGCCAATAGTTGTTAATAAATATTTAACTAGCTCCCTTCGGGTGTATTTTCCTCTATGCATCAGCTCGTGCATCGCAAAGTCAACTCAGCCTTTTATCTAGTTTCTTCTCTCTCGCTCCACATGTCTACTCCTTGCAACTTTGAGTCTTAGCATTCCTTTCGCATCCCAGAAAGCTCTGCTATGCTTCCACGTGCTATAGCTATGGGATTCTTTTGATCATGATTTCTTGCTATCTCATCGAGCTCTACTTGGGAGCCATGAAGCCCTCATTCCTAAAAGGTTTTGGTGGGCCCCACAATTGCTAACTGTGGTTTACACTTGCTACGTGTTTTCCATTCGCAAATATTTTAGTACAGATATGAAGTAACAACCACGGGTAGCGAATTGCTGCCATGCATCTGTTTTGCACTTAGCTGGTGATCGTTTCCTCCATTATTGATGAGGTGCTCCACTCATTTGATAAGTGTAGCATTAACGTAATTCTTTAGCAGAAAAATAGAGAGGTTCATATGGGTAGCGAAAGACTGCCATGTGCCTAGCCAGCAGATCTCATATTTAGGTGAGGGACTAGATGAGCCTAATGATGTTATTAGCCACTGTGTGTCATAATCATTCACATAGAATGGTGACACTTGTCTAATTAGGCCTAGTCATGACCACCGCCATCATTTGCAGAGGATGCACCTATGCCTGGAGTGACCAAATGCTTGGTTCTGGATTGATTCTATTACAATGACTTTGGTAATATTTTGATTCTTACATCATTATCGAGGGATTGCAAAATATATTTTGTTACTGCTCTCTGAAGTGGTAGGAAGTTTTCTTGCTATATATACTTTTCTCTATTATGAGAAAAGGGTATGGAATTTGAAAAAAACATTGGTTTTAGTAAAAGACACTAGGCCTTTATTGCTATTTTTTTTATTGCAAAAAACTCTCAGACTGTGCCAATTGTTTGGCCTTTTTATTTTTTCATGCTATTTGATCAAACTATAAACTATTATTTTTATTGTCTGGACATTTCATTTAAGAACTTCTATATATGTTGAATGCAAGTTTTCTGACCTAGATCATATCTAATGACTCTTCTTGGTAGTAGGAATGTATGCCATATTATTTTATGTCAATGAATGGATTGTCTATGTTGTAATCTTCAGTTTGTAATGTTCTGGAACACTACAAACACAATTTAGGCCCTTAGATCTATGATTTATCGTTCCTATCATTAAGTCTTGGTGCATCTCCTTAGGTTAGACTTTATTTTATTATATTTGTCTATGTTTCCCTTTCCAAGTCCCCATTATAGAAGAAGTTGGCTTCTTTGAAAATCCAGAGGCCACTTAGTTTAGCACAAGAGGTCACTCAGTTTAGCGCAAAATTGAGTGATACCATGAAATTTTGGCATCAAAAGTACCTATATTTGCAATCACACAAAGAGAGAGAAAGTGTTGATTGTTAGGGAATAGGGGTTTGCCTTGGTCAAACCCCTTGTAGGTAATTAAGCCAAATGATGAGATAATAAAATGAGGGTATGAAACATGAAACATGGGACATTAAAGATGAAAAATGATACCATGAAAAATGACTTGTAAATGATGCTTTGTAAATCTACATTTTGACATTAAATGGCCATGAAAGATGTAGATCTAGATCTTGAGATAAGTGTAGAAATATGCTTGACCTTGGATCTTGAATGCAACATCACAACACTAGCTCAATAACATGATTGATTCTTGATAATATTGGCTTGATGATGGATCCTGAATTACTACAACAATCGATGATGAATTATTCCCTTGAATGCCTTTGAAATGATCTTAAGCACTCTCTTGATGATCTTGTAATGTATTGGAATTCTTAACTCTTGAGTGCTTGACTTGATATCATGTAGGATTATATGAAATATTGATTTGAGACCTCATTTATATAGGCAATCCATCTAATATCTTGTTAATTGGGTCCCATAGGCTAACATTCATGAAATTTGAACTTAAAACCCAAATTTCTCACTAAAAACCCTAAAAATAGGCCAAAGGAGACTCATGCTCCATCTATGGTGTATGGGTCCCACCTAGATGGGACTCATATTCCCAAGGTAGCATATTGGTTCCATAGAGCCTATTTGGAGAGAGAAAGTGTTGGGGTGTTAAGAAATTAAGTTATTTATTGATATTGTTGGGATTTTGATTGAAATATGCCTTGGGATGCACAATATAGGGTCTTAGGGGCCTATTAAAGATTATATTAAGGTCATAAATGAAAGAGGGCCAAAACTTCAATGTGACATTGCAAATAAATGCACTTTACAATATTAAATTAAGGAAAAATTGGGTCTATTTAACTTAGGACCCTAAATCCCATGTGATTGTGTAAAACACATTACAACACTAGATTATGTCCACTTAGTTTACAAGACTCCTAGATTTATTGTAAAGGTGTAAATAAATACACTTTACAACACTAAATTAAGGAAAGGTAGATTTATTTAGCTTTAAAAGGGGGCCAAGACCTAATGTGGATGTGTAAAACACATGACAACACTAGATCAAGGTGACATTAAGTCCAATTTATCATTAATTATTCTCAAATAAAGCAAGGAAAATGCATACTTTTTCTAGCACTACACTTATATTTGGAGGTGTGAATGATGAAGGTAATAAGTTCATAGCTCCTCCTAACTAAAACCTACAAATCCTTACAAATCCCATGTCGAAACATACTATTTTATTTGTAAAATCTAGCAAAACAAAGAATGATGTCATGAATTTTGACACAAATGATGAAACTACAAAATATGGAAAAAGCGGTTAAAGTGGTGTCATTTATTGAAGCTAAACCTTGTAAGGACTTGAACACAAATAAATAGGGTTCCACCTTTTAGGAGATCGAACAACTAAGGGACCTATTTCACTCAAGTCCATTAAAGGAAACCCAGAGCCCTCAACTAAGTGACTCAATTGAGGGAACTGTATATATGAGGGTTTTCTTAGGTGTGATTAAAAGGGGTGTACCACTAAGAAAATTCTTATAAAGAAGGAAATGAATGTAATATGCAAATATAGCTATGCAACCTAGGAAATGAACTTCAAATCAGAATAACAAACTAAGGCTAAACAAAGAAGTATTTGGAAGATTGAAGATGCCTGAAACAAGGTATGCAAACTTGAAATTATGAAATTTTCTATGAACTAGGATTCATATTCTCGAATGGGTGATTTAGTCCCAGTTTAGGGTGTCTGGATGAATCTAGAATCTAAAATTGGAAAATCCAGATCTAAAAAAATTATTGAAAAGTGGTAACTAGGACTCATACACACAAGGTGGTGGTTTAGTCCCAATATTAGGCTTTTTCAGAAACTCTGGTATCCTCGAGTGCTCTTTTGCATCCTCTCTCCTATCTAATTTTTTAGTCTGAAAGTTTGAATTCTACCTTGTAGGCAAGTTTCTGTGAAGATGACAACTTAACAACTTTGACAACTTTCTTCAATCTTGCAACTTTTTCTTCAAAGGATCTTCAACCTTAAAATACCTAGATCTGCAATCACACATGTAGAGGGATAAGAATGTTGATTTGTTAGTGGATATGGGTTTTCCTTGGTCAAACCCCATTTTTGTAATAAAAAATTGAAATGAAATAGGAAAGCATGAAGGAATGATGAATGAACAATATACAATGTTGCAACTCACCAAACCCTTCATATGAAGGTTGCAATCTTATGTGAAATTGCTAGCATGAATGTAGATTTGAACTCTTGATCATTGATATGAGATAATGTCTTTGAATTCTTTCTTGAATCATGAAAACCTACATCACAAATGTTAGCTCCAAAACGCACATGATGCATGATGACTTTGACATGATGCTTGAATCTTGAATGTAACTCAAAAATTCTTGATAATTAGCTATTGAATGCTCTTGAACACTTGAATTGCAAGATCACACTTTCTCATGAAAATTTCTAGGAGAAAATATGTGAAATAACCTTGTATTTATACTTTTTTATGGAAAATTTTCCAAAATTACAACACTAAAAGGCAACATCAAATCTAGGAGAATAAAATCCTACCAAGAATTGAGTTCAAAATAGGGCCAAGCTAAAGTGGTAATCATATGCCAGTTGGTGCATATGAGTCTTGGTAGCTTAAGCTTGGGACACAAATTTCAAGAAATATTAAGTTCTATGCCATATTTAGGATTAGGCCCCGAGACTTAGGTGGGACCCTTATGCCCAAGGTTGTGTATGAGTCCCAGATCACTAAATCTAGAGCACAACCAAAAATCATGAATTATGATTGGTCACTAGTTAAGTGTCAAGATTATCCTTAGAAAGATGCATTAAATAAGGCTCATGGATGCAAAATAGGACCAATTAAGGCATAAAGAATTCTAGATTTAGTAGGGAGGGCCCAAAAAAGTGTGAAAATGTAAAGGGATACATTTTTCTACACCACATTTAGCCCTCACTTTCGTGAGAGGAGGAACTTTCTTCAAACTCATACTAAAGTGTACCAATGCTAGTGAGATAGGATGGCAATGATCAAGAGGGCTGCATAATCCCCCAGGATCAATATCTTATGAAAACCAATATAGGCACAAAAGAACACACATGAGAATGATGTTTGAAGCAACAACAAGATACATGCATACACTACAAAAGAAATAAAGAAGAAAGAAAAATAACAAATCAGATCTAAGTTTTTTGTCCAAATTTTTTTATAAGTGTAATTTGATGTACATTATTTAAACCAAATACATGCTCACAAAGGATAGTGGAGATTTAGGATGTCCACTAGGTGAGCCCCCAGAGACACATACGCACGTGGCTGATATGTGCTCACAAATACATGTAAGTGGCTATGAGAAAGTCACACCTAAGTTCATTTCCCATACGCTTACCATACCAAAGCTATACCTCATGAAAAATTTGATAAGGTACCACACAACACAAACAACAAGATTCATGAGGCAAGAAAAACTTCATATGCCTAATACCCATGAACAAACAAGATGGATCCATAGGCAAGTAAAGTGTGTTATGCAAGGTGGCCATATAATAGTTATTGTAAATGCAAAATAGTGTAAGGTATGTTCAAATTATTTTTAATTAATTCATATAAGCTCTTAACTTAGGGAACAACATGCCTAATTTATCCAAGAGAGTACCAATCAAAGAATAGAATATTCACAACATAGGGGATGTAGTGCATTAGATGAAGCCTCTAAGAGGAATATAATATGCTAAGAGAGATCACACTCTTGAAGGGTATCATGCACAATATCACCATCAAGATAAAGATGCATTATATGAAGTAAGAAGAATACACAATGAAATATGAGTTGAAATACAAAAGAACAATTCCAATGTATGCTCCCACTTTAAAGAAATTACTAAACACCATGTTGTGAGCAATTACTTTAAAGTAGTAAATGATAAATTCTAGCAATAAAGAGGACATGAGATATTATTTGAAAAGCCCCATGCCAAGTCATATGTTTCCAAATAAATCTACATCATGAAAAGGGGTTTCCCCAAAAATGAAATCCCAAAATCACATAAGGGATCCATAGATTCAAGATCAGTATGTCTTTGCTACAATATTTTTAGAGAGATCGAAAATGTCTTCATTCCCCAAATATTCATGAAACAAAAAGAATGACACAAAGAAAGTGAAAACAAAGAAAATATTTTGGGTCAACATGGAAGAGACCTAAATCTCTTGATGCCTTGTGTCATCCCCAAAAGGAAAATATGAGACAAAGATAAAGGTTTACAACATATAGAAGAATGTAGGTACAAATAGATGAATATCACAAAGAGAGAGATACATCAAACAAAATGGTATAGGGAGATTACATTATGCACATGCAATCACACATGTAACACAAAAAGGAATAAAAAGAAAAAATATTAAGGCACATGTGAGTCAACCTGTAGCAAGTTGTCCACATCCCAATCTTATTTATAGTATATGAAAGGAAAAAAACTAACCAAAGGAACAACAACAAGTGCAGTAATAGGAGCGTCACCAATTTCAACAATATTCTTAGGATAATTGTAATTTAAGTTCATAGAAGAGGAAAAAAATGTATTCCATTCATTATGCACTTCCTCATCAATTTTAGCAATCTCATCATCATTGTCTAAGTTAATTGTAGTGGGAGGTTGAATGATAATGTCTAAAGAGGGTTCTAGTCCCTGTTGTGGTTATGATATATGATATTTTTTTTGTGGTGAAGAGGGAGACTCCTCACATATTGATTTAGTTAAGTTTGGATGTTTATTTTCTTTGGTGTTCTCTTTAGTTAACCTTTGATCAATAGCACAACATCTACACATACACTCTCTACCATTTTTGTTTCTCTCAGTATATTTTTAAAGTTGTGTTTGTGTAAGAGCGGATAGGTTTCTTTTCTTCCCTAAGAGGAGGAACAAAAGGAACCATGGGTGGTTGTTCAACCACTTTCTCTTTAGCTTTGTAAAAGAAATTTATCTTAGGAGGCATGACATGATTGTTTTAGTTGTCTCTTGGTTGTTTGTATGAGATAGGAAAAGGGTATTTCTTGTGTTGGTCTTTGTTATTTAAAAGGGGTGTTGGATCAATCATGTTTTCATCAAGGATAGGAGGCTCAATAATGGGTTGATGCATGCTTCAAAGGGATAGCTTTGTAAAGCGTTTTTCCTTACATTTTTTATAGGATTTGATAAAGAAGACCTCATGAGGTTTAATAGGCTTGAGCCAAAATAAATCCAATGAAAATATCACATGGTAATACATAGGATTAAAGACACTATGGTGTATAGTAAATATTTCATTGTTAAAGGGAAACTTTAAACATTTATGTATGGCTAATAGGACCGCTTCCATGGAGCATAGTCATGGATAACCAAGCTTCACATGGAATTGACCCAACATCGAGATGATGGAGAATGAGGCATTTATTTTTTTTGGTCCTAATTTTAAAGGAAGGTTGATCAAGCCCATCATAGGGTGAGCAAAACCATTATGAATTTTTATCCATGCTTTTGGTTTATCATATGTATCTTGATAAAGTTAATGCACAAGTAAGAATTCTTTAGTGATTGCATTCTCTCCAAAAATGAGATCAATTAATATCCCATTAATGGGATTATCATTGATTCAACTAGCTTTTCAAAGAGGAACATTAGGTGTATTTATAATTATATCTTTAGATGAGAAAGTAGTGTCAAGAGGATTTTTTAGTTCATCCCTTATGAGGTAGGATTTTGATCAATCCAACCATATCATCCATAAGACCTTGTTTATCAATATCCATAGGACCTTGTTCAATAGTATCCATGTTGTCATCATCTGTGTCAACATCCATCACATAATTATTCCTAGTTTCAATAGCTTTGATAAATGAGATATTATGATTTGGTATGGGTTTAGTAAAGATTTGCAAGTTTTGGTTGGTAGGGGAAAAAAACTTATTTCCTTGATAATTAACACCTTCAATTTGAAGTTGAGTAGATTCAATGAGGTCTTACACAAGATGTTTAAGACACTTAAAATGTTTCATATCATGCCCATTTCTTTAGTGATAATGGAAATAGGAATTTGATCTAAAGTTTTGGGGTAATAGATTAGTAGGATTAAGAGTCCTTATGGGAGGTAAGGAGGTCATTTTTTGTTCTAGAAGTTGTAACATTGTGTTATGGAGGATATCAGGTAAGGGAGTAAATTATCTAGTTGGATCCCTAATGGGAAAGGAGCTGTCTTCTTTATAGCAGCTACTTGGTATCAACATGTAGGGTTGGTTGAAGGGGATTTAGTTGAAGGAAATATTTATTATATTTCCTAAAAGGTTATTAATTGTTTTAATTTGTGGATTCAAACTATTTAGGTCGGCTAGAGGTAGGTTTTGTTTCATGATTACTAATCAAGTTTTGATAATCATGAAGGGAAGTACAAAAGTGTATGAAAGAAGGAAACTTCATCATGCCAAGCTTATCTTGTATCTTAGCTTGTAAGTTCTTAATGAACATCAGTTGAAGGTGAGGATTGGGAATCTTTATGTCAATTTGGGAATAAAGCAATTGGTAGTGTGAAATGAATTTAGTAGCCTTTTCATCATCCTTTTGCTTACATCTCATCAAATAAGATAAGGTCATCTTAGGAGTATGTGCACTTGGAAATGGTTAATAAAGGACTCAAAAAGTTCATTGAATGAATGAATTGAGTTATTCAATAACGAGGAAAATAATTCTAGAGTGGTATCTTTCAAGGACCTACGGAAAATCTTAGCCAAGAGCTTCTCCTCAAGGATGAAATCATTGCATAAGGTTGTGTAAGCAGAAACATGGTTAGAAGGATCTCCTTTTCCTCCATATTTCTCAAACCTATGAATCTTTATACCTTGTCATATCAGTGTTCTTAATATCTTCAGGGATAAGGGAGTTATTTTTACATAGTATGATGGTTGCCAATTTTTATTTTGGTTTATGGTGGAAATATTCTTTTGAACGTATGAAACATTTTGCAATATTTGAATAAGGATGGCGTCATTGGTTGTATTTTGAGATGGAGGTGAATATGGTGGAGGTGTATTTGTGTTTAAGGGGGAAGTGAATGGAATTATTATGGGAGGTAAAGTGGTAGGAGATATGACTTGAGATGCCACAAAGGTACTATGATTGCTAGTGGAAATACCCAAGGTAGGAAATAAATTACTAGTAGGTTGCATTGTTGAGGTAACTTGAGGATTGGTATAGGTAGGAATAGAGGTAATAATTGTAGGAAGAGGAATTTAGGTTCCTCCTTCACTTTGGACATTGTGTGAAGGTTCAGCACAACTAGTAGCTGAGGTAATATTTTTTCATAAATATGAGCTAAGTTATGTACAATTTCTCTTCCTTTTTCACTTTCAATCATGCTGTGTATGTTATCTATGGTAGGAATAGCAATGTTGGAAATGTTTTCAATACTCACTTGATGTTGTAGGTTTTATAATTCTTCATGGATTTGGATTATGTTTTCTTGAGGGATACTAGCAACCATAGTTTCAACACTTGTCATGCTAGGGTATGTGCAGGATATGTGTAGGATCATGATGGGCCAAAAAGTGGCAATATGATGGGTATGTGTAGGGTATGTGGATGACAACTTTTTTTTACCCAAAATTGATGAAAAAAAAGGGTTTTTAAAGGAGATTCTTATCTTTCCACCAATATAAATTATTCTTTACTTTGAATTTAATAAATTATTATTATTCATTTTCTATTTGAATTATGACTAATGTCCTGATTGATAGGCTAATTGGGAAACATCTATATCTTTTCCAATGGCATCACATTTTTTGAATCTGAAAAAAATGTGTCACATTAGATGCTTTGCATACTATATAAGTTTAAAACAAAATGAATTTCATGAAGTTTTGACCAAGTTAAGGTTGTCAGACATACAATTTTTTATATTTTTAAAAATTTGTAATAAAAAAATCATAATTAATTATTTACTTTGAAAAAATTAAAAAAAATATGCATCACATCAGTACATGAGTCCTCTACTTATATCTAAAATATTATCATTTTATTGTAGTTAGGGTGGTCAAATAGACACCTACTTTTTTTTTCCCTAAAATTTAAGTACTATGGCATTGAAATTTCAAATTTTCACCAAATAAATTTTGTTTTTATTTAAATAAACCTAGTAGTTTAGAAACTACCTTCAATTTTCTACAGATTCTATTCTTACATATTTTTGAAATAATATATATAACTTATCCAAATTTTTATGTTAAGTTTCCTAACTTTGATTTTTCTAAATTTTTTGCCACTTAAGGACCTATTTTTTCCATGATGATCCTGCACATACCCACTACTTGAATGTAAAGAGTTGTTAAGGGTATGGTCCATACCTAGTGAACTAGTGTCAACACTATGAGTGGAAGAGCTAGACAACCCAAGATCCACGATGAGTGCTCTATCATGGGATGATATGAGTCTCAAACTATGTCTCACTATAGTATTAGCAATAGGACACCAAGTTGTAAAGCTCATGAAAAGGATAATTAATGAATGCAAGATAAAAACAAGATAAATGATATGATTTTATTTCAATTCTTATGTTTACAAGTTCACTTGAAATGAAACAAAATTAAGCTAGATCTAATGAAATGAATGAAATAAAAACTCAACAAACTTAAAAAGAGATCTAATAATAACAACAACAAAAGAAAACACAAAAAAGGGTTTTTAATGTAAAATGTAGTTTTATGTCTGAAATGGGACAAAATCACCCAAAGGGGTGAATGAGTCCCAATTAAGTTTTTTAGAAGGCTCAAACAATGAAAAAAATACAACATAGAATTCCCAAAAATCAGGCAAAACAACCTATTGAAGGACTAAATCACCCAGAGGCGTAAATGAGTCCTAGATAAGGGTTTTGACACTAAATTCATTTTTTTTTGAGTGAATGTTAAGATTTCTAGTTTATATTTTGTCTTGATTGTTTGTAATTGCCAAATTTTATTAAAATTTAATGATTTAAGATGTAAAAAATACAACCTATATGCACTTTCACTAATGCAAGATTTAGAAGCCCTAAATGTAAATTAACTAATTCAAGATCTAATGTAAAGCTAATATAAGATATATCTAGTACTTTGATGCACTCCAAATAATAAATAAAGGTTTTGAAGGTTAGCTTCACCAAGATAAACACCACGAAATAGGGTTCCATCTTTTAGGAGATGGAACCTTGGAATAAGGGCCTATTTCACTATAGTCCATTAAAGGATACCAAGATCCCTCAACTAAGTGACTCAATTAAGGGAAGGGTATTTATGAGGGTTTCATTAGGTGTGATTAAAAGGGTTTCACCACTAAGAAAATGCTTAGAAAGAAGGAAATGAATGTAATATGCAAATCTAGCTATGTAACCTAGGAAATGAACTTGAAATTAGAATAACAAACTGAGGCTAAATAGAGAAGTACCTAGAAGACTAAAGGAGGCTAAAAAAAGTTTTGGAATCCTAAAATTATTAATTTTTCTATGAATTTTGACTCATACACCAGACAAACTAATTTAGTCCCAGTTTAGTGTTTATGGTTGAATTTGGAATCTACAAGTGACAAACTAGGATCTATAGAAAATTGTTGAAAAGTGGCATACTAGGAATCATAAGCCCAAGGTGGTGATTTAGTCCCATTATTATGGTTTGTATGAAATGTTGGTAACCTCTAGTGATCTTCTATAACTTCTCTCCCATATGATTTTTGAGTTTAAAAGTTTGAATTTTTCCATGTAGGTGATTTTTCGTGAAGATGACAACTTCTTGACAACTTTGACAAATTTATTCAATCCTGCAACTATCTTCAAAGGATCTTCAAGATTAAAACACAGATCTATAATCAAACATGTAGAGGGAGAAAAAAATTAATTTAGTGGATAGGGGTTTGCTTTGGTCAAACCCTGTTTTGGTAATCAAACCTTGAAATGAAATAAGAAAGCATGAATGAATGATGAATGAACAATATACAATATTGAAATTCATGAAACCCTTGAAATGATTTTTTTCAATTTTATGTGAAATGGATAGCATGAATGTAGATCCTAAATATTGATTGTTGATATGAGATAATAACTTTGAATGATTTCTTGAATCATAAAAACCTACATCGCAAATGTTAGCTCAAAAACACACATGATGCATGATGACTTTGACACAATGCTTGATTCTTGAATGTAGCTCCAAAATGTTTGATAATAAGCTCTTGAATTTTCTTTAACACTTGAATTTATAGATCACACTTGCTCATGAAAATTGCTAGGAGAAAATATGTGAAATAACCTTGTATTTATACTTGTTTATACCAAATTTCTTAAAATTACAACACTACAAGATGACATTAGATCTAGGAGAATAAAATACTACCAAGAATTAAATTCAAAATAGTCCCAAGATAAAGTGGGACACATACGCCAGTTGGAGCATACAAGTACCAGTAGACTAAGCTTGGGACACAAATTTCAAGAAATGTTAAGTTCTATGCCATATTCAGGGTCAAGCCCTAAGACTTGGGTGGGGCCCATATACCCAAGTTGGTGTATGGGTCCTAGATCACTAAATGTAGAATACACAACCCAAAAATCATGAATTATGATTTTTCATTAGTTAAGTTTCAAGATTATCCTTGGAAAGATGCATTAAATAATGCTTGTGGATGCAAAATAAAACCAAATAAGGCATAAAGAAGCCCAGATTTAGTAGGGAGGGCCCAAATAAGTGTGAGAATTTAAAGGGATACATTTTTCTACACTACAAGAAACAACCAAAGTGCCTTATTTCTTTCTCATAAAAAACATAATCAAACATACACTTGATAGTCCTCTTTCCATAGCTAGAATAATCAATGGCAAGCCTACTAATGGGATATTAATTGATCCTATTTGTGTAGAGAATGTGATTACTAAATAATTCCTATTTGTGCATGAACTCTATCAAGATACATATGATAATATGAAAGCATGGATCAAAACACATAATGGTTTTTCTTGTCCTATGATGGGCTCGATAAAACTCCCTTTAAAAGTTGGACCAAGAATATTAAGTGTCTCATTCAACATCATCCTATCATTAGACCAATTTGGTGTGAAGTTAGGCTATCCATGGATTCACTCCATGAATGTCATCCCATCCTTTCTGCATAAATGTTTAAAGTTTCCCTTTGGCAATGAAATCTTTACTATGCATCATAATGGCTTTAATCTTGTCTTCTTGAGGGAACTTTTCATTGAATTTCTTTTGTCTTGAATCTATTGAACCTATTAGACCTCATGAGGACTACTTTTTCAAAGCATATAAATTTTTTAAGGTAAATTACATAGCAAAATTATCCTTAAGAAATATGTTGCAAATCATGATTGAACCAAAATCCCTACCAAATACCCAATGGAAACCTATGGAAAATCCTTCTACCATTTCCAACAAGAGACCACGAGACAATCAAAACAATCTTGTTGTGCCTCCTAAAGTCAAACAAGTTTTCAAAGCTAGAGAGAAAGTGGTTAAACAACGTCCCACGGTTCCTTTTGTTCCTCCCCTAAGGGAAGAAACAAAACCTATGGTTGACAAACCTACTCCTATATAAATGTAAATTGACAATAGATTGAAATGAAATTGAAGTGCTAGAGAGCATAAGTGTAGACGTCATGCTATTTATCATATGTTACAAATTAAAGAAGAAAAGAAAAACACATAAAATAAAAATATGAACTTAACTAAAGTAATACATGATGACTCTATACCCTCGTCACAGCATAAATATTAACGTTTTGGGGACATTATCATTTGACCTCATGTTGTAATTAATTTAGATGATGACATTGATATTAAAAAGATTGATGAACAAGTTCATAATGAGTTGAATTCATTTTTCTCTTCTATGATATTAAATGAAAATTATCCTAAAAAGAGCATTGAACTTGATGCATGTCCTAGTTCGACACTTGACATTGTTCATTTGGATAGTTGTCCACCTTCTGTATATACTAAACAAGATTGGGATGCAAATGACTTGCTATATGTTGACTTGCATGTGCCTTACTATTATTTTACATTTTTTTATTATTACTATTTATTAATGTGATTGCATGTGTGTAATGTGATCCCTTGTGCTATTTTGTTTGATGTATCTCTCTCTTTTTGTGCATTCCTATATATGTATCTATGTTCTTCTCTATGCCATGAATATTTTGTCTTTTCACTTGTCTTGTGTTTTCCTTTTGGGGATGATGCAAGCATCGAGACATTTAGGTCTTTTCCATGTTTACCCGAAAGGATTTTTGTTTATTTTTTCTTTCTTTTTGTCATTCTTCCAATTCTATGAGTATTTAGGGAATGACGACATTTTAAAGCTCTATAACAACATTGTAGCAAACACATACTGACCCAAAATCCATAGACCCCTTATGTATTTTTGGGACCAACCCCTCCCTCCTCTTTCGTGACATAGCTTTATTTCATAAAAATATGGCTTGACATAGGGTTTTTCGAGGAAGCTCTCATGTCTTAGGAGTAAACATTAGCTACTTTAAAGCAATTTCTCACAAAAATGGCATTAGCAACCACTTTAAAGTGGGGGCATACATTGATAATATCTTTTGACATTTTTCATATTTCATGGTGCAATTTTCTTGTGATGCATCCTTTTCTTGGTGGTGTCAAAGGGTTTGATGTCCTACAAGAGTGTTATTTTTCTTAGCATATGACTTTCCTCTTAATGGTGATGCGACACACTACATTCCCTAAGTTGTGAATCTTTTACTCTTGACTTGTCCTCTCATGGAGATATTAGTCATGATGTTCCCTAAGAAAAATACATTTCAAAAACTAAGCAAGATCCCCTTGAAAAAAAAGAAATTACTAGCGTTAATGTTCATATGTGTTTGGCATAACACAACTTTCTAACATTGTGAAGCTCAGACCCTAATAAAGGCCATGAAGCATAACACACCTTGCTTGCTTGTGGAGCCTTCCCCATGTTCATAGGTGTTTGGCATAACACAAGTTGTTAAGACCTATGAAGCTTGAAACCCTAAATTAAAGGCCACCTAGCATAACACACCTTGTTTTCTTGTGGATCCTTTCCTAGTATTGTGGTGCCTTATTGAAGTTATCAGGATGATAGCTTTGATATGGCATGGGAGCCAAATATTATTCTCATTTTCCACCCCATTTTTTTTTGTGGCACCTTATTGAAGTTATCAAAGAAATAGCTTTTGTATGGTTAGTATGATGAGAGCCGACACATAGGCATGACTTTCTCACCAAGCCACTTTATTAGAAGAATCACCTAGTGGAAAACCTGGAGATTCAATACCTTGGAGTGAGTGCAAATGATCACTTAGATGAGTTCCACATCACGTTGCACAATTTAGGCTTGATATTCCCAATGTTTGATGTTGTATAAATTTTGTATCTTTCTCATTGTTGCATACATAAGTGTCTTCAATGTCTACTTTAGTGTGAGTTTGACATGGGGTCATACTCTCACTAAAGTGGGGGGAAAATGTAGTAATATAAAAAATATCCCTTTTTTCCTTAATTTGGGAATAATTAATATTAAAATGAGCTTCATGTTGCCTTGATTTAGTGTTGTAATGTTTTTTACACATTCACATTAAGTTAAGGTCCATTTTTAACTAAATGGACTTAATTGTTCCTTATTTAGGGTGTTTTAAAATGTATCTTTACACTTTCACACTAATCTAGGTAATTATTAATTAATTGAGCTATAGGATTTATTTCTATCTTTCCAGTTGTGCCCGACTAGAATCTAGGAGTATAGACTAAGAGGAACATAACCCATTCGCCATGGGGCGAATGCATCCTTAGTGAGGTTTGAAAAATCACTTTGGGTGAAAGGTAAACATCATTTAACCCTCTTAAAACTTTCATTTTGACTATTATATTAGTTAGGTTTAATTTTTTATTCTCATTTGCATAATATAGCAGACATATTGAATGAAATATAGAGGAATTGAGGTTCACCATATCTCTATTTTGGTGAGCCCTATTTTTTGATGTTTCAACTCTAAAACAATGTTGAAACATAACTATCTACTAAGAGGGGTGAATCAATAGATTTAGTAAAACTAGTCCTTTTAATATCTTTAAACCAAATTAGAAGATTATGTAGAGATACCAATAACACACAAATTCACATAACACCCCATGTACATGTAAAACCTAGTATGGGAAAAACCATAGTGAGAAAAGTTGCTTGAGTCTACTACTCAAATCTAGCCTCACAAGAAAAACCTCACTAGTTATAAATTTTAAGGGATCCAACCCTAAGGAGACACCAATCCCTTAATTGAGTACCAAATCAATAATCTAATGGCACCAACCAATAAAAAAAGAGGAGCTACAACTCCAAATTACATAAGTGATTCAACTGAATCCAATTTCAAGTTACAAGTCTAGTCTACAACAGTACATTACTTTTCCTTTTCTTTGTTCTACTCTTCAGATAACCTATGTTATTTTCTATAATAGGAACACTTCTTTTATCTTCTTCTCTATCTCTCTCTATTCTAAACACTATTTCAGCTATATTAAACCTTTTTTTTTATTCATTCAAGATGAATACACACTTCATACTCTATTACACTGTATGTCTCAAAATGTGTATAATTCTTCATTTTTCAAGAAGCTTATTTTTTAGTGTTAGGACATCATTTATTATGTCATATTCCATTTCTTGTTTGTGATGTATCAAAAACCTAACCCTGGCTTTGATACGTAGGTCTGAAGCATAATAAATGCTTGTTCTACATAATTAAAACTATATCTAATCTTCCAACCACATAGAAGTCCATGCCAACTCTTTTCCAATAGAATTTTAATCATTTTTTGTTGTGGCATATAATATTTCTTCCTCTATGTCAATTTCTACCACCAAATCATTTAAACCACTGCTTGACCATTGCGACATTACAACTTTGAATGTGGGTCATTGATCTCTATCTTCGTGCCATCATCCAATGATTTGTGTTGAAATTGTTCAACTTTAAAACACAATCTTTTGATCAACTCCACTTTGAATATATGTTGATCTTCTATCAAATGCCTTATTCTTGTCACATCCGTTTTGGGCTTAAAAAATTATTTTTGTGATGTATTGATCATGAGTCGTGCAATAGAAACTCACCACTTGTTCACTTGACATCACACTACACTTTCTATTGCACTTCACAAATTTTCTATGTACATCAGGGATTGAATAAATAACACAAAGAATTCATTTATTGCAATAAGGAGTTTCCACCTATCTGAGTTGATCTAACCATGCACATGTTTCATTATTTTGTATATCACAACTATGAACTTTCCTTCTTGCTTCACAACTGTGATTTAAATAAATTGTGCAATGCAATAGGATATCACCATCTATCTTTGTGATGTTACACACCACTACCATTGCATACCACTCTCACGACCAAGTGTCATTTTCTTGCAATCCCACTATAAACTAATGACATTTCCTCCTAAGTAGTGTGGGTGTGTGGGAATCACTTGATTACTTTATCACTTTGAACCCCAGTCATAGATATCTTCTAGGTCACACACATTATGCTTGGTACCAAAAGGGACACATGGGAAGACACCACAGTCCCACAAACTAAAGAGTCAATCCTACCACAAGTCTTGTGGGATGGCGGGGATATTCCATCTATCTGCTTACATCATACTCCACTCACCGAACTTAGGAAATATTAAAGCTTTAGACTTAGGAAATATTAAAGCTCTTCGTAGCTAGTAAAAATTAGGTCAAGGGGAAAGTTAATAAATGACTTTGAAGGCTTAAGTTATAGCTTAAGCAATTGGTAACTGACAATATCCAGTAAATTTCCAAACATAAACTTTGTGAAGGTTCCATGACTATGAACCCTTAGGGTTTATTTTCCAAACCCTAGTTATGTCAAAAAATAAGAAAATATATCATTTTTGAGCTAATCCTTCATCTCTTGAACATGAAGAACATGTTTTTGGAATCTTCATGAAAAACCCATATCAAATATGCTTCCTATTTTCATTGTAAACTTTTTAAAATAACCTCTACAATAATTAGAACAAAATTGCAACATATTGAGAAAATTTTCAATATTTACAAAAAAGATTATTCTCTCCATGACTTTTCTCCATTACATCAATTTCCTTTTCACATCAAATACATCCTTTGGACATCAATGACAACATTATTCCAACACACTATACATGCACCTAATGTTCCTCTCTATATCCCCTATCGTATTAATGATAAACCTACACTAGGGATACTCATTGATCCCATGTGTCTATAGAACATTATCATGGAAGAGTTCTTATTTGTGTACGAGTTATATAAAGACTTATGAAAAATCAAAAGCATGGATAAAAACCCATGATGTTTTCATTCACCATATGATAGGTTCGATAACTCTCCCATTGAAAGTTGGACCAAATAAATTGGATGTTTCATTCACCATCATCCCTACATCAGACCAATTTCATGTGAGGATAGGCTATTTGTGGTTATGGTCCTTGAATTTAATCCCATCGGTAATCTAGAAATGCATAAAGTTTCCATATGAAAATGATATATATACAGTTCATCATAGTGGATTCAAACCTATGGCATCTTGTAGAAATTTTTCATTTGATTATTTTTTGTCTCAACATATAGAACTTATTAAGCCTTATGAGGATTTATTTTTTAAATCATATAAAAAATTTAAAGCTAAGCGCATAGTTGAGATATCCCTTAGTAATATCCCATCTAAGGATAATTAATCTATGGATACTTTTATGGTTGTTCCTCCAAACCAACAGGTCATCGATGAACCCATGTTTGAATTGAATATTGTCCCAAGGACACTAGACATATGTGTTGTGATTCCTCCTTCGATATCATAAAAAAGACCAAGAGATAACCATGTGATCACATTTGTGCCATTGAAATAATTTTTTTTATAAACCTAAAGATAGGGTGGTTTCCAAACCCTTGATGGTCCCTTCAGTTCCTTCTCCAAATGAATAAAAGTAATAAATAGTAGAGAAACCCTCTCTTACCCCCTCACTAGTTGAAACTCATACTGTAAAAAGAAGTATAACTGCTAAAGAGTGTAAGCATAGACATCGTGATTTTTCTCACTAGTTGGTTCAAAAAAATAAAACATTATATAATGATCCACCACCTATTTAAACAAACCTTAATCAATTGCCACCTCACCAAACCATGCCATTGAACCTTACATGTATTAACCTAAAGAAAGATTGAAACAATAACATATAACTGATATTATCATTAAACCACCTATTGCAATAAACTTGGATAGTGAAGATGAGGATGCTAAGGTTGATGAACAAGTGCATAATGAATTATCTTTTTTGTTCTCAAAATCTATGGACTTAGATGGGGGAAACCATGATAATCCTCCTGATGATAGTGACTCACCTCATGTTGAACTTGGTGATACTCCTTGTATGATCATTTTTTTACTCCCTTTGGCTAGTTGTCCACATTATATATATGATGAGCAAGATTGGCATATGGACAATTTTCTTTAGATTGGATAGCATGTGTAGTACCATTTATGCGTGTTTTATGTATCCAGTGTATTTTATTGCATGTGATGTGATCTCACATGTTGTTGTTTGTATGTTTTTTTCCCTTCTTGTCCTTGTTGGCACAAGGATACAAACGAAATGAATCTATTGTGACATTCATCCATTCATACCTTCATTCTTCTATAAATCATAAAAAAATGTTGTCTTATTCTTTCTTGTTGGGTACAATACATGACATCAAGAAATTTATGTCTCTTCCATGTTGGCCCAAAAGTTTTTTGTTATCTCTATGTTTCATTCTTCTATTTCTTTAATAGTTTCATTATTATCTAGGGGAAATATGTCAATTTTGATCTTAATCATATTATATATTAGCAAAGATCTATATTAACCTTGGATCTATGGATCCCTCATGTGACCATATTTCATCTTGTTATGTGGATTTCTCTTAGAAGAAACCCCTTATAATGAGTTAGCTTTATTTGGGAACATATCATCCAGGCATAGGGCTTTCCAAATAAGCTTTCATGATTTTTTCATATTATATTTATCATTTCATTCTGCGTTAAATTTTTTTATCACAAATTGGTGTTCAATAATTACTTTAAGGTGGGGACATACATTCCATTATGTGCTTCACTTTGTTCACACATGTTGGATTTAGTGCTATGTTGGCTTGACATTTTTATCATTTGTGTAGCACCTTATTAGAATTATTGGGACTATAATTATTAGTATGGTTGACATGGGTACACACATAGTGAAAACTGGTCCTCACTAGCCCTTGTGTGGTTCTCATATGCTACCCCCTTTTAAAAGGCTCAACTAGTGAATATCAATCTTCAATAGCTTATGGTGACTTCATTCAAGTATCACCTAGTGAATATAAGACTTCACTAGCCTATGGTGCCTTGGTTCATGGTTCACCTAGAAAATATCATACTTTGTTAGTGTGTGAGTCATGAATGCCTTGGGTATGGATCCTAGTATTTTTATGGAGATTTCTAGTCTGTGATTGTCATACCTATCTTTTACATGTTTGTATTTTTTCTTCATCATGTTTATTTTATTTTTTTAATCTTTATGTTATGTTACATTGTGTGTCTTCATTGAGTATGCTTCGTGTTTGTCATGTTGTGTTGCACATCATTGTAATGACAAAAAATATACTCCCTTCTTAGAGATGGTACAATTTATCACTTGGTTTGAGAATGATTAACATTAAAATGGACCTAATATCACCTTGATCTAGTGTTGTAATGTGTTTTCCACATTCACATTTAAGCTAAATAAACCTAATTTTACCTTAATTTAATGTTGTAAAGTGTATTTATTTGCACCTTCACATTAAGTTTTGGGCCCTTGTAAACTAAATGAGCTTATTGGTGCCTTATTTAGAGTGTTGTAAAGTTTTGTAACACCCTTTTACATTAATCTAGGGTTTCATTCAATAATTGGGCTTCTTTATTCCTTATTTGGCCTTATTTTTCATCCACAAGCCTTAATTAATGTATCTTTCTGAGGATAATCTCGACATAAACCAACATCCAATCATAATTTTGGTTTTTTTAGGTTGTGTGGCCTAGATTTAGTGACTTTGGACTCATACACAACCTTGGGTGTATGAGTCGCACCTAGGTTTTTGGGCCCCGATCTTGATTTTTCATTATTCTAATAATTTTTCAAAAATGTGTCCCATATCACTTAAGCCTAATGGGACTCATACACCACTTCTAGTGTATGAGTCTCATGTGGCCGAAAATCAAATTTAATTCAAATTCTTGGCATGATTTTATTCTCCTAGATCTAATGTCAACTTGTTGTTTTGTAATTTTGAGAAATTTAGAATAAATAGGTATAAACACAAGGTTATTTCACTCGTTTTCACCTAAGACTTGCAAAACCCTAGTCCAGGACTAAATCATTCAGAGTGACGTGAGTCCTAGTGGAAATTAAATAACAATTTTTTATGGTTTTGGAGATGGTTTTGGCTTCATCATTCTTCCAAGTGCACCTTTGTTCATTCTCAATTTATCATTCAATATTTCAGTTTCATTTCCTAAATCATTTAGTTAGGTTTAGTATGGTAATTTGTAGGATTCATTTATCACTTTTCTTTCCAATCCCTACATTTTTGGTGAAGCACTTTTTAGTTTCTAATCAAACCCTAGGACATCCTATTGAAAAATCTATTTCCTCTACTTCATTCTTGGATTGAGATCACTAGGATTTCCTTGAGTGTAATGATAGTATAGGAGGATTCTTATATCCCTTGTTCCATCTTGCAAAAAGGTGGGAGATTATTTCCTACACTACATTTTGGTTAACATGAATTTAGAACATCTTAATTTTGATTTGGATTGCATCGTCATATTAGATCTAGCTTGCATTGCCTTTGCATTAGGTTTTGTAGTAGTTGATTTGCATCTAGGGTTTTGAAATCTTGCATTATTGAAAGTGCATATAAGATTCATTTTTTCATCTTGCATAATTGAATCTCATTTGAAATCTACATTTGCACTTATTTTGGACATCATACAAACAATAAACCATAACATTCACATAGAATTTATTGAAAACAGTGCAAAAACCCTCAGTTGGGACTGATACACCCCTCTAGGCTATTTAGTCCTAGATCAAGCCTAAAGCTACCTTTTACAACATTGAAAACCTTGTTTTTGTACTTCCTAAGCTTGCTGGTAACATATAGTATCAATCTGGAAAGTTATAGTAACTTTTGTTTTATGCATCTAGGTCAAAAACATCAATTTAGGGTAGTAATTTTTGAAATAATTTCAATTACAAATATCATTAGATCTGAAAATGTTGACATTTCTAAAACTTTTTATAATATAGATAAAAATACTTTTCAATTTTGTATACACAATGCTTATATTCATAAATCTTTGCATAAGTTTGATAAAAGTGCTTTTAATTTTTAGATACACATTGTTTACATTCTTAAAGTTTTGTATACATTGGGTAAAAATATTTTTCATCTTTGGATATACATTATTTGCATTATTGAAGAATTGCATGAAATGGTTAGAAGTACTTTTCATTCTTGGTCAAACAATGTTAGTATCTTATCTATCTAGGCATACGAAGAAAAAGTTCATATCCCCTCCCTATGAGAATGCTTTAGTGAAAGGGAATATAATATTGGGCACTCATAACAATCATATTTGTTCTTCCCCTAATATCTCTCCTATTTGTGAAGATATTTTGTTGTTAGAAGAACTAATCAATGAGAGTTTTGAGAGTTCTAGTTGTTTCTCTCCTCCTACCTCTCTTATTAGGAAATAAATTGTTGAAAAAGAGGACACAATCATAGGTAATCATAACGATCACATAACACAACAAGAGACCATTGAAACTTAAACTAGTTTACATTCATCTCCCAAAATCTTCCCCTCTTGTGATAATGTTTTAGAAGTTAAAATTAACTTGGTGATAGACAATAAAATCCTTAAGATCTGTGATAACCATCTTTATGATTCTTCCCCTACCTATCCTATTTTAGAAGAAATTATGGGACAAAGGAATGAAAGTATGGAAAATCATGACAATCACATTGGTTTTTCTCCTAGTATCTCTCCTAGTTGTGAAGAAGATACTTTGATGTTAGAAAATGCAATCGATGAAAGCCATGAGAATCTTATGTGTCTCCCATCCCCCAGGGAAAATATTCTTGAAGAAGACAAGGACATTTTTGGTAAAAAAGACAATCCAACCATTGATAACTCCCTCACTAGCGATGAAGTAATTTTAGAAGAATCAACTCTTAAATGTCATGAACATCTAGTTTGAAATTCTCCTAAAAAATATCCTCCTAAGGAGGATATCATGGTACTAGAAAATGATAACATTGACAATAGTGATATAGTTTCCTTAGATGAAGATGATGAAGTAACATTAGACTTTCATTCACTAAGGGATGTTAATATTATTCAACCTCAACTCATCCTTTCCCACCTGAGAATAATGTTTTGTATCATCCGAGTTATAATACCATTGCTCATAGATATAACACTAGAAACAACCCATAACAAATAAAAAACACCTTCAACATCCCTCCCATGGCCTAATCCTATCTTTCTTGGTCCTCCTCGTTTACATCTACAAATAAAAAAGGATTACAATCTTGTTGAAAAAATAAAGAATACTCCTACTAAGATATCATTATGGGACCTTATTCAATCATCCCCTCATTATCATAACATGATTCAAATGATTTACAACAATTTCATATCCCTTCTATTGTGCAACTGAATGTCATAGCGGCCCCAATTCATGGAATAAATGCTGACATTGTTTTCCACCAAAGCAAGCTCCCTCTTTGGAAGTATAAAACAACATGATGCTTTCATTAAAATAGCTAGATACAATAAAATAGGCATAAAGGAAACCCTTTTCGACAATGGCTCTACTCTTAATGTGTGCAGAGTAAACCTTTTGGATAGGATTTGTGTGGATAAATAAAAAAATCATCCTGATTCTTTATCTATTTGTGGATTCAAAAATGTAGGAAAAAAATCACTTGGTGTGATCACTTTTCCTATTACAACTAGAAAGGACACATTAGAGACACCAATCCACGTTATGCCTCACAATCTTTCATATAATCTTCTTCTAGGAAAAACATGGAATCATGCAATGAATGGGGTGCCTTATTCTCTTCATTGTATAATGAAGTATGTATACAACAACAAAGTGTACATACTCAAAGCTAATACTAAACCAAATAGTTGTTTAAACATTGATAAAAACAGGGGAAATCCTTTGAAAACATTGACACCAACTACACAAGTAGAACCCATGCAATAGAAAGATATAGAAAAGCATATTGAGGAAGTCACAAATCTATTAGAAGATGATTGGAATTCCTTATATTTCACATCATTCATGGGCGAATACAAGATCATAGACAAAGAATTTGAAAAGGGAAAAAGAAAAAGTGGTAATGTCAACACAAAATTTGGAAGACCCTTTGAAAGCATCCACCTCAACCACTTTAGAAGAAGAAGAAAATTATATGAAAAAATTTGATGAGATAGACTATCAACAGTGACCTAATCCAAAAGAAATGAAAATGCTTTATGGAAAAGGTTATGAACTTATGAAACAACTTGGATATAGTGGAAAAGGATGTGTGGCTAGAGAAAAAGGTATATGTGTCCCTATAGAGCTTGAGATGCGAGGAATGGCCAATGGTCTTGTTATTATCCCTCAAAAGAAACAAACAAGCCTTCACTTAATATAAACACTATTACAAAAGATTCCTCTAAGCCAACTTTAACATTAGTGCATCCTAAAATAATAAACACTAGTGGTCTTGATTGTTACCCTTTGAAAGAAAGGAAAGAAACAAAGAAATCCTCACTTAACATCAATGTCATCACAAAAAATACCAATGATTTGAGTTCATTATATTTTACATCCTCCTTTCAAGGAGAGAACGAAATATCACAATATAAAGATTCTTGTGTAGGTATGACACCTTGTACTAAGCAAGGGATATATTTGTTGCAAAATAATGAAACATCCTCTACTATTGATCAAGAGGGTATCTTTTTAAGACTACTCCAAGATCATTTGATATCTCTCCCTCCAATAACATAAAATAAATTTTATTACAAGAGTTCATTTTGCACATATCATATAGTTCATGGTCATTCTACTAATGAGTATAAGGCTTTGTGTAATAGAATTCAACATCTTAAGGAATATGGTGCTCTTCCTTGTGTTGAAGCACCTATTTCCTCTAATTGACATTTATTTTAATTCCATTATGTTTCACATCAATAATCTTGGCTCATCCTTGTCTATCACTAAGCTAGGGAAAGGGGTTAGGTATCCTTTTCCTTATAGGTCACTTGTTGTTGTATCTTTTGGCTATTTGACCACCTTTCATGTACATATAAGAGGAATATGGGGATGCGGATCACATGCCTTAATTTGGCTCGCATGTGACATACCGAGTTATAAATTTTGGGGTCAACCCCTTCCCTTTTTCCTGATGTAGCTTATTGGAAACATATGACTTGGAATAGGGCTTTCCAAGTAATTTATTATGTATTCTTCTACTTTAAAACAATTTATCACAGTAATGGTGTTATCAACTACTTTAAAGTGTGGGCATACATTGACACTCATGTTTTGTTGTGTGATTTTCTTTATTGTTGTGATGCATTCTTTTCTTGGTGGTGTCATTGGGCTTGATATTCTCTAAGAGTGTGATATGTCTTTGACATGACCTCTCTTGGAGACATTAGTCACAATTTTCCCTAAGAAGAGACCTTACATGAAGTAAGGAAAATACCATTGAACACACCTTACACTATTTTGAATTTACAACATTGGTTATATGGCCACCTTGCATAACACAGTTTGCATGCCTGTGGAACCATCTTATTTTTTCATGAGTTTGAAGCATAAATAGCTTTGCTTGCCTCATGAATCTTGAATTTAATTGTTGCATGGAACCTTATAAAAGTTATCAAGAGGCATAAATTTGGTATGGTTGGATGGGAAGCCGAACAAAGATATGACTTTCTCACTGAGCCACCCTTTTTGGATACTCACCTAGTGGACAACCTAAAGTTCTATTTCCTCAAAGTGAGCATTAATTTTTGGAAAAACAACTTATATCTAATCCACAAAATGTAGGAAAAATGGTTGAAGCTTGATCCACCTCTTTTTATTTTTTCTTGTTTTATTTTTTCTTTCTTTTAGTTATTAAATTGTTATACACCTTGTGTGTTTCCTTTGTGCTTATGTAGTTTGACATAGGATCTTGGATCCTCGGGGATTGACCACCTCCTTTGATCCATGTTATCCTAGACCATATACATTGGTACACTTGGACCCCTCTTAAATTTATACTTTAGTGTGAGTTTGAAGTAAGTTCATCCTCTCACTAAAGTGGGGGCTAGATGTAATGATAAAAATTGTACTCCCTTCTTAGAGATGGTACAATTTCTCTTGATTTGGGAATGACTAACATTAAAATAGACATAATATCACTTTTATCTAGTGTTTTAATGTGTTTTTCACATTCACATTGGATTTAGGGCCCTTTTAAGCTAAATAAACCAAAATTTTCCTTAATTTAATGTTGCAAAGCATATTTATATGCACCTTCACATTAAGTTTTGGGCCCTTGTAAAATAAATGAGCTTATTCATGACTTATTTAGAGTGTTTTAAAGTGTTGTAACACAATTTCAAATTAATCTAGGGTTTCATTAAATAATTGGGCTTATTTTATGCCCTATTTGGCCTTATTTTGCATCCACAAGCCTTAATTAATGAATCTTTCTAAGGATAATCCTGACATAAACCAACATCCAATCATAATTCATATGTTTTTAGGTTTTTTGACCTATATTTAGTGATATAGGACTCATACACCACCTTGGGTGTATGAGTCCCACCTAGATTTTTGTGCTTGGTCCTAATTTTACATCATTCTAAGCATTTTTGAAAAATGTGTCCCATAGCTAAGCCTAATGGGACTCATATGCCACTTCTAGTGTATGAGCCCCATGTGACCCAAAATAAAACTTAATTCAAATTATTGGTGGGATTTTATTCCCCTAGATGTAATGTTAACTTGTAGTGTTGTGATTTTGGGAAATTTGGTATAAACAAGTATAAATACAAGGTTATTTCACTCATTTTCACTTAAAATTTTCAAGAGAGTATTCCTAAAAGCAATTTTATGATTACAAGACTTCACAAGAGCATCAAGAGAGTTTAAAAGAGAACTCCTAAAGTATTCAAGGGAATAATTATTCATCAATTTTTGCATAAATTTAGGATCTATCATGTCAAGGTTATTAAGCACCAAGCATGTTGTTGAGCTAGTGTTGTGATGTATTCAAGATCCAAAATTAAGCGTTCCCCTACACTTATTTCAAGATATATATCTACATCCTTCATGGCCACTTCATATTAGATTTATGATCTACAAGACATCATTCAAGGTATCATTATTCATGCTTCATGTACCACATTTCATGTTTCATGTCCTTATGTCATTTATCTCATCATTTTGTTTAATTACCTAATGGGGGTTTGACCAAGGAAAACCCCTATTATCTAACAATCAACAAGTTTTTCTCTCTCTACATGTGTGATTATAGATCTATGTTTCTTGGAGCTCGAAGATCCTTTGAAGATTAGGTTGCAAGGTTGAAGAAAGTCATTATGTGATCACAAGATTGTCATCTTCACTAAAAGTCACCTACATGTTGCAAATCAATATTTTAGATCTGAAAATGAAGTGTGGAAGGAAGAGTAGAGATAATAGAGTAGATTTAGGTCTTAATCCTTTAAAAAATTTGAGTGGGATTGATATGCCACTTGTGGTGTATGAGTCCCTGTATAGCATATTTTCCAAATTTCAATTGTTTTACATCATACAAGTGCTGTTATATTCTAGTTTTGGCACAAAAACCCTAGCCTGGGACTAAATCACCTAGACTAGTGTATGAGTCCCAATGGGCATTAAACAATATTTTTTTATAGTTTTGGAGCTGGTTTTGGCATCATCCTTCTTCCTGGTGCACTTCTTTTCATTCTCAGTTTATCATTTTGTATTTCAGTTTCATTTCCTAGGTCATTTAGCTAGGTTTTGTATGGTAGTTTGCATGATTCATTCATCTCTTGTCTTTCCAAGCCCTAGCTTGGTTGTGAACCCATTTTTTAGTTTCTAATCAAACCCTAGGACATCTTATTGCAATATCTCTTTCCCCTACTTCATTATTGGATTGGGATCTCTAGGATTTCCTTAAGTGTAATGATTGTGAAATAAGACGATTCTCATATCCCTTGTTCTATCTTGCAAAAAGGTGGGACCCTATTTCCTGCACTACAATCATACATGTGTGTTCCCTTTTCCTTATGTTGTCCTATCATAGGGTCTTCAATATTATGGGCTTACTTTCTCTCTATAGATTCATTGCCACCCTATCTTGTCAATAGTTGGATAATTGAACCTATAGGCTAAATGTAGCATTGTAAATTGTCACCAATGATAATTTTAGACTAGGTTTTGTTTCCCCTTTGTGCTTAGACCTAATTATCCACCCAATTTATTAAATTATGTATTCCATGACCCATTTTAACATTCATCAGAAAATCAAATGTGAAATATCAAAGTATGAATTTAACATTTCCCCCCTACACTTTAGATCCCAAAAAATGAGGGATCTGGTCTAGGGCACCCTACACCCTAGAGCTCTTAAGTTGGTGCCAAATTCAAAATATGTTATTGTCAATAATTTATTATTTGAAATTCAAAATCCTAATTATCTACTATTAGGATTTAATTTTCAAGAAATCAGATCAATTCTATATAAATAGATAGTATTTATAAAAAAATTAAGATAGAAAAAATATTGAGAAAAACTATTAGGGAGAATACTTCAAAAATCACTACAAGAGTAGTCAAGAGAGAAAATTGTAGAATTATTGCAGCATTTTTTCATACAAGCATCATGTCAAGTTTTATGTGAGTGTGTTCATGTTTATGCATGCATTTTAGTTTTGAGTACTAATACTTGTAGTTATCCAAATCAAATCAAGTCAACAAATAAAGAATACGTGAAGGTGATGAGCATGACTTTAGTCCATCACCAAGATCAAATTTGAGTGGTGAGTTTCAATCAAGTGTCAATTTATCATTTTTTTATCATTTATCCCCTCTATCGTTCAAAATGTTACACTCTCTTTTCATCAATTTTACCAATGTGGAGGTAAAATACCAACATGAGGTTTGACTAAGGAAAGCTCCTATGTGGAACAACCCTTTCCCTCTTTTTATGTGTGTAGGTTATAGATCTAAAGAGAATTATAGGAAGATTAAAGACAATTTTCTCATTCATGCATCAAAACCCTACAAGTTGATAAGATACATAATCTGTATATCTCAACAACAAACAAAGATTAAAAAACTAAATTTGGAAGACATAGACTAAAAACCAAGGACCTCAATCCTATGAAAGAAGATTCAAGTTTCAATTCCCCAATCAAGGGCATCCTTGTGCACTAGACCACCCATATCTAGCTCAAATTTCTATCATAGGGGCATCAGTGTTTGCTCTTTACTTTTTTGGAACTTTAATTTGTTTCTGTGTTTTTAGTTTGTCACAATTTATCTCAAAACACTACATTTTCATAGTTTTCTCAACTACATCATTACATTAAATTTTCAATCTATCAACACCACCACCTCCCAAAAAAAGAGAATCTAGATCCAAGGTTGGTTGATTCACCTTTTAGGTTGTTAGTCAATCTCACATCCTTGATGTTCTAGATTTTTTTATTCAAGAGGTAAACACTTTTGAACTAGAGCTATGAACCAAAATACAACCACTCAACAATACCACCCCAATGGGGTTTGAACCTTGGTGACAAGAACAACAATTTCACCTTTAAACCATCACACCATGCAAACATCAACCCTTGATGTTCTAGATTCTCCATCACATGTTTAATTAATTATTATTCATCTAGATCCATTAAGCCTTGGATCTCCTTTTCCAACAAAATACTTTACATTTAATTATTATAGAGAAAAATAAAAATTATTATCAAATGAATGAGTTAATAATTTGACTATTCCCTTCTTGGGTGGTAATCCAAAAATAATCTCCAACAAAATTACACCAAAACTATAGAAGTCACTTTTCCATTTAATGATAACATTCCATGTAATATCTCCATCAAGCTTCAAAATTAGTGTACTGTAGTCTATTTTCATGAATGTTAAACTACTAGTTTGGTTGATAGAAAGATCATATAAATACTAAGTATGAAAATACTCAATATTGAGATAACTGAGGGGTATGTACAGGATCATGATGGGCCAAAAAGTGGCAATATGATGGGTATTTGTAGGGTATGTGGCTGACGACATTTTTCTTACCCTAAATTGATGAAATGAAAAGGGTTTTTAAAGGAGATTCTTAGCTTTCCAAAAATATAAATTATTCTTTACTTTGAATTTAATAAATAATTATTATTCATTTTCTACTTGAATTACGACTAAAGTGCTAATTGATAGGTTGATTGAAGAACATCTATAGCTTTCAAATGGTATCACATTTTTTGAATCCAAAACATGTATCGCATTATATACTTCACATACTATAGGATTAAAAAAATAAAAATTGAATTTCATGAAGTTTTGACCAAGTTAAGGTGGTCAAACATACAAGTTTTAAAATTTTATAAAATTTGTAATTAAAAAATCATAATTAATTATTTACTTGGAAAAAAAATACAAAAAAATCTACATCACATTAAGACATGAGTCCTCTACTTATGTCTAAAATCTTATAAAAAAATATTATTATTTTATTGTGGTTAGGGTGGTTAGACAGACACCTACATTTTTATTTTTTCCTTGAAATTTAAGTACCACTATATTGAAATTTCAAATTTTCACCAAATAGATTTTTTTAAAAAAAAAGTAAACCTAGTAGTTTAGAAACTAGATTCAATTTTCTACAAATTCTATTCTTACATATTTTTTAAATAATATAGATAACTTATTAAAAAATTTACGTCAAGTTGCATAACTCTGATTTTTCTAATTTTTTTGCCACTTAAGGGCCTATTTTTTCCATGATGATCCTGCACATACCTTGAGGGTGCATTTTGTAAGGAATCTAAGGTAGGAGAACAACTTCCTACACTAATCTTGAGAGGAGAATAATAAAAAAAAAATTCAAATATTTAACAGTTACAAACATTTATACAAAAATAAACATAGATATCCTGCATACCACAAAATAGTAATTTATGTGGGGAAAACCATTTTGGGAGAAAAATTCCACAATCCAAAATCTGCCCAATATATTATATAGAAATCATAAATATTACAATATACTTGCAGAGCAAGCTTCTCATAGGAATATCACCAACCAAATATCTAGAGGAAACATGACCGCTATCATACTCTCAGAATACATCACAATGCTCAACTATAATGTAATTCCCTCATAAAATAGGATTTCCTTCTAGGGCAAGTCAATCTAATATCAATTTCTAGATTTAAGACCTACTGAAGAACAGTCCATATTTACAATAACAAAATATAAATAAAATTTTCCTTTCAAGGGTGTTGCCCCTAAGCCCCCAGCCATGGTACGTTGCCCCCAGACCCCTCCCAATGATGGGGGAGTGGGGAACCCCTACATCCCCCATCATTGATGTATCAACAATACCTTATGTAATTGCAAGGTTGAGACATATTTTCCCAACACCTTTGACTTCTATTGTTATATAGCTTTTGGATTTGTCTAAAAACTTTAATAAACCAAAGTTAGTTATCTTCACAAACATTTTTTTATCCAAAAGTGTATTTGTGCACTTAATATCATTTTGTATGATTGAAGGACAACCTTAATGAAGTTATATAAAAACTACAAATTGTGTAAGAAATTTGTAATGTGTACAAGAAAATTTGCATAACATAACCATAAAAGAATTTGAATCTAATTACTCAAATATTTTATCCTATACAACTTGTAGAGTAATGTTGATCTTGTTAGAATTGTGAAAAACATGATCCACAAGATCAAACAATGACCAAAGACACCTTCCACAAAAATAGTTGCAAACAATAATATGCAATATCCCTCAACAAGAAAAAGCTATAGAATGAACCTTAAGAATCTTCAAGGAAAACAAGAGTCCTCAAAGGTTAAGAGTTTTGTCAAAGGAATCAAACTCATGATAATACAATGAGGGTTGAGTATTATATAGGAGAAACCCTAAATGAGAAATAGACTAGATCAATTTCAACATCTCATTCAATGAGATAGAATGATCTAATAATAGCTCTTGAGTTAACATAGAAAATCACTCCTAAGTTTAGCTTAAGTGCATGAGAATAAATTAAATTAATAATTAATTAAATATTAATTAATTATTAGCTAATACATTATTATTCTAACACCTCCCCTTAAGATGAACTTAGGAAGTAGATAAAAACCTTAAAAAGAGAATGCATGATAGGTCTCGACAAATACAGCCTAGTGAGGTACCCATGTACAAATAATCCAATATCTCACAAAGCTGAAGAAAAAAGAAAACCACATGGGAAAAATCCTCTCCGAAAGAGAGAAAGGAAAATGAAGGATTGGAAAAGCCTCCAACAAAAACAATGTCCCAAAAATGAGGAACATGTAGAACATCACTGAAGCATGAATAAGCTATAAGCAACTATCAAAAGATGACTAATATAGTGCTAAAATGAATAACCTCCAAAAATATGAATGCAAGAGTGTCCATATGGTAAATACTCCATCTAACTAAAATGCATGGATAACTAGTCACTGATGTATGTTGCATCTTCCTAGCACATGGGAATAAGAGCTATATACATAGAAATATACCACTCCAAAAAATGAAACCAAGGAAGCATTAGCACCACTACTAGAAACCCCCCCATAATGTTGAAAAGGGAGAGCCAAGTTAGGTACAGTAAAACTCTGTGAAACCAACAAGTGTATTTAGGAGAAACAACCTACAAAATGGTGTGCAAACTAAGTCACACACACATGAGGCAAGAATCACTAGGATTCACTACTATCATGGAAAGGACACTCACCTGACAAAGGTGCAATGACAAGAAAAAGACAAAAATCAACTCTCCTATGACACTATATATCATAGTGTATGTAAAAAAGGCACAACATGATGTGCAAAATCCCCAAAAGGTACAAACCATAATGACACTTTATCTCAATACATCTATAAAAGAAAAATTGCATTGAAAAGATGTCTCTAATTCCCAAATCGGACAAAATAATAGAAATACATGTAGAATAGCCAAAAATGAGTCATCCCACACAAAGGAAAATTTTCCAAGAGCTAAGACATCCAAGTAATTCACTAAAATTTAAAAAATAAATAAATAAATAAAATATACCTAGAGAGAAATTTCAAAAAATTGCATGGATGACTATGGAGAGCTCTAAAAGACCATCCCAATGCTACTATAACCATGAAAAATGGAGAAGTAGGTCAAAATTTATGAGATTGGGATTGAAAAAAACACCTCTAACTTTAACAGGCTATAGAATACACCAACAAAAAAAAGGTGATGAGATCCACACCACTGGAAAGTTGACAAAATTATCTTTCCAAGGATATCTCATTCACCTAGTTTTGATAGCGTGCGCCCAAGTTATGGGCAAAAGAAAAAACATCCTTTAGGATACAAAGAGGGTTTGAAGGGCCCCTACCCTATGGTCTGTATTGTTGACATCAACATGATGTTATTCTGACATTAGTGGAATATTCCCTAATACTGGGAAAAAAAATCGACCAGTTGAGAAATGAAAAAGGATCAAAATATTCAACAATTCCCTGCAAATGGTAGTTGGTTGGAAAAGTAGATTCAATGGGAAATGGTTGTAGGTTTTTTTTTTTGCTAGCCATGGAAAAATAGAGCACAGAAAGAGAAATTGGCTGTCAATTTATATTTTCTATCAAGTGGCATATAAGCCTCCATTGGTGTTAAAAAGGTTTTTGACTACCCAAATTCCATCGACTATAGGTTGCAGGGGACCCACAAGGGCTCACATGTGTAGGTACCTTGTGGGTAGCCCAATTTAATGCACCTACTTTAAAAAAAAAATGGTAGGTTTTTTAAAATACCCTTTTCCGAATTTTATATTTTTTTGCAAATTTCTAAATAAAATAAATTTGAAAAAAAATGATCTTTGACTTCTTTTGAGTGGTGTTCATAGACTATATAAGGGATTTATGTCCTCTATGCAAAAAAAATTGTTAGAAGCTCGTGACGTTGACTATAGGAAAATTTGTAGTCAAAATTCATCAAACTGATATCTTGAATCCAACAATGAGGTTCTTTTTGCACCAAAATGCATCTAAAAATTATCCACCTCCAAAAATTATATAAAAAGTGATAGAGAATCTAGATCTAATGCCTATAACTCTCCTTGAAGAGAAAAATTAGAAATTGAGAAGGGATTGAATCCACACTCTGATACCATGTTAGAATTGTGGAAAACATGAGCTACATGATTAAAAAATGAATAAAAAACCTTCCACACAAGAGAGCTACAAGCAATAATATGCAATATTCCTCAATAAGAAAAAGCTACGAAATAAACCTCAAGAATCTTCAAGGAAAACAAGCGTCCTCAAGGAATCAAAAGTATGATAATACAATGAGGGTTGTGTGCTATATAGGAGCAACCCTAAATGAGAAATAGATTAGATCATGAAAAGTGTCGACATCTCATGCGATGGTACAAAATGATCTAATAATAGCTCTCTAGTTAACATAGAGAATCACTCCTAAGTTTATCCTTTAAAGTGCATGAGAATAAATTAGATTAATAATTAATTAAAGATTAATTAATTATTTTTTAATGAATGATTACTCTAAGAAATCCTAGTTTGACAATCAAGCTTATTTTCTTGTTTCATCAAACCTATAAATAAAATATTAAGTCTTTTTTGTTAAAATTTTTTAAGTTAATTTTATTAACACCACTTTGGAAAAACAATATCATGTAAATGGTTCATCAATGTTTTGCATTCCATAAATTCATATACTAAGGAAAATATAGGTTGTTTGTAGTACCCAATAATATTTACAATATTCTTATGGTGCAGCCTTCAAAGTATTGAGGGAGAGGATAAAAGGAAACAAACATGAAAATTTAGATTGATCAAAATGAAACATTACATATATGTTGGAATGAAATTAAAAGAGAAAATAGAAAAATAAACAGAAATGGAAACATAGATATTTAATATTGATCAAATCATAATATTATAGAAATCTTCCAAGTTGATACTCATTCATATTGAGACCATTACATTCCTTCATTCAACCATTACAACTTCTTACATCTCCTTATAGATTGAGCTTGATCTCTCTCATACAAACCCACACCATTACATAAATAATACCATTACATTCATAAACAATTATTACTACAAAAAATACAAGATTTTTCTCATTTTTCTTCAAAGAATAAACATTACATTAATTCTTCCAACTCTTTGAGCTATTACTCCATGATAGACATCAACTTCTAACTCCTTACAACTCTATAGAGGTGGACTCTTGAAAGAGTGCTTACAAAAATGTGAACTAGACAATATATAGAGAGTTAAGCATCAATGGAGGAAAGAGAATGAAAAATAAAATAACTTATTTTTTAACACCCACAAAGAATAGGAAACTTTTGATAATTTAAGATAAAATCCAATCAAATCTATGCCAAAATTAAACCTCAATATTTATCTTGTTGATATTGAGGTTGATATGATAGGTTCCAACTAGGAAAATAAAATCTCACACATTTGAGAAGATAAGTGACAATGGAGAGGAGGAAACAAATAAAGAGTAGATGGGATTGAATTTCCAACACTCCCCCTTAATGTCAACTATGAATTCCAATTACTTTCTTGTTTTTTCCATTGATGCTTCAACATCGACAATCTTTAAATTTTAGAGATCGAACCTAGGAAATCTCATATATGGAGTTGGTTTTCACACACATATAAGTTACATGGAACCAACATGAGATGGCCTTTACCCAACATATACATATAATTAAATACAAATTCTAAAGCAGCTAAATCCATTCATTTATTTATTATTAAAAAGAATCATGTATTAAATATAGGTTATTAAATTTCCTTAATTTGTTTCATAACCATATGCTACCCATTTCAACTTCAAAGTGAAGCTTATAGAGGAGGAAAGGTTAAAAAATTTATGAACAACCCCAAACCTCAAAGTTATCCCCATGATTCCTCCCCTTTAAACTTGAGGTTACAAAGGAATCCTTCACCCAAGGATCACCTATGTACCTGCTTCCAAATGGATCAAAGTCACACATATTTATCCTTACAAGATCTCTCAAAGGTTGCATATACACAATTTCCCATAATCAAGGTTTTTCTAACACTTAAGTGTAGAAGTTGAAAAACCAATCTCACAGACCCCAATGAACACCTGCAAGCAATAACCTGTCACAAAGAAAAGATATATAGAACACTAAAGATTCTCTACAAGCCTCAAGAGAAAAATGCATTAAAGAAAATGGATAATTACGATGAGATCAATCCTTAAGAAATGAGATCAAAACCTAAAAGGAAACCCTAGTGTGCACACTTAATAATTAATAAATAATTAATTATTAATGTGACTAAGTTTAGCTTAAGTAAAAGTAAAGTGATAAGTGACTTAATTAATTAACCAATACGATTAAATTAATTAAGTGAAATAACTTATTCCTCTAACACCCCCCCTTAAGATGAACTTAGGAAGCAGCTAAAACACTAAGGAAAAGATGCATGAAAGCAAATATGGGTCCCGACAACAAGGACTAATCAAGTACCCATGTACAAATGCAATGTAAACTAAATCAAATGGGGTAAAGGAGAAAACCATGTGGGAACAAAACTCCTCCCAAAAATAGAATGAAAGATGCAAATAAAACTAAGGGATGAAAGATGGAGGACTCCATAAGACCCCCTAAGGACACCATCCATCACAAAGATACATGAATGAACCCCCCTAGAAGAGAGGAAGAAAGAGACCACATAACCCCCCTAGAATGAAGTATTTCCAAAAAGACTAAAGAAACCACATCTCTTGAAAGAAGTGAGAGGGAAGAAGTCTCATGAACACAATATCTGAAGGTGAATCAGGTGTAGCCCAAGATGTCTTCATAGAATTAGGTGTGACCTCAACCAATGAAGAATTCAAAGTAGGTTAAGAATAAAGAGAAAGCTCCAAAGATGAATGATCAACTAGGTCTTGTTGTACTAAAACAAAAGAAACCACATTTGTAGCCATAGAAGTATCAACAACTGTAATAGTAGGTGGAGGAGATGGAATGGATGGCTCAAGAACTAGATCTGAAGTGAAAACATCAATGTTCAAGAAACCAAATATCTCCTTTGAATGATGATTCACACTAGAAGTGTGATGAACAACTATAGGAACAAAAGCACCATCAGTAGAAAAAATTGCAAAGGAATACAACTGAGATGAGTGATCCTATCAGTAATAACCACTCTTCTCTCCAAGTCTCTGATGATAATTGAATTAGGTGTGAACTCCACAGATCTCCCATTTCCTCCATGTGTTATCTGATATATGGAAAGAAGGTTGTTTGTCAAATGAGGAAAACACAAGACATCCTCAAAAGTGTTGTCCCCAAAATTAATAGACCCCTTCCCTATAGCACTCATGTATGCATTATTTCCCATCAAAATAAGAGACATAGTGCAAGGCTCAAAGGAAGTGAACATAGACTGTGATGATGCCATATGATGAGATGCTTTTGAATCTAGAAGCCATCTCCCTAATCTAAGACCTGAATAAGCTCAAAGAGCATGTCCCTTCACATTTGATGAAGTATGTAAACCAATTGTACCCCTGTTATGCTACTTTGAAGAAGAATAATGAGGGGAAGGAGATGATTCAAACATCCTAGAAGGAAAATCAATTTGATGTTTCTGAAGAAGATGGTTTAGCTCATCAATGTCCTTCTTATAGCAACTATGTTTTGCATGTCCTTCTCTCTTACAATATGCACATGTAACCTTCTCCTTCATAGATGATTTCCCCTTAGAAGAGGAGGATGAATCTAAGGACTCCTTTTGTTGCTCATGAGATTTGGAATCCTTTTTTTTTTCTTTCCTTTGCTTGTAGAACCCTTATGATCTTTGGGCTCCTATGATGCAATTAGTGCTTTGGATGTAGAAGGTTTCAACTTTCCCATGCTAGCCAACTTGGCCTACTCCCAAGTGAGAGAAGAATAAAAATAATCAAGGGAAGGAATAGTAAACCTAGTACCAAGAGCATCCCTAGTGGCATAAAAGGTAGATACATAAATTGAATAATTTGGTCCAAGCTTAGAAAGAATGGACAATATCAACTAAGAGTCTTGCTTCTAAACACCACACTATGTCAACTACAATCTAAGAGACTTGAGTTTAGTGAAAAACTCTTGGATGATATCAAAATCCTTAGGATTTAAGCCAATAAGCTCATTCTCCAACTAGAATCCTCTCATAGTATCCTGCTTCCCAAAGAAAGATTCCAAAGTAGTCCAAATCTAATGGGGTGTACTGCAAGACTCAACATGAAAAAGAAGATTAGGAGAAATAGAAAAAAATAAAGTACCAAAATCCTCATCACACTTATTAAACCACTTTCTATTTTCAGTTGCACTTGTAGGTTCAACTTCTATACCCATGGTCACCCTATACAACCCTTGGTACATCAAATGAATCTCCATTTGTTTTTTCCAACCAAAGTGGTTGAATGGAGTAAGGGATACAATATTATGTGAATCCATTATAAAAGCAGCAATATATACTCTCAATACAAAAAATCTCTCTTTGATCTCAAAAAAGTAGCCATAATAGCATGTTTCCCAAGAAAATAACCAAGAAAGAAAAAGTTGAGATCTAACAAAAAAAATATATAGCTGGTAAAAAATTCTAGAAAAATCAAGTTTGATATCTATGTAGAGGATGGAGTCAGCTTTTTGATGCCACAAGAATGGTGAAAAACAAAGTCCAGATGCAAAAGTTATGCCTCTCAGAGTGAAAACTGAAACTTCTAAATTTGACAGTGAAAAAGGCATCAAAAATTCAAAACTATAAAATTAAACCTATACCATTGGATAGTGCTTAGAACTAGCTTTTCAACACCTATTCTTTTTTGAAAAACTGAGTTGAAACACCCAAGATACACCCGATTTCATGAAATAGCTCCAAAATGCCCAAGAAGCCCTTTAGCAGCCCTTAGGGGCTAAAAAAAGGGGCCCCTGGTTGCATGCAAGACCAGAAGCTAGTAGACTAGATGCTAGAATAGAGCCCCTAGTCACCTATGTGACTATGGCGAGGGTTGGCAGGCTGGTTGGGGCTAGGCACAGGGTGCTCAGTCCCCAATATGATTGGCGGCTAGCACTTTAGGGGCTATAGGAGTTGGCAGTGTAGAGCAATGATAGATGGTGGTGGTGGCCACTAGGAAGTACTATGGTGGCCACTGAGCAATGCTATGGTGGCCACTTGGCAGTGCTTCCTTTTAAACTAGAGGTGCTATGATACCATGTAGAAGTTTAAAAGTCAATCTCACAGACCCCAGTGAACACCTGCAAGCAATAATCTATCACAAAGAAAAGATATCCTAAACAACAAAGATGATCTAAATTCCTGAAGAGAAAAATGCATTAAAGAGGATGAATAATTAGAATGAGATCAATCGTTAAGGATATCAAACCCTAAAATGAAACCCTAGTGTGCACACTTAATAATTAATAAATAATTAATTATTAATGTGCCTAAGTTTAGCTTAAGTAAAACTAAAGTGATAAGTGACTTAATTAATTAAGTGAAATAACTTATTACTCTAACAAATTAAGGATATCAAGGTCTTGGATAAAATACATCAATTTTATTTATAGTCTTGAACATAAACATCCCAACTATCTTATACATTCATCTCATTGACCTAGGGGATAGGCTTATTACTTAATACAAAACTTCCTTGGTCCACACAACCCACAAGAAATCATTCCATTTGACACTCATATAATAAGTTTTATATTAAGGCTCTTATCAAGGGGCCAATAGATATCTTCGATGGACATGTAATAGTATTTATGAGCTTGTTTTATGTTATAATCAATCCATGAATCCTACTTAAGAAACTTGACAAAACTATATCCATTAGACCAATATATGAAAACATAACCCATTAATAATACTACTAATAATATTCTTGATATTATAATTTCCTTTACCCTATGGTGCACACCATATTCTTATAATAGTCTAGTTCATTGACTAGGTAATTTATTTACATTAAATATGATTATGATGGTCAGCTATAAGGTCTCAAAATATTTTGGGTAACATGATCTCATAAGTTTATTTGTTAACTTAATTTCAACATAATCAAATCAAATGATAGTTACCTTTGATTTAGTATACAACCATATTATGGTTCATTATAGACCTAATATCCTTCCTCCATTCACATGATAATTCCCATCTCAAGGTTCTCATATAAAGAGGTCAATAGACATTATCCTATCAATAAAGACACATAAAAATCCTTTGAACATCAAGAGACATAACACCCTAGTTACGAATGGGCTTTAAGCATGATTAATGAAGGGGCCATACTTAATGAAATTAAAAATTATATGGTAAAGCACTCATTAATATAAATAGTAGAAATACTCTTAACCTTTTATTTCATTTATATTTTTCACTAGCATTGTGATATAACAAGAAGAATAGCCCTTTGCCTTCAGAAGCGAAACTCCATGTAGAGTGTATGCATTTTATCCTAATGAAGTAATCCTATTTAGTTTTTTCCTCCAACTAGAGGAAAAATCTACTTTTCTCAGATGGAAAATTTAGTCACATATTTTCCAAGTGATCATCATGATATGATTACAATAATCTAGCATAATATCATCATATTGTTAATCCCACGTAGTGCAAGGTGATTATCATATACATTCACAATACTATCAAATACTAATGATTACATAAAGGAAATTAAAATATCACCATCCTTTGGAGGGCACTAAGTGCCTACCAATGTAAACATTGATAGTATTTCCTAGAGATGTTAGGCACTAGAATATCTTTTTGGTTAATATTGCCACTTAAAATATACTATATAAATAATTCTATATAAATGTTACCTTAGTAAAATATTGATCCCTACTCTTCCAAGCTATTATACTTAGTGTTGGACCCTTAAAATATCTAAGATGAATAAATAATCACTTCTAAATAAACCATGTATATAGAAGACCAAAGGGAGATAAGGAAACTTTAATCCATTTTACAAAATTATTTCCAAAACTATTATTCTAGAAATTCTATTGGTGGATCTAACTTTTTTATAGCCCACACCATAATGAGCCTTGATATCTAATTAGATACATATTTACTTATGCACACATTGTTGAACAAAATACATCCCTTTGGAAACCAAAATCACTCATTATTTATCCCTTGTTAACAATTATTAAATAATGGTTTGTTATCCATGTATATAGCTTACATTTTTTTGAATTTATTTAAGTATGCACCCAATTGTATTTATCCAAGCTCACATACACAATCCCACATATATAAATATATTTAAAGTTATCAGTTTAAGAATAATGATTTCACTTGCTTGAATATGGTTTAAATATTAAGCTTATATATAGTGGAAACATCAACTCTTTTGCATTGATAATAATTATAATTCTCTATACAATAACAATTCTCATGATTAATAGGAATATCACATTTCACTAAGGCATTTTTTCAAACAGTTCTCACACTTTTTCTTTGCTTCCATCTTTTCCACTTAGGAGAATAGGAGAATTTATATGTTGTATATTTACAAGGAAAACAAGAGGTATTTTTCGGTTTTCCAACAATCATGACTTTTATAGTAAAATACTTTCAATTAACTACTAGGAAATTGATGTTTGGGGGTGTGAATTTTTTATGTAATCTTCAATCCCTACACTTGGTATCCTAATGTCCCTTTCACTCATTTCCTAACAACCTCCCCTTTGTTCTTCATTTTCATGTTTCTCCCTAATCTTTATCTTTTTGTGTGCTCTCTACATTCTTTCTCCATGCATTTTCATAGTCTCTTTGATTTTTGATGGATTTTCATAGCCTAAATTCCAGACCTTCCTCCTAGATCAAACAAGGAAAATGATGAATATGGTTGTGGACCATGGATTTCACACCTACCAATAGCATTTTCTTGAGAGTTCTTGAGCCTTTTAACAAATCCATTTTTTGCATACCTATCCTTGGATGCTAGTTTATCCTCCCCAATTTTTTTCTTCTCGAGTTTCCTCCCCAACGATTCTCTCCTCTTTCTTTTATGTGTTGTATATCCCCATGCTTTATTTATTCCTAACCCTTATTCTCTCTGTCTATTTTCTACCCAAACTACATTCTTGTCATTCCTTTTCAAAAATTTCCTCTACTACTAGCATTGTATCCTTCCTCACACTTTACTCTACTCTTGCCTTCCTCCAAAATATCAAACGAATGCCTAGAGAAGGGGGGTAATGGGGTTTTTCATTTCTATTAGACACCATATATTTTCCCTTATAATACATAGAGTTCTCATGCAAAATAATGCATGCCCATACCTTCACGTGACATTAGAGGAAAAATAACAAGGGTAACATGCCTTATTAAATACACTATGTCTCATCCTCTTTCCTTGTCCTAGCACCCATATTGTTTCCTTTACTATCCTTGAATTCTATTCTATATATTTAATTACTTGGGATGTGACACTCTTCCCCCCTTAGGATAAGTCATCCTAACTTATTAGGAGGTTGAGTTTATTAATTACTTTAAGATTTTTTAGTTACTAGTCAAATTAAATGATTTTGAAAACCTTATCATTACTCCCAAGTGGTCTCCTTTTCCCTAATTTGATGAATTTTTATTTTTTTTCTGAATATTAAGAGGGGGCCATACTAAAAACATATCTTTGAGTAAGCATATTTTCCTAATCCAATCCTCAATTTTGAATTAATGGGTTGATTTTTCTTAGGAGAGGTCAATATTATACCATCAAGTACACACATTTACTAGTTAACCCTTCCAAAATACACCTTCTTAAGTTATTTTCATTTTATGTTCATATCCATTCACACTTATATCTTGGGGATATTTCATAACACTCTTAATTATTCCATGAAAAATTCCACATAATAAGGGGTAAAATCAAATCCAACTAGTGAGTTAGGGGCAATATCAATCATCAAATACCTTAACCTTCTCCTATGCACACTAATTTTCATTTGCAATATGTATATAAAAAATTCCCTTGTTCACCCATCCAAGAACTCTTGGTTAAGACTAGCCATGCATTCTCACAATATTAAAAGTTGATTACAATATTCAAAGCAATTATACACATATCAAGCAATCAACTTGGTTATGGTTAGCTAGTAGTGTAAGAATGTAACGAAAGTCAAGGTGCGGAAACAACTCTCCTAACGTCAAACCTCAGGGAAGAATTTAGAGACACTATTAAATTTTACAATTATAGTCCAATTAAGGTGCACTTTGAGATAGACAACAGAAATAGAGAATTGACAATCACATATGAACACCAGATATACGTGGGAAAACCCTTACGAGAGAAAAACCCACCACACCAAGAGAAATCACTTTGTATTACAGTAATAAGGATTACATACAAGTATCAGACTTATCTTTTTGGTGTCTGTTTATAGCAGCATTCACCATGAACAATCTTGTACATGAACCTTCAAATTATAGTCATTACATAATAGAAAACATCTACTGATCATACAATCATTTGTCGATTCAACCAACTGATCACAATATGCAATCATAGAGTATATCCCTGTAGTTCCATGTCCATCGAGCTCCCTCACAGAACCGTCACAATGAACAGACTTCTAACTGTTCAAATTCAACTTCTCCTATTTGTCCACAAGACTCCACATAGGACAGTCAAAATGGTCAAAAGAAACCACACTATGTTGGTATCTCGGTGAGAAACTAATAGTGTCTCGCCGATGCCACATAACCTTCATATTGATATCGGCAAGAGATATTCTTATCACCAAGATATTCCAACAAGCTTCATATGTTACACCGAGCCACCAAAGAGTCAACAAGACCTATCGCTTTCGCCAGGAGATCATAGTGAGGTCCAAAAGTCTCATAGATATAAAATTACCATTCGGAAAGAGTATCGCTTTCGTCAGGACCTCACGCCGAGTCACCAAAAGTCATAACAAAGTCATTTTTCATACCGAGCTCCAAAGGATAGTTGGCAAGACATACCAATATCAGCAAGTGGTCTCATAGAGCAACACTAGGTTACACTGAAAGCATACAACTATCAGCAAGACCAATCACCTTCACTGAGATGTTATGCTAAATACAGACAAGTCATACCGAGCTCCAATCACTAGTTGGAAAGACTTAACACCTTCACCGAGAGGTTTCTCTGAGATCCTTTGTGTTACAGCAAACACCGAACGGTCGGCAAGACTTAACACTCTCACCAAGACCTTTTCCTAATCGCTTTGAGTTACTCCAATGAAATTTTGGATGTGTCCCCGTCGGCATGACTTTCACTGTTCGCTAAGACCTCACACCAAGATCTTTATGTTACGGAGAAGACATCATATGTATTCCTATCGGTGAGACATTTTCACTTCGTTGAGACATCATAACGAAACAAACATGTTACTCCGACAACCAACATTTAAACTTTCATTAGTGAGACATTTGTACATCGGTAAGACTTCTTACCAATCTAGGTAACAAGATATGCCGAAGACTACAATGTGAATCCCCATTGGTGAGACTTTCCAATGTCACTGGGACTTCTTCCCAAGTGTTGAAGTCACTCTGAAACCACAGGTTGTTGTGAGTCTCCCTGAAGCCCGATTGAATGGCCTGTCGGCCAGATATTTCCACAGACACTAAGATGTCACACCGAACACTTATTATCACAATGACATGCTTAAAATGCAACCATTCGGTGAGACTTTTCTAATGTCATAGCAACCTGAACAAAACATGATGCTACCAATTTGCTAGTCAGCCAGACATATAAAGTATCACACTGACATGGATTCTAAATAGGTTTCAACCTGTATTTATTGAGGTATATTTCGAACAATCTCCCACTTGATGAAGATCATATAGGCACCTCCAGAGCACAATTAAAACTTACTGAAAAACATGGGCACTAAGGCCCATTGAATTAACACACCACCTGAACTTGTCTATGCTTGCTAGCTTCGTCAATGCATCTGCAACATTCTCCAGAGTATCAAACTTTTCCAAACCGACCTTTCCATCCTCAACCATATCTCATGCAAAGTGATATTGCACATCAATATGTTTCATCCTGGCATGGAAAGTAGGGTTCTTTGCCAGACAAATTGCACTCTGACTATCACAGAAAATAGTTATCTCCCCTGCATCAAAACTAATGTTAGAACACAAATGTTTCAACCATACTGCTTCTTTACAAGCATGAGTAGCTTCCATGTATTCAGCCTCCATAGTGGACAAAGTGACTATAGCCTGTCGCTTCCTCATCTAGCTCACTGCACCACCATTCATCATGAATATGTATCCACTGGTGGATCTCCTACTATCAATGTCCCCTGCCCAATCAAAATCCACATAACCACGAATACTAAGAGTCCTCTGTGATTCAACCAAGTTCCCATGATAACACAAAGAAAAATCTGAAGTAACCTTCAAATATTTGAAAACTCTCTTTACAGCATCCCAATGCATCCTTCCAGGATTAGCCATAAACCAAGTAAGAACTCCCACTGCTTGAGCAATGTTTGGCCTTGTACAGACCATTGCATACATGAGACTGCCAACTGCACTAGCATAAGGTACACTGGTCATGTCCTCCATCTCAGTAGGAGATTTTGGATAGTCCTCAATAGATAGCTTCGTTCCCCGCAAGACTGGAACAACTAGTTGTTTGCAATCATTCATATAGAATCTCTCAAGAACAGTCCTGATATACTTACTCTAACTAAGCCATAGTTTTCTATTCTTCCTATCCCTTGTTATCTCCATCCCCAAAATATACCTAGCTGCACCAAGATCCTTCATTTCAAACTTAGCAGACAGTTGAGACTTAAGATCAGAAATCATTAGCTTACTATTGCCTATGAACAACATATCATCAACATAGAGAGCAATAATAAGAACTCGATCACTTTCAGCTTTATAATATACACAGTGATTTTATTTTGATCTCACAAACCCCAAAGATAATACAAAAGTATCAAATTTCTAGTACCACATTCTACGTGACTGCTTTAACCCATATAGAGACTTCTTTAATTTGCATACCAGTTTTTCTTTACCTTTTTCAATGAAGTGCTCAGGCTGGGACATATATATTTCTTCTTCAAGATCACCATGAACAAATGTTGTCTTCACATCCATCTATTCAACCTCTAAGTTGTATGCTGCTGCAAGTGACAAAAGAAATCTGATAGATGTCAGCTTTTCTACAGGAGAGTAAATCTCCCCATAATCAATTCCATCTACCTAGGAATAGCCCTTTGCAACCAATCTTTCCTTGTACTTTTCTACACTTCCATCTAGACCAATCTTCTTCTTAAATACCCATTTGCAGCCCACAAGTTTTCTGCCTTTAGGCAAGGGCACCAGACTCCAGGTTTTATTCTTTTATAAAGATGCCATCTCTTCTTCCATGGCTTCCAATCAAGAATTTGAATCAGGCATTTTAATTTCCTCCTTTACAGTTCTAGGCTCATCAGTGCTAGAAATATAAGCATAGGAACAAGTAGAATCAATCAAAGAGAACCCATACCTATCTTGTTGTTTTCTTTCACGGGTTGACCTCCTCACTAGCTGAGGCTGAGGTTCTTCTTCTTTAGAACTTTCTGAACTGCTTGAGCTCTCCTCAGTTTTAGGTACATTTTGAATTTTCAATTCCTCTTTCTCTAGAGTAGGAGGAATTATTGCTACATCCCTATTGTTTTCTAACTTTTTCTCTGACTGTAGATCCAAGGTGGAAGGTTTCAGCTCACGAAAGATTACACTTCTACTGTATACAACCTTCTCTATAATAGGATTCCAAAGCTTGTATCCTTTAATGTTAGCACTATATCCAATAAAAATACATTTGACAGCCTTGTTCTCCAACTTAGATCTTTTCACATCTAGCACATATGCATATGGTTCATAGCCAAAGAATCTAATATGTCTAAGAGAGGGCTTCCTAACAAACCACGCTTCCCAAGGTGTCTTCTCAACAAGAGCAGAGTTTGGAGACCGATTAATCAAATAACATGCAGTAGCAATAGCCTCAACCTAGAACTTCTCCTCCAAACCAACACTACTAAGCATACTTCCTGCTCTCTCCATCACCATCCTATTGAACCTTTCTACAACTCCATTCTGTTGTGGAGTATAAGGTGTAGTCTTGTGTCTTTTGATCCCATGGTCTTTACAGTATCTTTCAAATTCATCATAACAAAATTCACTGCCATTATCAGTCCTTAAGCATTTTATTTTTCTACCAATCTGATTTTCTACAAGGTTCTTAAATTCCTTAAACTAACTAAACACTTCTGATTTACTTTTTAGAAAATATACAAATGCTCTTCTTGAATAATCATCAATAAATGACAAATAGAATCTTGATTTAGACAAAGAAGGAACATTCACATGACAAAACACATCCAAATGAATATAGTCTAGCAAACTAGAAGATTTGTGAGGATTGTCATAAAATGAAACATGGTGCTGCTTTCCATATATACAATGTTCACAAAAATCAAATTCAAGATTACAATCATAATGCCCCTCAACCAAGTTTTTGTTCTTCAAGGTTCTTAAACCTTTTTCTCCTATGTGGCCTAACCTATGATGCTAGAGCATAGTATTCTCTGCTGGAAGTTTTACTTCCATAGAGTTTACACAATTAGGAACAATTTCCTTTTTACCTCCATGAATAGGTTTCAGTGACTTTCCAGTGACACTGTTACATTGAACAACATGTGCATCTAGCTTGTACAAAGTACCAATTCTAGTACCTCTAGCTAGTACCATTGAACCTCTAGTCATCTTGCAGCCATTTCCAGAAAACATGACTTGCACTCTGATATCATTCAGCTTACTGACAGACAGTAGATTTTGAGCCAGACCTGGTATGTGCATTACATCATTGATCCCCTTTACTTTACAATTAGGGAATTGGATTTTGACTCTTCCATGGCCAATGATTTCCAAAGTAGAATCACTTTCCAAGAACACCTTTCCACCATCATATTCTTCATACTTTGTGAACCATTCTCTATGAGATCTCATGTGAAAAGATGCTCCTGAATCAATCAGCCAGACATTATCTGATGCCTATGTAGCCAAGGTATCAATGAATGAATTTGAATCACCCTAAGAAGAATCATTATTGGAAGAGTGTTTCTTCTTCTTATTTTTCTCCTGTTTGCAGTCCTTATGGACATGACCAGGTTGCCCACAGTTCCAACACTTCACCTTTGACTTCTTGCCAAGAGACTTTGATCTCCCCTCTAATTTTGATTTTGACTTCTTGTCCTTCTTCTTTCCTTTCTCTTTTGACCTTCCTTTGATAGCAAGAGCTTTCTTTGCCATCTCAGAAGATTTCCTTCTCATTTCTTCTAACAGCAAAGATGCAACAACATCATCCACTTTGAACTTTGATGTTGTACTCCCAAAAGCCATCACCAGATGATCCCATGAGTCTAGCAAAGAACACAACAAAAGCATACAATGATCCTCTTCTTCAATTTGTACACCAACAGATGTCAATTAAGCAATCAACATGTTAAAAGTATGCAAATGATCAGCTACAGACCCTCCTTCCTACATTCTCAAATTATACAGCTTCTTCCTCAGGAACAGTTTATTCACCAGGGACTTCCCCTGATAAATAGATGCCAGTTTTGTCCACAAAGAGGCTATAGTCTTTTCTTCATACACATTCAGAAGAACAGAGTCTACCAGACAGAGCCTTATTATCCCTTTTTCCTTTCTATTTGTCAGGTCCCAATCCTCTTGCTTCATGGTCTGAGGTTTCATTCCAGACACTACAAGCCATAGATCACGATCAACAAGAAGATCCTCCATTTTGAGTTTCCACAACTCAAAGTTATTGCATTTGAATTTCTCTATTTCCATCTTCTCGGATGTGCTAGCCATCTCAACCTATAATCAGAAACAATAAACTCTACAAGACTCCCACTGAACAGAATTGACTCAAAAAACCCAACATACCCACAAGAATAACACAACTGGTCAGGCTCTGATACCACTTGTAAGGAAATTCAAGGTGCGAAAACAACTCTCCTAACGTAAACCTCAGGGATGAATTTAGAGACAATGTTAAATTTTACAATTACAATCCAATTAAGATGCACTTTGAGATAGATAACAGAAATAGAGAATTGAAAATCACATATGAACACCCGATATATGTGGGAAAACCCTTACAGGAGAAAAACCCACAAAACCAAGAGAAATCACTTTTTATTACAGTAATAAGGATTACATACAAGTATCAAACTTATCTTTCTGCTGTCTGTTTACAGCAGCATTCACCATGAACAATCTTGTATAGGAACCTTCAAATTACATTCATTACAAAATAGAAAACATCTATTGATCATACTGTAATCATCCGTCGATTCAACCAACCAATCACAATCTGCAATCACAGAGTATATCCCTGTAGTTCCATGTCCATCAAGCTCCCTCATAGAACCGTCACAACAAAAAGACTTCCAACTGTTCATATTCGGCTTCTCCTATTGGTCCATGAGACCACATAGGACGGTCAAAATGGTCAGAAGAAACCACATTGTGTTGGCATCTCGGTGAGACACTAATAGTGTCTCGCCGATGCCACATAACCTTCATATCGATATCGGCAAGAGATATTCTTATCGGCAAGATATTCCAATGAGCTTCATATGTTACACCAAGCCACCAAAGAGTCGGCAAGACTTATCACTTTCGCCAGGAGATCATAGCGAGGTCCAAAATTCTCATAGATATAAAATTACCATTCAGTAAGAGTATCGCTTTCGTCAAAACCTCATGCCGAGTCACCAAAAGTCATAATGAAGTCATTTGTCATACCGAGCTCCAAAGGATAGTCGACAAGACATACCGATATCGGCAAGAGGTCTCATAGACCAACATTAGGTTACACTAAAAGAATACAACTATCGGCAAGACCAATCACCTTTGCTGAGATGTTACGCCGAATACAGACAAGTCATACCGAGCTCCAATCACTAGTCAGGAAGACTTAACACCTTTGCTGAGAGGTTTCTTCGAGATCCTTTGTGTTACACCGAACACTGAATGGTCGGAAAGACTTAAAACTCTCGCCAAGACCTTTCCCCGATCACTTTTAGTTACTCCAATGAACGTTTGGATGTGTTCCCATCGGCGTGACCTTCACTGTTTGCTAAGACCTCACACCAGGATCTTTATGTTACAGAAAAGACATCATATGTATTCCTATCGGCGAGACATTTTCACTTCGCCGAGACATCATAATGAAACAAACATGTTACTCTAACAACCAACATTTAAACTTTCATTAGTGAGACATTTGTACATCGGTAAGACTTCTTAACGATAGGTCACAAGATATTCCAAAGACTACAATGTGAATCCCCGTCGGTGAGACTTTCCAATGTTACTGGGACTTCTTCCCGAGTGTTGAAGTCACTCTGAAACCACAAGTCACTATTAGTCTCCTCGAAGCTCGATTGAATGGCTTGTCAGCCAGAGATTTCCATGGACACTAAGATGTCACACCGAACACTTATTGTCACACTGGCATGCTCAAAATGCAACCATTCGGTGAGACTTTTCCAAGGTCACAGTGACCTGAACAAAACATGATGCTACCAATCTGCTAGTCGGCCAGTCATATAAAGTATCACACTGATATGGCTTCTAAAGAGGTTTCAGCCTGTATTGATTAAGGCATATTTCTAACAAAGAAAACATACTTAACCTAGATTCAAGTGAGCTTCATAGGTCCAATGTATTTAATCATGGTTGCTTTGATACCAATATAAAATTTGCTCCTCAGGAACTAAATTTTTTTTAAGTTCAATTAATATCAAATACCAACTTAATTGACCAAGATCTATCATTAAAATTTGAAGTGCTAATTAAAAAATTTATTCATTCACCATAATGAAAACAAATCAATATCACCACTTATGTGCTCACACTCAAAAGTGTTAAGCTCATATAACTAGGGTCATTCCTAGACCTAGATCTAAACATCGAGGGTTCATTCTTGATGACCTTTCCTATGTATCCCTTCATAGGAAGTTAGAGGATTTGTATTTCACCCACTACTATTAAAGGGAGTTCATTCTCTCCTCTTATATGAGATCTATGATCTCACTTTTAAATAATAACTATTCATTAAAATTAGTCTAATTGTAATATAATGATAACTATTTACCATCAAATTTTGGTTCCATACCAAACATTACCAATCCATAGAGTATAAATATACACAATTACACAAGGGGCATATTATACCATAATCCTGAAGATAATGTAGAATGATTGTCATTATCATACCTCCATATACACAAGCTAGTGATATCGTACACATCACAAGTGTAATAACGACCAGATCATACACAAATCACAAGTAAAATGGTGATTAGCTTATATGTAAATCACAAGTACAACTTTGACTATCTCATTTTTACATCACAAGTACAACATTGACTGGCTCATACCCATATTTGAATTACATTAGTGATTGGATACAACATACATCATAAATACACAATGACTAGCTCCAACACATATAAAAAATACATAATGGCTAGCTCTAGCACATCAAATGCATACAATTACTACTTCCAGCACATCATACGTACATAATGATTGGGTGACACATAAAAATGGTTGAATAACATGTGTATAATGCATCCTAGATAGAAAATAATATTAGTGCATTGCACACTACATCATGGGTCCCATCCTTTCCTCTAGTATTCTACACCATTGGATATCTAGGAAGAGGATTCAATGCATCCCATAATACATTGTGGGTCCATCCTTAACCCAACAAGGCCAAGTACATAGTATGACAATTGGAAGGTGATTCAATGTATCACATACTACACTGTAGGTTCATCCACCATCCCAAGTCTTTCCAAATGTAGTGAACCTACCATAACCTAATGGATTTCAACTTCAATCACCTATAGGCCATCACTGAAAAATCTATCGACCAAGGAAAAAGTAGCTCCCAATATATACCACCTTATGAACTTAGTGGTATTGTTAGCTATCTTCTTCACATCCAGGTAACACTTATCATCGGTCACTTTCATGTCCTAAGTGAAAACTAGTGAACCCCCTTAATAAAATGGTCAACCCTAGATTATCATTACCCACATAGATGGGTCCCTACCTGTGCAACCATTACCATATCATAATTGGGGTAGCCAATAGCAACCCTTAGCTCTACGATCTAGGTGAATTTTGGCTAGTCCATAGTAGTAGCCCAAACATCAGCCATTGGAATGGTCCAATGACTTCCTATCACTTCTCAAATATCCCATAGGTTCACACTTGAGGAGGTCATACATAAAATGAATCACAATCATAAACAATTAATGCACATGCTTATAAATAAAGACTTCTAGATATGGAGTTAGTTTTCACACACATAAAAGTTACATGGAACTAACACAATATGGCCATTACCCAACATATACATATAATCAACTGCTAATTATAAAGTATTTAAATCCTTTACTTCATTTATTTACTATTCAAAATCATATCATGTATTAAATATAGGTTATTAAATTTCATTAACTCATTTCATACTCATATGGTACCCATTTCAACTTCAAATTGAAGCTTATAGAGCAAGAAAGGTCAAACAAGTTAGGAACAACCCCAAACCCCAAAGTTATCCCCCTAGACCTTCCCCTTTTGGACTTGAGGTGACAAAGGCATCCTTCACCGAATGACTACCTATGTACGTGCTTTCAAATGAATTAGAGTCACACGTGGTTCTCCTTACAAGATATCTCAAAGGTTGCATATACATAGTTTCCCATAATCAAGGTTTTCCTAACACTCCCCCTTAAGGATATCGAGGTCTTGGATCAAAATCCACTCTTTTTATTTATAATCCTATTTAAACATCTCAAATATCTTATAGGTTCATCACATTGACCTAGGGGATGGGCTTATTACTTAATACAAAATTACCTTGGTTCACACAACCTATAGGAAATCATTCCATTCTAAACTCATATAAAAAGTTCAATATTGAGGCTCTTATATTCAAGGGGTTAATAGATATCATCGAAGGACATGCAATAGTATTTATGATCTTGTTTTATGTTATAATCAATGCCTATTTATCCTACTTAAGAAACTTGCCAATACTATATCCATTAGACTAATATATGAAAACATAACCAATTAATAATATTACTAATACTATTCTTGATCTTCTAAATTCCTTTACCCTATGGTGCATGCCATATTCTTATAATAGTCTAGTTCATTGATTGGGTAATTTATTTATACTAAATAGGACCATGATGGTAAAAAATAATGTATCAAGAGATGTTGGATAACATGATCTCATAGGTTTATCTATTAATTGAATTTCAACAACATAATCAAAATAAACTATAGTTACCTTTTGTTTAGTTTGTGACTATATTACAATTCGCTATAGATCTAATGTCCTCCATTCACATGATAATTCCCATCTCAAGGTTCTCATATTAAGAGGTTGATAGACATTATCCTATCAATAAAGCCACATAAAAATCCTTTAAACATAAAGACATAACAAAATAGTTATGAATGGGCTTTAAGCATGATCAATTATGAGGTCACAGTTAAGGAAATTGACAATCCTATAGCAAACAGATTATCATATGATAAAGTACATGCATTAATATAATTAGTAGTAATACTCTTAACATTTGATTTCATTTATATATTTCACTAGCATTGTGATATAACAAGAAGAATAGCCCTTGGCTTTTAGAAGCAAACTCCATGGAGAGTGTATGAATTTTATCCTAAATGAAATAATCCTATTTAGTTTTTTCCACCAACTAGAGGAAAAATCTACTTTTCTTGGAAGGGAAAATTTAGTCACCTATTTTCCAAGTTATCATAATGATATGATTATAATAATCTAACATAGTATCATCACATTGTTAATGCCCATAAAGTGTAAAGTGATTTCCATATAGATTCACAATAATATCAAATAGTAACATGATTACATGAAGGAAATTAAAATATCACCATCCTTTGGAGGGCACTAAGTCCCTACCAATGCAAACATTGATAGTATTTCCTAGAGATGTTAGGCATTGGAATATATTTTCAGTTAATATTTCCACTTAAATTATACTATATAAATAATTCTACATGAATGTTACCTTAATAAAATATTGATCCCTACTCTACCAAGTTATTCTACTTAGTGTTGAACCCTTAAAATATCTAAGATGGATAAATAATCACTTCAAAATAAACCATATATAGTGGACGAAAAGGAAATAAGGAAAATTTAATCCATTTTACAAACTTCTTTCCAAAACTATTAATGTATTCATTCTATACTAGCGAATCTTACTTGTTTATATCCCACACCATAATAAGGCTTGCTATCCAATCAAATACATATTTACTTATGCACACACTATTGAATAAAATACATCCCATTGGACACCAAAATCATTTATTATTTAGTCCTTGTTAACAATGATTAAATAAAGGTTGGTTATGTATGTATATAGCTTACCTTTTTTTGCATTTATTTAATTATACACCCAACTATATGCAACCATGCTCACATACACAACCCCACATATATAAATATATTTAAATTTCAAGGTTTAAGAATGATGATTTCGATTTCTTTAATCTCATATATTTATTCTTTGAATCTTAAGCTTATGTAGTGGAAACATCAACTCTTTTACATTGATAATAATTATAATTATTTGTACAATAACAGTTTTCATGATTAAAAGGACTATCACATTTCATTGAGGAATTTTGTCAAACAATTATTACACCTTGTCTCTGCTTCCATCTTTTCCACTTAGGAGAATAGGAGAATCTATATGCTACATGTTTGCAAGGAAAACAAGAGGCATTTTGTCTTTTACCAGCAATCATGACTTTTATAATAAAATTATTATCAATTAACTACCTATCAATTTATTTTTGAGGGTGTGACTTTCTGGTGTAATTTTCAATCCCTACGATTGGTCTCCTAATACCTCTTTCACCCACACCAAAACAACCTTGCCTCTATTCTTCGTTTTCATGTTTTTTCTATGCTCTTTATCTCTTATGTGCTCTTTGCATTCTTTCTCCATGCATTTTCATGGTCTCTTTGATTTTTGATGCATTTTCATAGCCTATTACTGAACTTCCTCCTAGCTCAGACAAGAAGAATGATGGCTATGGTTGTAGAATGTGGCTTTCACACTTAGCAATAGAATTTTCTTGAGAGTTATCAAGCCTTTTAACAAATCCATTTTATGCATATCTGGACTTCCATGCTAGTTTATCCTCCCCAAATTTATTTTTCCTTCCCACATTTCCTCCTCAATGTTTCTCTCTTTTTTTCTAATGAAGCTAAGGTAGCAGAAAAAATTCCTACACTAATCTTAAGAGTAGAATAATTCAAACCTTTATAGATATTTAACACTTACAAAAAAATAAGTAGGAATAAACATAAATATCATGCATACCATGGCATAGTGATTTATGTGGGGATAACCATTTTGGGAGAAAAACCTCACACTCCAAAAGCCACCCAATATAATTTTAGAGAAACCTTCTCATAGGAGTATCACCAACCAGTGATCTAGATGCAACATGACTACTATCAGAATCTCAAAATATATCACAATACACAACTATAATACAATTCCCTCATTGAACATAGGGAAATAGGGTTACAACTTTTAGGAGATGGAACAAGGGATAAGGACCTATTTCACTCTAGTTCATTAAAGGAAACCAAGATCCCTTAACCAATTGAATTGATTGAGGAATGGACTAGGGTGAGAATGATTTCCATAGGTGTAATTAAATTGGGGTTCACCATTAAGAAAATTCTTAGAAAGAAAGAAATAAAAGCAATATGAAAATCTAATTATATGACCTAGAAAATGGAATTTAAAGCATGTAATCAGACTAATAAACAAAATAAAATAGAGAAGTACCTCAATAAATTAAGATGAATAAGCAAGGCCTGAAATCCCTAAAAATTGTCATTTTTGAGGTGTACTAGGACTCATATGCTAGCCTTGGCGATTTAGTCCCAGTATAGGGTTTCTAGCAAGGATCTGCAATCTCTTAGAGATTGTTTTGGATCTCTTGAAATATGGAAAAAGATAATATTAGGACTCATATGCCCAAGGTGATGATTTAGTCCCAATATTAGGGTTTAGCTAAAATTCTATATTCTCTGGTGATCTCCTGTAGCTTACCTCCTATCAAATCTCTAAGTCAAAAATCTTGAATTCTAGCTTGTAGGTGACTTTCTATGAAGATGAAAACCTTGTGAAAACTCAACAACTTTCTTCAATCTTGTAACTTAGTCTTCAAAGGATCTTGAAACTCTAAATCACCTAGATCTCCAATCACACATGTAGAGAGAGAGAGAAAAAAAAAAACTTGTTGATTGTTAGGAAATAGGGGTCTTCCTTGGTCAAACCCCATTTATGATGCAACAATGAAACATGAACATGCAAAATGAAACACGAACAATGATACCTTAAATGATGTCTTGAAATGTAAATCAATAATCTAACATGAATTGGCCATGAAGAATGTATATCTTGATCTTGAATTAGATGTGGAACAATGCTCAACTTGGATCTTGAATGCTACGTCACAACACTAGCTCAATAACATTCTTGATGCTTTATGATGAAAAATCTTGAATTGTTGCAAGAATATTCTTTAAATCTACCTTTGAATTCTTTTTAAATGCTCTTGAATGTCCTTGAATGCTCTTGTGAATTCTTGTGAAAGTGATCTTGATTGCTTATGAGGTTCTAGGATTTCTTAGATGAAACTATGTAAAATAAGCTTGTATTTATACTTATTTATGCCAAACTTCTTGAAATTACAAAACTACAAGTTGACATCAGATATAGGAGGATAAAATCCTACCAAGAATTGAATTCAAAATAGGTCCTAATTATAGTGGGACTCATATTCCCAAGGTGGCGTATGATTCCTAGTGGCTCAAAGTTAGTGCATAAACTCCAAGAAAGGTCCTATTTAATGTGAAACTTGAAATCAATTGCCAAGACCTAGGTGGGACTCATATGCCTAAGGTAGCGTATGAGTCCCAAATCACCAAATTTGGAACACCTGACCCAAAACATTGAATTATTACTGGTTATGTGATAATTTTTAGGATTATCCATGGAAAAATGAAATTAATAAGGCTTGTGGATGTAAAATAGGACTAATTAGAGCATAAAAAATCCAAATTTATTCATAAATCCCTAGATTAGTGTGAAAGTGTAAAGATACACTTTACAACACCCTTAGTAAGGAACAATTATGTCCACTTGGTTTAAAAGGGTCCTAAAATTAATGTGAATGTGTAAAACACATTACAACACTAAATCAAGGTAGCATTGGGCTCAATTTAATATTAATCATTCCCAAATTAAGTGTGAAAAAGGGATACTTTTTCCTACATTACACTCATAAAATAAGGTTTCCTTCTAGGGAAAGTCAAGCTAATAAAATATCAGTCATTAGATCTAAGACCTAATGCTAATGTATCAACAGTACCTTATGTAATTGCAAGGTTAAGACAGATTTTCCCAACATTTATTTTATGTGTGAACCATCTCCCCATGCTTTCTTTATTCCTACCCCTTATTCTCTGTCTCTCTTTGTTTATTCCCAAACTACGTGCACACCCTTTACAATTTTCTTCCTCTACTAGCATTATACCCTTCCTCACATCTTATTATACTATTTTCTTCCTCCAAAATATCACATGAATTCCTAGAGAATGGGGTTCATGGATATTTTTAATGCTATCAGGTTCCATATATTTTCCCTTATAATACATAGTCTTTGCATGCAAAAGAATGGATGCCCATACCTTCACATGACAATGGACGAGAAATGAAAAGGGTGTCATGCATTATTAAATGCAAAATCTCTCATCCTCTTTCCTTTTCATGGAACCCATACACTTTCCTTTACTCTTTGTGATTTCCATTCTATAGGCTTAATTACCCAGGATGTAAAATTCTTCCCCCTTAGGATAAGCCATTCAACTTATTAGGAGGTTGAATTTATTAATTACTTTAAGATTTTTCGGTTACTAGTCAAATAAAATATTCTTGAAAACCTTATCATTACCTCCCAAGTTGTTTCCTTTTCCCTATTTTGATGAATTTGAAGCAATTTCATTTATTTTAATATTTAAGAGGGTTCATACTAAAAATATACCTTTTGAAATGATGAAAAATAGGGGTGTCCTTAGGGTTTCCCAAAATAGAAAAGTGGATCCAAATAGGGTGAAGGGGTCCCATCTTTCCTCAATTCATTAGGAAATGAGATCCACACTATGAAATGACTATCAACCAAAAGGTGAGTCAAGTCAGAGTGTGAATTTTCAAATTTCCCTTTTTTGCAAGGCTAGGGATATGAGTTAAACAACACTTTGGGGAGAAATATTAAAAATATAAAATCAACTCAAAATTGCAATCTATAAAGTAGATTCAGAAGATTAAACATAAAACTGATGGAGGGTATGTGCAGGATCATCATGGAAAAAGCAGGCCCTTAAGTGGCAAAAAAATCAGAAAAATCAGTGTTAGGAAACTTGACGTAAAAAAATGAATAAGTTATCTATATTATTTCAGAAATATGTAAGAATAGAATCTGTAGAAAATCTAATGAAGTTTCTAAACTACTAGGTTTATTTAAAAATAAATAAAATCTATTTGGTGAAAATTTGAAATTTCAATGCAGTAGTACTTCAATTTTAGGGAAAAAATAAGAAGTAGGTGTCTATCTGACCACCCTAACCATAATAAAATGATAATATTCTTTTATAATATTTTATATACAAGAAGAGGACTCATGTCCAGATGTGATGCATATATTTTTGTAATTTTTTTCCAAGTAAATAATTAATTATGAATTTTTATTACAACTTTTAAGAAATATAAAACTTGTATGTCTCCACCTTAACTTGGTCAAAACTTCATGAAATTTAATTTAATTTTTTTAATCCTATAGTATGTGAAGCATAGAATGTGATGCATGTTTTGGATTCAAAAATGTGATATTGTTTGAAAGTTATAGATGTTTTTCAATCAGCCTATCGATTAGGACTTTAGTCGTAATTCTAATAGAAAATAAATAATAATTATTTATTAAATTAAAATTAAAGCATAATTTATATTGGTGGAAATATGAGAATATCCTCTAAAAACCCTTTTTGTTTCATTAATTTTGGGTAAAAAAAAATTCACCACATACCCTACAAATACCCATAATATTGCCACTTTTTGGCCCATCATGATCCTACACATACCCTGAACGCATACAAAATTTTTGGAGAATATGGAAGAGATAAATCTTGCATACCTCTCACAAAAAGGTGTTTTTGAAAACTAAATGAGGACTCATTCTCCCTATGGTGAATGGGTCTTGTTTATGGATTTGTAAAAGTGGTTTTTAGGTGATTTTCACCTATGTTTGCACTCCTAAATCCTCAAATTTCATAGTCGATAATCAAAAAAAAATTCTATAGGTCAATTTTCCTAAAATTACAAGAATCATGGCAACAAATGAAACTTTGACAACTTTCCAATATTTCTCTTTAAGAGATTTTCCACCTAAAATTTGCAAACACACATCAAGAGGGAAATTTTTTGGTTTTTTGAATGGGGGTTTTCCTTGGTAAAACCCAATTTTGGTAATTAAACCTTGAAATTAAATGAAATAGGAATGATGAATGAAAAGAATATGCCACAACTAGCCAAACCCTTGTTTGAACCTTGGAATGTGGATCTGCAACTTTTTTTAAATGGATTCAATGGATGTTGATCTTGATCTTGAAACTTCGATTTGAAAGAATTCCTTTGAATACTTGAATGGATCTTGAACACTACATCAACATATTAGCTCAAATAACATGCATGATGCAACAATAATTGAACATGATAATGGGATCTTGATTGCTACAATAATTCATTGATAGATCTAATCTTGAATTCCTTGAAAATTCTCATTATAATTCTCTTGAACTTTCTCCTTGAACATTTTCTCTTATGATAACTTAAATTTTCTAGGTGAAACATAGTGAAATGACCTGTTATTTATACTAAATGGTGGAAAATAGGGTTTAAAAAAATCAAGATGATAGAATGGACTAACTCTCCACCCTAAATCATGTGCTTTTGTGTGTGATAAGGTGCCAATAACAATCATAAAATAACCCTAACTATTATAGAAACTATGATGGGATTTTTTAGAGCTCAAAATGATGTGTACCTTGCTGCAAGAAAGCTATTTTTAGGGCACCAAGGACTCATTTTCCTTTAGTTGTGAATGAGTCCCCGTTAAGGTTCCTGAAACTAAGATCTGGGTTACTTTCCTTGACATATGCACTCTCATACTCCTGGTTGTTAGTTCTCAAAAAGCTATAATAAATTTTGTAGCTTCAATTTTGTCTTCGTGTACTATCAAGGTCAACTTTGCAACTTGAAATTTTTTAAAATTTTTCTTCAAACTTCTTCTATGCTCAATCTTCAACCTGAAAATATGTAAACACACATTCAAGGGAAGAAAAACTTGTTGATTGTTAGTGAATGGGATTTTTCCTAAGTCAAACCCCTTGTAGGTAATTAAACCAAATGATGAAATAGTGTATTTGAAGCATGAAACATGAAATATGCAATGTTGATACCTTGGAAGATGTCTTGGAGTATAAATATGAAAAATAGCATGAAGTGGCCATGAAGAACGTAGATCTTGATTCTCGAATAAGATGTGAAATAATTCTTGCAAGTAGATCTTCAATGCTACATCAACAATCTTAGCTCAAGAACATGTTTGAATGCATTATGCCTTAGAAATGATGAAATGAACTTGAATTGTTGCAATAAAATATTGATAATCTACCTTACAATGCCTTTGAAATGCTCTTGGAATGCTCTAATGCTTGAAAACTTGAATGCTTTGGCCTCACGTAAACTTGCTAGATGAAACAATGTGAATTAACCCCTTATTTATACTAAATCTAGAGATTAACACCAAAATTCAAACAATTCAAGCCGACACTAAATCTAGAAATACATATTATTAAAATCCCACCAAAATAAAATTCCAAAAAGGGGTCCTTATTAAGGGAGGATCCATTTTCTACCTAGAGGGAATGGGTCTTGGAACAAGTTTCCAAGACCTTGCTCTTGGAGGGTGAAAGAACATCAAAAATTCATGTAAAATATTCAAAGAAAGGGGGTCCTATAGAGTGAGGACCCATTCACCATTAAAGGAGAATGAGTCCTAGCACCATTTTCTAGGACATAAAATTTTCCAAATTAAATTCTTTATAATTTGAATACTAGTTGTCAGGATGGATCATTCAAAAGGTGTCATAAATAAGGCTTAAATTTGAATTAAAGGGGATAATTAAGCTCAATTAACCACAATTAAATAATGAGACCTTGGATAAGTGTGAAAGTGTGTTACAACACTTTATAATGCCTAAAATAAGGTACAATTTAGGTACATTTATTAAAAAGGAGCCCAAGATTAATGTGAATTTGTACAACACATTACAACACTAAACCTAGGGAAAATTAGGTTAATTTATTAACAATTTCCCATTACTACATTTTCCCCCCACTTTAGTGAGAGGATGACCCCATGTCAAACTCAAACTCAAGTAGAAATTAAAGACACTTAAGTATGCAATAATAACAAAGATACATAATGATACCTTGTCAAAGGCTAATAAAAATAAAGAAAAACAAAATGATCAAGCACAAACATTTCAACGCAATGTAGAATGGGGTTGTTTGTCTATAACATATGCTACTTACTTTGGGGTTTTGGAATCTTAGTCTATCCACCAGGTGGGTTGTCCCAAAAATTTGTGTTGCTTACTCTAGGGTAGTGTAACCTCAGTCTATCCACTAGGTGAGTTATCCCAATGAGGTGGTTTAGTGAGAAAGGAATGCCAATGTGTCAACTTCTCACTGTACATTGAGAAAGTCATGCTAGTTTTTTGAATTCTCATTATACAAACCATACTAAAGCTATCTTCCTAATAAATTCAATAAGGAACCAAAATGTAATACTTTTTGTAAATGCTTTTGAATGTATGTAAAATTTTGTTAAAGGGGATTTTGCGATTTTTTGTGTAAGGTCTTCTTCTTAGGGAATATCATACCTAATTTCTCCAAGAGAGGACAAATCAAGGATATTAGGTCACCACTTATGGGATGCCTCGTTTGCATGATGCTATGAAGGGAGATCATATGATTATAAATATCACACTCTTCAAGGACATCAAACCTAATGATGCCACCAAGAAAAGGACATGTCACAAGAAAAAATAAAATCATGCTATGAAATATTTTGAAAGATGTCATCAATGTATGCCCCCACTTTAAGATAGTTTCTACACCATTGTTGTGAGAAATTATTTTAAAGTAGCCAATTTTTTTCCTTAGGACATGAGATCTTTCCTTACAAAACTATATGCAGAGTCATGTTTCTAAAATAAGCTGCGACATGAAATAGGAAGGAAGGGTTGCCCGCATAAATCCATAAGGGATCTATGGATTCTAATTTAATATTTCTTTGCTAAATTTTTTTTAAAAGATCAAAAATTTCATCATTCCCCAAATAATCATATAATTCAAAGAATTATTTTCAATGAATGACACAAAGAGAGTGAAACAAAAGAAAAATATTTTCGGGTCAACATGGAAGAGACCTAAATGTCTCAATGCCTTGCATCATCCCCAAAAGGAAAACAAAATACAAATGAAAAGATAAAGAAAATATTTTGGGTCAACATGGAAGAGACCTAAATGTCTCGATGCCTTGCATCATCCCCAAAAGGAAAACATAAGACAAATGAAAAAGATAAAGGAAATATTTTGGGTCAACATGGAAGAGACCTAAATGTCTTGATGCCTTGTGTCATCCACAAAAGGAAAAAAACAAGACAAATGAAAAATATAAAGAAAATATTTTGGGTCAACATGGAAGAGACCTAAATGTATCGATTCCTTGCATCATCCCCAAAAGGAAAATAAAATACAAATGAAAAATATAAAGAAAATATTATGAGTCAACACGAAAGAGACCTAAATGTCTCAACACCTTGCGTCATCCCCAAAAGGAAAACACAAGATAGATGAAAAATATAAAGGAAAGATTTGGGTCAACATGGAAGAGACCTAAATGTCTGAATTCCTTGTGTCATCCCCAAAAGTAAAACAAAAGACAATTAAAAAAGACAAAGCAAATATTTTGGGTCAATATGGAAGAGACATAAATATCTCAACACCTTGCATTATCACCAAAAGGAAAACATAAGACAAATGAAAAATAATTAAGACATAGAGAAGAATGAAGGTACATATAGAGGAATGCACAAAAAGAGAGAGATACATCAAACAAAACATCATAGGGGAACACATTACACACATTCAATCACATAAAGAAACATGAAAAGAAAAATACTAGTCATTGAAAGGAAATAGAAAAGAGCAATGGAAAGTACTAATGAATAAGAAATTGTTTGAAGGAAAGAGATTACCAAATAGATTGAAGTAGCCAAATCAAGCACCACCAAATCAAGAGAGACACAAGAATTTGTCAAGGGGAAAAAACAAGAAAAAACCCCAATATTATGAATGGAGGAAAAATGCCTAAAGAATAATACAAAGAGAGAGAGAGTTTGAGCCTTAGGCTTGCTTGCTCGAGTCTTGAAGAATGAGAAGAGAGGCACCTCAATAAATAGAGGTGAGAAGAGGATTTATAATGTAACTGCCAACTCAATGAATGCCACCATTCATCTATGTGTGTGCAATGTGTCACCTCTTAAGGAGGTGGCTACAAATATTCCTTAATAAAGGAATTAAAAATAAAATGAGTCATCCTCACACATGTGTGAGGAGAAAAACAAGACAAAACTTGTAGGGATTCCTTTGGAATATTCCTACAAGTTAATAAATTATTACAATTAAAGAATAACTTTTACCAAGTAAAGATTAGTCTTCTAATAGTCAGGAAAATGTGAGTCAACCTAAAGAAGGTTGTCCACATTCCAATATTGGTCTATATCAATGGATGGTGGACAAATAGCCAAAGGGACAAGAGAAAGTAATGAGCTAGGTGAAGCACCATGCTAAACACTCTTATTAAGAGATTTTTCATTTAAGCTCATAGAAGAAGAAAACAATGTGTTCAATTCATCATGCACTTGTTCATCAATCTTTGTAATGCCAATGTCATCTAAGTTAATCACAAAAAGAGATCCAATGACAATTTCCATGGAATTTTATTGTTCATGCTATGGCGAAGGTATATAGTCATCATGCATTGCTTTAGGTAAATTCAGATTTTTATTTTATAGGTTGTTTTTATCTTATTTTGTTTGTAATTTAATATCAATAGCATGTCGTCTATTCCTATTCTCTCTAGAAATTTCTAGCGCATTTCAATCTATTGTGAATTTTTGTTTGAGTAAGAGTGGGTTGGTCAATCATAGGTCCCTTCTCTTCCTTGGGTGGAATAGAAGAAACAATAGGAGGTTTTTCAACTACTTTCTCTTTAACTTTGTAAACTTGTTTGACTCTAGGAGGGACAATGGGATTGTTTGTGTTATCTCATGATCTCTTATAGAAAATTGTAGGAGGTTTCGTTGTAGGTTTCTCTTGTATGTTCAGAAGTGTTTTCGGTTCATTAATTTTTTTTCAAGGATAGGTGTTTTAGTTATAGGTTTAGGCATGTTTTGAAGGGATAGTTCTGCTATTTTCCTTTCCTTTAACTTTTGATATGATTTGAAAAATAAATCCTCATGAGGCTTGATAGGTTCCATAGGCTTGGGACAAAATAAATCTAATGAAAAATTCCCTCAAGCTAATGTAGGATTAAATCATCTATGATGCATAGTAAAGATATCATTTCCAAATGGAAACTTTAGACATTTATGCATAACTGAAGGGACAAAATTCATGGAGTGATGCCATGGGTAGCCTAGCTTCACATGAAATCGGCCTAACTATAGGATAATGGTGAATGAGACATTTAACATTTTTTGTTAGACTTTTAAAGGTAGATTTATCAAGCCCATTGTAGGACAAGAAAAACCATTATGCATATTAATCCATGCTTTTGGTTTGTCATATGTATCTTGATATAGTACATGCACATTTAAGAATTATTTGGTGATCACATTCTCACCACATATAAGATCAATTAATATCCCATTAGTGGTCTTTTCATTGATTCAATCAATATTAAGAGGATTTTTAATTGAGCCCTTACAATGTCTAGTTTTAATAAATGCTACCATAGTATCTGCAGGATGTTGTTCAATAGTATCCATATTGTCATCATCTATGTCAACATTCATCACATAATTCTTAGTTTCACTAGCTTTGACAAATGAAATAGTGTGCTTAGGCATGGGATTTAAAAAATTTTGAAAATTTTGATTGGGAGGGGCTACAAAATTATTACCTTGATCATTCAAACCTTTGATTTGAAGTTGATTATCGTCAATAAGGTCTTGCACAAGATGTTTAAGATGCTTACAATATTTTGTACCATGTCCATTTTGTTGATGATAATGACAATAATATTTTGTTTGAAAAACCATTAGGCAATGGTATATTAGGGTCACATTCTCTAACAGGAGGTAACATAAGCATGTTCTTTTCAATAAGCTACAACATGATATTAGGAAGGGTATCGAGTAAAGGAGAGAACTCCCTATCCCTATCCCCAAAAGGAGTTGTCATCTTTATAGAAGCAACTTGATTAAATTAGTTTGTTGAATTGTTTGAGGTGAATTCAGTTGTAACAAGCCCTTATTCTAGTTCTTGAAAGGTTGATAATTGTTTTGAGTTATGGATTCAAGCTTTTCAGGATGGTTAGGGGGACTTTTCACATCATGACTACAAGTCAAATTTTTATAATTATGAAGAGTTGTATGTAACTATGTAAAAAGACATAAATCTCAACATTTCAAGTTTACTTTGAAGTTTTCTTTGTAAGTTGGGAAAAAAATTCATTGAAGGTCGGCGTGAGGAATCTTAATATTGACTTGTGAATAAAGTGTTTGGTATCTTGCTATGAAATCAATCACTTGTTCATCCTCTTTTTGTTTTCATGTCATTAAGTTAGCAAGGCTCATCTTGGGACCCATGTGAATATGGAAGTGTTTGTAAATGGCATAAAAAAACTCATTGAATGAACCAATTGAATTGTTTGGAAAAGAAGATAACCAGGGTATGTGTAGGATCATCATGGATAAAACAAGCCCTTAAGTGGAAAAAAACATAGAAAAATAAAAGTTAGGAAACTTTACGTAACAATTTGAATAAGTTATCTATATTATTTTAAAAATATGTAATAATAAAATCTATAGCAAATGTAGTTTCTAAACTACTAGGTTTAGTTTTTTTTTTTTTTAAATCTATTTGGTGAAAATTTGAAATTTCAATGCAGTAGTACTTAAATTTTAGGGGAAAAAAAGGAGGTGTTTGTCTGACCACCCTAACCACAATAAAATGATAATATTTTTTATAAGATTTTATACATGAGTAGAGGACTCATGTATATATGTGACACATATTTTGTTGTAATTTTTTTCAAAGTAAATAATTAATTATGAATTTTGTATTACAACTTTTAAAAAATATAAAAACTTGTATGTCTAACCACCTTAACTTGGTCAAAACTTCATGAAATTAAATTTTTATTTTTTTAATCCTATAGTATGTGACGCATGTTTCAGATTCAAAAAATGTGATACCGTTTGAAAGTTATATTTTTTTTCAATCAACCTATCAATTAGGATTTTAGTCATAATTCTAATAGAAAATAAATAATAATTATTTATTAAATTAAAATTAAAGCATAATTTATATTGGTAGAAATATGAGAATCTCCTCTAAAAACCCTTTTCGTTTCATCAATTTTGGGTAAAACAAAAGTTGTCAGCCACATACCCTTCAAATACCCATCATATCACCACTTTTTGGCCCATTATGATCTTGCACATACCCACCACTCTAAAGCAATATCCTTCAAGGACTTAAGGAATATCTTAGCAAAAAATTTATCATGAAAGATGAAATAACTACACAAGATTGTGGAAGCAGAAAATGGATGACAAGATCTCCTTTCCCACCATAGTTCTCAAATTTAAGGACTTCTATACCTTGTGAAATTTTTTCTCTTAATATGTCTAAGGATAGTGGATTGGATTTGATGTATTGTAAAGGTTCATTTTTGTTGTTTTGTTGTAATTTTACAACTTGTTGGAGGGATGTCATAGTTTGCAAAAGGGAGTTAAGGATAGCATCATTTTGGTTGTAAGGTTGGGGGGAATAAGGTGGTGTAGTGTATGTATGACGAGGACTAATGAATTGCAAGTTGGTGAAGGTGGATTGTTGAGGAATTATTGTATTTGAATGGAAAAGGGTAGAAGGGATTCCTGCTAGAATACCTAAGGAAGTGTATATACTGCTAGTAGGTATGACTATTGTGGTTGGTTGAATGGTTGTTTTAGGTTGAAATGTTGTTATAGGTTGAAATGGTGTGGTAGGTTGAAAGGTTGTTGTGGGTTGTGTACTATTGTATGTAGGAATGTACATTGGTATTGTGGAGGATGAAATTGCAATTCCATCTTGGATTTGAGTAGACCCCAAAGCTTGAGTGGAACTAAGGATGGTAGGGAGGGTGTTGGTAACATTAAGCACATTGGTTGTAGGAGGTGAAGTCATGGGAAATGAAGTATGCAAAATATGAGCCATGGAGGGTTGATTATCAACACTATTAGAAAGAGAGCTAGAAAACCCAAGATCCATGGTGAGTGAGATATCACGAGATGAAATGAGCCTCGAAATTCATCTTACAATAGTATTTCTAGTAGGACATGGAGTTTTAAATCTCATTCAAGTTTTACAAACCTAGTGTGCAAACCCTAAAAGGAAAGGGGCAATGCAATGACCTAGAATGAAATGCAACTTTTAGATTCTAAGTAATGAAATTTACTAATCACAAATTGTAATACACTGAAAATGAAATGTTGCAAATGTAAATTTTGAAGTTTGATAATGCACTAAATGAAGCAATTTAAACTATATGCAATGAATTTGATGAAACAACCACTCAAAAAAATGAAGTAGGAAAGCAACAACAACAAATGGAAGCTTAAAATTGAGATTTCAACTTCTAGAAAAATAAAATTAGGATCTAACAGGGACTCATTGACTAGTAAGGGCGAATGGTCCCTAGTTAGGAATTTTTGAGATGTTTTTACTAATTTTAGAGTGATTTTTATTTCTTTTTTAGAAGCCAGAGAGTTCAGGTTTAACCTGATCAAGGAATAATTCACTAGTGAAGTTGAATGGGTCCTTGATTATGGTTTGGAAACTATTCTTGAATGATTTTTAAGCTTTTAGTAATGTCTTTTTGTTCTAGGTTTGAGACAGTAAGTTTCAGTTTCAGATTTTCCAAAAATGTAATGTGAAAATGCAATGAAAAGGTCAATGTAAAGACCTAGGTTGAAATGCAATTTTGTTTTGATTTTCAAATGAATTTTTACGAGATCTAAATGATATGCACAATTACTTATTTTTTTATTTTTTTTTTAGATTTAGAGATGCAAAACAATGCAAATCTAAACCCTAGATGAGATGCAAGTTTTGAATGCAAAGAAATAAACCCTAAATGAGATCTAATTCAATGAAAAAGGAAATGAAAATGAATCCAAGATCTAATCTAGGATGCAATGAAAGACTTAAAAATTAGAAAATTGGAATATTGAATAGGTTAGGCTCACCATTAATGATTTATTTGCAAAATAGGGTTTACCAAAATCAAGATGATAGACCACTAACTCTCCACCCTAAATCATGTGATTTTGTGTGTGATAAGGTTCTAATAACAATAAAAAACTAACCCTAACTATTATAGTAACTATGAGGGGAGTTTTTAAAGCTCAAAATGATGTGTACAATGTTGGAAGAAGGCTTTTTTTAGGGTACCAAGGACTCATTCGCCTTTAGTGGTGAATGTGTCCCTGTTAGGGTTCTTGAAATTGACATCTGGGTTATTTTCCTTCATGCCTACACTCTCAGATCCTTGGTTGTCAGCTCTCAAAAACTTGTAGCAAATTTTGTAGCTTCAATTCTATCTTCTTACACTATGAAAGCCAAATTTGCAACTTGAAAACTTTTGCAATTTTTCTTCAAAATTCTTCTCCACTTGATCTTCAACCTATAAATCTACAAACACACATTTAAGGGAAGAATTTTTTTTTGATTGTTAGTGAATAGGGGTTTCCCTAAGTCAAACCCCTTTTAGGTAATTAAACCAAATGATGAAATAGTGTAATTGAAGCAAGAAACATGAAATATACAATGTTGATAATTCAGAAGATGTCTTGGAGTATAAATTTGCAAACTAACATGAAGTGTCCATGAAGAATATAGATCTTAATCCTTGAATAAGATGTGAAACAATTCTTGCAAGTAGATATTCAATGCTACATCAACAATATTAGCTCAACAACATGCTTGAATGCATTATACCTTAGACATGATGAAATGAACTTGAATTTCTATAATAAAATCTTTATAATCTGCCTTAGAATGCCTTTGAAATGATCTTGGAATTCTCTAATGATTGAAAACTTGAATACTTAGGCCTCTTGTAAACTTGCTAGGAGAAATAGTGTGAATTAACCCCTTATTATACTAAATCTAGAGATTAACCCTGAAATTCAAACAATTCAAGCCAACACTGGATTTGGAAATAAATATTATTAAAGTCCTGCCAAAATCAAATTCAAAAAGGGTGTCCTTATTAAGGGAGGACCCATTCGCCACCTAGGGCGAATGGGTCTTGGCACAATTTTCTAGGGCCTTGCTCCAAGAGGGTGAAAGAACATCAAAAACCCATTTCAAATATGCAAAGAAAGGGGGGTCCTATAGAGGGAGTACCCATTCACCATGAAAGGCGAATTGGTCCTAGCACCATTTTCTAGGACCTCAAATTTTCTAATTTAAATGCTTTAAAATTTGAATACTGGGTGTCAAGATGGATCTTTTGAAAGGTGTCATAAATAAGTCTTAAATTTGAATTAAAAGGGACTAATTAAGCTCAATTAACTACAATTAATTAATGAGACCCAAGATAAGTGTGAAAGTGTGTTACAACACTTTACAAGACCTAACATAAGATATAATTTATGTACATTTTATTAAAAAGGGTTCCAAGATTAATTTGAATGTATACAACACATTGCAACACTAAACCTATGGAAAATTAGGTTAATTTAATGACAATTATTCCAAAATCAAGTAAGAAAAAGGGATACTTATTTTATTACTACATATACATATGTTAACATTAATTCCTGAAATTCAAATAACACAAGCTAACATGTGAATAAAAATTTAAAATCATTGAATATCACCAAAAAATAATTTGAAATTTAGGTCCTAGGCCTAAGTGAGGACTCATTCACCCTTGGATGAATGGGTCCTAGGTCACTTACCTAGGATACACATTCTCTAATGTTAAGTGTTATGTTATGGCATTGATGAATGTCAGGTTTTATCCTTTAGAAATTGCAATTAATTAGGCTAGGATTTTAATTAAAGGGGCCAATTAAGGCATAATTAACCTCAGTTAATTAATAAAGCCCTAGATTAGTGTGAAAGTGTAAAGGTACACCTTACAACACCATAAATAAGGTACAATTAAGTCCATTTTATATAATAAGGCCCTAAATTTAATGTGAATATGTGAAATACATATTACAACACTAAATTAAGGCATAATTTAGTTCATTTTATTATTAATTAATTCCAAAAAAATAAGTATGAAAAAGGGATACTTTTTCCTAGACTACACCTTCAAGTAAGCATATTTTCTTAATCTAGTCCTTAATTTTTCATTTATAGTGTAATGTCGTATAATTGCACCCTTTGCAATTTCACATCCATTCTTCTAGCCACTTTAGTGTCCACTCCCTTAACAACACTTGTGTAGGCTCACTTTATCGCCTACATAATACTTTTCCTCTCTTAGGATGCTTTAAAACCCATTTTTAGAAAATACCTTCATGTGTTAGCTTTGTGTCAAACCTTGTGCTTTTCTTGTTCTTGTCATTTTGCAGTGTGATGTGTCTAGACACTAGCACACTGCACAGACATCCACATGTTGCGCTAGCATCCTATGGCATGTCCAAGTTCAAATGACCATTTCCTAGCATGTTTGCCACTTTTCAACAAGTTTTGTTGATGGTAATGGCTCAAGATGCCTTGTAACCACTAAGGAAGCTATTTTTCCCTCCTATTATTTCTTTTTAATCCATCTTTTCACTTCATTTTCTCTCTCTAGACCTCTCTAGCTTGGGCGCTGGCCTCTTCCTCTTCCCTTTTCCTTGTTATCTTTCTTTTACAACTCCATACAACTTTCCATAACAATATTCTCAAGCTCTTATAGTGTTTTTGCAACTCCCTTGGCTCTTACAACACTATCTCTCTTACCTTGTGCTTGCAAGCATCTTGGGATTTCACACATCCCCTATCTATTGCATCTCCATTTTGTGATATGAGTTATCCTCCTCGAGCGGGGATTTTTTTTATCAACTACTTTTTTTGATACAGGTTCTCCTCCACAGGGTTTTCTTTTATCACTCATCGCATACTTTATTTCTCTCTATCTATCTGGTTGTCCATGGTGATGGGAACACCAAAATGGGGGTTTGACTGAAGCAAACCCCTATATTTTCTCCAAATTTTATGCATGCAGGTATTGAAGACATTTACTTGTTTTAGGATTGATTACTTGGGTGGTTGTAAGCACTTTCTTTCTTCTCTTTATCTTTATCATCTATACTTCACTTTATTTCAATTCTATTATATTTTCCTGTACTCTGGAAGTTCTCAATAATTAGATCGCTAGTAGTCACTTTGTTGTTTTTTGTGACAAACTTGCTTTCTAGTCTATACAAAATGATAGCACACCTCTAGGACGCCATTATGTCATGCTATTGTCCATATTCCACACTGATGTCCTTTGGTCGAGAGCTTGTTAGTTTGTCCAAAATCCCTTTGTGACTTGCTCTTTCCGATTCTAGAATTCTCATGTTGCTCCTTGAGGTAGTTTAGGGTAGTTCGCCCCTTGGGAATCTCTTGAGAATAAAGAGACTCATGAGTAGCAAAGCCTTGTTCTCTACATTTTGGTTAACCCAACGTGAACCATAGTATTTTTCAAAAAAACTAGCAATTTTTTTACCCCAACTTGGTGGGGTCATAACTTTTGACTCGGTGCTCGAAATTCATAACCGTTTACACCATTGGAAAGGTCTCCAAGAGGACTAGTTCATTCCCTAAAATGCATTCCTTTTGCAAAAAAATTTGAAGGAACAATGCAATTTTTGACCCCAAATTCTACTCTGAAGACCTTCAAAAATACAAATTACTAAAACCTAGAAAATACTAAAAAAATAAAAAAAATCAGATTTTAGGCTTTTCTTAGTTTTGTCACCTGTGGATTGCTCTAGATTGACTAACGTGCCTATATCTCTATTTAAAAATTTATTTTCTATCTTTCTTCATTCTATCTCTTTCTAGCTTTGTTAAGAACCTTCAACAAGTTCTCTTACAAGTGTGTGAAAGTGAGTTTTTATCTCATTTCTTATTATTCTTTGTTGATCCCTCTCTTTAAATTCCTTCTAAGGATATTTTGGTGCAAGAGGATGAAATAATTAATACCTTTCTTAATGTTACTCTCCCTTCTACTCGTTCCACTGCACTCTATTTTGGAGATGATACATTTGTGAATGATGAATCTTCCTTTCATAACAATGCACTCTCTTCTAGAGATGTTGCATTGGTGAATGATGAATCTCTTTCCACATTTGATCCTCCTTGGATGGGTGTTGATAATATGTCTTCAAATAATTATTATACTAGTTGTGATGATTCTATAAATGTAATATATGTCTCTACTAACCCTCAAAGGCCTAAGAGACTGGTCATTTATCTGACTCCAGCTAGTCATTATCCTAAAAGGATTTGTTCTATTGACATTGTCCCATGTGATAGTGTTTCTCTTGATTTTTCTAAGGCTCCCTCTTACAGAATGGTAACCCATACTTATAAGAATAGAATGAATAAATAACCAAGCCTTCTTCAAGCTCCTAAACCTATGAGTAAAGCACCTAGTGAATACGATCTTGTCAAGCAACTTCATGTTACTCTAACTAAGATCTCATTGTGAGACTTGCTTCAATCTGCTCTAGTTTATCAAGGTATGCTTTAGGAAGCCTTGAAAAATATCATCTTTCCTTATTTTTCTAGGACAATAGATGTTAATTCATTGATAGCTCATATTCAAGTGGATTTGTCAAATTTTATTGAAACAAAAAATTTTGTATGTGGGGGCTCTCTTACACTTTAGGGTTTTGGACCTAAAAGGACAGGGATACAAAAACTTCAATGCTTCACTTAAAAACAAACCCTTGATATTCTAATGCAAAGGAGATTATAATCTAACAAAGGGAAGGTTCTAGGTATTGGTTGAAATCTAATGAGGGGTTCACCAACAAGTGTAAACTTGGAAAATGTAAGATGTTTGAAAACATAGTGTGATATGCAAAAGGACCTAGAAATGCAAGTAGAATGTAACATAAAACTATGAGATTGAAAGTGTGCACCTAGAAACTAGAGAAATATGCAATAGATCACTAGAATCCTAAAATTGTTTCTTTTTAGAACAACTGGGACTTGTACACTTAGCTGGGTGACTTAGTCCTACTTTGGGTGAATAGTGTTGGAATAGGTTTCAAAAAAATGGGACTCAGATCTGCAAAATTATTTTTCAAGCTCCTACAGTGGGACTCATTTTTCACTAATGATGAATCAGTCCACTTTTGGATTTCTAGAATTTCAAAAGTGGAATCAGTAGCCCTTAGTCTTCTCTTCTACTCTTTGTTTACATCTAGGTCTGAAACTATCAAATTCAACCTGTAGGTCTTCTCCAAAGCTTGTTTGCAACTTTGACAACTTTGAATGGCTTTAAAAACTTGATAACTTTCCAAATGTTTCTCTTTGACAAATCCGCAACCTATACCTGCAAATACTTATAAGGAGAGGGAAAAATTGTTGGGGGGTTAGTGAATAGGGGTTTTCCTTGGTCAAACCCCATTTTGGTAACTAAACCCTTGAAATAGAAATCAAATATGAAAGAAGAATGATGAATGAACAAAAGAAAATGTTGCAACTCACCAAACCCTTGAAATAGAACGTTGAAAACATGCAAGTAATGGCTCCAATGGATGTAGACTTGAACTCTAGCTTGATGTTGATGGATCTTGAATACAATGCTCACAAATACTACACCACAATTGTTAGCTCTAGAAAAATATTATGCAACTAGTCTTTGACATGACGAAAGACACTTGAAAATTCTCTTGAATTCTTGATAATATACCCTTGAAATGCCTTGAATTCTCATGTGAACAAAATACTTAGATTGCTTGATAGATTGATAGATATATTACTTGATAGATTGCTTGATAGATTGGGTGGGGATGAAATGAGTAGAAAAACCCTATATTTATACTCAATTCTGCAATAATTCCTAAAAATACACCACAAAATGACCTTAGATCTTAGAAAATAAAAACCCACCATAAATTTGAATTAACTTTGAATTTTGAGCCAAACGGGACTCATTCGTCATTCTAGGAAAATGGGTCCCACCTAAGGGGACTCATTCAACCATAATGGTGAATGAGTCCCACCTTAGGAATTTAAGGTGGGTTTTGGGATTTAAGTGCTTTAAATGATTTTTATTAGGATTATTTTCAAAAATACATATAAGTAAGGCTTGTGGATGTAAAATGGGGCCAATTAAAGGATAAGAAAGCCCAATTCTTAATGACAAGCCTAGAAAAGTGTGAAATTTTGTTACAACTCTTTACAACACTTTGAAATAAGGCTTGGTAAATGATAAAAAGAGGTTATTTAGGTGAAATACATTAACAAGACCCTAGAAAAGTGTGAAAGTGTGTTACAACACTCTACAACACTTATGTAAGGTACCATTAAAATCCTTTTAGTTCACAAGGGCCCAAGACCTAATGTGAATGTGTTAAGTACATTACAACATTAAATCAAGGAAACATTAAGCAAAAATCACAAGGAGGACCCGAGTGAAAATGTCCAAAGATCCATTTTTCTACGCTACAATTATGTTCTATCTATAGGAACTTCCTCCTCTAAAAGTACAAAAGTAGGAGGATCTTCTAATTATCATAGTTAACATTAATTATAATGGCATTAGATTTAATTTCATTGACATTGGTCTAGTGCTCAATGTATGTAGCATTGATCTATTACCTAAGATGAATATTGATTCATCTTCTCTTAATGCTTCTTTTGTTGACATTTGTGGGTTCGGTAATCTTGGTCAACAAGCCCTAGGCATGATATTCCTACCTTTGAGGTTGGGACCCATTACCATACCCACCCTTTTATACATTATATCATAAATATTACCATATAAACATATTCTTCGTAGACCATGGATTCATGCTATGGGTGCATTCCCATCTACCTTGCATAAATCTATTAATTTCATTTGTAACAATTAAGGCTAACCTTGATGCTATGCACTTATGTGAGATGGAAACTGTTGGTCAGGTTTTGGTTGTTCCTACTCTCATCTCTTCAATTTCTTCTAATGTGTCGATGCTTACTCAAGCAATACCTACTACAAAGTATAATATTGTGATAGATATCCCTGAAGAAGATCCTTTTGAAGCAAGAAATATTAATTCTTCTCCTTCTACCTCTTCTCAAGAAAATGCATGTCTTGGTGATGATTGGGGTTCTTTATACTTTACAAAATTCTTCATTGGAAAATATAAAGTTGACCCGATCCATTCAAACGTTCTGATAACAACATCCACACTTGTTGTTAAGGATGATTATTCTTTTGTATCATGGGAAAGTGTGAACAAAAATTGTAATGTTCTCAGTGTAAATCCTCCTTTTGATGAAGATGATCACACTTATGTTAAAGAGGCTAGTGTTGGTAGTCTTGTCAAGAAGGATGATGATGATCCCATGCAAGAGTGTGATCCCATTGTTGGAACAATGCTCTCTATGAAGATCCTCTTCCTTCTCAAGATTTGAAAGCACTTTATGGCCCCGACTTTAAGCTTGCCTCTAAATATGGTTATGGGAATAAATGTTGTGGGTGTAATGAAAAAGGCATTCAGGTCCCTATATAATGTATGCCTTGTAAGCATAATTTGGTGCTTGGTTGCTCAGATGAACAATCCAAACAGAAACCATGGTTGAATGTTGACATGATGTCTGCTCAACTTGATCCTCCATTGTCTTCTATCTTCATGTCTTCTTCTTGTGAGAAATCAAGTCTTACTCCAAAATAGAAAGGTTTTCTTCCTAATCCTTATTCTTTATCTGAGCAAGAGTGTATCTTGTTGAGGCTTCTGAAATACCACTTGATTACTCTTCCTTCTCCTACATAATAAATTTCATAAGCATGATAAATATTTAAACATTCTTTCTATGCATACCATCAAGTGCCCAACCATTCCACTAGTGAATGTAAGGCCTTGAACGATAAAATACAACAAATTCAGGTGCCATCGTTCATTTATTTTATGATCCACCTACCTATTCTTGAAATAACAAGTGATATCAAGGTCTACCTCTATCTTGTATGTTCTAAGTATCTTGCATGGTTCTCCTCCCCTATATGTTGGGTGTAGTGATAACTCATTATGAAAATTTGTGTCCTTCTTAAGGACCCCCTCTCTTCTCCCTCTCTTTCGATTGGTGTGTTCCTTTGAATGGAACCATTTGTGTCTTGAAGGGTTCCCTACCAAAGGAATCCCCTTTGAAATTTTCTCCTTCAAATGCAATCATTCAAGTGTCTAGCTTAAGGGTAGTCTGAATAGACCTCACTTTTCAAATAGTGCATCACTTGTGTGGAACCCTTTTATTTTGAAGGGTTCCTAATGAAACTCTTTGAAATCTTTCAAATTATGGACTATCTGCTTGCTTTCTCCTATGTGGATTTTTGTCTTCTAACATGTTTTATCTATGGATTAACATGTTGCTTTATAGGTTGCCTATGGAGCCACTTTGCAATCCAACTCTAAGGAGTCCCCTTACATTGGGCTTCCTTCATGAGAGAGTACTTGGGGGAATGCATTCTTTCCAAGTTTGAGGGCTTGTGTAGTAGTTGCATCATGCGATATTTTTTCACCATCAATCTATGGGCCTTCAATGTAGTTTGTTCAACTCTGTAGGATAGAGTACCTACAGTTCCTTTTGTTCAACTTTCATAGGTCTACAAATCTGCAGTGCATTTTTCAACTCTCCTTGGGTTTGAGGACCTATGGAGACATCTCTCTTGGAATTTTCATTCCTTTCTATATTCTCCATCTCTCTCTTAAATTATCTTTCTTCTCAATTGTGTATATTGGATCAAAGATCTGCATATTCTTCATTTTGAGTATATGCTCTTTCTGTCTTTGACATTGGTTGCTTCCCTAAATATTGTATGCATTATTCTCTTGAAGCAATCAATCCTTCCATTCTTCTCTTCATTTTAAAATTATTCTATGTGTTATTATTTTTTATTTGGGGATGACACATAGTACTGAGACAACTTTTTACATTGAGGTCTCTTTCACTTTACTGACTCAAATCTTGTTAGTTAGTTAGGTGTCTATGTTTATGTTTTTCTATGTTCTAACCCTATGGTGTAATGGATTTTTATGTTGTAATATTTTTTTCATGTGTAGGTTTTTCTCATCTAATGCGTTTGTTTTGTAGATCTTTAGCCTAGGGGAATGCTTCCTTGTTTTGAAGAGCTTTTTACTTCCTCAATGGTATCCTTTAGGAATAATGATTCTATTTATGTTTAGTAGACTTCATTTAGCATGTATATTAGTGATTCATATGCCCACTAAAGTGGGGGAAAAATGTAATGTCTTAAAATCATACCCCTTTCAATTTCACATGTATTCTTCTATCCACTTTAGTGTCCAATCCCTTAGCACTTGTGTAGGCTCATTTTAGCCATTGCATCAACCTTTTCCCCTCTTAGGATTCTTGAAAACCCCTTTTTAGTAGCTCCTTCACATGTCATCTTTGCGTCAAACCTTGTGCTTTTCCCATTCTCATCATTTTGTAGCATGATGTTTCTAGGAACTAGCATGCCATATGGACATTCACGCACCATGATATCATCCCGTGACATTTCAATGTTCAAATGACCATTTCCAAGCATGTGTGCCACTTTTCAACAATTTTTTTCGGTGACCTAATGGCTCGGGATGCCTTGTAACCACTCGGGAAGCTTCTTTTCCCTCCTATTATTTCTTTTTAATCCATATTTTCACTTCATTTTCTCTCTTTGGACCTCTCTATTTTGGGCTCTAGCCTCTTCCCTTTTCCTTGTTATCTTTCTTGTACAACTCTATACATCTTTCCACAACAACAGTCTCGAGCTCTTATAGTACTCTTTGCAACTCCCTTGGCTCTTGCAACCCTATCTCTCTTACCTTATGCTTGTGAGCATCTTGGGATTTCACACATCTGCTATCTATTGCATTTTTATTTTGTGATATAGGTTCTCCTCCTCGAGCAGGGTTTGATTTTATCACTCATCGCATACTTTATTTCTCTCTATCTATTTGGTTGTCCATGGAGGTGGGAACACCAAAACGAGGGTTTTAATGAGGAAAAATCCTACAACCCAAACATTTTCTCTAGATTTTATGCATGTAGGTATTGAAGACATTTCCTTGTTGGAGGCTTTATTACTTGGTTGGTTGTAAGCTCTTTCTTTCTTCTCTTTAACTTTATCATCTATGCTTCACTTTATTTTATTTCTATTATATTATGTTATTTTCTTATACTTTGGAAGTTCTCAATAATTAGATCTCTAGTAGTAACTTTTTTTTTTGTGACAAACTTGCTTTCTAGTCCCTACAAGATGCTAGTCTGCCTCTGGGATGCTAGCGCATCGCGTTGTCATCTGTATTCCATGCTGACGTCCTTTTGTTGAGAGATCGTTAGTTTTTCCAAAAAAAATTGTGACCTACTCTTTCTAATTCTATAACTCTCGTGTTGCTCCTTGAGGTAGTTTATGGTATAACTCACCCCTTGGGAATCTCTTGAGAATAAAGAGACTCATGAGTAGTGAATCCCCCTTCTCTACATATAGGTAATTTTTCTTAGGAGAGTTCAATGAATATTTACTTATGCACACACTATCAAATAAAATATATCTCTTTTGACACCAAAATCACACATTATTTAGCCCTTATTAAAAATGATTTCATAAAGGTTGGTTATGTATGTATATAGCTTGCATTTGTTTGCATTGATAATAATTATAATTCTCTATACAATAATAGTTGTCATGATTAAATGGAGTATCACATTCCATTGAGGAATTTTGTCAATAAATTCTCTTACCTTGTCTTTTCTTCCATATTTTCCACTTAAGAGAATAGGATAATTGATATGTTACATGTTTGCAAGGAAAAAAACAGGCATTTTATCTTTTAACAACAATCATGAATTTTATAAAAAAATAATTATCAATTAAGTACCTAAAAATTGATGTTTGGGGGCATGAATTTTTTATGTAATCTTCAATCCCTATGCTTGGTCTCCTAATTTCACTTTCACTCACATCCAAATAATCCCACCTCTATTCTTCCTTTTCATGTTTCTCTCTACTCTTTATCTCTTGTGTGCTCTCTGCATTCTTTCTCCACGTATTTTCATGGTCTCTTTTACTTTTTATAGATTCCCATAGCCTATTATAGACCTTTCTCCTAGCTTAGACAAGGAGAATGATGGCTATGGTTGTGGAACATGGCTTTCACACCTACCAATAGAATTTTCTTGAGAGTTCTCGAGCCTTTTAACAAATCCATTTTGTGCATATCTAGCCTTACACACCAGTTTATCCTCCCCAAATTTCCTTTTCCTTCTCCAGCTTCCTTCTTTATTTTATGTGTTCCATCTCCCCATGATTTATTTATTCCTACCCCTTATTCTCTCTCTCTTTATCTCTCTCTCTCTCTATGTTTTCTTCCCAAACTACATGCACATCCTTCCTTTGCAAATTTTTTCCTCTACTACTAGCATTCTACCCTTCCTAACACCTTACTTTGCTCTCTGCTTCCACCAAAATATTATATGAATGCCTAGAGAAGGGGGGTCATGGTGATTTTTAATACTTTCATGTGGCATATGTTTCCCCTTATAATGTAGTCCTCTCATGCAATGAATGGACACCCATACTTTCGCATGACATTTGAGCAGAAATGACAAGGATGTCAAACCTTATTAAATGCACTATCTATTGTCCTCTTTCCTTGTCATGGCACCCATACTCTTTCCTTTACTCTCCTTGAATTTCATTCTATAGGCTTAATTACCTAATATGTGACATGTGTGAACATGTGATGTTTAAGTTATTCAAATTTTATATGTGATGGGTGCATGAGCTAGTCACATTATGTATATGTGATGTATTTTTAAATCATCCACATTATGTATATCTAGTTTTCTCAAATTTCTCACTATCTATGAATGTGAAGTATTCATGAGTTGGTCACCATGTGTATAAATAATAATTATTTTAAGATCAAATAAGAGATCTCATTGAATATGAGAGGATGAATTCTCTTTATCATTAGTGTATGAACTATGAACCTTCTAATTCCCAAAAGTGATACATAGGTAGGGTCATCACAAATGAACCCTTGAGGATTAATGTTTGGGTCTAAGAGTGATGTTGATGTTAAGAGCTTATCAATATCTAGTGTAAGTGTATGCGTGGTGGCATGGAGTCATCATCACAATAGTGGTTGGATAAGATATGAAGTTGGCACTTCTAGATTATATGAAATATGCTTGGTCATTTATATTAATAGTTATTATGAATTAAATTAGAAAAGAGTAATAAAAAAAGGCTCAATTATTACATGCTCATGCCATAAACCATTCAAGTATCATTTTCCTAGTTTCTCAAACTCTTTTCCTTCTCTGTTGTCTCTTTTGATCATTTTATTTTTGTACTCAAGTTCAACACTTGGTTAACTAATTATTACCATACCTATTATATGCACACTCCATGATCAAGTGACTTTGATAAATATGAGTAATGTATTAATTCCATATAATATAATTATATTTATTTTTAATGGAATTTAAATGATACCAAGGAAATAAGCGAGGATGGAAATTTCATAATTTATAAATTATACTTGTATCTCCTTGTAGAAGTCATTCTAGAGAACTTGAGGAAGGGAGAAATTTTATTTCATAAGGAAATTGACAAGAGATACTTAAAAAATAAGAAAATTCCCATCATATAAATACTAGCAGTTGTCTGTAGTGACATGCAATGATGAGTTGATAGGTAGAGGGAAGTATAAATGGCTGGGATGCAATCTAAGAGAGAGTAGACGGTGTGTGCATATTTTCACATAGAAAATGGCACTATATATTGTAATATTTAATTAGAGCATTGGTTTTGTCCTATTTTCTCTATTAACCCTATATGCAAATATGTCATGTATGCTATAGAAGATTCAAACAAGATTGATACATACCAAGAGAGATAAAGTGACCAAATTTAAGAATCCTTATGGAATCATTAATAACCCTTTTGTGATACCATTAAATTAAAATGGTAGGGCACAGATAAAGGTACTAATACATGTAGGTTATGTCAAAAGGATAATAGAATTATTTGAAAGCTTAGAATATTATTGATTTGCAATAAGACATACAAATGTCAAATAATTATATTTGCATAAGTCGTGGAAAACCATAACAATAAAGAGATAATTACATCCATAGGATTCTGTTGATGTTAATGGAAAAGTAGAGTGATACACAATTTTGAACTGCATTTTTTCATTTTTTTTGGGAATCTGACTTTACATGTGATCAGAATATATCTCCAAAGATTACATGTAAATTTTTTTGGGTGCAAGATTTAAAAATAGAGATTGTTGTTCAATTTAATCAATCCTCAATGAAATCTTTAATATTACACTTAATATATAGCCTATGAAACATATGAATGTTATCTAAATCTTATGTTAGAAGAATAGAGATCTGCACATAGGAAATATAAAATGAAGCTCAACAAAATGAGTCATGCTCTCCACCCTACCATATTGGGTCATGGAGCCTCATGGTCTCTCACCAAACCCCCGAGCAAGAACATGCATCATCCACCACTCTAATCAATGGTGAAATCAATGTTCATTATTACACTTAATATATAGTCTATGAGGATCTAATTATTTAGTTGACTATTGTGACTAATTTTGCAGTCACTATCATTATTCTGAAAGGTCATTTATAACACATTACTTCATCAAAATATCCATTATGGTTGGAGTATTCTCTGTGTTAGCTCTCAAAAACGCAGGCAGAATGCCTCAAGAGGTTGCCAATCTCTTGATACGTTTTAGGGTAACAGACAAGGTCAAATGGTTTTAGACCTTCTACTCTTCAAGTGCTACTAGACCTAGGCGGGTGTACCTATATGAGTGGAGCAGACTTAACTTGTGCTTATCTCTTTTGAAGTGTTTTGCCCACAATGGAAGATGGGAGTGGACAAATGAAACTTGATTTGGTATGAGAAATATTAAAACTAAAACCTACTATGTTTAGTTAACATATGTAATAAAGAATGAAACCAAATGATGAAAAGTGTAGAGACTAGTTCCTTATTGGGTATGCGGAGTCAAATGGAATCTAAATGAGCAACTTCTTTCTGGAAAACATTCAAATTGTTTGGCATATGTTTTAGTTTATAACTTGTATAAACATGCGAGACTATGTCTACCAAGTTCTTAATGATCTAGATGAATTTCCCTGATTACTATGATCAATTAAAAGGATTTAATCTTTTCTTGAAAGAACCGATCAATCAACCACATAGATATAGCAAATGTGCACTGATAAACTAAATATAAGCTTGTTATATCAATTTAAATAACCAGAAAGCATCAATCTTGGAGACAACTTTAGTAATACTTTTAATGAACATAATAGACAATTGACACAAGAAATACACTGTCACATCAACTGATTCTCATTAATATATCCATTTTGTAATAATGCATCATAATCTCAGTTTTATAAAAAATTGTATTCTACTGTATCTTTTCCTAATCTATTTTCTATTCTATCTACTGTTAGCCTTCTTTACAATAAAAAATGAGTATTTATACATCAGTATTTGAAAATACATGTCGCTTCGTATTCAAATGTTGGTGATCAGCTACATTTGGGCTTTTACTAACATTCACTAACACCCACTGAGACATCATGTAGTCATGTCGATGGCCAATGTCTCACCGATAGTTAAAACTATGCATCGCTATGATGTCTCGCCATCACATCAACATTTGGAGTCTCACCAATAGTTGTCCTTTCATCTTATGTGTTTCGCTGCGACCATTCTAAGTTGGGGAGATGTTTCATAGATTACATTACATCTTACCGATATACACCCTGTGATACTTTCTGGTCACCGAGATGCAATCACCTTCTCACCGCTAAAACAATACGTTGGCATGACATATGAGTCAGCAAGACTGCACAACCTTACTTTGATAACCCTTTCGATAGAATCCCTTTATGCTTTGTCAGCGAGACCAGGTGCATTCATTAAGACTTTATTCTGATAACCTTTAGTCTGGCCGATACGTTGCTCTATGCGCTAGTTGGTAAGACATATATGGTTTCGTTATGACTTCATTCTGACGATGAATCTCTTGCTGATATGATCCTTTTCTATCGTCGAGAGCATGAATTATGTTCTACCAATAGGTGCTTGCATATGAATTATGATTAGTGTGACATCTCTGAAGTCTTTCTGATAGACTGCAACACATATATCAACAAAAGAATGCAATATGAATCAGGGAGACCCTAATCACCTCATGTCGATAGGAATTATAATGTGAAATATTCAGGACTAGATGGATTCTATGGGACCACATGGCAGAGTATGGGAAAAATTTTATAAAGAGAGGATTTTGTGCTCACGGTAAGGACTCATTTGGAAACTCATGGGTATGAACAACTTGTGAAATTTTCAAAATTTTATAGTTCTAACAGTGGCTCCATCTGGGGATGAATGGTTGTGAAATCATTGAAAGGATCCAGATTTTAGGGTAAGCAGACCAGACTCAGTGTGATGGATTATATGAGCAAGATGGAGTGAATGGAAATGGAAATGAATATGACGCTATACTACTGTGCATGGAAAGACTTATTTTAAAAGAAGGAAAATCAGGATTGTCCATGTACTGGCAATTCCTGTTCCTTTTATTTCCTAAACTACTGTGCATGGAAATGAATTTTTTAGAGGATTGTCAAGAATTGTCCATGCACTGGCAACCCTTAATCCTCTGTATTTCTCAAGAGAAAAAATGTCTTAAGAATTTCCCATGTATAGGAAACTCTTGATCTTCACTAGTCATATTTTACAGATAGTATGAATCTTCTCCCTTCTTACCAACAACCACAAAAGGTCCCAGCCACAAGACTTCAAATTTCCCATGCTTACCCTTCTCCTGACACCTTACATTCCACATCAACACCAGATCATTCTACTCAAATTTTCTATCTTTTTCTTTTTTATCAAATAAATACTTCATTTGTGCCTATATCTTTATGTTATGATTTTGAGCTAGTCTCCTTATTTCATCAAGCTTAGCCAATTGTTCCATTCTCTCCTCCATAGGCTCTAGAATATCCATATCTTCTTGAAGAATAAAATTGTAAATGAGTAACAAATTTTGTAAAGGCATCCTAGCTTGTGTTCCATACACCAATTCAAATGGGAAATTTCCAATTGCCTTTTTTATAGTGATTCTATCAGCCCAAAAAACTAGTTTCAGTTTTGAATCCCAAGTCTTCTTATTCTAACCCAACATCCTCCTTATGATCTTAAGAAGACTCTTATTGCTTGACTTTGCTTGTCCATTAGCTTGTGGATGGTAGGGAGCTGCATAAGAAATGGAAATGTCATATGTGCTACAATTTTTTTTGAATTCATCAGATCTAAAACACATCCCATTATCTGTAATTAGTCTTAGTGGTGTACCAAATTTGGTAATGATACTATCCATTAGAAAATTTATCACAACCTTACTTGTAGCTTGCATAGTTGGGACTACTTCTATCCATTTGGTAAAATAATCAGTAGCCACCAGTATCCACTTATGTCCTCCACTCGATTTCTCTTATATCTCCCCAATGAATCAATTCCCCACTGATGAAAAGGGGCATCAGCCTGCAAAGGTTGAAGTGGTAAAGCTCCTTGATATTTCATTTTCCTAGAGAATTTCTAGCAAGCTTCACATTTTCTTACATATGAAAAGGAGTCATTGAAAAATTTTGGCCAGTAATAACCTACCCTGAGAATCTTATGTGTAGTTTTCTTTGCAGAATAATTGCCTCCATAGACCCCTTCATGCATTTCTCTTAAGACATGCTTAGCTTGTGATTCATCTAGACATAACAACAATATCCCATCCCTGTTCTTCCAGAATAAATCAGCTTCCATGAATACATACTTAGATGCTTGCAACTTTAAAGTTCTTTTCTGGCTGTCACTCAATTCATCTAGAAACTTTATGTATTTAAGGTAATGCATGATGTCTGTATTCAATGCTCGCAATTGCATTATTTTCCTCTTCTATATTGCAAAATTGATTTTCTTCAATATTCGCTTCTTCCATTAACCTAGCCAAACCCTAGCCTCTCACCAATTTAGTGATCTATACCTCCATATCAAACTCCTGGATCTTATTAATCCATCTACATATTTTTCCTATTACCTCAAACTATGTTAGAATATCCTTAACAACTACATGAGGGACATAGGCAGTCACCTTAGCTCCAACAAGATATGGCCTGAAATCCTTTGTAGCTTTTACCAATGCAAATTTTTTCTTTTCCATTATATCATACTTCAACTCTGATCCCTACAATGACTTACTAAAAAAGGACACAGGTTGCTCATGACCCTCCTCATTTTTGTGTAACATAACAACAACTATAGTATGCAATGAGGCAAATGAAAATATTTGAAAAGGTTTTGAAAAATCTGGAGACTTAAGGACAAGGGCCTCCTTGATGGCCTTTTTGATTAATAAATAAGCATCTAATGCTTCTGCAGTCCAATCAATTTTTTGTCCTTTCCTTAACATTTTTGCTATGGGCTTAATGATTTCAAAAAAAAAAGAAACAAATTTCCTAACAAAATTGATTTTCCTAAAGAAAGACTAGATGGATTTGATAGCTTTAAGGATTGGAATTTTATCTATAGCTTCAAGTCTCTTAGGATTTATTCTTATCCCCTCCTTTGATACAATGTGTCCTAAGCTTTTTCCTTCTCTAACTACAAAATAAAACTTCTTAGAGTTTAGACTAATCCCATATTTGAAAGCTTTAATAAATACCTTTTCAAGATGTTCTACATGATCTTTATCCCTTTTTGAATATGCAGTAAGGTCATCCTGATACACCACCATGATAGCATTAATCAAGTTTGCAAATGCTACATCCATAGTCCTTTGGAAGGTTGCTCCTACATTTGTGAGACCAAACAACATTCTTATGTATACATACATCCTCCATGGGGTTGTAAAAGTTGTTTTGTACTACTCAAATTCCTTAACTTTAACCTAGTTGTAACCTAAAAACCCATCCATCATAGATAACAACTCACACCCTATTACCTTATGTAATATAGCCTCCATATTGGGTAGAGGATAATTATCTTTGAGGGATGCCATATTCAAATTCTCGAAGTCTACACATAATCTGATATCACCATTTTTCTTCCTCACAGGGACTAGGTTTGAGACCCACGTTGAGTGCTTGATTGGTTTAATGATTCCCCTGTCTTTGAGCTTTGACAATTCTTCTTGCATTTTTGGCTCCAATGTTGGATTTATGGGTCTTTGCTTTTGTCTAAATGGCTTTGCATCTGGCTTCAATGGTATTTCATGTTGAAACAAGTCTTCCCTATATGCTTTTATATCTTCATAAGACCATGCAAACACATTTTTATATTTTCTCAGTAACGCTATCAACATTCTTCTAATTGTAGGGCTTATTTTCTTCCCATTGTACACCCTTCTTAGTGCCACCTCAATCCCCAAGTTGATCTCTTCAATGTCCCCCTTCTTCACTGGTGTCTGATTCATGAGGGACCAATAACTCTCATCATATACTCTCTCTAATGCCACAAGTCCCTTAGGAAGCTTATTTTTTTTAAGCTGTAAAATCTCCTTTTTGAATATAGTTTGCTTCCCATCTACTTCCTCAACAAATGCATTGAAATCAATTTCTTGGGCTTCATATTTATCTATACAATGAAGAAATTTAAAAAGGTCAACATCATCATTAAAAACCTACCAACTATATATGTTATCAGGCCCAACAGGCCTTGTTTTGAACTCAATTTGTGATATTCCAGCTACTATAATATCATCCTTTTTTAGCGCCACATTTGCTAAGAAGTCTGCCATTATTTTCTTTGACCTATCAATCCACTCAATTGAAAATGCATCAAGAAGCTCGATTGTATCCCATACCACATTCCTATATTTCTTCAATCTTTTATGTTTTGTTGCATACTTTGATTTAACTTGTGAAACAACTAACTCAAAATCCCCTAGAACAACCAATAACTAGATTTTACGTTTCACAGCTAAATTCAAGCCTGTTAATAAGGCTTCATACTCTTCCACATTGTTAGTACATTCAAATGCTAGCAAGAATGAATATTTAAATGTAATACCTTCAGGTGAAACAAATACTATTCCTGTTCCATTACCTTCTTGGCTACATGCTCCATCAAAGTACATTTTCCATACACCATTACAATTTTGTGTAGCATTCTTTTCAATTGGATTAGTATTGATTAACTTTGGATGGGTTAATTCTATCTTGAAATTTCCAAGATCCACATCATAAAAACAATTGATTTGATCTTGAGGTACACAGTCAACAATTTGGTTTATCCTTGGATCCCTGTATAATTTAACTTCCTAACCATTTACTAGAATAGTTGCATAAGACAAATCAAACTAAACATTTCCCCCAATTGCTTCCGTCCACTACCTTGATAAAAGCATCCCAAACTGAGGAGGGGTATCAATTACTATTATTTCTATATTATAAGCCACCTATGGATAAGCAGCCAATTTGACCTCAACATCTTTCATAATACCCACCATAGGAAAAGGTCTGTTATCCATTGCGTAGCACTTACCTCCATTAGTATCCACCCACATGCCAAGTTGTTTCATAACTCCTACTGGCATAATATTTATGGCAATGCTAGAGTCTATCATGCAATTCCTCAACAATTTGTTATTTATGAGTAATGTGGTGAAAAATGGATCAACTTGTGGGGGATTTAATAATGCATTATTGAGGCACACTTCTGGGATATTTACTTTCTCTTGCCTACTAATTATTTTAGTAGCCACTTTATTTTCATTTCCATTTGTTATCAATTAAACAACACTGTCTCTATATTCCTTAATTTTCATCATCTCAAGTAATGGAACAAATATTTTTACCTGGGATAAGGGCTGAGTGAAGTGAAAAGAGGAACCCTTTTCCTTAATCATTTTCTTCTGCTCAAATGTTTCTCCTTTGTTTTCTTCCTTTTCTCTTTTATTTGACTAATCAAACTTTTACATCTCTTTGTGTAACTCTCTCACTTCATTCTTTTGGATAGACTCCTGTTTGCTTTTATCATATTGTTTGTTTTATGTTTTCTGGGATATTTACTTTCTCTTGCCTACTAATTATTTTAGTAGCCACTTTATTTTCATTTCCATTTGTTATCAATTGAACAACACTGTCTCTATATTCCTTAATTTTCATCATCTCAAGTAATGGAACAAATATTTTTACCTGGGATAAGGGCTGAGTGAAGTGAAAAGAGGAACCCTTTTCCTTAATCATTTTCTTCTGCTCAAATGTTTATCCTTTGTTTTCTTCCTTTTCTCTTTTATTTGACTAATCAAACTTTTGCATCTCTTTGTGTAACTCTCTCACTTCATTCTTTTGGATAGACTCCTGTTTGCTTTTATCATATTGTTTGTTTTATGTTTTCTTTGAAATTCCTTGTCTCACTTTTTGATCCTTCATAAAGATTCCCCTGGGACACCCTCCTCATTAATTGTCCTATTTCTCAACCAGTACTTACTTTTTGCTTCCTCAACTGCAGCAATGGTCAATCTCTCTATCTCCTCTTTGGTGAGTTTCCTCATACTGAACGAAGTGAGAATCTCAACTGAATGGGGTTCAGTATAATCTTCTTCAGAGTAAAAAAGAACATGTTGTTCAGCCATATAGACATTGTATCTCTAGTTTGAAACATTGTACTCATATCTTCATCCTCTGAAGATGAGTACCTCTCCTCAACACAGTGAAAAGTATTTGAAGTCAAATACACTGTGTGATCTTCTCCACTTTTTCCCATCAACATTCCTTCCTCTTGCATTCTTTGGGCTACAACACAATAATCTGGGGAATGTGGCTTATCACAAATTTCATTGAAATAATTATTATTTACCATATAGGTTCCCTTCTTCCTTAATGGATTAGGAGTTTCTTTGTTTCTCGGCCTATCTGTTACAGGTTTTCCATCCTTCCAGTTTTTATTATAGGGCATGTCATGCAACCTAGGCCTCTCATTTATGTATGTTTTCTCCTATTTGTATCTATAATTATTGGTTTGTTGAGGAACCCTAGGGTTGTTTCTCTTTCAATTATCCTAGCAGCCTTCCTTTTGTTTTCAATTTTTAATGTAATCTTTTGGGCCTCATCTAAGTTTCTTGGGAACCTATTTCTTAATTCATACCCTTTTTTTGGATCAAATGCATTCAAATAGACACTCAATGCTACAGAGTCTGAAAACTTTGATCCAGGAGGTACATTTTATTCTGTAATTTTTTGAATCTTTAGTTAAAATCATCAATTGAATCCTTCTTATTTTTTTGAATCCGTATTAATTCATGAAGAGCAGCATTTGGTGCACTTAGATTCCCATACTGCTCAAGAAATTAGTCTTGAAATTCCTGGAGAGAATTGATAGAAGTTTTTGTTAAGCTATTGAACCAATCCCTAGCCTCTTCAATAAGTGACATCATGAATAGCCTCATATGTAAATCTTCATATGGCACATCCAAATCTTGGATGAAAGAATTGAAACTCCTTAAATGATCTTCAACAGAAATTGCACTACTCCTTGTAAACTTTGGAACAAGACTTCTCCAACTGCCATCCATTGGGTAAGGGTATAATTGAAACCCTGCCAAGTCAAATTGTTTGATCATTGTTGTGTATTGATGGGTGGGAAGGTTAGGTGGATATTGATACTGGTACATCAAATTATTGTATGGTGTATGATGATGTGGCACATAATGTTGAACATGAGGTGGCTATATATTTGTATGTTGTGAGGGAATATGCGGTGGATGGTTTGGTTTTCTATACTAATTCCCCATTTTATTGTGAGGAGCCTTTCATGGATTAGAATTCCCCACACCATTACTACCCTACTTATGAGGTGGTACATACTTTGGGAAACCAGCTTTCCGAGCAGTAACTTGGGCTTTCAACAATTTCATGTTTTTGATTGCTTGTATCATCTAGGCTTTCTCATGTTCAACTTTTAATTCTTCAAACTTTGCTTTTAATTCTTCATGAGTTAAAGATTCATAATTTTCTTGAGGAATTTCATGATCAATAAACTCATTTTGGTTACCCTCCATTCTTTGTTCACATTCCAATTGATATCTGAGTCCCTCTGCTTCAAGTTTAGCATCAAACTCTAGTTGTTTTTGAGGATTATAAAACATATTTCTTTGTTCTTCTGGGGTACAAGGTTCTACACTTGAATTATCTCTCCATGTATCATAATGATCATATGTTTCACAATATAGTCTTAATGATTTGTCTTTATTCATTATGCACATGTCCTCACTTATCCTTTTACCCTTATCAACATTATCATCCTTGTGTGTCCACTTACTGTTGCCAACAGGAACTCCAATATGACCTCCCCTATATTGAGATCTTATTCCATTCATGTTTGAATAGATGCAATGTTTCTGTCAGAGTCGCCACTCACTTTCTTAAAAGTGAGAAAGTGTTTGATATTTCTTATTCCCAGTGAAGTCTGTATAAAGTTTCTTACTCTATGATTAAGGCCATGATTCTGAGTTTACTTCCCCAACAGAGTCACCAATTTGTTAGCTCTAAAAAATTTAGGCAGAATGCCTCAAGAGGTTGCCAATCTCTTGATATGTTTTAGGGTAACAGAAAAGGTCAAATGGTTTTAGACCTTCTACTCTTCAGGTGTTGCTAGACCTAGGTGGGTGTACCTATATGAGTGGAGTAGACTTAACTTGTGCTTATCTCTTTTGAAGTGTTTTTCCCACAATGGAAAATGGGAGTGGACAAATGAATCTTTATTTGGTATAAGCAATATTAAAACTAAAACCTAATATGTTGAGTTAACAAATGTAATAAATGAATGAAAGGAAATGATGAAAAGTGCAGAGACTAGTGCCTTATTGGGTATGCGGAGTCAAATGGAATCTAAATGAGCAACTTCTCTCTAGAAAACATTTAAATTTTTTGGCATATGTTTTAGTTTATAACTTGTATAAACATGCAAGACTATGACTACCAAGTTGTTCTTAATGATCTAGATGAATTTCCCTAATTACTGTGATCAATTAAAAGGATTTAATCTTTTCTTGAAAGAACCGATCAATCAACCACACAGATACAACAAATGTGCACTAATAAACTGAATATAAGCTTGTTATATCAATTTAAATAACCAGAAAGCACCAATCTTGGAGACAACTTCAATAATACTTTCAATGAACACAATAGACAATTGACACCAGAAATATGCTACCACATCAACTGATTCTCATTAATATGTCCATTTTGTAATCATGCATCGTAGTCTCTGTTCTATGAAAATTTGTATTCTACTGTATCTTTTCCTAATCTATTTTCTATTCTATCTACTATTATCCTTCTTTACAATAAAAATGAGTATTTATACATCATCATTTGAAAAGACATGTCGCTTCGTATTCAAATGTCGGTGATTAGCTATATTTGGGCTTTTACTAACATTCACTAACACCCGCTGAGCATCCTGCAGTCATGCCGATGGCCAATGTCTCACCGATAGTTAAAACTATGCATTGCTATGATGTCTCGCCGTCACATTGACATTTGGAGTCTCACCGATAGTCATCCTTTCATCTTATGTGTTTTGTTGTGACCATTCTGAGTTGGGGAGACGTTTCATAGATTGCATTACGTCTTACTGATATATACCCAATGTTACTTTCTAGTCACTGAGACACAATCACCTTCTCATTGATAAAACAATACTTCAGTGTGATATATGAGTCAGAAATATTGCATGACCTTACTCTGATAACCCTTTTGATAGAATCCCTTTATGCTTTGTCGGCGAGACTGGGTGCATTCATTGAGACTTTATTCTGATAACCTTTAGTCTAGCTGATATGTCATTTTGTGCGCTAGTCGGTAAGACATATATGGTTTTGCTATGACTTCATTCTGACAATGACTCTCTTGTTGATATGATCCTTTTCTATTGCCAAGACCATGAATTATGTTCTACCGATAGGTGCTTGCATATGAATTCTGATCGGTGTGACATTCCTGAAGTTTTTCTGATAGACTGCAACAAATATATCAGTAAAAGAATGCAATATGAATCGGGGAGACCCTGATCACCTCATGCTGGTAGGAATTATAATGTGAAATATTCAGGACTAGATGGATTCTATGGAACCACATGGCAGAGTATGGGAAAAATTTTATAAAGAGAGGGTTTTGTGCTCATGGTAAGGAATCATTTGGAAACTCATGGGTATGAACAACTTCTGAAATTTTCAAAATTTTACTGTTCTAACACTCTACAAGAATAACAACAAAATGTGAAGTTTAGTGCACAAAATTTATCATTGGTAGACAATATCTAAATCATGAGATATAAAGAGTTCTATAATCTATAATAGATAATACGCAATGCACCTATAATATAAAGGATGAAATAAATAAAATATAGGCATAGCTTGTGCACATGGTAGAATGCAATTTGAAGAAAAAAGAAGAATGCATGCTGTCCACCCTACCATATTGGGCCATGGAGCCTAATGGCATCAAAACATCCATAAAGGAGGATTATTTGGCTTGAATATGCTCTGCAAACATGAAATGATAATGTGAAGTTTAGTGTAATAAAGATGTGTCATTGGTGGACAATATATAAATCAGGAAATATAAAGACTTATATAATTTACAACAAATAATATGCAATGCAGTTGTAATAGAATGCAACAATTAAATAAAATGTAGGCATACCTTGTGTATGCAATGGACTGTAGTATGAAAACAAAAAAATAAGGCCCGCTCTCCACCCTAGCATATTGAGTCATGGAGCCTCATGGGCTCTCACCAAACCCCCATGCAAAAACATTAATTTTCCATCACTTTGATCAATCGTGAAAGCAATGCTTTAGCACCTGAGAAATTTGGTTGAGTTGAGATCAATGCTATACATTTTCAATAAATTGACATGCAGTTGTGAAATAAGAGATGGAATGAAAGATATATAGCCTTACATCACATATAAATAGAATGTAGGTGAAAGTTGTACACCATACCAATGTGTGATCATAAATCTATTTAGCATTTTGGAGATCTATACACCTTGTAAATAAATAAAATGTAGTTGCAATATAAAATGGTTTGACATAGATATAGCCACACACAAGGAAAACGTGAACTTTAGTGAGACAAACATGTTTCACTGGCAACCAATATCTAAATTATGAAATTTAAGTAGTTCTATAATTTATAAGGAAAAAATATGTAATACACCTGCAATAGAGGATATCAAGCAAAGAAGGTAGAGGCATACCTGCTATAGAGGGTGGGATGTAGTATGACCACAATTACATCTCGCATATAAAAAATGATAAGGAAGCAAATTTAGAAATGGTAGAAATTCTATATGCATGGAAAATAAGAGGGAAATAGAAGTAGTAAAGTTACCATAAAGAATAACAACATTTCATGATGATGTTAATGAACAAAATTATTTGAGATGATCCTCTTGTTTGATTCATAGTGCACTATAATTTTTGGTATGTATCTTGCAGTATCTAGAAAATAGAAAGGAGGATCTACACATAATGCTAAAGAACCTAGTTCAAGTGAGGAATCAATTTGTGGACATAGCAAATATAAAATGGAACACAACAAGATGAGGCTTGCTCTCCACCCTACCATATTGGGTCATGGAGCCTCATGCACTCTCACCAAACCCTTGAGCAAGAACATTCATTGTCCACCACTGTGATGAATGGTGAAATCAATGTCCTCATTACACTTAATGTATAGTCTATCATTCAAACAAATGCTTTTTTGAGACTAAAAGAAATAATAACACAGATACATATCTACACATAGGAAAAATAAAATAAAATGAAACACAACAAAAGAAAGCCTGCTCTCCACCCTACCATATTGGGCCATGGACTGTCATAGGTTGTAACACATATATATCCATAAGTAGTATACAATCATATGAATCTTGTCTACATATAATGCTAGAAACACATAGATGTGCACATAGGAAATATAAAATCAAACACAAAAAAATGCGGCTTCCTCTCAATCATGCCTATATATCAGTGTAGATTTTTTTCCAAGCAGGTATATAGGCATTGCATGCCTTTGATGCATTTGTAGGGTTTTCTTCCTCAGATATATATAGACATAGAAACAATGTGTGGAAATGTATGTATGTGGAATTACATATCGACAACAGGTAGATGATGGGCAATAAAAGGTCAGGTGACAACTAAAAGGGATAATCACCATTATAATAAACAAGGATGTGAGGACCAAATATTTAGCTTTGACATTATTGAAAGTGAGCAGACAAAAATAAAAATCACTTGTTTTGTGTTTTCTTCCATGGGGGGATGGTTGGTAAAGTAATAGAAAAGTCTTCATGATGACACCATTGATCAAAGTGATGGACAATGGATTTCCCCTATGTGTAGGTATGTATGTATGTCATAGTAGATGCAAAGAACATTAATACAGATTGATCCCTATGTTTATTCTATTGGGACATTCTTGTAATAATAAGCTATATTTTAACTATTATATGGAACATTGATGCAACTATTGAGCACAGTGATGAACAATGTAATTTGCAAGTTTGGATGTATGTCATAGTAGATGCAAACAATATTGATACATACTGGCACATTTTTGGAATGATAAGCTACATTTTGAGTGTTATATGGAATATTGATGCCCCCATTGTTTGCAGTGGTGGAAAATGTATTTCCCCTATGTACCGATATGTATGTATGTCATAGCATATGAAAACACCATTGATACATACTGATACCTATGTTTACTTTATGGGACATTATTGGAATGATAAACTATATTTTTAAGTGTTATATACAAGATTCATGCTTACAAGAAATGGGAAAAGAATTATCACAACTGACACTTTTGTAGTGCTTTTCCAGCCATCACCCCATGCAAAGAACAAAAAATAACATCCAAAAACCTTCACATAAATTCCACAACAACTAACCACACTTGCACCTTAACAGAAGCTTTCCCTCATCACAGTTGATCACCATGTTTTTTGATGTTTGAAATGGTAGGTGCTAATTACAAGTGGCTAGTTGTTTTTGAATAACATAGACTGCAAGATGATGGAAGGCAATCTACATTGAACTTTGGTCAAAAAATTTGTCAGCTTTCCTAGTTTTTAAGCCTTTCGATGGTCAGGGAAAAGGTGGTGAATTGTTTTTTTGTTTTTTAAATTAAAAGTGTTTGGTGCATCAATAGAGAAGGCCAATGAAATGGTATCAACATTAATTGTTGTATGGTTTCCATGTACTAGTGATGGTTGTAAGCAACACCTTCCTTTTAAAGCCTTGGAAAGAATAGCGAATGTGTGCTCAAACTTGTACAAATCCTCATGGCATCATGAATAACCATTTTATGCTACCATTAGACTAAGAGAGTAGGGAATACATGAGGTTGAGATAGATATGTGGCTACATGTAATTTGACACATGGTGTGGATTATGTTCCCCCTTTTTTTTTCAAAAAGAACTTGAAAACCCTAAGCCTGAGACAATTACTTGACACAAGAATAGGGACCACATGTTTAAGTTGACAAAAGAAATTTCAATAAATGCACAATGCTAGTCTCCAACAACAAAACCACAACTCTCAATCAAAACATATGTGCCCATTATTTTTTTAGATGTCACGACAATTCTTGATGAATCGAGAGAGGGCTACATGATGGCAAGTAGCAATTAATTTATATGGAGAATTTTAAGTATAGACATACAAAAAAAAAAGAAACTACCTTGTGAAAAGAATAAACATAGGAAGGATTATATATGAATTTTCTTTGCATCTAATCTCACATACATACATATTTTCACATAGGGGTGAATGTTGGTTGCGATGTGAAAAAGATGGGAAAAAAATTATCTTTGTGGGTTTTCTCATCTGGGTGACTGTTGATACTGATATTGTTTCATTTATGGCTTTTGTTTTGTGGTGATGGTTGCAATTCTCTAGCTTAGGTTATAAAATAGTTAATGTCATGTGTTTTTTGTGGATTTTTTTATCTGGCTTACTATTGAACCCAATGTTGTTTCATTTATGGTTCATGTTTTTTGGTGAAGGTTTTGAATTAGTTTTTTACTGTGAGCTAAAGTTTATAAGTAGACAGCACACATATATAGCCATAGGTGGACCCATCAGTATATAAATCACAATGGGAGCAAAGGAAATAAACACGACTTGGCACAAGATGAGAGATTAACATCACTTGGCACATGTTGGCATGGCAATATCACTCATTTGCATCCGATTTCACATATGTACATAGCTGCACATAGGGATGAATGTTGTCCATGTCCAACTTCACAAATATACATATTTGTACATCGAGAAAGTAAAATGGAACAAAAAAAAAGAAGGCCTGCTCTCCACCTTGCCATATTAGGTCATGGAGCCTCATAGGCTCTCACCAAATCCCCGAGCAAGAACATGCACTACCAACCATTATGATGAATGGTGATATCAATGTTTCTTATTATGCTTAATATAAACCCTATTATTGTAAGAATTCCTTTTTGAGGAGGAAAAAAATAACTATCTCCCAAAAACAATAAACATGGGAAGGAGTATATGTTGATTACATCTAATTTGACATACATGTGCATATCTGCACATAGGAAAAGGAAAATGAAACACAATAGAAGAAGCACATACTTTTTTGTGGCTATGTATTTCAAAGCAACATATTCCTATATATGCATTGAACACATGCAATAGATAAAGATGTAGGTGGAAAAAAAAATGTACACTAATATATATGTATGTGGAGGCAAATGCAAATATATATGCATTGTTGATTACTACCTAGCAACTTAAAAACTGGGAATGTTGATGAAAAATCCATCCAAAGTTCACAGATATAGCCTTTCGGCTAAAAGTTTCCATATAGAGGCAATGGTTGCAAATCAATAAATATTATTTCATTTATGGTTTCCATATACAGGAAATGGTTGCAAAGCAATAAAACAAACCAATAACAATATTTTTTCATATATGCTTTCCATATAGTGCCGATGGCCACAATAGTATTTAGAGTTCTAAATTTACCAAAGAAATTGAACAGTTTATGTTATTTTCCATAAGGAATTGTTGGTTTTTGTTCTATAGCTTTACCTGCTATGAAGATTGTGAGCCACCATAGTGACAAGTGTTTTCTTGAAAAAAAACATACATATGCACACCCAAACTTTTCAATACATGTGAAAAGAAATATATATAAGGTTAAATGCACATATATGTGTATGTTGCCTGAGCAGAGGAAACAAACATCACTTGGTATAGCTTGTCACGACAACATTATTTCATGTATCGGTTCCATATATTGGTGATGGTTGCAACAATACCTTGCATTTAAAACTTACCAAAGTAATTGAGCAGTTTATGTTATTTTCAATAAGGCATTGTTTAGTGCTATGCTAAAGATTGAGTTGCACAACATGCACAACAAACATTATATCCAAGAACCATATGATATCCATATGCAACATGACATTATGATTAGACATGGAAAATTAGTAGGGGGAACATTTAAGAAGCATCAGATGCATACACAGACATACACACTCACACATACAAATGCATTATAGACACATATATCCACACGTAACTCTATCAAGATATTGTATGCATTAAGAACATTCAAAATAAAATGTGAATGACACAAATCAAATGAATTTTTTTTTATTACATCCTACACCTTAATCTTGTGCAACGACAAATTTTAATAAGCTAGACTAAAGAAAAATCACAAAAGTGTTGCATAGCTCGTAGAGAATAGTCATCATTAAACATTACATAGAAAATATTAGAACACAAATAAATTATTATGCATCTTGTGGAGAGATAAGAGTATATGGAAATTGAAATAGACAAGAAGCAAATAACTATATTGATATTAAAAATAAGTCATAGATACATATAAAGATTGAAGTGTGCATGCATATACACATACAAATCCATTACAGACACATATATCTACACACATCTGTATCAAAATATTGTATGCACTCAAAAATTTGAATTACATGAAAATATATTTATGTATATACCTACATAAATGTGTACATGCATACAACTATGTACACAAGTATATATAAGAACCATTTTAAATACTAATATATGTGTTAAATAGGACGACATAAATATATAACCAAGCAACATAAAATAAAATGAGGAACATGCACTTAAAGAGGAACGAAAATATAAGCAACATAAAAAATACAAAAGAAAACAAGTGTATCTTTTCTTGTTAAACATTATAAGTTATACGTCATTATCTTAATATATAACCAGTTAAATGAGCAACAAAGCAACAATAGAAAGGAAAGGTCTTATGATGTGACACACACTCCAAAGAAAGAAAATAAAATAGATGTCTATTCAATAGAAACTATAAAAAATATCCAAAGTCACAATTAGGCATGGTTTTTTGGCATTCAAGAAAGTATGACAATTATCTCTAGAGACTCTTGCATAGTAGGGGAAATTGTAGACAAATCTGACAACAACAATTTGCACTCAGCTTCAAAGTTAATTCTTGCAACTTTGAAAATTGTTGTTTTGAGCCTTGTTTCCGAATTATAGGTTTGAGTTTTAATAAGAAAAGTGAAAAAAAATGAGTTGTAGGTGATCCCATTGATAACAAACTCGACAATGACTGGAGCAAAAGACTCATATTGCAACATGTAAATCTCTTTTGCTGACATCTACAATAAAATTGTTGCAGCCTCATCAAAAGAAGTAGCCCAAATATTACTTGTGTGGTCTTCCATCTTTAGTTGCAATAAACATCAAAAGTCACAATGACCTATTATTGTCTAGAATTTAGGCAATAACCATGTATTTTAGGTAGAATCTTCACACTTTTTCTTGCATTATTTTTCATTATCCTACAAGGGACATGCAGTGTAACATAATGCATTCATTTTAATAATTTTTACTATTTACTTGATAGTAGCCTACAAAGTTTCTCACAATCCAAGGTAGTGATCCAAGATATATCCAATAGCTACTCTCCCATTTGCCAAAGAAACCTTTTGGGGCACTGTCTAGGAGGGCTCAACTGCAGGTGGCTCAATATGTTCTCGTTGGGTCAAGGGTTGTGCTTCTGGGATGTTAGGATTTATGTATAGAAGAGTACCTATGGTTGTGTTCACAATCATTCCATTGAAACACCCAACACATAATAAGTACGACTCACCTCAACCCTATCATAATGCAATTTTGCTATGTCATTAAAGCAAGCAATTCATAGTTTTGTTCCCTCAATTTCAATAATGTGAAAGCTAAATACTTGGCCCTCACATCCCTATTTTCTATAATGGTGCATATCCCTTTTCGTTGTTACCCAACCTTTTATTGTCCATTTGGTTTGGTAAACATTCAACCCTTTAATAGGACTGATATGTGTAGGAGCATTATGTTGTCTTGGGGATGTATTAATTCCAAATGTTGAGGCTCATTTGGATGGTGAGGGAGACTCGCAACCAACTATTTGTTCTTCTTGATCTCTAAACAAATATCTAGGTGAACCGTAGATTTTTGGCACCCTAATCCTTTCTAGCATTTCTAGGGTTTTTCACCTAAAAGGAGAAAGAAGGGCCAAAGAATCTAGCTAGTTCACTTGAATTAGGATTTGTATTATGTTATTGAAGCTAAATGAGATGATCTAAGTGCACTTTAATGATCTATTTGACTAATTATGAATGAAAAATATAAGGGTATGTGCAGAATCATCATTGAAAAAATAGGCCCTTAAGTGGAAAAAAAAATTAAAAATCAAAGTTAAACAACTTGACATAAAAATTTGAATAAGTTATCTATATTATTTCAAAAATATGCAAGAATAGAATCTATTAAAAATTGAATGTAGTTTCTAAACTACTAGGTTTATTTTAAAAATAAAAAAATCTATTTGGTGAAAATTTGAAATTTCAATGCAATAGTACTTAAATTTCAGGAAAAAATAAGAAGTAGGTGTCTGCTTTGACCACCCTAATCACAATAAAATGATAAATTTTTTTTAAAGATTTTAGATATAAATAGAGGACTCATGTCCTGATGTGATGCATATTTTTTTGTAATTTTTTTCCAAATAAATAATTAATTATAAAAATTTTATTACAAATTTTAAAAAATATAAAAAACGTATGTCTGACCACCTTAGTCAAAATTTCATGAAATTCAATTTTTTCTTTTTTAATATTATAGTATGTGAAATATAGAATGTGACACTTGTTTTAGATTCAAAAAATGTGATACTGTTTCAAAGATATAGATGTTTCTCAATCAGCCTATCAATCAATACTTTCATCATAATTCAAATAGAAAATGAATAATAATTATTTGTTAAATTCAAAGTAAAGCATGATTTACATTGGTGGAAAGCTAAGAATCTCCTTTAAAAAACCTTTTCATTTCATCAATTTTGGGTAAAAAACAAGTAGTCATCCACATAACCCTACACATACCCATCATATCACCACTTTTTGGCCCATCATGATCCTACACATACCCCTAAGAAACAAGTGATGTTTGAAAACACATTGTGCAATGCAATAATGAACTACAAATGAATGCAAAACTTAAGAGAATTGAACCAAATTGAAAGTGTGTACCTGGAACCTTGATGAAGACTAGAAATTACATTTGAATTTTTGTTAATGCTTTTTTTTAGGCTAGGTGGGACTCATTCGCTATTCTGGGCGAATTAGTCCCAATTCTACAAAATTGAGTCGGGACCTGTTTCTAACAAAAGTGTATCAGAAAATGAAACAAATACAAAACTGACCAAGGAGTGGGATTCATTCACCACCCATGGTGAATGAGTCGACTTTTGAATTTTTGAACTTTCAAAAGCGGAATTTGGAGCTTCTAATTTGCACTTTGACTTCCTAAAGGTGTTGCCTTTCGAAACTCTGATTTACGGGTCTAAAATTGGGTTTTTGTTGATATTTTGACTTGTTGAATGAAGAGAAGACTTGAGCAACCTTGCAACTTGATCTCCAATTATTTCCAAGCTTCCAAGAGTCCTAAATCTACAAATGTACAAGAAGAGAAGAAGAAATGTTGAATGTTAGGGCATGGGGGTTCACCTTGGTCAAACCCATTTTACGTAATTAAACCAAAATGATGTAAGAATGAAATGAAACATGCAATAATGGAGTTGATAACCTTGCCGTGATGTTTGATCTTGAAAGTCTACAGCAAAACATGGAGAATCTGCCCTTGAAACTCTAAAAATTGAGCTTGAATGACTTGTAATGTTAAAACCCTAAGTTGCTTGACTTGAGATGGAAGATTGGTGGATGAATGATGAAGAATGAATGTGATTTAGGGTTAAAAGACTTGTATTTATAGGAATTTCACCTATTTTACCCATTAATACCTCATCACAGCCTGACATGAAGAAATAATAAACTTAAATTTCACTTTTTTCCTGCTCAAAGGTCAAAACTGAGCCCAATGGGACTCATTCGCCACACATGGAAAAGGGATCCCACATGGATGGAACTGATTCACCATGGATGGTGAATGGGTCCCACAGGGACCATTTTTCCAGCTAAGATGCTAGGAGAAGGAAATAAGGTTTAAAATACAACTTTTTTTGGTATTTGATCAATTATGGCCTCAGGATGCACAATATGGGTTAATAGGGGACTATTAATGATGATTTGAATGTAAAATAGGGCTTGTGACATAGAATTCAATGTTAAAGTGTGGTTAAATACACTTTACAACACTAAAATTAGGTCCACATAGCCTAGGAAGGCACAAGAACCAATGTGAATGTCCAAGACACATTACAACACTAGTTTAACATTAATTTTAAGTTACAAGCCTTCTAGATTGATGTAATAATGTTATTAATTTTTTTTTATAATGTTTAATTAGGGATAAATGGGTTCATTAAGTCTAGAAAAGCATGAAAGTCCTTTACACGACTTTACACCGCCTCTATAAGACATCATTAAAAGCATGTTATTCAATTTGCAAAGGTCTAAGACCTAGTGTGGATGCATAAAATGCCTCACAAAACTTGAATCAAGGCCTCATTAAGTCAATTTATCATGAAATATTCCAATGTCAAGCAAAGGGTACTTTTTCTATGGTGCATTTAGCCCCCACTTTAGTGAGAGGAGGAAATTGCTTCAAACTCACACTAAAGTAGACATTCCAGAGAGATTCACATGTACAAATGTAGATGGAAAAGATCAAAGGAAGTTGCACAAGCCCGCAAGGATCCAAGATCCTAAGTAAAACCATCAAGATACAAAATCATGCAATGACAAGAATGAGAAAGATTTAAAGGTGGATCAAGCCTTGATTGTTTGTCCAGCTAGTTGTGGATTAGATCTATGCTTGTTTTTTTCAGAAAGAAAATGCGTACTCACTTTGGTGCAATGGAACTCTTGGCTGTCCATTGGGTGAGAAATCCCAAAAGTAGAGAAACATACGCTAGTTGGTATGCACTCACACACACATAGGTGGATATGGGGAAAGTCGTGCGGCTGGATGGGCTTCCTACTTAACCATATCAAAATTATACCTCCTGATAACTTTAATAAGACACCACAAGGGAAAATGATTTTCTAGCTCTATGAGGTAAAAAAAACTTTGTATGCTTTAAACTCATAGATATTGTTAATGCAAAGTAGTGTAAGGATTGTTGAAAGAGATTTTTCTTTGTTCATGCAAGGTCTCATCTTAAGGAATGTCATGTTCAATGTCTCTGAGAGAGGATAAGTGCAAACTATCTCATTTTCTTTCCAAGAGAGGACAAGTGGAAGGTCTCATCCGGAACAACATTGTACCTAGTGTTTCCAAGAGAGGGAATCGCAACAAAAATAAAATTGCACAATGAAATGTGAGTGGTGATGTATGCCCCCACGTTAAACTAGTTGTGAACACCAATACTGTGAGAAACTACTTCAAAGTAGAAGAAAGAGGAACATGAGAGCTTACTCAGAAATCCCGATGCCAAGTCATATGTTTTCGAGAAGCTACATCATAAAAAAGAGAAGTATTAAGTCATATGCGAGCCAACTTAAGGCATTTCATCCACATCTCAAGCTTTATCTAGGTATTCATGAAAGGTTAATGAAAATTCAAAAGAGATAATGACAAGTGACATACAAGGACAAGGCTACTAAACACCTTTCCCCCACTAAGTATAGCACAAGGGTGAGCCCAAATGAGTGATGAAATGCATGCTAGAGTTAAAATTGATATCAATTAGAGGAATTAAGTACCCCCATAGAGGGAAGCATACCAAACTCCTAAAAATGCTGGATTTTACGACTTAAAGTTGTACATTCATTAGTAGAGTGATCATGAACTATATGATATGCACAAAATGAAGTCTTGGAATAACATTTCTTTTGAGTTCTTGGAGGGAGGGTGATCAAGTGATCTTGGAGGAGTCTCGACAAGATGTCCTCTTGATCAATGGTATTAGGTGGCCCTATGGTTTGTTTCAAAGATACATCTTGCTTCATATTAGATGTCATACTTACACAAGTTTCTCCAGATAGCAAGCTTTTGTTCTCTCTTATAGAAGGAGGGAAAATCTATCAAATTCAAATAATGAGCATGTTGCGAGATGACAATGACATTAAGCGAAGGTGCATTTTTTTGTTTCATGGTTAAAGGATGGTGTTCAAGACTACTAGTCGAGAAGGATGATTTAGGAGGGTGTTGTGTGATATTGTGTATGTTGAGTGAAGTTTTGGACAAAGGACAATAAACAAGACCATGAGTCATTTGTTATGTGTGAGGGTCAATAGGGTTATAGATACCTTGTATGTTAACATCACATCCTTTTCCACTCTATCCAAGTTGTTTCATGAGCTCATACCCTTTTCCATAAAGCTATTTCATTGCTTTGAAATTGGGTGGTTGTTCATTTTTATGTTCATCAAGGGTTGTTGTGGAGGGTATGTGTAGGATCGTGATGGGCCAAAAAGTGGCGATATGATGGGTATGTGTAGGGTATGTGGCAAACAACTTTTTTTTACCCAAAATTGATGAAATGAAGAGGGTTTTTAAAGGAGATTCTCAGCTTTCCACCAATATAAATTATGCTTTACTTTGAATTTAATTAGTAATTATTATTCATTTTCTATTTTAATTACGACTAAAGTCCTGATTGATAGGCTGATTGAAAAAATCCATAACTTTCAAATGGTATCACATTTTTTGAATTTGAAACATGTGTCACATTCTATGCTTCACATACTATAGGATTAAAAAAAATTGAATTTCATGAAGTTTTGACCAAGCTAAGGTGGTTAGACATATGGGTTTTTATATTTTTTAAAATTTGTAATAAAAAATTCATAAATAATTATTTACTTGGAAAAAAATTACAAAAAAATATGCATCATATCCAAACATTTGTCCTCTACTTATATCTAAAATCTTATAAAAAATATTATAATTTTATTGTGGTTAGGGTGATCACAGACACCTTATTTTTCCTAAAATTTAAGTACCTCGCATTGAAATTTCAAATTTTCACCAAATAGATATTTAAAAAAAAAAAACAAACCTAGTAGTTTAGAAACTACATTCAATTTTCTATAGATTCTATTCTTACATATTTTTTAAATAATATAGATAACTTATTCAAATTTTTACGACAAGTTTCCTAGCTTTGATTTTTTTGAATTTTTTGCCACTTAAGGGCATATTTTTTCCATGATGATCCTGCGCATACCCTGGAGTTTGTGATATTGTCTAAAGTGGTTGAGGTGGATGCTTGTGAAAGGTTGTCCAAATTTTTTTTTGACATGATGATTGGTTGCACTTGTTTCTCATTTTTCTTTTGTGTGAATATGTATTTTCCCATAGATGAAGGTGTAAATTCTAAGGATCCCCAATCGTCAACAAATAATTCAGATGGCCATTCGTCATCGTTCTATTCAATTTATATGTTAGATGTGGGAATCAATGTTTTCAGAGGACTTGTATCTCCTTTTTCAAGCTGCAAGCAACTTTCAGGCTCAGGATCTACTTCAAATTGATAAATGTTATTGTTATAGACATATTTCATTATACGATGAAGGGCTGAAGGGACTACATTAATCTCATGAATCCATGGTCTGCCTAAAAGAAGATTGTACAAAAGATCATAAGGCATGATATGAATGGGAGTTTGCAAAGTAACCACCCCAACCGTAATAAACAAAGTGATTACATTGAATGGTTGCTTTGTTGAATTATAAAATCCTCGAATAGATAACGAATTAGGTTTTATTTGTGACTTGTCAACATCTAATCGATCAAGGAGATTCACACTACACACATTAAGAGCAGAACCATTATCAATAAGGGTGCAATTTATCCCTGTCCTATTCTATTGAACAATGATCATGAAAGTGTCACTCTATTTGTGCAACTATAAATGAGGGAGCTCATGTTGATGAAAAGTAATGTCAAGATTAGTTTTATTTTTTTTATGATTTAAAGGTACCACATCATTCAAAGTTGTACCATGAGGAGCTAAAATTTGTTTTAAGGATATTTGAAGAATATTGTGGTAATTTGGTGAGTTCTAAAGTAAATCCCAAAGGGAAATAGTTTTAGGAGTATTCTTTAATTGTTTGACAAGGTCAGACTCCTTTTTTTGTGGGATGTAATGAGGAGCACTATGCGGATTGGGTAAAGGTAAGGAGGGTGGGATTGGCTACGGTGGTTGCAAATTATTTCGAGTGTTATATGTATGAGCAATGGTATTATAACTTAGTTGTTGCGATACATTATTCTGAGGTGGGTAAAGGATAAGTTCAATTTTATTTTGTTGTTTGTGTGAAGGAGGGTAGAGAGTAAACTTGGGTTGGATAGTGTTAACATCCCTTAACAAGTGAGAGCCCATATCATTACTCTGGTTCATGTTTTGCATCATTGTATTGTTCCTAAGAGGAGAGTTTGGAGGAGAACTATAAACTAAATTTTCTTGACATTCTAAGGTTGGCTCTCCTCGAAGGACTTCATCACAAGTATGAGGAATATCAATGATTGAATTGTTTTGTTCATTAAAGTTTTTCGTGGGTGAAAGAGGACAACTAAGATTCTCATGACTCTCATTGGTTATGTTTTCTAACAACAAAGTATGTTTGTCACAACTAGGAGAGATACTAGGGTGATCCTACAATAGTGGTTTACAACTTTTTTCCAAACTGGACACTGAAATTATTTTTTTTAACTAAATCTTCACATTTCGGCACCTATAGCGGCTAAACTGTGAGGAATTTGAAGATGATGCAAACTAGAGATTCATGAATTTTTTTTTGCAGATTATAAATATATTTTTTTCAAAAAATTTGGAATCGATTGTGCTTCTTTTTCCATCTCCCTTAAAAACTAGTTTGTTTTCAAAAAATAGCATTTTTAAAAAGTGGCGTTCAATGTATAATGTATAACTTTTTTTCCATGAAGGATAAAATTCTAACTCTTTCAAATTTAGATTTGTAACTTTGATATCTAGTGCTTACACTTGGTTAGATAGTTTTTTATTGAATATTTTTTCATTTATGAAGTTTTGAAGTCAAACCAATTACAATTTAGACATAGCGCGATTATATAACGCGTAACTTTTTTTGTATATATCGAAATTCAATTTTTTTTGTTGGATCAAGGACTTCAATATCTAGTGCACTCATATTTTAAAAAAAAAATTATAATTTTCTATTTTTCCACATGTCCAGAATAGAGACCTTCATTTTCAATGAAAAACCTAGGTTTAATAAAACTAAAAATACAAATACATAATAAAAACAAAACATATTAAAATTATATTCATTGGATAGCTCGTTCTAAGGACTACCTGATTCTAGTTGGGTTTCTATAGAATCCTCCATTTTCATCATCAATCAGAGTTTCGAGGCATAAAAATTTAGATTTTTTGTGTTTGAAGGAGAGAATGAGGAATAAGGGGGATTCATTTGAACTAGGGTTCATTCAACCCCCCTTCAATATGAATTTTTCCTCTTTTTTTTGGGTTGGAAATGTGGGTCCAATAATTAATGGGTTTGCTCAAACCCTAGTTTGGTCGAGCCCCTTTTTGGTTCAGTTGAACTTGTAGGCTCATTCAAACCCCTAAAACGATTTTTTTGCCATGGGGTCATTTTTTCTCAGTTTTCCTTCCTCCATCAAATTGTAAACCACTATTGTGGATTCACCCACTAGCAGAACAACAAATGTGATTATCATGATCATTTATGACTTCATTGCTTTGTTCCTTAATATCTTCCAAAATAGGAGAGGTAGGGGAAGGATCATAAAGAGGGTTGTTGTAGACTAACATATCCTCATCATTGATAATCTCATCTTCCTCAAGGTTATCCACACAATGGAAATTAGGTAAGGTGATGTTTAAGAAGGTGTCTATGATTTCATGCTCTTGTGCTAAAATCTCTTCCCAAACGAGATGAGGAGAAGGACAAACAAGATCTTCATGATGCTCAACGATTGTATCTTCTCTCACCAAGATACCTTCATCACTAAAAGGAGAGGTATTGGGAGAAGAAAAAATATGATCATAATGGTTATCTATGTTTGTATGCTCTTCTATCATGTCATCTACACAAATAGGAAAGATAGGACAGGGTGTAAGTTTAAGGTTAACATTGTCATTTTCACTCCCTTGTGCTAAGAGACTCTCATAACTAGGACATGCATTGAAGGAATGAAAATCATGCTTATTAACTAACTTTTTCTTTGCAAATTTAGAGAAGAAGAAAACTAACATTTTGAAAGAACAAACTATGCTAACCCAAAATGCAATTTTCAAATGATAATTGACTGATTATGATATTTAACAATATGAGAATGCAAACTTGAAATGTTAACCATGCATGAAATGAGCTAAATTAAGCTAGATTTGATGAAATTCATGTTACAGAAATGCAACTAACTAATATAGGTAGGTTAAGGAACCAAACAAAAACTTAAAAATAGAGTTCTAAGTTCTATAAAATATAGTTTTAGGGGTCAAAAAGGACTGATTCGCCCAGGATAGCGAACGAGTCCCAGTATCGACTTTTTTTCAAAATTTTCAAAAAAAATTGACTGAGTTTAATGGTTTCAGAGTGCTATGATACATACCTAATTAAAAAATGCAAAATTTCAGAGAATGGAAATGAATTTAGATGCTATCAATGCAACCTAAATGCACTTTTCATGAATGCAAAATTTAACACCTAGCATGCAAATGAATCATGAAAACCCTAATGCAAGCTAGATCTATGAGGATGAAAGGAATCCAAATCAATCAAAAAATAACTTGAAAAGAAGGTTCACCAAAATAAACTATAGATTTTTGGAACCCTAATTCTTTCTAGCATTTCTAAGGTTTTTCACCTAAAAGGAGAAAGAAAGGCCAAAGAATCTAGCTAGTTCACTCAAATTAGGATGTGTATTATGTTATTGAAGCTAAATGAGATGATCTAAGTGAACTTGAATGATCTATTTGACTAATTATGAATGCAAAATCTAAAAAACAAGTGATGTTTGAAAACACATCGTGTAATGCAACAATGAACTAGAAATGAATGCAAAACATAACAGAATTGAACAAAATTGAAAGTGTGTACCTAGAACCTTGATGAAGACTGGAAATTACATTTGAAATGCTGTTGATACTATTTTTTAGGCCTAGTTGGACTCATTCGCCATTTTGGTGAATTACTCCTAGTTCTGCAAAATTGAGTCGAGACTTGTTTCTGACAAAAGGGTATCAAAAAATGTAGAAAATAAAAAATTGGCCTAGAAGTAGGACTCATTAACCACCCATGGTGAATTATTCCACTTTTGAATTTTAAAAAATTCAAAAATGGAATCTGGAGCTTCTGATCTACATTTTGACTTCCTATAGACTGTGTGTTTGCTTCCGAAACTCTAATTTACAGGTCTAAAAAGGGGGTTTTGTTGATATTTTGACTTGTTGAATGAAGAGAAGACTTGATAAACCTTGAAACTTGATATATAATGATTTCCAAGCTTCCAAGAGTCTTTAATCTACAAACACACAAGAAGAGAAGAAGAAATGTTGAATGTTAGGGAATGGGGGTTTGCCTTGGTCAAACCCCTTTTACGTAATTAAACCAAAATGATGTAAGAATGGAATGAAACATGCAATAATGGAGTTTAATACCTTTCCATGATGTTTGATCTTGAAATTCTATAGCAAAACATGGAGAATCTACCCTTGAAAATCTAAAAGTTGAGCTTGAATGACTTGTAATATTAAAACCCTAAGTTGCTTGACTTGAGTTGGAAGATTGGTGGATGAATGATGAAGAATGAATGTGATTTAGGGTTAAAATACTTGTATTTATAGGAACTTCACCTGTTTTACCCATTAATACCTCATCACAGGATGACATGAAGAAATAATAAACTTACATTTCACTTTTTTCTTGCTCAAAGGTCAAAATTGAGCCAAATGGGACTCATTCGCCACACATGGTGAATGGGTCCCACCTAGATGGGACTGATTTTCCATGGATACTGAATGGGTCGCACAAAGGCCATTTTGCTAGCTAAGATGCCAAGAGATAAGGAAATAAGGTTTAAAATGTAACTTTGTTAGGTATTTGATCAATTATGGCCTTGTGATGCACAATATGGGTTAATAAGGGCCTATTAATGATGATGTGAATGTCATATAGGGTCTGGGACACATAATTCAATGTGAAAGTGTGATTAAATACACTTTACAACACTAAAATGAGGTCCACATAGCCTAGGAAGGCACAAGAACTAATGTGAATGTGCAAGACACATTACACCACTAGTTTAACATTAATTTTAAGTTACAATCCATCTATATTGATGTAATAATGTTATTAACACATTTTATAATGTTGAATTAGGGAGAAATAGGTTCACTAAGTCTAGAAAATCATGAAAGTCCTTTACAAGACTTTATAACACCTTTACAAGACATCATTAAAAGCATGTTATTCAATTTTCAAAGATTTGAGACCTAGTGTGGATGAATAAAATGTCTCACAAAACCTGAATCAAGGCCTCATTAAGTCAATTTATCATGAAATATTCCCATGTCAAGCAAAGGGTACTTTTTTCTACGGTGCACTATGTTTTCCAATTAGCTGGGAATATGATATTTTGACATCTTAGAAGGACGATATGGCAATCACCCTAGAACCAAATGAACATAAAATATTTAAAAGGCCATCCCCACAAACAAGAAATTATAAAACAACAAGTACAAGTAGTCCAAAACAATAGCTAACCTTGTTTCCCGCAACTTCCTACACAAATAGTTTGTCAAGCACAAGATGAAACCTATTTTCAATGCCCTTCTAAACAAAAGGTCATTGTCTTTTGCAGGAAAAGTCCCTATTTGCATGTGGGTTCCATTAGAAAGGATGACTTTGTAGTGGTCAACCGAGCTTTGACCACCTCCTATTTCTTGAAAAGACGTTAGTTGGAGGACCGGAGATGGGACACCATCTCCAACATCAATAGACCATATTGCATGTGTTGTCAAGGTTGGATGTTCATTTTTATCCTACAAGGTAGTTTTACTTAGCCAAGCAAAAGCAATGAGATATTCATGGGTGTGACACAAGTCTGGAAGCAAAAAACAGTAACATTTTTTTCCCTAATACATAGGTCACCACCAAATGGCTAGCAAATTGAAAGGAAAAGCAAAGATAAAAAAATTTGAATAAAAATTAGTTTCAATATAAATCACAACTATTAATTCAAATGAAGCATATTCACAGTCCGTTGGATGAGCATGGAAAAGTGTCAATTTAATTGTCAGCAGCAAAAATAAAACAAGGAACAAACTTATAGGACTGGTGCTTGAGGATTGTTTGTCAGCCCAGGTAGATTCAAAGTCCATCATATTGTTGGGGCTATTCTTTTAAAAGCGAAGAGTTGCAACACTGGCAGCTGACTACAAGCTTAATGACTTCAAGACACAAAATGATCTCTGAATTTTTTTGCACAAACATTAAGAATATGGCAGCAAAGGATTAATTAAAAATGGGGTTCAATGATTCATATAACACTTAATATACAATTTATTATTCCAAATTTTTTATTTCATTTGGGTATGTGTAGGATCATCATGAAAAACATAGGCCCTTAAGTGGCAAAAAAATCAGAAAAATCAGAATTAGGCAAATTGACATAAAAATTTGAATAAGTTATCTATATTATTTCAAAAATATGTAAAAATTGAATTTGTAGGAAATTTAATTTAGTTTCTAAACTACGAGGTTGTTTTAGCAAAAAAAATTCTATTTCATGAAAATTTGAAATATCAATGCAGTAGTACTTAAATTTCAACGAAAAAATAAGAAGTAGGCGTCTGTTTGACCACCCTAACCACAATAAAATGAATATATATTTTTATAATATTTTAGATATAAGTAGAGGACTCATGTATCAATGTGATGCATATTGTTTTGTAATTTTTTTCCATGTAAATAATTAATTATGAATTTTTTATTACAATTTTTTATAAATATAAAAAACTCATATGTGTAACCACCTTAACTTGCTCAAAACTTCATGAAATTCAAACTTTATTTTTTTAATCCTATAGTATGTGAAGCATAGAATGTGGCGCATGTTTTGGATTAAAAAAATGTGATATTGTTTCAAAGCTATAGATCTTTTTCAATCAGCCTATCAATCAGGACTTTAGTCATAATTTGAATAGAAAATGAATAATAATTACTTATTAAATTCAAAGTAAAGAATAATTTATATTGGTAGAAAGCTGAGAACCTCCTTTAAAAACCCTTTCCATTTCATCAATTTTGGGTTAAAACAAAGTCATCAACCACATACCCATCATATTGCCACTTTTTGGCCCATCATGATCCTGCACATACCCATTTTTTTAATCTTTCAAAAAAAAATTCTAGAGACATCAACAATACGAGGAAAAATAAATAAATAGAAAAAAGGCTTCAATGTTCTATATAATAGTTAATATACATTCTATCATTTGAAGAATGGCCTATCAAGGTTTGAACAAATAACAACTATTTTCAAAAAATAATAAACATCAAGAAGAGTGTGAATGTACATTGTTTACATCTACTTTGACATATATACATATCTACACATAGGAAAATTTAATATATTTTCATATATGGCTTTTGTTCTATGCCAATGGTTGCAACGCAATAAAATAGTCTGTGTTATTTTCCATAATGTATTGTTAACTATTTTTCTCTAGCTTTGGCTATATTGTTTCATTTTCTATACAGAATAAAATAGTAAATGTTATAGAGTTTATGTTGTTATCCAAAAGGCATTCTTGAATATCATTGCCAATCATTTTATTTCGCCTGTGTAAAGAAATCTACATATGTGATATTAAATGCAAAAAAAAATTTATAGAACACTTAAAGTACAACTTATGATTCCAAGGATGTCCCAACAGAATAAAGATAGGGATCACTATGTATCATGTTCTTGGCTTTCACTATGACATACATACATTCCTGCACATATGGGAAATAAATTGTCCATCAATGTGATCAAATGTCTGCACAATATTTGGCAAGGCATTGTTGGTTGTTGTTTTGTGGCTTTACCAACTATCACAACTATCAACAAGGAGACTAGGCTTCTATGAAGGTGCAAGTTTGATCATCCGTTGTTAAACTACTGTCCAGCTGGGAGCAAATTTTTTTTGTGTTTTTCTGCATGGGGTGATAGTTGGGAAAGCAATACAAAAGTGTTGGCTGTGATAATTTATTCCCCACTTTTTGTAGATTCTCAAGAAAGCAAGGAGCAAAGAGAAAGGAAGCAGGAAGAGGTACACTTGAACCAAGCAGGAAGAGGTGCAATTTGAAACAACCCTTTTTATTTCTAGCTATTCTTATATATAATTGTGGACATCGTTGTATGCATGTATACATCTACATATACATATATAGAAACATGTATGCATGCAATTCAAAGTTCTCAGTGCATACAATATCTTGATACAATTGTGTGTAGACAAATGTGTCTATAATGAATTTGTATGTGTGAGTGTCTATGTATGTACATGCATTTTGTACATGTATCTTTTAGGATATGCATCTATGTATATATAGATATGTCTAGTTTTTAATATCAATATAGTTATTTGCTTCTTGTCTGTCTCAATTGCCACATACTCTTATATCTTAACAATTGCTATTCACTATTTTGAATGTCTATATGTATTTGTAGATGTGTATGTTCCTATATGCATTTTCTACATGTATTGCTAAAGCCACAACTCAAAAATCACCAATGACCTATGAAAAATGGTGCAAACTATCATCGCAAGCCACACAAAGACAACCAACAATTCCATATTGAGAATAACATGAACTATTTTTATTACTTTGCAACCATTTCCAGTAGATAGAAACTACTCAACAAACACTAAAGTATGTCTTTCTTTTGTTGTGCTTGATTGTTCTTTTCCTACATATGTGCAGATATGTATGTATGAAAAATAAGATGTAGACAACATTCATATAAACTCATCCCATGTTTATTGCTTTGCTAGGATAGTTGTTATTTGTTTCATCCTCAAGATGAATTCTTGCAATAATAGGCTTCATATTAAGTATAATAAGAAACATTGCTTGCCACATACAATGTGTCGAAAAGCTTTTTGAAGTTAGGAAAATAGCATAATTTTTTTTATCACTTGAGCTCTGGCTATACTGTTTCATATTTGATTCACAATGCAATAGTAAATGTTATATAATTTATGATGTTTTCCATAAGGCATTGTTGACTATTGGTCTATAGATTTGGCTATATTGTTTCCTTTCAAATAAGATGTAGTTGAAAAATACAATTTACTAAGTTGCTATTGAAACTAATATTGTTTTATTTAAGGTGGGAGTGTGTATGTTTGTATATGCATTGTCTACATGTATCTTTGAGGTGATGTATTTAACTTATGAATATTTGAGCTATTTATGTGTCCTTCACCTTTTTATTTGCTAGCCATTTGGGATAGCCTATGCGCTATAGAGGAATGGTTCTAGCTTTCAAATGTGTCAACATTGCCATTGCATTCTTGTTTATATCCAACAAAAACTAATTTTGTTTGCTTCTTGCTACAAAACCTTATCAAAAATAAAACACTATAGCTGATTCAACAACCTCTTATAAGAAAAATGAAATGTACACCCTAACCTAGAGAACAACAATCACCAATGTCTTATGGAATCAATGTTGTTTACATCTGCTATGACATATATACATATCTATGCATAGGGGTCATAAATTATCCATCACTATGATCAATAGTGTCATTACCAAGACTGTTGTATTTCTTTTGAAAAGTGGTAAGAGGTGCATTTTAAGCAAGTTAGTAAAGGTGCGGGTGGAGGTGCATATTGGAAAAACCCTTTCTAAACTATTTCGAAAATAGTTCATTTTTTTTTCCATAGGACATTGTTCATTGTTGTTCTCTAGCCTAGGGTATATTGTTTTATTTATGCTCTCTATGTAGCGATGATGGTTGGAAGGAAATATTTTTTGTTTTTTGTGTTGGATTGTTACGATGAATTGCTATGTTTTGTGGCTTTTTTCATCTGTGGCACTGTTCAAAGCAATATAGTTTGGAAAATATTTTATGTTATTTCCCATAGGCCATTGTTGATTCTTGTTCTCTAGGTTAGGGTATATTGTTTCATTTATGGTCTCTATGTAGCTGCGATGGATGGAAGGCAATATTGTTTGTTTTTTGTGTTGCATTGTTATTGTGAATTATTGTGTTTTTGTGGGTTTTTCATCTAGGTCATTGTTCAAACAATATAGAACCAGTTCACGTTTTGTGGTGAAGGTTTTCAATGGGTTTTTCATTGTCAATTCTTGATTGTTGTATGGTTTTCGTGTAGTGGAAATGGTTGTAACACCTACCATTTATAACCTCAAAAAAACATAGTGAATGTCTATGCAATTTTTAACAAGGCATTGTTGGGTGTGGTTTAGTGGCTTTACCTTCTATCAAAGGTGTGAGTGAGGAGGGAAAGCTTTTGTGAACGTGCAAGTGCAATACTTTGTTGTTCAAGATAGTTGAAAGCTTCTATGAAGGTGCAAGTGCGATCATCAGTTGTGGAATTTATATGAAGGTGGTTTTGGCTATTTTGTGCTTTTTGCATGGGGGGAATGGTTGCAAAAGTAGTACAAAAGTGTTGGATGTGATAATTCTTTGCCCATTTTTTGCAAGTGATGGAGAAATAAGGGAGCAGAGAGAAAGCAAGTGGGAAGAGGTGCATATTGAAAAAATTGTTTCTCATGTATTTCAAAAATAGTTTATGTTATTTTTGAAAGGGAATTTTTGATTGGTATTCTACAGCTTAGGCTATATTGTTTCATTTATGGTTTCCATGTAGTTGTGATTGGTGGAAGGAAATATTGTTTATTTTTGCATTGGTTTATTACTATGAATTTGTGTGTTTTTTGTGGGCTTTTTCATCTAGGTCACTATTGAAACCAATATTGTTTATGGTCTCCATGTAGTCACAGTGGGTGGAATGAAATATTGTTTCTTTGTGCCTTGGTTTTTTACTGTGAATGTAATGATATATATTTTATGTTAATTTCCATACGACATTGTTGCTTTGCATGTGGTGCCAATGGTTGCAAGGGAAATAGTGATAAACAATTCCATGTGAAAATTTGGATGTATGTCACAGTAGTTACAAACAACAATTATACATACTGAAACATTATTGGAATAATAAGCCATTTTTGAGTGTTATATCAAACATTGATGTCACCATCTTTGTAGAACTTCTTAAATAAATTCTAAGAGCTTTTCAACACATTGTATGTGGAATTTTTTTTCTTACTATGCTTACTATAAAACCTAGTATATATGAATGTTGTCTACATCTAATTTTACATACATACATATGTGCACACAAAAAAAGAAAAAAAGAAACACTACATCAGATGGCAACACTTGTAGAGCACATAAATTCATAGTAACAAACCCATCCAAAACCATCAACACAAAAGGTGAACCATAAATCAAACAATATTCATTTCAACAAAAAATATACTCTTTTGTTCAGTACAATCAACAATGCGTATATATGTGCATATGACTTGATATATATATCAATGTAGATTTTGTTTAGAAATTGCATATATATGTATTGCATGTGTTAAATATACCTTTTTAGTTATTATTTGTTTTAGCCTCAAAAGAGGAGTTGTTAGAATGATAGACTGTATAGTAAGTGTAACAAGGAAGATTGATTTCACCATTGATTAGAGTGGTGGATGATGTCTGTTCTTGCTCGGGGCTTTTGTGAGAGCCCATCAAGCTCCATGAACCAATATGATAGGGTTGAGAACATGCCTCAGTTTGTTGTGTTTGATTTTATATTTCCTATCTATAGATTTGTGTGTTTCTGACATTGGATGCAAAAAACACTCATTAGTTTGAAGGCCACCTATGGATATATCTATGTAACAGCCTATGATGGTCCATGGGCCAATATGGTAGAGTGGAGAGTAGGGATTTTTTTGTTGTGTTTCATTTTATTTTCCCTATGTGTAGATATGTATTTGTGTGAAATTAGATGCAAACAACATTTATATGCACAAAAACCTCTATATTAACTATAATAAAAAACATCGATATTTCCATTGACTACACTAGTGGACAATGTATTTTTGTCTACCACTATAATAAATAGTGAGACCAATGTTTCATCTCATAGTTAATATATAGCCTACCATTCTAAGAAATCCTTATTAAGGCCTAGGAAAATAAGAACTATCCTTAAAGACACAAAAAAATATAAGAATTCCTTATTAAGAACTACTACACAGAAACCATAAATCAAATAATTTATTCAAGGCAACAGAAGAACAATCAACAATGCCCTATGGAAAATAGCATAAAATGTTTTATTACTTCAATAAGTATTAAATGCAAGGTCTGGAAAAGAGAAATGCAACATTTCAACCAATAAGAGAAATAGGTATGTACCTTTGAGTCATTTTATTATCTAATAATTGAATTATGAACATATTATTATAAGTAAAACTACTAATATCATCTTGATTGAACCTTGAGGTATTTATTCTGAAATTTCATGACTAAATCTTTGACTCTCAGCACCTTGTTATGCTAATTAAGTATATCATATGAACCATGAGTGGAATCCATTTCATTAAGAATTATATATTAAACAAAATATTATTTGGAAAGAAAAAAAATAAATTATAAAGGAAAAAAAACATTCATATTTATTTTTTTGAGAAGATAATTTTTATTTGGGAAGACAGTTGCTATTAGTTTTATCCTAAAAAATGAATTCTTACAATAATAGGCTTTATATTAAGAATAATAAGAGACTCTGGTTGCCACATAAAATGTGTTTGAAACCTTTTTCAAGTTATCCAAGGAAGAATTCAAATTATTTTCCCAATGTTGCCTTATAAAAAATGAAACAATATGGCCAAAGGTAGACAAGAAAACTTAACAATTTGCTATGGGAAACAACATAAACTGTATAGCTTTAACTATTTGGCTATGTTGCAATGATAACCACAAAATGGAAGCCACAAATGAATAAAAAACAGTTGTTATTACAACCATCGCCAACACACACAAACCATACAACAATTAATGTTGATGTCAACCAACATTTAAGAGAGAAAATATCCACACTATATTTTCCCTCAATTGACTTGCTGAGAAGGCTATGAATTCAAATCTTTTGTTGACTATAACAATGCCTTACTTCGGAGTAGACAATATCCTATAGGAAACAAAAGGTTTGAATTTGTAGCCTTCTCAGTGAGTCAATTGAGGGAAATCCAGTCTAGATGTTTGCTCTCTTCATAAATTTGAAGGGGAGGAGTTAGATCTAGTGAGAAAAAAATATGGTATACACATCTATTTAGATATAGCATTCTATATAAAAATATATATATACATGTGTACATATGGATATATATATCTAGTTATATGTGTGTGTTCTTGATTGAACCTTAAGGTTTTTATTCTAAAATTCCATGACTAAATATTTGACTCTCAACACCTTGTTATGCTATTAATATGATATAAATCATGAGTGAAATTCATTTTAACAAGAATTATATATTAGAAAAAACATTATTTAAAAAGGAAAACAAAACATTCATATTTATTGTTTTGAAAAGATAGTTTTTTTATTTCGGAAGATAGTTGTTATTTGTTTCATCCTCAAAAAGTAATTCTTACATTAATAGGCTTTATATTAAGCATAATAAGATTTACATTGGTTTCCACATACAATGTGCTCAAAACCTTTTTGAAGCTATTCAAGGAAGAAGTCAAATACTTTTCCCATGACTGTGTTATCAAAAATGAAATAATATAGCCCAAGCTAGACAAGAACACTTAACAATGCCTTATGGAAAATAACATAAACTGTACAACATTAACTATTTGGCTACATTGCAACCATAGCCACAAAATGGAATTCACAAATGAATAAATGATAGGTGTTATTACAACCATCGCTAGCACACACAAACCACACCAAAAATATTGTTGATGCAAACCACTATTTAATTTCGCTAGCCTTCTCTTTCTATGTGGTGGAAAATCTACCAACCTATTCCTAATGAGCACCAAGCACCTCCGCCACCTTTTAACGACTATCGAAAGGCTTAAAAAATGTGAAGGATGATGGATAATTGGGGAGGCTAATGAAAATTATGACCAAAATTCAAAAACATCTACCACCTTTTTCACGACCGCCAGAGGCTAAAAAATTGGGAAGGCTAATAGAAATTCTAACCAAAGTTCACACAAATACCCTATCAGCTAAGAAGGTAGAGAACTACAATCAACATAACATGTATAACTTTAACTATTCTATTATGTTGCAACCATAATGAAAAAATGAAAACCATAAATCAAATGATATTGGTTTCAAAATTGACCCAGATGGTAAAGCCAAAAAAACACAAAAAATGCACTGTAACAAACCCATGCAAAACTATAGTATTTTCTCAACAACACCTTATTGAAAACACAACAATCTATCCTTTTCAACATAACCTTATAAAAAATGAAACAATGTAACCTAAGCTAGAGAACAACAATCAACAATACCCTATTGAAATCAACATGAACTATATAATGTTAACTATTTTATTGTGTTCAACATGAACCCCATTAGATTTGATGGGACCGACGTCATTTTATTTTTCAAGAAGAGTCTCTGGCACGCTTTCTGGGTGTTTGATAAAATATGCTTAAACGGGACCCAGAGTAACAGTAGGGTGTGGTATAACAGAGCTTTGAAGATGGGAGGAGACAGAAAATGTGTGGAGCCGAGGAGCTTTCAAGAGCATCGAAAGAATGCTAAAGCCTGGGAAAGAATTGAAAAGGGAGGATTAGTCCCGTTTTTGGAAAGGCTCTATGGTACTGACGAGGGGATGCTGGACTTTTTTGTAAAAAATTGGAAAAATGGAGAGATTGTGTTGTTTGGAAGGAATGTTAAGCTGAATGAGGAAATAATTGGTGAGATTACTGGTCTTTCGACTGAGGGTGTGAAATTTTATCGGGACCGTCGGTTCTCTGATGAAGCGGTCATAAGATTTCCTAAAAAAGACAAGGAGAAGGCTAAGTTGGTTAAGGTTGCCAATAGCTACTTTGATGTGGAGTCCATTTAATCAATCTAGAGGAAAGTTTTAAGAGTTATAATGGAGTATATCACGGTTGATGGGCGTTTCACCAGGGCGTATGGTTATCACTTTGCCATTCTGAATACTTTCCGTCACAAGGTTCGTATCTCTTTGCCTTTTTACTTATTCTCTTCTTTGAAGAATTGCCTTGATGATGTTGAAAGAAACCCTAGGAGGACCTCTATTATTCATCCTGGTCTTGTCAGGCTCATCTATGAGCATTATCAAAATTTACCTACTTTGCCTAAAACTGTTGATATTGGGGATTTGGATGATGAGGATACTGGAAGTAGCAGGGAGAATGACCCCCTGGCCCCTCCTGCTTGTGCCCCTATTGGTCCTAATACCTCTGCTCCCTAGTCCCTTTCTTGTTGGAAAGCCCTTATGGATTATGTTTTGCCTTCATGTCCTAATCTGCAGTCTTTGCATGATTGCCCTATCCCGGGTTTTGCCTCGCCGCCCTGTCCTAATCTCCAGCTACCTCCTGGCTGCCCTACCCCGGGTTTGATTTCTGGTTTTAAAGGTACTTCTGTTATGAAATTAGTCTCGTACTATGGGAATTCTATGGAAATTCTTTCTGATAAACCTATGGTTAGTAAAGAGTCGGCCCCTAGTGCCCTTGCATCTAGAAGATTTGGGAATACCCTGAATGATTCCCCTATTCAGGATGAAATTAATTCTACCCTAAATAAGCTCAAGTTTGAGGACATTGTGGGTATGGCGAAAAAAAGTACGGATGGCCTTTTCTCTGTTCTTAAGTGGACCCAGAGGGAAGTCTGTGAGTTGAAAGGCCGCAATAGAGATCTCAGCAACAGAGTCATGGATTTGGAGCAGAAAATTTGTTGGAATCATAATGAGAATGAGGGATAGGAAACCCCTTTACCTAGGAAAAGACAACAAAGATTGACCAGGCTCGAGGGTGATATGTCCAAGATTGGCCAAAATATTAGGGCCACTGTGGTGAATAATCACAAAATTGCCAGGCATAACACTATTATCATCAATGCTATGGTGGAAAAACTTGAAAAAAATCAAAAGGGATCATTGGTCATGGATTTGGATGCGAACAGAGGCTGCAGTAGATCTGCGGTTGAAGGGATTTTGACTCGCACCCGGGCTAATACGAAGAGGAAGACCCCAATTTCTTCACATGCGGCTCAAATCCTCAAGCAGAGGCTTTAGGATATGAAGGATGTTGAAAACGAGGCCAAGGAGTTGTTGAACACCTTAGAGTAGTGCGGTGGTGTTTGTTTCTGGTTTTTTGGGCGGTCCTTTTTCTAGACCCTGTTGTCTCTTTGTGTTGTCGTTTCCTTTTTGGGACAACTGTCCGTTTGTTTGGACTTATTTTACTCTATCTTTTGTTGTTTAAACTTGGTGGTTTCAGGTCCCTGTAAAACCTATTTTTTCCTTTTCAAAAACTATTTTATTGTGTTGCAACCATATGCACAACAAGGATGATTGGTTTGAACACCAACCCAAATGGAAAAGCCCACAAAACACAAAAAATCATAGTTACAAACCCATGCAAATATAGTATTTTCTCAACACCACCTTATCGAAACTTGAAACAATATAGCCTTTTCAACAACACCTTATCAAAATTGAAACAATGTAGCCTGAGCCGGACAACAACAATCAATAATGCCTAATCAAAATCAACATAAACTATATAATGTTAACTATTTTAAAGCTAGAAAACAATAATCAGCAATGCCTTATGGAAATCAACATAAACTATATAAGGTTAACTATTTTATTGCATTGCAACCATAGGAGCAAAACATAAGGCATAAATCAAACAATATTCATTTCAACAACAACCCACATAGAGAAACCCACAAAACAAAAAAAATACATAGTAACAAACCAATGTAAAAATATAGGCTTTCCTCAACAACACCTTGTCTAAAATGGAACAATATAGCCTTTTAACCAGAACCTTATCAAAAGTCAAAACAATATAGCATAAGCTATAGAACAATAAATAATACACAAAACCCATGCAAAATGATAGCCACAAAATGCCAACCATAAACGAAACAATATTGCTTCTAATAAAAAATTTAGTCTTTCTCAATAGAACCTTATCGAAAACTAAAACAATATAGCCTTTTCAACAATACCTTATAAAAAATGAGACAATATATCCCAAGCTAGGCAACAACAATCAAGGAAAACTACATAACATTAACAATTTTATTCCATTGCAAACATAGCCAGAAAATGGAAGCCATAAAAAGAAACCCGCAAAAATTCATAAAAACAAACCCATGCAAAAATATACTCTTTTCTCAACAAAACCTTCTCAAAAATTCAAACAATATAGCCTTTTCAACAACACCTTATCAAAAATTGAAACAATATAGCCTTTTCAACAACACCTCATTGAAAATGAAACAATACAGCCTAGGCTAGAGAAAAATTATCAATAATGCCTAATGGAACCAAACATAAACTATATAACATTAAATATTTTATTCTGTTGCAACCATAACCACAAAACGAAAGCCATAAATCAAACAATATTGATTTCAACAGTGACCCAGATGGAGAAACCCATGCAAAACGATAGCCACAAAACACCAACCATAAATGAAACAATATTTCTTTTAACAAACAATATAGTCTTTTCTCAATAGCGCCTTATCAAAAATTGAAACAATATATCCTTTTCAACAACACCTTATAAAAAATGAGACAATATAGCTAAAGCTAGACAACAACAATTGCCAAAAATTGTATAACGTTAACAATTTTATTCCATTGCAAACATAGCCACAAAATGGAAGCCATAAAAAGAAACCCACAAAAATTCATAATCAACAATGCCTAATGGAATCAAACATAGATTGTATAGCATTAACTATTTTATTCCATTGCAACCGTAACCACAAAATAGAAGCCATAAATGAAACAATATTGGTTTCAATAGCGACCTAGATGAAGAAACCCACAAAACCATAGCCACAAAACACTAACCATAAATGAAACAGTATTTCTTTTAACAAACAATATAGTCTTTTCTCAACAATGCCTTATCAAAACTTGAAATAATATAGCCTTTTCAACAACAGCTTATAAAAAATGAGACAATATATCCTAAGCTACACAACAACCATTGACAAAAACTGCATAATATTAACAATTTTATTTTGTAGCAAACATAGCCACAAAACGGAAGCCATAAAGAGAAACCCACAAAAATTCACAGTAACAAGCCCATGCAAAAATATACTCTTTTCTCAACAAAACCTTATTGAAAATTGAAACAATATAGCCTTTTCAACAACACCTTATCGAAAATGAAACAATATAGCCTAAGCTACAAAACAATAATCAACAATGCCTAATGGAATCAAACATAAAATGTATAACATTAACTATTTTATTCTGTTACAACCATAACCACAATATGGAAACCATAAATCAAACAATATTGGTTTCAACAGTGACCCAGATGGAGAAACCCACAAAACAAAAAAAATTATAGTTACAAACCCATGCAAAACCATAGCCACAAATCACCAACCATAAACGAAACAATATTCATTTTTACAAACAATATAATCTTTTCTCAACAACACCTTATCAAAATTTGAAGCAATCAACAACACCTTATTGGAAATCAAACAATACAGCCTTCCAGAAACCACGAACCACAAATGAAACAATATCGCAAAGTTTTTTTTCCGATATGCACCTCTTCCCACTAGCTTTCTCTGCGTTGCCTTGTTTCTTGAAGCCTACAAAAAATTGTATAACATTAAAAAATTTATTTTGTTTGAAACATAGCTAGAAAATGGAAGCCATAAAGAGAAATCCACAAAAATTCACAGCAACAAACCCATGCAAAACCATAGCTACAAAACACAAACCATAAATGAAATAATATTCATTTTTACAAACTATAGTCTTTTCTCAACAACAGCTTATCAAAATTTGAAGCAATCAATAGTACCTTATCGAAAATCAAACAATATCACCCGCCACAAAATGAGAATCACAAATGAAATAATATCGCAAAGGGTTTTTTCAATATGTATCTCTTCCTGCTTACTTCAAACACACCTCTTCCTGATCGAACTTGCACCCTCACAGAAGCTTACCCTCCTCGCTCATGGCTCTAATAGCAAGTATAGAAATAGAACAAAACCCAACAATGCCTTATCAAAAAATTTCATAGAAATTCACTATGTTTCTTGAGGTTCTAAAGGATAGGTGTTATTACAACCATCACCAGTACAAAGAAAGCATACAACAATTAATGTCAATGCAAACCAACATTTAATTTCAGTGGCTTTCTCTATCCACATGGTGGAAAATATGGTAATCTATTCCCAATGTGTGCCAACTTCCTTTGCCACCCTTTTCATGACTATTCGAAGACTTAAAAATTGGGAAGTTTGACAGATAACCAGGAAGGTTAACAATTTTTTTGAACAAAGTTCAAAAACATCTTCCACCTTTTTCATGACTGTCAGAAGGCTGACAAAAATTCCAACCAAAGTTCACACAAATAGGCTATCGGCTAATTAGCTAAAGGTTGCACATTTGCTAAAATTAATAGTAGGGTAGTTGTATCCTATTGTACCACTATCTTATAATCTATCATTCTATGGGATTGAAAGGAATAAAGAAGTAAACATAGATTCTATGGAATCAAATAAATAGCATAATTACTACTGTGGATGCTCATTCTTCTTTAATAATGAGATGATTGAGAGATTTATGTAAACATTTGATTATGGATATTATTGAAATAAATAATTTAATTTTAGTCCATCATGTACCTCCTTATTATCCTTTACATATTGTTAAATTAGAGCATGATGATTTTGTTAGATTTAGTATTCAAAATTAACCTTAGGTCATGAATAATATAAATGGCCTTAGATATTGCCTCTAAGATCCCATTGGAATAAATCATCCTTATTTAAAATTTAGTCACCGACTTAGCTTCCTTGATCCTTAATGAAAGGAAATATGTAGATCTATATTGTCATTGATTATTAGTAATATAGAGAAAATAACCAATTCTCTATCATCCATTAATGTTCAATCTTAATGTATGGTTATTGAAAAACAATCCTATAAGATGATTAATCAACTAAAAATATAGAAAGGGAATTGATGTGGTGCATCAAAATATCCATTAATACAAATTAGTATTTTTTGGGGGATAGTAAATAGTTAGCAATGACCTCTCTTGATTTTAACATCTCTAATATAATTTTGGGACAATTAATTTGATGGATTTCATAGAAAATAAAAGGAATAAAAGTTCACATATTTCTACACAATGTATATGCTTATATATTGTAAATAGTAACAAATGGATATATTTTTTTAAATAATGTTTCAATGAAAATATTAGTAATTCATGAAAATTCAAATAGCAATAAATGCAAATCTATTCAGTAGGAATATGGAGAAAAAATGTCTCCACTTTTGGATGGGTGGAGTGAATTTTACAATTGGAAGTCATTCATATCTCAGAATACAGATGAAAAGAACTAGAAGGTCCATAATGTCAAATACACATAAAAAATAAATCTAATGCAATAAAGATCCAAAATGTCTTAATGATTGTATATTATGTATAAGAAACTAAAAGGACCTAGGAGATGAAAATGCAAGCACATGAACAATGGAATATTGTATTAGGTCACTCATTGAATAGTGAGCTCAAACCCCCAATATATAGCATGAGGATGAGCAACCATAAGCAACAAGAAAAGGAACACATGCCATGGAATGAGGAGAGGACTCCTCATCCTATAGTGGTGGCAAGTTGCTCTCCTCTATGTAAGGGAGAGGTGTCAAGAGGGATTAGACACCTTTCAAGTCACCTCAACAACCTTGACACCTCATGGAGAATGAGTCAAGGGTCAAATCCAACACCTAACTAGGATTAAGTTAGCCTAATTAGGGTAGAATACACTAACACCCCCCCTTAAGCATAGCTTAGGTAGGTATGTAGAAATGGGTCCCGACTACTAGTCATGTTAGGTACCCATGCACAATGTAAAACTCTAAAAAATAAAGAAAGATAGAAAACTAGTGGGAAAAAACTATCCTCCAAAAAGAGAGAAAACAAAAAATTGTACAAGTGAAAGAAGAAGAAAGATAGGAGGACTCAAGATGCCCCAAAAACTACTTCTATCAAAAAATTACAAGAAATATTCCCCCCATAAGAGAGAAAGAGGGAGAATTGGGAGCCCCCCATAAGATATGTTATAGTGCGCATAGATGCTTGATGAAGTATGTCGAAGAGAATCCATGAACGTTGAACCACATTTCTCCCCTTAGGAAGAAGGAAAACCATAGAAGTGTGCAAATAATCTTCCCATTCCTGATAGGAACATACAGAAAGAAGTGTAAAGGTCTATGAATTATGCACAAGATCCAAAGATGTAGATGATGCCATAATGTCTTTGTAGAATGCTCAATGATCTCCAAGCCAAAGTTGATGTGTGACGAAGATTCGAGAACGGTGCCCATAGGGATGATAGATGTATGATGATAACTGAAACCATAAGAATCTGATACTATCACTATAGAAGTTGAAGTAGGCAAAGCATGAGCAAAAATATCTAAAGAAGACAAGGCTGATGCAACTTCATTGAAGTTGTCATAAAACAGAAGACTGATGTCCTCAATGTGTGCTTCCATGTCAGCAATGTGGGACTCTATGAAAAGGCATGAAATGTCAGGTAGATATGCATCCCCAATTAGCAATGCTAGGAAGACTAACATCCTATTGCAAAGAAGTGTTGTAAGCTCTCCAAGAAGTGACTCTAAAATCCGATGAAGCAATAGGAGGAGGTGGAGGATTGATGATTTCCTCTATGTCAACTGGATGCTCTGTATCTGAATTGTGATGCAGGATGTGAGTTGTGATCATAGTAGGATCATGCGGGAATGGAGAAACATTGGAGTCTCCATGTATTTCCCAAATTTCGATCCATAATACATGTGGACTTTCAATATCCATGATGGCATACAAAGAGGCATCTAGAATATGTAAAATGATTAATCCACAAATATGATCATGATTATTAAACCATTTATCCTTTTGATATTGTTTACCTAGTTCTGGGATAAGTCCATACAAATATGGCATGAGATTGTGGAACTTAAGATGTTTCAAGATGCCTTCACACCAAGACTTATAGTTTCCCCTCTTTTAGGTTGATTACAGATGAGTGGGTTTCATATCCCATGATTACAAACAGATTAATTTCTTTAGACAATAGAAAATCAACACATTAAGAAACCCTCTAAATTTGGTACTTTATAAGTTAGTGCGTTTTACAATGAGAAGATAAAAGGGTTTATAAAAAAACTAGTATTTCTTCAATGTAATTTCCCTCAAATTGTGAAGACCCCCTTGACATTTTCCTCTTTGCCAAATTGATTGCAAAAAAAAAAAAAAATGACTTCTCTTTTGCAAATTTTTAATTTTAGCAAAATATTACACCTCCCCTCATACAGTTTAAATGTTATCTAGACCATTACAAATTCCATGAGTGTGAGGATATCTGCTGGGCATGAGAAGCTACGAATGAAGATGCTGGCAGTCATTGCTTTGATAGAGGGTACTCCATTGGCCACATAGAATGTGTAGACCGCATCCACTCCAAACCGCAACAAACCCAAACCACAACGCAGTATCACGCGAGCTTTGAATCAATTCAGCCTGTTTGTGACCTGCACAGACTTTCTTCACAGCCACCAATTGTCGATGGATTTGAAGAACTAAAGTTAATGGGCAATGGATGGATTTAAAGGCGTCGATTTAATGTTTGAAGGCATATCTGCAAATATCATGCTGCAACCTCCAATGACAGTCCGTGCTACATCAGAGGTTTTTGACGCCTGCAGCAAAGAATTATATGCCTTTACCAGGGGAAATCACACCAATACATACTCCCCAGCTCACAAATACTCAGCTAATGGCTCAAGGCTTGCTCACGCTATGCAAATTAATGGCAATCTCAGTAAATTAATGGGCATGCGGGGGTCTGAGCATGTCTCGCAACCTACAACACCGTAAATCACACCAAATTGCACCTTAGAATAAATGAACCATCATCTGAGAATAATGCGTAAGTCTATGAATGCAAAACACAAGCCACAGGTTCAGGCCACTGTGGCTTTCCAAAACGTGTGGGTCAAAGGTTGAAACGTTAGAAAATGCAAATCAATCGTGCCTTTGAAAGCAAAGGTGCCACGTTTTTTTCTTTTGAGCAGATATTGCACCAAAAAGGAACAGGGGTGGGGTCAAATAAATCGGTGATTGTATTAGCTGCAAAATGAGATCGGGCCTCTGTAAATCGAACGGTGGTCTTCTCTTGCAAATATGTGCAGGTTGAATGAAACAGCACGAATGAGAGGGAGAGTGGCAAACAACAAATGGTATGTGAGCAGCCTTGAAAGATTTATCGGGCCTCAAATACTCCTTCGTGCCTGCGCCTCATACTCCTCACGGGATGGGCAAAGAGGAGATCTTGTGTGAGACTATCAGAGGAGCGCGGTCTGCAAAACAGATCCGTAACGTGCCTTGCAAACTGAGCAAAATGGATGGGTTTTCTCCAAACCACACCTCTTTTTCTCCAAAACGCGCCTCTGAATGTGAGGTCGATGCTTGCAGGAGTTAAAGCCTTCAACGCCTCAATACATATCACTTGCAAATTAAAACATTTTGCCTAAAATGCTGGTCGACACCTCTAGCTCACATCTTCACAGAATGCAGCAACTTGCAAATAGACCAACCATATTAAACCACACACAGAGATTCACAAACAAATGCATGGGGTGGAGTTGAAACAAACTAAAAACAAAAAAATTATTCAACTATGGCTTTCAAATATCTCCACCTAATGCTATGATACCATATAAGAAACTAGGAGGATCTAGAAGATGAAAATGCAAGCATATGAACAATGGAATATTGTATTAGGTCACTCATTGAATAGTGAGCCCAGACCCTTAATATAATGAGGATGAGCAACTATAAGCCACAAGAATAGGCACACATGTCATAAGAATATGAACACATGTCATGGAATGAGGAGAGGACTCCTCATCCTACAGTAGTGGTGCGTTGCTCTCCTCTATGGAAGGGAGAGGTGTCAAGAGGGATTGGACACCTCTCAAGTCACCTCAACAACCTTGACGCCTCACAGAGAATAAGTCAAGGGTCAAATTCAACACCTAACTAGGCTTAAGTTAACCTAACTAGGGTAGAATACATTAACATTATGAAATTAATTTCCTTAACGATCAAATTGTATAAATAATTTAACAATAAATGTTATAATAATATTATTGTGTTTCACTAAATATAAATAAATAAAGTAATTTATCAAAAAATAAAAATAATTATAATTAGAATAAAATCTTAATCCATTTTATCATTGAAAGACAAATAATGAAAACTAGGAAGAAATTAAATTAAAAGAAGTCACTCTTCAAATTTGATTATGTTTGGGATCATCCATAAGTGATCCAACCATTTAATATACTACTTATTACAGCCAAAAGTATGTAAAAGATGACACCTTTATGGGGGCATCTTTCCACAACTAAAGAAGATCCATAATATTATGCCTACCTCGCTTCAGGCTGGTCAAGTGCATTTGACGATGCACTCTGAGCGTATCCAGGTTCACTGTGATCACCCAACACAAGTGCCTTGGCTTCTGCTAGCTCTCTCACAACAGTATTCATTGAGGGTCTATTTACTGATCTTGGTTCCACACAAGTGTATGCAATCTCGGCAACTTTCCATGCAGATGCTAAATTATATCGGCCACCCAACGAAGGATCCATCAGGTCTGCTAGCCTCCCGCATGAAAGCAGTTCTTTTGCCTGTATAATAAAGAATATGAAAACTATATATGATTATAAATGAGAAAAACAATAATAGATTATTTATTAAATGATTTACCGATTCGACTATTCCCTCCTTGGGTGGTACTCCAGAAATAATCTCCAACAAAACTACACCAAAACTATAGACATCACTCTTTTCATTTAACGATGAAGTTCCAAAATATCTGCATCAAGTTCAAAATTGAGTGTACTGTCAATAGTTTGATGAATGTTACAGTAGTTAGTTGGTTGATAAAAAGATAATATGATGGTGAAGTAAGAAAATACTCAGGATCAAGATAGCCGGGGGTGCCCTTGACATTAGTTAATGTATAGCTTTTGGAGTTGTCTAACAACTTCGATAGACCAAAGTCAGATATTTTGGCAAACATTCTTTTATCCAAAAGTATATTACTGCACTTAATGTCTCTGTGTATAATTGGTGGACTACAACCCTCATGCAGGTATAGAAAACCTACAAAGCATGAAAGACATTACACAATTGTAGTTTGTGTAACAATAAAATATTGAAACCAATTAGTTAAACAAATTACCCTCTGCTGCTTGGAGAGAAATGTTGACTCTGGTTTTCCAATCAAGTGGTTTCTCTAGTTTGGCTGGGCCTGTAAATATAATATTGAGTTTTTAATCTAAAATTTATTGAAGTTTAATTTTATTCACAATAGTATGGAACAAACAATACCATGTAAATGATCCATCAACGTTCCACATTCCATAAATTCGTATACTAAGGCCACTATAGGTTGTTTGCAATACCCAACAAAATTTACAAGATTCTTATGGTATATCCTCGAAAGGAGAGTTACCTGGAGCCAAGAACACAATCACTAGAAATTAAATTTGCATTGAAATAAAAGTATCATGATACATAAAATTGGCGTATTTAATGAACAACTCAATATTTATGAAGGGAAAAACCTCATTTCGAAATTCTTTCTTTCCTTGAAATGAATCCGTTGAAAGTATCTTCACTGCAACATCATTCCCTGAAAGTTGACCATAGAACACAGATCCAAAACCTCCCTTACCAAGGAACGTAGAGTAGCTATTAGTAGCTACTTTAATATCTTCTTCAGTATATTCTACCGCCAGTTTGTGGAACTCATTTGGATCATCTTTGTCTGTTTCAAAAGAGGGAATACAACAAAGGTTTCCAACGAGATATAATAGTTGAACTAATATTTATTGGGTTTAAATAAACCCTTTTTAAAATCATAGGAATTCTGAAAATACCTGTATGTAAATATTGAAGTTCTACGACAGAACTGTTTGTGGTGAGACCTTTTCGATTATATTTATGTCTCCACAAAAGAACCCCGATTATCACCACAATTAACAGAAGCGAACAGCTAATAGAAAGTCCTATAATCCATCTTTCTTTGTTTCTTTTCTTTTCTTTAGGTACCAGTGAAATTTTATTTTGAGGAAGAACTCTGCATGACAGAGTGACACCAAAGATAAAGAAAGTTATATTTACAAAACCAATTTGAATGATTATCCATTTCAGATATTGAACAATAGCGATGTCCTTTCTCAAGAACAGAGACAAGAAAGAATGTCCTCGTACCGAAGGTTTAAACCAGGCTTAGCTAAACCAGGTGGCACAACTCCATCTAATTTATTGTTCTGCAAAAAACTATTCAATAGAAAAACCAATAATTAAATATAGACATCCTTCTTGAGTGAACATTAGCTTTCACTAAACTATCGAAACATTAACAAAATTCTTACAAGAGAAGAGAATATGTCATCAAGAAACATACAGTTCATTTAACATGGGAAGCTTCTCTAACCAACTCGGAATATCTCCAGTTAGTTCATTATTTTGCAGTTGCCTTCGACATACCAACAAGAGTAAAGATCAACATAGACAAACTACCTTTCTCATTCATTTATGTATATAGTAATATCATTACTAATAGAAGATAGTTGAGGATCTCTTACAATGTTGTAAGGTTCTTCAATGTGCTAAGGTCTGGAATAGAGCCTGACAAATTATTGTTGCCTAACAGCTAAAACAAATTACATAAATTTATTTGTCTTATTAAACTGATTGGAGCCACATCTACACATTCGAAAATGGAAATTATAATTAATTAAACATTAAAACTTTCTAACAGCCAAGACAAGTAGCAGGTGGATATCTTACCAATTGAGTTAATGCTGTTAAGCTGGCTATGCTTGGAGGTATGTCGCCAGTGATGTTCATGTTTGTTAAATTCCTGGAAAGAGTGGAAGTTATGCAAGTTAATAGCTTTCAGCACCAAAATGACACCTAGTGTGTCCATTTCTCTGGATTTTAATTAATTTCTATGATATGGAAAGAATTTTACACAATAATCACTCGTGGCGGGTCTTCCTCATTGCATATAACACCGGTTAACGGAAAACCTATGGGCAGACATGGATCCCCTGTACTCCAATCATCTGGAACATTCACTGTATTTGCTATTTTCCTAATAGCAAGTACTGCAGCACATGGTTTCTAAAATATTAGGCAATATTTACAAGAAAACAAACTGTGAAACGATTAGTATATACCCTCTGCCAAAATCCCCCTTACAAAACCTCCTTGTCTATATTTTATCAAAATTCTAGATAAGATGTTTTTCATCATCCTGTAAATGAATCCATATATTTTTTTAAAACAACTGTAAAAGTAAATTATCAAAATAATTTAAAATATGATAAAAAAAATTCTATAAAAAAAATAGTTCTACAATCTTATATAAAGAAGTGAATATATCATCTAAAATAATAATAATAGATTAAAAATAAAGTAAAAATGATACATAGGAATTTCATCTGAATTTTTCATACAATAATGAATCTCTTGCTTTCCTTTTAAACATGTGTGAATATATATAAATACATTGAAAACAGTTTGATATATTGTATAAACTATACATGAATGTTTTGAAAGACATGAAAAAAATAGCATTCAAAAACTAAAATAGTGTTAAAACACTTTGCAGTTCAAACATGAATCGAATTGCTAGATAAGATTTCCCCTTAACTACAAAACATGCTAAGTATACAACAATTTTCAAACTCCTCCACTTCTATATACAAGTCGATTGGTGAAACAATAAGCTTCCTACTTACAAATAAATTATAAATTTAGAACTCAAATTCAAAGTGTTTCAACATTTGATCTTAAAGCAGACAGTAATTATTTCGGCTAAAATTATAAACTGCTTACGGCATGATGGATGCAACACGGGTTTCCATCAAGAATAGGCCAATTAATTTATTGAAGCAGACAGAAACTAACACATGCGTCTGAATAAATTCAATAGAAATAAGTAGATGGAGAAATAAAAGTACCATCTCCGGCGTTTGTCAAGTTGGTGATGTTTAATATTTGATATACTTCGGCTGCGTTTATGAATGGCCCTGTGGTGGATCCTGCTTGCGGACGTATTCTTATATCTGTAGAGTCAGTTGTGCTAAGCTCCATACGATAGGGTATTATCCACCAGTACAAATACTCAGGAAAGTCTATTTTTTCAATTTCATAATTGCCCATGAAGACCTGGAATATGTTGTTCCGGGAAATACTTGTCTTATTGATGTTACAGAAGTACAGGGCAAAGTAGTAAGTGCCATTGTTAGGTGGAAATTTAAGCCAGTTCGAAATAAGCAATTCTTTCCCTACTTGGGATGTAATAGCATTCATTAATACCGATACAGGTGGTTGGTTTGGGATGCTCGCGGAAAAGGAGTCATCCGTGCTGATAATCGTTGTTGACGACACCTCAAAACTTTCCCATATGCGATCATACTGGTCCATGGGATACCTATTCCACGACCACAACATTAAATTAGATAATGTCAACAAACGGAAGATATTCGGAAGTAAATACCAAACAAAATAAAAAATAAACTTACTCTATATAAGAATCAGAGGCACCGAAACTTTTACGAGAGAAACCAACTAAAGCGCTGTGGTTGAAATCAGTGGTATTATACATTGTAGATTGTAGCGGCCTCAACTCAATGGTAGAAATGAAAACATAATAATTGTCTTGTGTCTGTGAATTTCTAGCAAGGCATAAACTCAGACTATCGCTTTTGGGGGTCAAAATAATTTCGTAATGAAGGAAGAAATTTTTTGGTAAGTATGCCAGGTCGACTTTTGCCCACTTGATTCCGTCTATAAATAAATCAAAGACGCTTGCTAAAGGAAGATTTTCAAACCCGTTTAGAAAACTGGTCCTTACCAGGTAGAGTATATGAGGCGTCACGGGTAGTAAGTAACAATATTTATTTGCTTCCAGATTGGTAAAATAAGCCACGGATTGATATTGATAGGATACAGTAGAACCCAATGGAGGAACAGTGGAAGCTTTTCTGAATTTGATGAACAAGGAATCTGTAATCCAGTCGATGTCTCCATCCGTTTTATTTTCTGAAGCGCCACAGCTAATACTTAGAAATCCTTCATAAAAACCAAGAGCAGCCAGATCAGAGTGCAAATATTACAGAACTCGCTATTTAATCAAGTAAAATTAAATCGGGGTAAAATGGAACTTACCATATGGATTTGCGAGTGTGCAGGGACTGAGTAATCCACTGAAAGCTATGATCGCTACCATGATTAAACTTCTGAATTCCATGACGATCAATGCACGGAGGGAATGAATGAGATGAAAATATAAAGGCAGCTACTGTAATAAGAATAACAGAAATTCACAGATATACTGAGTAGCATTGAATATTTTTTAGTCATATTATAAAAGTCTTGCGTTTTGAAGTCCTGCGTCAATTAATTTGTATTCCAAAGGGAATACCGGAGTAATTACGTTGATTATGATGAGTTATAGACTTTTTTCACAAGCGAGTTGTTTGAATCACGCTTTAGCGTCACCTTTATATTTTATTAAAAGAATTGGTAAAGAGGCTGAAACTTCCTCGAAGGTATTTTTTGTTGGACTGTACACCAACTCCAAGCTGCCGGCAATGAATCTGCAAAATATACCCGGGTAGTTCGTGTTATTTATTAAAATGGTTATTTGTATTTATCATCATTGACTTATCCAAAAGGGACAAATTTATCATTTTCCAGCAAACGACCAAAAATATATTCTAAACTTTAATCTTAATCATATAACGTGGCATCGTGTATTCCATTCGTCGTTATGATTTTATTTTTCTTAGGAGACAATTCAAATGATTTTAACTTTTCTTTATAATTTTGTAAATGGACAACCCATGTCAAAGGCTAACAACTCTCTTTTGTTTATTGATTTTACGAGTAAAATAAACGTTTGACTGAAGGCGGTTTATTTTATAAGCTTTATTATTTGAAATGTCGCCAAAGAAAGTTAAACACCATTTCAAAGAAAAGTTCCATCCGAGTTCGATTCCCACATTTGCATGGAGTTGGGTTTTTGTGCGTGGTTTAGAGGTTATAGAGAATCACTTTATTGTTATACCATCTTTACAAGATTTCTGTCTTGTAGTAGTTCTCAGGTGTCACGTTGCCGGTGTTTCTGATTACCAAAGTTTTAATTTAGAAAATAAATAAATTACAAAATATATGCAGACGTAACTAGTGATATAATGAAGAGTTTTGTTGGTGAGAAGCATATTCTTAGTTGGTCACATGCTTTGACTTAATTTTTTTTTTCATATTTTAGGGAATAGAATAGGGTAGTTGATTATTTAGTTAAATGAATTTTCTGAAGATGTGTAATTGACAATTTGTATCTATTGAAAAGATTTGAGTTAGAATAAATTTCAATAGATGCTTCATCTTCTTGGTGATGATCAAGTGTACTAAATTATGTTTATCAAATTAAAGGATTTTGAGTCATGGTTGATGTTTTGAATTTTAAAAGTATTTTGGCGAGTCCCCCTTTTGTTGATTGTTATGATGGTTAAAGTTATTTGGAAATGTATCTAGCATATTTATATTTAATGCTCTTTGAATAAATTTTTAATCTTGTCTAAGAAGAATATTTTTTTTCTCTAAAATGAAGAGTCTTAGAAAAATGAATATTGAAAATTTGCCATATACTATTTATAACTTCAAGTACATCTATGTCAATTATCATTTGGTTTGGATTCATTTGAAGGAATTATATAATATAATTATATATCAAAAAGTGGTGCATTCTTGTGCTAATTTTGGTTCATCCTCGGTCTTTATCTATTGCACATTTAATTTTTCTTAGATATATTCTAATATGTTCATTCTTATCCTAGTTGTTTATACACATATTTCTACATATTAACTATATTATTGACCTAGACTTGTGTGCACCTAGTTTTAATCTTGAGATATACAGCTCTCAATCCTGGGTGAATTCATCAATATATTTGCAATTATTGCATGATTATAACATAAATGATTTAAGATTAAGAATTATCTTACAAGTGTATTTACAAACTCAAAATTAACATAAGAAATGATTTGAGGAACATATTTGTGGGAATTGTTATAACGATATAAAAGGAATTTAAATTTGGACTTGTTTATGGTGTGGGTTTTGAGAATTTTCCCCATTGTCCTAAAGGTTGTAGGGGTCACTTGGTTGGGACCCTCGCTAATGGGGGGTTTGGGAGTGATAACTAGTAAAGTAAAAAAATATGGTAAAAATACAAATTTTTGTAAATAGAAAATTTGGGCAGTTCATCAAAACCCCTAAATTTGATGGTGGTGATTATGTTGAAGATATTATTATATCTTTTAGTTATTAAGGAAAATCATTGTACCAATAGTTTCATGAATATCATGGAAATTTTAACAATAAAAATGATGTACTTTGTCCCATGGATGTTTCCTTGGCATATTGTTGGGTTTTATGTTGTTGATGTGATTATGCATTTTTTATTATGATATTATCTCTATTTTCTTTGCAAATAATATAAGGCACAATATTGAATAATTCAAGAGCTTCAAGTTTATAATTATTTAGACCTAGGTTTTCCTAAAGTATTCTTCACTCAACAAATACCAATAACAAAATTTATATTTAATTATAAATTTGAAGTCTTTTAATTTATTTATAGAACATTTGAATGATGATTTATTGTTGTTTTAATATAAATTTAACAAAGTAAAAGAGAATTTAAAAAAAAAAGTAAACAAGACAATTGTGGAAATGTTAGTCAACCAAAAATAACTTGATATAAATTGTGTAATATATAAAATCAATAAATCAATTATTGAATGACTAGGTTTTGTCTTTAAGAATACTAAACCTTTTTCAAATACTAAATGTTTTGTCAATACATTATGTTACTTGTTAATTCTATTTCTATTAATGTTTTATTTTCTCTCATGAACATGAAATGCATTCCTATTCCTAGGATACCTTTGATATTGAAAGTGTATAGATCCAACTAAATAATAATATTTAAATCTTAGAAAACATATTCAAAAAAGCAATAATAGGAAAGAAAACATATTAAGATCTTTGAGTTGTAATATTTTATTTATCAACACTTTTAAAAGTTGCAAACATAATATTTATATATGTAACATTTATATGGAATGAAGTACATTAAAAGTATAAGGAGATAAGATAAAATATAAAATACATAATTAAATTTAATAATTAATGACAAAATTCAAATAAATTGCATTATATTTTTTAAATAATGAAAATCTTGCTTAAGAACATTTGATTAATTATTACTAATTTTGTTTATATTCAAGTATAGTGGTACTTGTACGAAATTGGATTTCTAGATTAAATGAGGAACATATTCAACTAAAGGTATTTAAAATTGACACAATTCAAAGGATAAAGATCAAATTATCCAATATTTTGTGCATTATGAAATTCATTTTCTTAATGATCAAATTATATAAATAATTTAACAATAAATATTATATTACTGTGTTTTACTAAATATAAATAAGTAAAATATACATAAAAAATGAAATATAATGTGATAAAGATACAATGTTTTGTACATTGTGAAATTCATTTTCTTAATGATCAAATTACATAAATAATTTAACAATAAATATTGTATTATTGTGTTTCACTAAATATAAATAAGTAAAATAATTTATCTAAAAATAAAAATAATTATAATTATAATAAAATCTTAATCCATTTTATCATTGAAATACAATGGAAACCAAGAAGAAATTAAGTTAGAAGAAGCCACACTCTTCAAAATTTGATTATGTTTGGGATCATCCATAAGTGATCCACAACCATTTAATATACTACTTATTACAACTAAAAGTTTGTAAAAGAAGATTTTCATGGGGGAAACTTTCCACAACTAAAGGAGATCCATAATATTATGCCTACCTAGCTTTAGGCTGGTCAAATGCATTCAATGACGCACTCTGAGAGTATCCTATTTCACTATGATCATCCAACACAAGTGCCTTCACTTCTGCTAGCTCTCTCACAATAGTATTCATGGAGGGTCTATTTGCTGATCTTGGTTCCACACACGTGTATGAAATCTTAACAACTTTCCATGTAGATGTTAAATTATATCAGCCACCCAATGAAGGATCCATTAGGTTGGCTAGTCTCCCATGTGAAAGCAATTATTTTGCTTGAATAATAAAGAAGATGAGAACTGTATATTATGTAAGGAAATTAAAGTAGCAGAAACAATTTCCTATGCCAATCTTGAGAAGAGATTATGCAAACTTTTAAAACATGATCAAATAGTTACAAAAATTCCAACAACACATTCATAACAAAAAAAAATGATTAACACAAACACCATATATACGTGGGGAAAACCCTTTTGGGAAAATAACCCCACACTCCAAAGCCTACTCAATGTATTACAAATCCAACAACAAGATTACATACACTCGTAGAGCAAGTCTTTTACAAGAGTATAACTAGTAACAATTTTGATAGCAATTTGATAGCATAACAGTTGTTGCAAACTCAACACAACTTCATCATACAATATCTCCAAAATACACAAGTACTCAATATATAAGATTTTTACAATGCATAAAATAAATATTTTAAAAGCAACCGCCAAAGGTTGAACGTGCAACATGGAAAGTGTCAAAAACACTACAGGTGCACAATGACAAGTTTCCAATTGTCACCACTGTAAAATATGCACTTTCCAAAATAAATGCTTTTTGAAAACTCACATTCCATGTAAACTCAACATGGAAATAGAAATTTTTTTTATGGAAAACTCCACCTATAAAAATAAACTTTCTAACTTGACTCCTCATCTGAATAGAAACTGCAAGTTGTAACTCACAAAGATAGAGTGAGAAAATTAGCAAAATTTAATATTTAGAAAAAATAAAATCATAGAAAAAATAAAAGGTTGAGCACCTTCTATTTCCTAAAATTCTCCCACGTGTTGAATACCTTTGAAGAGCCAAAGAAAGTAACAGGATTGAACTGCTAGAGTCTGTGAGGCCCATAGACTTTGAACACCATCTAAATTTTGTTGTGTTCATGGGCTTAGTTAATGCATCTGCAACATTTTCCATTGTCTCTACCTTTTCCAGCTTCACCGTACCATCCTCGACCATATCTCTCACGAAGTGATATTGAACATCAATGTGTTTTGTCGTAGTATGAAAAGTTGGGTTCCTCTAAAGGCTGATTGCACTCTGACTATCACAAAAAAGTGTAACTGCAACCTATTTCAATCCAATATCTGAAAAAAAACATTTAATCCAAATGGCTTCTTTACAGGCATAAGTAGTTGCCACATACTTTGCCTTAGTAGTGGACAAAGCAACCACATCCTATCACTTTCTCATCCAACTAGTTGCACCACCATTAAGAGTAAACATATATGCATTAGTGGACCTTCTACTATCGACATCACCAACCCAATTTGAATCCAAAAAATAGTGAATACTCAGGGAATGTTGATCTCCTATGCCATGAAAACATATAGATTACTATATTGTACCCCACAAATATCTGAAGACCCTTTTAACTGCATCCCAATGCACTCTTCTAGGATTAGACATAAAACAAAAAAGAACTCCCACTACTTGGGAAATGTATTGTCTTGTAGAAACCATAGCATACATTAAGCTTCCAACTACACTTTGGTAAGGCACTCTACTCATGTCTTCCATTTATGATGGGGATGTATGACATAGTGAAATAAAGAGCTTTCTTCCCAATGTAATAGGAACACAAAGTGGTTTACAATCTTGCATGTTGAACCTTTGTAAAATAGAACAAACATACTTACTCTGGCCAAGCCATAACTTTATCTTCTCATGATCTCTTCTAATCTCCATCCCAAGTATGTTTTTTATTGTACCATGATATTCATTTCACATTTCATAGAGAGCTGAGATTTGAATTCTGCAATCAAACCTTTGCCTTTCCCAACAAACATCTCATCAACATATAAAGCAATTACTAGGAAATAATCACCATTAGATTTAAAATATACACAGTGATCAAATCTAGACTGTACAAATCCAAAAATCAACACATATGTATCAAAATTTTGGTGTCACATCTTAGGACTTTGTTTAAGGCCATATAGAGATTTCTTTAACTTACAAACCAACTTGCTTTTACCTTTTACCACATAGTGCTCTGGCTGTGTCATATAAATATCTTCCTCCAAATCACCATGAAGGAACATAGTTTTCACATCCATTTGTTCAACTTTTAGATCATAAGCTATTGCAATAGATAATAAAAATTAAATGGATGCCATTTTAGCAACAGGAGAAAAAATCTCACTGTAATCAATACCCTCAACCCGAGAGTATCCCTTTGCAACCAACTATGCCTTATACTTTTCAACATTTCCATCTTAACCAATCTTTTTCTTAAACCACCATTTTCATCCTATAGGTTTCTGACCTTCAGGAAATGGTACAAGATACCATGTATCATTCCTTTTAAGAGCTTCCATCTCTTCATCCATGGCTATTTTCTAGGACTCTGTAGATCATTTGTACCCAAAGCCTCTTGCACAAATCTTGGTTCATCAATGTTAGTAATCAAATAAAATATTCACTTCCAATCACTAGGTGAATACCCATACCTTTGAGGTGGTTGGATCTGCCTTGTAGACCTTTAAACAAGTTGATGTGGAGGTTCTTCCACTTCTTCCCCCTCTTCTAAAGATTCAAAGCTTGACGAGCTCTCCTCAACTTCTTGTCTATTTTGGGGTATCGATTCAACTTCCTCATGCATAGAATTAATTTGAACCACATCCTTTTTCTATTCATTTTCTTTATGCTATTCTAGTTGAAAATTAACAGAAGAAGATTTACTCTCTAAAAATAACACTTCTAGAATAAATTAACTTTTGTGTAATAGGGTCCCAAAGCTTCTATCGATTCACACGATAGCCATAGCCAATGGAGATACATTTCATAGCCTTAGAATCCAATTTTTTTCTCTACTCCTTAGACACATGTGCATATGCCTTGCAACCAAAAAATCTCAGATGTCTAAGTGAAGGAATTTTCCCTAACCACACCTCCATTGGTGTTTTATCAACAAGTGCTAATGGAGGAGATCTATTTATCAAATAACAAGTGGTGGAAATAGCTTCAGCCCAAAACTTTGTTTTGAGACTAGCTCCACTCAACATGCTCTTATCCTTCTCCATCAATGTCATGTTTATTCTTTTTGCAACTCCATTCTGCTGCAGAGAATACAAAGTTGTCTTATGTCTTTTAATCATGCAATCTATACAAAATTTATCAAAGTCTACAAAATAGTACACACTGCGATTGTTAGTCCTCAAACATTTAATTTTATTTCTAGTCTGAGTTTCTACCATAGCCTTCAACTCCTTAAAATGACTAAAAACTTTAGATTTACTCTTTAAAAAATATACGCATGTTCTACTAAAATCATCAATAAAAGTAACATAATAAACTAATTTACCAATAGAAGCAACATCAATAGGACCAAATATGTACATCAAAATGAATCAGATCCAAGATACATGAAGACTTATGAGAAGACGAGTAGAACTGAACGTGGTTCTATTTACCATAAATACAATGTTCATAAAAATAAAACTCTATATTACAATCATTCAACCCCTCAACAAGGTTCTTATTTTTTAGGGATTTTAAACCCTTCTCTCCAATGTGGCCAATCCTTTGGTGCCATAACATGGTATTCTCTATAGAAAACTTTGATTTGGTAGATAGAGCACCATTGGGTACCCAAAAACCATGACCATCTGTAGAAGAGGAAAACATCTATGCTTTTAGCAAAGTAGTTTTTGACTTAATCTTATCAAAAGTGCTATTGCATTCAACTATGCATGTATCAAGCTGGTACAATGTACCCAATCTGTTTCCTCTCACTATAGCCATAGCACCTCTCACCATTTTCAAACCTGCTTCAGAAAACTGTACATGCATACCCACATCTATTAGCTTGCTAGCAAATAATAAATTTCTTGCTAGTCCTGGGATATGCAAGACACCATCAAATTGTCTAACTCTACCATCAAAAAATTTCACATGAATACTACCATGACCAACAATATCGAGGAAATAATCATCACCCAAATACACCTTACCACCATCATAGTTTTCATACTTACTAAACTAGTTTCTGTTAGGATTCATGTGGAAAGATGCACCTGAGTCTATCAACCATACACTATCACCTACACGAGTGGCCAAGGATGCATTTAAGGCATCTCCATCTTCATTTTGAGACTCAAAATAAGAATCTTGCTTCTTCTTCTTCTTCTTCTTCTTCTTCTTCTTCTTCTCTTCTTTACAGTCCTTTTGGAAGTGTCCACGTTTGCCACAATTCCAACATATTTCCTTCTACTTACTAGGAGATTTTGATCTCCCCTTGTTTATGGACTTAGAACGGCTAGGTTGCTTCTCATCTTTCCCTCATTCATTTTTTCTTCCTCAAACACTCAAAGCCTCCTTGGCATTTAGAGAGACCTTCCTTCTCATCTCTTCAGAGAGTAGAGAACCAACAACGTCCTCCATCTTTAAGATGATAGAAGTGCTCCCAATGACCATGACTAAGCTGTCCCATGAGTCTGGCAGCGAACACAACAAAGTTTCACACCTTTCTTCTTCATCCATCTTAACCCCAACTAAGGGCAACTAAGTCACCAACATATTGAATGTTTCCAGATGCTTAGAAATTCATCCACTTTCTTTCATTCTCAAGGAATGCAACTTCTTCCTTAAGAAAATATTATTTACTAGAGATTTAGCTTGGTATATCTCACCCAAATTATTTGAAAGAGCATTTGAAGTGGGTTCTTTGTGGAAATTTAGCAAGATTTAATCTTCAAGACATAGTCTAGTGAGACCTTTAGCTTTTCTTGTTAGAGAAATTAACTCTCAGTTACATTGATGTCTCCAACTTTTAGTTACGTCTTAACAACTCATACAACTATTGTTACAAACTATTCAACTTGGAATCACATCTTTCATTACTTTCCTTAGTTTGAGACTAACTAATTGAAACTCTCAGAAGACTATGGAAGTTTAAATTGTCACAATAAAAAATAACATGAAAACTATTGCTGAACAAAACCATAAAATGGCTAGGCACAATGCCATCATCATCAACGCAATGTCTGAAAAGTTGCAAAAGTTACAACAAGGCTCGTTGGTTGTTGACCTTGAAGAGGACAAGGATAAAAGAAAGAATGAGGACCAAGGTATATTGAAAAGGACCCATGCCAACCTTAAGAGGAAAGTGTCTCCTACTACCCAGACGCTCCAAATTTTAAAGAGGGGGTTTAGAAAATGAACGGTTTGGAAGCTGAGATTGCGGAAACATTAAAGTCCTAAGTTTAGTTTTTGCTAGCATTTTTCTAGTCTTTTTGGGTCTTTTATGTGGCCCTTGTTGGCTTTTTTGGTGGTTTTGGCTTTGTATTTTGTCGTTTTCTTTACAGCCTTTTTGTTTATGGTGTATTTGACGATCTTATCTTATGTATGTAAACTTTATGGTTTTGGGTCCTTGTAAAACCCTTTTTTCCTCTTTCAAAAACTAATTGAAACTCTTAGTTGTTTCTTTATTTTTCTCCTAGGATTCTTCTCCTACGAGGATTTATATTTGTAAATCTATGCTTTGATAGTTGAGCAATATCAATAAGACTAAAGTCAAATTATGCAAATTCATTTTTCTATGTGCCTCAACAATTTGTATTTGTAGATCTTGCAAAATTCTACATGGTATAAGAGGTAAAAAACAATTACAATGAATCAATCCTTATGAAAAGGATGAAAGCTAACCCTAGATTAGGGTTAGATTAGAACATGACAAGTGTCCTCATAGGAATGAATGAGACAACATGTTCTAATATTAGAATATTTAACCATGAAAAATGCAACTAATTAATAAAAGAAAATAATGAAATAAAAGCACTCCTAAGTTTAGCTTAAGTGTAATAAAGTATAAAGTGACCCAATTAATTAATGATTAATTAATTAATTAATTAGGTGATGAATTTATTTCTCTAACACTGCCCCTTAAGATGAATTAGGAAGAAACTAAACTATGATAAATAAATACTTGAATGGATGCATGAATGGGTACTGCCCTAACAGTTGATGAGGTACCCATGTACATGAATGAAACTCTCATAAATGAATGGGTCCCACCCTAATGACAATTGTGAGGAGCGCACAAATCCTTTTTTTGTAGGTGTGACTATTTTCATTTGGTGGGCGATCTGCAATTTGTAGGTTTGATATTTTGTATGAGTCAAGAGGCCATGGGAGTATTTGTCTTAGCTGAGATAGTGGCTTAGCACTTTTGGAGGCGTGATTTTATCCACAATGGAGGTAGATGTAAGCCTTTGTTTCTAGATGCATGCATGTTTGTTTCAACATCTAGTATAGGTTTCTTTCATTTTGCTTCTAAATAAACAAACTTAGAATATTAAAAGTTGCTAATTAACTATCAAGCACCACACTGATCCTCTAATTGACAACAAAAAGTGTTCTTCTATTATAAGTTCCTAACTAAATGAGCTTCTAGAGTTGCATCCTCATGGGCTTCCAAAGTTTATCTCTAGCAGGAAAATTTTGAGCATTGGATAAACAATGGCATCATCCCTAACTAAAGGCATCTCTGTAGTTCTTCAGCAGTTGCAACTTTCTTCTTTAGTTTGAATAAATTGTTAGGATTTTTTCCACATAGGTTTTCTCCTTTCCTTTTTGTTAATAGCCACATCACCAGTGTTGGCCCACCATCCTTATCACCTTTTTAGATTGTTCTTTATCAATCTTCACAGGATCTTGTTTTGACATCATCGTTTTCCAACATGTGGACACGTGAACAGTTTTTAGAGGCACACATCATCTGGATTTGGATTCCAAAATCACCCATTCTTTTGGTTTGGCTTCTCCAATCACCAATGGATCATTTTCTTCCAAAGGGGAGAAATGTTTTTTGCAGGTAGTGGATCATATTTTTTCTTCATGCATTCATCATTGTCATAGGAGCTCTTTCATTGTGGGGGGATTCATCTCTTCTATTATATTCTCTCTATATTTTTGGGGGAATTTTATATGTACATGGGTACCTAAAATGGCCTTGATGCTAGGACCCATCTTTGTTTCCTATTTAGGATTTTATCTCCTTAGTTAGATTTAAGGAGGGGTTTTGTTCCCATAGGGTTTTACCTCTTTCCTCTTTCCTCTTTTTAGGATTTTGTCTCCTTAGTTAGACTTAAGGGGGGGTGTTGGAGCAATTAACTCTTAGTTACATTGATGTCTCCAATTTTTAGCTACGTCTTAACTTATACAACTGTTGTTACCAACTATTCAACTTGGAACCACATATGTCATTACTTTACTTAGTTTAATCCTAACTAATCAAAACTCTCAGTTGTTTCCTAATTTTTCTGCTAGGATTCTTCTCCTACGAGGCTTTATATTTGTAAATCTATGCTCTAATAGTTGAGCAATGAAATAAACAATGATCACAAAGAATATTTAATCAAGCATAGATAATGCATAAGCTCCTCCCATCTTATTAGACAGTCAAGGGTCTCCTTATAAAGGAGAATTATCCAAGCATGAGGTGTATCAACACCTCTCTAGTCTATAAGCTAGCTGAGTAAAATATCAAGAAAAATAGCTAGAAAATATCTAGTCTATGTCAATGAGTCATACAACAATAACTACCTAAGTAGGCTTAGGTCAACCTATGTGTATGCAAGCATTAATGTATACACTAACACCCCCCCTTAAGAATAACTTATGTGGGCATGGATAAAATGGGTCTCAGCTACTAGCCATGTTAGGTACCCATGCACAAAATAATCTCTCATGAAATGGAGAAAAGTAGAAAACCATGTGGGAAAAAACTACCCTCCAAAAGAGAGAAAAGATGCATGAAAATTATACACGTTAGAAGTAATACTTATTTCACTAAGTGAAATATATAATTTCCTCCATAAAAGAGAAAATGATAGAAGGTCTATGGGACCCCCCCATAATACATGTCCTGCCACATTAAAGTTGGATAGTTGAAAGAGTCTGATGTAGATGTAGTTCCAAGAATGCTTCACAATGTTCCTTCCCTTGGGAAGAAATGAAACCAACTGAAGGTGTAGGATAACTTCCCATGTGAGAAGATGCATGTATGATCTTGAATAGACCTGAAGCTCATCCAAGAATGATGATGAAGGTGCCCATGATGTCTTTGAATGTTACTTAGGAATCTCCAAGCCAATGCTGACATGTGACGAATACTGATGGAATGGATCAAGTATCATAGAAGATTTTATAACATGGACCAAAATACCATAGATGTATGGGGATAACTAGAACCATAAGAATCTAATACTATCACTATAGAAGCCAATGTAGGTGAAGGAAGAGCAATCATATCTGAAGAAGACAAGGTTGATGCAACTTTATTGAAGTTTTCATCAAAAATAAGACTAATGTCCTCAATGTGTGCTTCCATGTCAGCAATATGGGACTCTACAAAAAGACATGAAATGTTGGGTAGATATGCATCCCAATCAACAATGCTAGGAAGAATAATATCCTATTACAAAGAAGTGTTGGAAGCTCTCGAAGAAATGACTATGAAATTCAATGAAGCAATAGGAGGACATGGAGGAATGATGATTTCCTCTATGTCAACTAGATGCTCTGTATTTGAATCATGATGCAGGATGTGAGTTGTGATCATAGTAGGATCATGCAGGAAGGGAGAAACATTGGAGTCTCCGTATATTTCCCAAATTTTGATCCATAATGCATGTGGACATTCAATATCCATGATGACATACAAAGAGTCATTTGGAATATGTAAACCAATTAATCCATGAATATGATCATGATTATTAAACCATTTATCCTTTTGGGATTGTTTACCTAGTTCAGGGATAAGTCCATACAAATATGGCATGAGATTATGGAGCCTGAGATGTTTTAGGATGCCTTCACACAAAGACTTATAGTTTCCCATTTTTAAATTAATTATAGAGGAGTGGGTTTCATATCCTATGATTACAAATAGGTTAATTCCTTAAGACAATATAAAATCAACACATTAAGAACCCTTCTAGATTAGATGAGGCCCCCCCAATTTTGGAACTTTATAAGTTGAGTGCATGAATTTTTAATAAATCTCCCTTGATTTTTTCCATTTTATCAATGTGCATAAAAAAATATTATTTAGTTACAATGATTAGAAAATTCCTATAAAGGAGGAGAAAACCATTACATGCAAAATCCAAAGTGTAGATCTCCACGCCAAATTTTCACACCAAATTGTTAGTAGTGGAAATTGGGAGTAGTCAAAATGCCTCTTTACCAAATCTATGGCCTTCCCAAAACCATCGTGCCTACAAATTACATATCCAAATTTAGATGAGAGACTCCAAATTCAACACAAAAATCCAAATTTTCACATTCAACATAGGTTGAATGGATGTTGTGCAAACTAGATGGCAGTGATCTATGTGCCAGATGATCTGTAGATACAAATTGCCTATTTTTTGAATCTATTGTGCCTATCTGCTACCCTTATCCTTCATGTTGGATTGTGTGGAAGCACCTTCTGTAGATGACAAGGTGCCCACACTGAAGGTGTGTAGGTCTTAGGTCAAATGCTAATTGAGGCTACAAATATATGAGAGGTTGCGTCTAGATCAATCATTGCTTTGGTCACAAAATCTTACACCCACGCCATGCCAAAAATTCCTCCTTGTTGTGTGCAAGTGTCAAGTAAATGAAGGGTGCCTTTCCTTTATGCATCGACCTTCCCTCAAATCTGTCTGGCCTGGGAAAATTTTGTCATGGGTTCCAGAAACACTGACCTTGTAGGAAGATCATGCCTATAGACATGGGTCGAGTATGGGGCAAAGAAATAAGCACAAGATTTGTGCCTCTAGACAAGGGTCAAGGAGAATAAATTGTGCCCTCCAAGAATAGGGGTCTCCACACGTGCCGGGAGTAGGTGTCTTTGTTTGAGAATAAACCGTACCTGAAACACACCATCTCACCTTGTATGTGACCTCCCAAATCTTCCCATGAATTCTATGTGCACAAAAAACTAGTGATGAAGTGAGTGGAGATTGAATAGGGCTTGAGGGCGGGTGGCAGAGAAGCTTGAAACCAATATATGTATGTTGCAACCAATACAGTTACAGTATGAAGCTTGTTGTGGCTCTATAGAACAAGCATGAAAACTCACCAAGAAGTGTGCAGGTCGCCTCTCCTCCAAGCCACAACAAACCACATCACAATAACATGCAGGCAGAGGAACATAAATGAATGTGAGAAAAATAGAGAAGACAGAGGATATAGAGGAATGCGTTGGCCTAACAACTTCTTTGATAGCTCTAATGCCATGAAAGAACCAATGATCACAAAGAAGATTTAATAAAGCATAGATAATGCATGAGCTCCTCCCATCTTATTAGATAGTCAAGGGTCTCCTTATAAAGGAGAAATATCAAATCATGAGGTGTATCAACACCTCTCCAGTCTATAAACTAGCTGGGAAAAATATCAGGAAAAATATCTAGAAAATATCTAGTCTATGTCAATGAGTCATACAATAATAAATACCTCCACTTTTTAGCTTTTTTGATTGGATAGTGTTTTTCTTTTTTATTCTTTGTTTATGTTATTACCACCCCTCCACTTTTTGGCTCTTTTGATCAAATATTGTTTTTCTTTGTTATGCTTTGTTTTTGTTATTACTTCGACTATGGTACTTGGTTACTATTTGATCGCAAATTGTAAAGCGATGTGAATGTAATATTTTGATGTGATGGTAGTTTACTCTGATGTTATCATTATGGCATACTTTGAATTAGCTTAGAAGATATTTGAATTAATGATGCTTTATGCTTTTGAGTATATTATTGATGTTAGATTCGTTAGTTAGTAACACTGTATTGGTGAAGGGAATGAGATTGTACCACTCGTTTGCAAGCACCCTACGATCCCATGATTTCCTCTTCACGGTGTGTTTTATTATATTATATATATGCATGTTCGATATACTCTTTGTTTGTAGGTTGACAGGTACAGGACATCAATCCACCTGGTTTCACAGGTTTGAGCATGTCCATTGGCCAATAGTATTCGATTGGAAAATAGTAGCTAGGTTTTCCGTGTCAATTCATCACCCTGGTCATAGTGTGTTGTCAGGTTTTAGTCGGGTTAAGTTTCTTCTATGTTGTTCTTCTCTCCTTGATTTTATTTAATTGCAAGTTGGAAAAGGTAAATAAATGGCTCTATGTATTTAAGTTGTTTATTAAATTTATCCGGTTATAATGTTAGAAATGCTATTTAATTTAATTAATAAAATAATCTAATCTTGGATTAGATTTATTTTATTGATTAATTAAATTAATTATGTTGAATTGAATTAAGTTATTCATTTTGGAATTTAAAAGTGTTAAATTCTTTTGAAATGAAATTATTAAAAGCTTTAAATTCCTTTTGAAATAGAAATTTTTAAAAAGTAATAAAATCTTGTTGAAAAGAAATTTCGTTTTAAATAAAATATATATATATATATATATATATATATATCTTCAAAATGCATGGAGGGAGAAATAACTATGGTGGATGGGATATTTTGGGGAAGTTGACTAAATTTGGGGAAAATTGATGAGAGTGGGAGATATTTCTTTTTTGGAGAAAATATTGTTGTTAAAAGAAATAAAGGTTTTCTTGTTTTACATATGCATTTTTGATTTGGAGTGAAGTCTTTGGAGGAATTTTGGAAAATTGGAAATTGCAGCTCAACACCAGATCTCTTCTTCTTCAAGCTTCAAACAGGTTCTTTCTTATTTTCTTTGATTTAAAATTTAGGATTTTTCAATTTTGAAAACTTAATTGGAAACAAATGTGAAAACCCTGTTGAAAATTTGGAAGAAATTTAAATTCTTGTGGAAAAAAAAACTCTTACAATAGAAACTCTCAAGTTTCAACAATAGAAAAATTGAAAACGAAACAAAAAAAAATTAGAAACCTCTCTGTTTGAATATAAGAATTTCCAGAATTTGATATCCTAAAATTGTGCTCAAAATTCTTCTTCTGTTGTAATTTTCCTATAGAAAATTTTCCCAAATAGACTATAAAATGGAAATTGATATATATATATGAATGAATTTATGTGCTGAAGAATTTTTCTTTTAAAAAAAAATTACAGAGAAAAATTTGTTGTCAAATTTTGTGTTCTAGAAAAAAAACCAGACATAGGAAGTTTTTTTGGTTTTGTTTTTAGAAAAAAAAAGAGGGGGGGGGGAAGGCTAGGGGCTGCCCCCACAGCCGCCCCCATGGGAGGTGCTATGGGGGTAGTGTCGCTGCCTTCACAGGCACTGCGCTACCTACACAACACACCCCAAAGGGGAGGCTGCATAGGCAGCCAGCCCAGTAGGGGTTGCGTCCCCCCCTTTTTTCGGGGCTGTGCAACATAAAATAAAGGTTGATTTTTTTTAAAAAAATATTTTTTATTATATAAATTATATATATATGTGTGTGGTTGCTAAATCTACATTTTGGCTAAAGAAAAACAAACAAGCATGAGTATTGTTAGTTAAATCAAGAAAAATAGATATAGCAACCCTATGAAATAATTTCTCATGTTATCTATGCAAACAAAGTAAGTTATCAAAATAAGCTAAGTGAAAGCATGAGAAAACAAGAGTCAAATTCTATCCCATAGTGGATTGGTGCTTCTATGGAAAGAATCCCTTTCCCAATCCTTGCTAAGATAAGCTAAATGATAAAATGCTTTGAAGATGGAGTAAGATGGGAAAAATCAACTCTCAAATGAAGAGAGTGACTTTGCATAGGATTTGTGGATCAAGTTGTGGAGATGAAATGCTGAGATTGTGGAGTTGTGTAGGATTAAACCAATGGAGATGATCTCTATTTATAAAATAGAATGATATAAGAATTCCAAACATGGAGGATGTGGGACTAAAAACAAGCAAATGAAAAGAGGCCACTTGTCAGCTTGTGATAGATTGGAGGATGAGCACATTTTGGTCAATGTGCCAAAGAGAGGTAGATTTCAAATTTGAATTTGAGAGTAAATGTTGAGTTTGACCTTTACAAAGGGACATGTAAGATCTCATAAATGCTTTGTTGGGTGTACATGTCCACTGTTTTTGAATTCAAACTTGAGGGAATATTCCTCAAAGATGCCATGTTGATGGAAAATGATGATTTAATAAATCAATAAATTGATTTATTTGTGCAAAAAGGAAAAGCTAGAGGATGTTATGGGTGGTTAGATTAAGTTAATCAAGGTTAGATTAAGTTAAAGATGATTAGATGCTTTGAACCATTTGACTTGAATATTTTGATTTATTTAAATCAAAAAGGGATGAAAGGTGATTTCAGACTTAATTAAATAAAGGATTGATTTATTTAATGATGGAGGGTGATGTTAGGATCAAGTTGAATTATTTAATTTAAACTGATCACTTTAGGAGATTGATAAATAAACTTTATTCATTTGTTGAATGGATGAATATGACCTAATCAAATGCATTATGACAATTTTGTGTGTCTACATTTTACCCCTCTTTGAAGTAATGTACATGTTGCATTGGTTCAAAGAATAATCTTACCACGATCAAAATTCAAAAAAAAAAAAAAATTGGATGTCCCAGCGGAAAGAAGTACACTGGTACATTGCCCCCTTGAGAGATCGACTGAAAAGATTCAATTTGAGGGTCGATCTCGTGATAAAGAGGTTCAAAATGGATGGTTATGGATGATGATGCAAATGATATGGTTTTTAAGATGCTTAGAATAACAAATCTATATTATCCTAAACAACTTAAATTATGATATGATGTGATGATGGATGAGGTGGATGATGTGATATGTTGTGATTATGCAGATGTATGATTTATGCAAATATAGGATTTATGAGATGCTTAGACTAACATATCTATATTATGATGATGATGCAAATGCAATGCATGTGAAATGATTGATGTTTCCTATTATGTATGATATGAATGATATGTGGTATGTTGACAGTTTTCTAGATGCAGGATGGATGCATGATGGATGCATTGGTGATGTTATGTTAGCATGGAGGAGAAATGAGATGATGACAAGAGGATCCTACAAGTCCATGATTTGACGAGACTTTATTAGAGATGATGATGATGATTTTCTTATCAAGGATTGGCATTTTAAAAGGGCTACTTACCTTATGTTTGATAACACACATAAGCATGATGCATCAAGGTATAAAGAGCCAGGATTGCGTTGTACCTAGTGCGATGGACTTTGAATCGACAAACAGATAGGAGTATTCTTGTTCACACTTGACATACAGAAACCTTGCTAGGACGTACCTAACAAAGCAAGTATTCGCCAAGCTATTTTACAAGAACATCCAACAAGCATAGCAGACAAAAGATAATGATCATTGCCCCATTCCTATCTCTCTAAATCCTTCGTTCATATATCATCTAGAGATCCTTTGAATGACGCAATAAGATAATCAAAAGAAAAGATGAAGTATGCAAACAAGCCAATGTTCTTCATACCTCTAGCCAAAGGGATTTGTTTTGATAGGATAAGAATCCAAGGTGATATCCAAAATGATGCCCATTGTCGGAATGATATATCCTAGGACATGCATTGTATAGGATGATGATAGGTTGATAAATTGATTGATAAGCTTTTGATATAAGGTTGATTGACATGTTTGGGACTGATCCAAAGTTTGATTTTGTTTTAAATTTTTGTTGTTTGCTTTTGATTTTACAATTTTAGCTTGTTTTTGCTGATTGTTGTGATTGTTTCTGTTTGTGTTGCCAAAGGATGAAGGTGATGATCAGTTTATTATGGATGATTGATTATTGCGGGTGAAAGAAAAACGAGACAGATGGATTTTTTCAAATATTTGGATGTTTTTTATGTGTTTGGAATGTTTTGAAGCTATTTTTAGGTTTTTTGGATTTTTCAAATGCTTTTGGAGTTTTCTAAGATTTTATGAATGTTTTTGGATTTTGTGTTTTTTTAATGTTTTTGGATTTTGATGTGATTTTGGATGTTTTTGGATTTTTGTGTTTTTTAAATGTTTTGGATTTTGATGTCTTTTTCAAATGTTTTTTTGGATTTTTGATGTCCTTTTTTTAATGTTTTGGATTTTGATGTGATTTTGGATTTTTTGGATTTTTGTGTTTTTCAAATGTTTTTGGATTTTCTCATGATTTTGACAATTTGGATATGGACATGTGTGACGATATCAGTTCTCTGTTTGGGATTTTGTCAAAGACCAAGCTAAGGTTGAATGATCGAATCAATGGATTAATGATGATGATATCATTGTTGAGGATACAAAAAAATGGAAGGATTGATTGATCAGGATTGATGATGATAACATTGTTGAGGATGCACAACAATGCAAGGATCGATTGATCGGGATTGATGATGATGACATTATTGAGGATGTACAACAATGCAATGATAGTGTTAAGCAACAAAATGATCAAGAAGGATATCCCAAGATTACAGATTGATTGGATTCAATTGATCAAGATTGATGAAGCTTGATTTGGAACAAAAGTTGTTTGAATGATTTGATGTGACGTTAACATGAAAATTAGATGTGACTGATATCAATTGTTTTGATTGATGTTCGATGAAAGATGAAGACAGATAAGGAATGTATTCTCGTCAAAATATGCCATGGGCTAGTGATTTGGATTTTGGATCACAAATGCTTTGAACAATTTGATTTCACATTTTCCAATGTTTGGATCACCACATAAATTGGAGGATATAGATCAAGATTTATTCTTGAAGCAAGATCTAAAATTTTTCCCCCAGTGTCTAGCAATGTTTGAAATTTCATGGATAGATGCCCGGATAGGTGTATGGATGGATGGATATGGATTATCTTGCAATAAGATAAGGTGTTCAAACAAAGGAATGCTCATTTGGATAATGCTTCATGGCTCAAATAATGTTGGGTAGGATAGGACCAATGAAAATGACCCATGTCAAGGTGTTTACCATAAGCAAGCATAAAGTGTGCCCCAAACTTTCATCAAGGTCAAGACAACTTGGATGATGGATGTAGATGGATGAAAATGGATTGGATAAATTTTTCATGGATGAATTGATTTATTATGGCTGAGATGGATATAATGTTGGATTTATTATGGATGGGATGACATGCTTTCATTTGAACTAGCACACATAGATGCTCGATTCCACACATGATGCCTGTTTTCCAGGTTTTCATCATGGTATTTCCCAAAGCATCGCCCATGCAATTTTCACTAGAGGATGATTTTTTTTCTTTACTTTTTTTAATCATTTTTTTGTTTTTTTTAATTTTCATTTTTAATTTTTTTTTAATTTTTTTGAAAGATTTTAACCTTATGCTGAATCACAAGGTGTTGCTGATGTAGATGCCCCTGTCGTAATCCTGATTGAAGATGCTGCTTTGTTAAGATACGTGCACTTGAATACAACTTTTGACATTCTTGATATGTTTCATCAATACCAGAGTTAACTTTGTTTCTATGCACACATCACGATAGAGTGCCTTCAAAATCCTTATGATGAATGGTCATTGCCAATACATGGTCAATGCGAGAACTAGATATCATGTGTGGAGGTGTGGATGGAGTGTGTTTAGGGGTAAAAGATGGATTGGTTGATAGTTTGGAATCTTTGACTCTCCAAACTTTGGAAGATGAGCAATGATGGGTGGATACAGAAGTGTGCATGGAATTAGGACCAAATGCTTGATACACTTTGTACATCACTTGAAAGCCTGCTTTTTCTTTTGTGGACATCCTTGATGGATACTTTTCCCTTTTTTATTTTTCCCCATATTTTCTTTGACTGATGGAGTTTGATAGGGACGATCTTTCTTTGTATTATTTAGTATCCATTTGTATTTGATTTGTCCATTATGCTTTCCAGCTTCTTTTCCTTTGATAACATTCTTCGTACTTTGATTCAATTATTTCTTTTGACATTGGTCCCAATTCATGGATGGGGTGATGGGTGGATGAAGATTCGTGACGTGGCTGGTTGTAGTATTGACACTAGTTTCATCATAACGACTCTTTGTGCTCCCTATGTTGATATTTTCTTGAGACAAAGTTTCCCCCAATATTGTGGAAGTAGTACCTTCATGCTTTGATTTATCCTGTTTTGAGAGCTCTTGTTTAAAATGCATTCTCTAATAAATGACCACTGTAGGTGACGTTGTTTCAATTTGCTACTTCACTAACTCTGGATGTTCTATCTGACTTATTTCCTTAAGCAGATAATGTTGGATATCTTTATTCATGATGTCCTCAATCTGAGTTTGGGACATATTTGATCCTGATGTTGACAGCTCAGTTTGATTGTAGGAATCAATAACCTACTATTTTTGTGTAATCATGTCTATAGTAAAAGAATCCTATTCTTAATGAACATCATCTACATGTCCATCCACAGAAGGAATCTCATGGGTAGATGGAAAAGTATGTGCTACATGGATATGATCATCTTGCATAGATAGGAGAGTGTCTATTATATTTTTGTAGTATCTTGAAGATACAAATTCTTGATCTTGAATGATTTTGGAGTTGCTTTTGACATGCTTTGGATCAAGTTTCAATGGATGGATTTCTTATAAAATGTTCTTGGATGTCGTCATTAAACATGGTAAGTGGTTCAATATCCTCAAGCATCGAGTTCAGGGTTCCTTTAGTATCTATAACCATGAGGGCAAAGGATGTCAACATGTTTTGGAAAGGACCATTGCTAGACTTTGGTTAAAGATTTTGATCATGCTTTGGAATAAACTTTTGAGATATTTCCTCTAACTCATTAGGTGATGTAGAATCATTTTCAACATGATCATTGGTCGATGGATTGTAGATTATGTCAATGGGATCAAATAATTCTAGCACTCCTTGAAATATATCACTGAAAAGTGGCTCTTGATGTATGGTGAGTTGATCATCGGATGGGGTGGAAACATCTTCAAGGTGCTTATCGATGGAGAGATCTTGATCATTTTTTTCAAAAATTGTGGCAAAGAGATTGTGAATGTCTTCAACCATAGGGTCAAGCAATGTTGACATTTCTTGAATTAGATCATTGTCAAGTATTTTTGGTGGATTTTGATCATGATTGAAAAGTGACTCTTGACTTATGTTGATTTGATATTTAGACAAGATAGAAACATCTTCAATGTGCCCTTTGATGGATAGATCTTGATCATTACTTTCAACAATTGTGGTGGGGAGATTGTCAATGCTATCATTAGTGGTTGAATGTTCATCGTTATTCCCAATAGTTATCATTTTTCGTGTTTGTGCTTGTGCTTGTTGGGAAGCTTGAGAGGCTTGTTGCACTTGTTGAGCTTGTATTTCTTGTTGTGTGGCTAGATATTGTTGGATGGCCTTTTGGTAGGCTTGGTGAGCTTTAAGTGCAATCTTATATTGCCTTGCTGCATTTGGTTTTGGTGGTAGTGGTGGTGGATTCAAAATCATGTTGGATGTAGTGACAAGTGGTTGAGATATGTTTGGAGCGATCATGGGGGTTTGAGATATGATGGGTGTGATAGGGGTGATTGGAGTGATTGAGGTGATAGGAATGGTCAGAATGACTAAGGTGATAGATCCTTAGGAGACCATATTTTGATTTTTCAGGATTGATGTTGTCATTTGATTAGATACCATATGTTGGTGTGATGTCGATGGCATATTCAAAGGATTTGATGTGATGGCTTGATTGGTGTTAGGTGGATTGATTGGGATGGAGTGACTGGTGCTAGGTAAAGGGGGAAGCCCTAAACCAAGAAATGATGTTGATATGGGTAATGGTGGTGGAGATGTCTCTTGGTGCAATGACTAAACTATTTTGGTAAGTGTAGCAAATTGATCTCGCCAAATTTGATCTTGATTTTGATCTTGACTCCCTTGATATAGTTGATTTGGTTTTTGTTCAAGAAAAATTGGGATGCATACTTGTGTTTTTTGAATGGGATCATGGAAAAATCGATTTTGGACATTGTTCTGACTTTGAATCATGTTCAAATTTGGCATGATAGGTTGACATTGAACATTGTTGATGTTGGGAATCACATTTCCTTGATTTAGCTAACTTTGATTTTGCACGGTGTTACCTTGACTTGGAGTCGTTAACATCTTGTTTGGATTTTGAACAATATTTGTATGATTTGCAAACATATTTATCCCAAAGTTTGTCAGATTCATGTTTGGAAAACTTGTACTTGGTACATTCTCATTTGGCACGTAGGGATTTGATGGGATGATGTTGTTAGTTTGAAGGCTCATGCATTGATTGTTCTTTTGACAGACTTGTAGGTTTGGATTTAGATCTACCATCTGGAAATGTGTTCCAATATTTTGACTAGGCATACTCACATTTGTTGTACTATTGACATTTGTCAAAGGTAATGATCCCATGTATGGTTTGTATAGATGTAAGTGTTGATAATCAATCAGTGTTGTAAGCCTTTGATAGCTTAGTTGACTTGGATTACTCATGATGTATGGATCAAGTTTATATTCCATGTTCCTCTTGTGTTTTGACCTTGTTATAAAAGTGACCTCTAAGGTGTTTAGGACCAACGATGAGATGAAGAATGAAAAGGGTAAATGATATGAGTGTCAAACGTTTAGGGACTTTGTATCAATGCTAGACTAAGGGCTTGATCATTTTGATTGTTTGATTTGGATAATGAACTTGTAAACCCTAAGATGTTGGACGTGATCTTAGGATGAAATTGTTCAAATGGGTGCTAATTTAACTAGAGTTATGAGAAAGGATGCATTCCCATACTCCTAACTAAACAAGGTGATTTTGATTTTTATGATTTACCCAAGTATATAATGATGCTTCCAAAGCTCTAAAGTTGTTTGGTGGGATGGATTTTGATAAATGATGGGTGAAATGTTTGATTTGATCCTTAATGAACCTAAGAAGGACTTGTTTTTGAGACCAAGATAGTGAAGAACGTGACTTTCTCTAAAAGTAATTCAAAATCAAAAGACCAATGTTTGCATGAAAACCATATGACCCAAAGATGCCAAGCACATGTGTGGGGTCCAATTGATTCAATATTTTCCTAATGGATTCCTTCTATCACAAACACTTCTTGATTATGTTTTCAACTGATTGTCCAATGTCCTAATTTTCTTTCATCCCACAAAATGCATTATGCGGAAATCGAGGAAATCAAGGCAAAGGTTTCCTAATGTTGACCTTAGTAGGAGAAAATTGAGATGAAATTCAAATGCTTAGAAGCCTCTAAGGATACGAATCCCAAGGGCAAGCAATAACATGTGAATTTTTTCAAAGATATTTGCTTCTCCTAAAGGGTTTGAGATTTGATGCTCATGTTGAATGTTGGTGTTCCAATGTTTTCGATCAAAGCACTGTGTTTTGAAACTTAGTCACAAGCAATATAACATCCTAGCTCAATTGATATGTTTTTCTTGGTGGGATTGCCTCATGCCCTTCGTAGAAGAAGAGATTATTTTACATGCAACCAAGGAGAGAGTATAAAGGTATGTTAAGAATGAAGTCTTAACCTCTATACTTTAACCAAGATTGGACATGGAAAGTAACTTCTTGGAATCTAAGTTCCAATGCACCACTTCGATAAACTCGTTGAATGAGTTAATAGGCCACTAAAAATAAGGGTTCTAGTTCAGACTTTCCGTTTGTGGAGATTGACCCATACGACAAGAGTCCCCTTTCGGATCCATCTTGTCAGAATCGACTGCATGATATTGGAGTTTACTCCAATACCCACATTTATATCCTAGTTGGAAATACTCTTGGCTTTAGAGTGTTACCAATTGATTTTTTCCCTTGGGTGAGTACTTTTCCCCAAGGCAGGCTCTCTAGGATAGACAAAAGTGAGCAAACATATTCATAGTTTGATCAACCTTCGTTTAGAAACAAAGGGAGAACATATGCAATAGGTTCCACTCACACTCACAAAGTTTTTTGTTCACTTTTAAACCCAAAATGAAGTGTGGAGGTGATTGCTTTGTCTCAACCTAAAGTAATGAAAAAGGCCTTTTGATTCTCAAGATCGCTATAGAGTGTGAGAGAAGCGCATACATCTTTTTTCAATGAAGTTAGTTCAAGTAAGATCTCACAAAACAATGTAGCACATGTTCATTTTAGATCCCACAAAGCAATAATGAATTCATTTTAGAGCACCAAAATACAAATGATAGACATCTTTTTTTAATTTTTTAACCTTCAACAAAATCTAGTCAATTTGTCTAAAGTTCATTTTATGTCCTTTGCAATGATAATGGAAAGGTTTTGAAGTGTTCATTTTAAAGCCCAAAACCAAAGATGAGTTAGCCTAAACTAGAAAATTAAGGTGTATGACAGAATCTCCAAGCATTAAAAATGCTTTATGAATTTTGATGCTCAATTCATTTTCAAGTCCAATCTTGCTTTGCTTTCGCCTGTTTCCAACGCTCGATTCAACTTCTCTAAGAATAAAAACACAAAATTATATTTTCTTTAAAAACAAAACTTTGTTTAAGATCAAGCATGTACCACTATTTTTACAAAAAAAATTCCATTTATGATGCAAATTTTGTGAAACAAATAATAGTCATAGCCAAAAATCATTTTTTTTATAAGCCTCTTGCAAAGAAATCTACACTACAAATATCTCAATAGACACCAAACATATCCCAATCTCTGTATGCTAAGTAATGGGAATTAGCTTCTTAAAGTCCTACATACTTGTATGATGCTATCAAAATTCAATAAAAGGAAACAATTAAATGTCCTTTCAAAGATGAAACTATTAGATGCAATAATTGATTCTTGAGGAATATTTTAAACAAACATATCTTGAGCAATCAATTTAGAGGCTTCTTACTTTTCATTTGAAGTTGAATAGTGATCTACAAAATCAGCACATTACCCGATATGTGATGAGATAGACAAGGCATAGATCATATATTAGAAAATTCTATAATCACCTAATTTTGCAAAATGGATTCACTCAAAAGACTTTAAGAGACTTTAAAGAAAATGCAACTGATAGGTGAAACAAAATCTGTGCCTAAATTATTTTCAAAAGCAACTTCAAAGTAGATGCAACTTGTAGGCATATGGGGACAGTGAATAAATGTATTTTGACTTTTGGAAAATGCATTTGTTAGGTTCAAAGTCATGCCCCTAATTCCAATGAAAAAGGTTTTCAAACTATCACAACGAGCAGGTGTAAAATTAAATTCTACCTCGTCTAACTAGCTCCTCTTTGCATGTGTTAAAAAGAAATAGAGCTTTTGTAAAATCCTATAGAAATTCATTAACATAACATATGGAGAAGTTATGTTAGATGTTATAGTTGGAAAATGGTTTGGCAGACACGTACGTAAGATGTGGACACCTCAACTAGGCCTAAGAACTATTGATAGAAGGCTTCATAAATTGTAGTTATAGGGAACACCATGATTACATGATATGCACAAAGAAGGGATTTTTTGAGATCCATGCCATATTGAATGTAAACGGTAGGTGTATTTAGCCATGCCCAAATGATGATGGGAGACTTTCAGGCTTAATGCAAATAACAGGTGTAAAAGAAAATTATACAACCTTTTCCCAGTGAATAAATGGATTGCATGACCTTTGCGCATTTGACAAAATGTCTGAAAGATAATGTTAGCTCATGGAATGCATTGATTGTAGGATGTGCACAAAATGGCTTCATTGAATAGGTGTTAGAAAATTTTGAGCTAATGCAACTGTAATGCCAAATTCAAATCAAGTACCTGACTATCAAATCATTATTACTGGCCTTAATTGCTAAAAAGCTAACTTTATCATTAAAAAAAATGAACATTGAAAAAAGTGAAGCAGACTATCAAATAATTCAACCTAAACAAGATCTACAAAAGCTCTCCTAAACCTAAACCAAGTACCTAACTCTGGTTGGTTCTACTTCTCCATACCATAAATCTAGAACAAAGAATGTTAATTTGATAGCTTTAACCGACAGATCCATTAATCTAAGAAAATCCATGGTGTTGATATCCATTATCCTAAACAATTGACATCTTTAACTTCCCACCAACCCAAAATCACTCAAGTCGTTGCATACAATTCAATTCCTAGAAGCCTTGATAGACATGAAGGGACATTATTCATAAATTCAGATCTAGGTAGTGATAAGAAATCACAAAATACTAGCATTCCTCCCGCGTTTGGCCAAATAGAAGCATCAAAACAATTTATAGGAATCCATCAAAGAATAGTTGCAAACATTGTAATCGTGACTGCCTATAAGGCATTCATGCAAGGCATGGAAACATAGACAAGGCACAATAACTATTTAACAAAACACCCCGAAGAGATCTCATCTCATCAAATGCAATTATTGCAGAGATATGCACAAAATGGGTTGATTAGGAATGTTCTTAGAATCTTTCAATGCAAATGGATTCGGCAGGCGTAATGCTCAATTCCACAATCTTTACCCACATGGTAATGGGAGCATAGACAAGGCGTTCAAACTATTTTGACAGATTTCCTCATGTGAAAGCATAGACAAGACGTTCAAACTATTTTGACAGAATACCTCATGGAAATGTTGTCTCAGGAATCATAACAATAGTAGGATGTGCACAAGGTAGATTGAATGCCATAAAAGGTACATTCTTTTTGTGTAGGAGACAAGTCACATTCACAACACCGAAGGTCTATGTAGTGCTGGAGAAATTGGCTTGGTTCGCAAATGAAGCAGCAAGGTGTTTCCAGATTCTAGACTTTTACTTAATTCAGTGACAAGATTCAAATTGCAGACAAGACAAGATTGCGAGTTGAATATGGTGGTGCCAATAGTGACAATTTTGCTTCTTTTGAAGAGGGTGATATGTTGCCAGCTAATTATGAAGCTATGATTGAGAAATTAGATCAAGCTATGGAAAAAAAAGAAAGTTTGAGAAAAGAAGATTGGATGAGGTTGAGAAAACCATGTATAACACATTCTGCAGTGCGTCCATATTCACTATCACAGCTTTATACTCAAGCCCAAAATTAGCGAAAGCTTGCTTTTCAAGTTGGAGAGTGGCATGGCCTAGAGAAACTATACTAGTGGGTACTGAGGGCACAAGAACCAGTTTTGAGATTAATTGTGGCAGAAATCTCTGGCTATCCTCATAATGAACTTGATTATGGAGGGGGTGCAACAAAAATTTATCATATACTATTGGCAATGGATGTTGATAATATATCTTTTGATATGGGTGCCAAAATGAAAATACAAAGTAGGCGAGATTTTTTATAGAATTCCTCCAAAGACATAATAAATAATTGTAGACTACTTCAACTGCAACATTTCTCCAATACCACCAGTAAAAGGAATGAATGATTAGTAGCCATTGCCTAAATATGAAACTATTTGTATTGCAATAAGCACTGCGTAGCATAGCATTTCCAAATTGGTAGAAGTAATTACTTGGAAAAAAAATTTAAAAAAAACCCACTACTAGCAAATCAAAAAGTGTTAATTTTCTAGGCACATTAACACTGTGAATGCAATTATATCTTGCAAACTGGCTGCCTGAAATTGTGCCCAATACGAAACTAAAAATGGCATCAGATAAATGTATTCAGTCAATCAAATCATATGCTGCATACAACGCAAATGTTGATTTTTACAAATTCCTACAATGAGATATAATAAGAGATATAATAACCTTGCAAAATTTCAATGAAACAAAAATAAAAGGACAAACTGTAATTTTTCCCTCCTTCTAGCGCCATAATGTGGTTGCTAAATCTGCATTCTGGCTAAAAAAAACAAAAAAACATGAGTATTGTTAGTTAAATCAAGCAAAATAGATATAGCAACCCTATGAAATAATTGCTCATGTTATCTATGCAAACAAAGTAAGTTATCAAAATAAGCTAAGTGAAAGCATAAGAAAACAAGAGTCAAATTCTATCCCATAGTGGATTGGTGCTTTTATGCAAAGAAGCCCTTTCCCAATCCTTGCTAAGATAAGCTAAATGATAAAATGCTTTGAAGATGGAGTAAGATGGGAAAAATCAGCTCTCAAATGAAGAGAGTGACTTTGCATAGGGTTTGTGGATCAAGTTGTGGAGATGAAATGCTAAGATTGTGGAGTTGTGTAGGATTAAACCAATGGAGATGATCTCTATTTATGAAATAGAATGATATAAGAATGCCAAACATGGAGGATGTTGGACTAAAAACAAGCTAATGAAAAGAGGCCACTTGTCAACTTGTGATAGGTTGGAGGATGAGCACATTTTTGTCAATGTGCCAAAGAGAGGGAGATTTCAAATTTGAATTTGAGAGTAAATGTTGAGTTTGACCTTTACAAGGGGACATGTAAGATCTATGTAAGAGCTCATAAATGCTTTGTTGGGTGTACATGTCCACTTTTTTTTTAATTCAAACTTGAGGGAATATTCCTCAAAGATGCCATGTTGATGGAAAATGATGATTTAATAAATCAATAAATTGATTTATTTGTGCAAGTGGGAAAAGCTAGAGGATATGATGGGTGGTTAGATTAGGTTAATCAAGGTTAGATTAACTTAATGATGATTAGATGATTTGACCCCTTTGACTTGAATATTTTTATTTATTTAAATAAAAAAGGGATGAAAGGTGATTTCAGACTTAATTAAATAAAGGATTAATTTATTTAATCAAGGAGGGTGATGTTAGGATCAAGTTGATTTATTTAATTTAAATAGATGACTTTAGGATATTGATAAATAAACTTGATTTATTTGTTGAATGGATGAATATGACCTAATCGAATGCATTATGCCAATTTTGCGTGTCTAAAATATATATATATATATATATTATATATAATATATTATATATGTGGATCCCTTAACCTGCAAATACTTCACTTAAATGAACATTAATAATAATGCCAAGTCTAATACAACAAATCAAGCATCCATATGAGATATTGAATTATGCTAAATAAACAAAGTGATGAAATACCAAAAGACAAGCATGTTCAAACCTATCCCATATTGGATTGGTGCTATTGTTGAAAATAGCTCTTTCCCAATCCTTGATAAATAAGCTAGATGATAAAATTGATATGAATATGATATGAAGATGGTGTGGAAAATATTAGCTCCCCATTGAAGAGATTAACCTTGTATCAAATTGTGGAGTTGTGGAGGATTTGCTTGACGATGAAGCCTCTATTTAAATATTTTCAAATGCTAAGAATGCCAAACATGGAGGATGTGGGACTAAGATTGGACAAATGAGAGGAAGACACTTGTCAAGTGGTGAGTGGTTGATGCATGTGCAAGATTTGGGAAATGTGCCCAAGAGGGGGGAAATTTGAATTCAAATTTGTACAATAAATGTTGAGTTTGACATGTAAGAGCCATGTAAGGCCTCATAAATGCTCTGTTGGGTGTACATGTCCACTTGGGGGGAGATTCAAACTTGGAGAATATTCTCACTTTATGCCAAGTTGAAAATAAAGATTTTAATAAATCAATTAAATGCAATTTCATGTGCAAGTGGCCAAATCTAGAGAATGTAAGTGGTTAGGATGTGACATGCATTAGATTAGATTTAATCAGGATTAATTAGCTAGGATGATAATTAGGGTGTTTTGACTTTTATGACTTAAATATTTGATTTATTTAAATCATAAAAGGATGGAAAATGTATTTGGATTTAATTAAATAAAGTGTTTGATTTATTTAATTAAAATGAGGGTTATGGGATCAAGTTGATTTATTTGATTTAAACTGATGACTTTAGGAGATTGATAAATAAACTTGATTTATTTGCTGAATGGATGAATATGGCTTAGTTTAATGCATTATGTCAATTTGAAGTGTCTACATTTTTCCCCTCTTTGAAGCAATGTACTTGTTGCATTGATTCAAAGAATAAACTTGTCGTGAACAAAATCGAAAAAATTCTGATTTTTCAGATGCCCCAGCGGAAAGTACACTGGTACATTGCCCCCTCGAGAGATCGAGCGAAAAGATTCAATTTGAGGGTCGATCTCATGATAAAGAGGTTCAAAATGGATGGTTATGATGAGGTGATGCAAATGAGCTGATTTTAAGATGCTTAGAATAACAAATCTATATTATCTTAAACAACTTAAATGATGATATGATTTGAGATGGATGGAATGGATGATGTGATATGTTGTGATTATACAAATGGATGTTTTATGTAGATGCTTAGACTAACAGATCTATATTATGATGATGATTAGGAAATGCATGTGAAATGATCATTATTTCCTATTATGTATGATATGAATGATATGTGGCATGCTGACAATTTTCTGGATGCAGGATGGATGCATGATGGATGCATTGGATGCATTGGTGATGATGTTGTTAGTGTAGAAATGAGATGATGACAAGAGGATCCCACAAGTCCATGATTTGATGAGACTTTATTAGAGATGATGATGATTTGCTTATCAAGGATTGAGATTTAAAAAGGGCTACTTACCTTATGTTTGATTACACATGTAAATACGATGCATCAAGGTATAAAGAACTAGGATGGCATTGTACCTAGTGCGATGGACTTTGACTTGACAAACAAATAGGAGTATTCTTGTTCACACTTGACATACAGAAACCTTGCTAGGACGTACCTAACAAAGCAAGTATTTGCCAAGTTATTTTATAAGAACGTCCAACAAGCATAGGAGACAAAAGATAATGATCGTTGCCCCATTCTTATCTCTCTAAATCCCTTGCATTGGGATATCATCTACACGTCCTCAGAATGAGCGCAATAAGATAAATCAAAAGAAAAGATCAAGTACGCAAACAAGCCAATGTTCTTGATACCTTTAGCCAAAGAGATGTGTTTTTATAGGATAAGGATCCAGGGTGATATCCAAAAATGATACCCATTGTCGAAACGATATATCCTAGGACATGCATTGTATAGGATGATGATGGTTTGATAATTTGATTGATAGGCTGGTGATATAAGGTTGATTGACATGTTTGTGATTGATCAAGAGTTTGATTTTGCATTTACAAGATTTGTTATTTTGATTTTGATTTTACGATTGAAGCTTGCTTTTGCTGACTGCTATGATTGTTTCTATTTGTTTTTCCAAAGGATGAAGGTGATGATCAATTTATTATGGATAATTGATTATTGCGGGTGCAAGCGAGATGAGACCAGTGGATTTTTTCAAATATTTGGATGTTTTTGATGTTTTGCAATGTTTTTAGGTTGTTTTTGGCATTTTCAAGATTTTACAAATGTTTTGATTTTTTGACTGTTTGAATGTTTTGGGCTTTTCTAAGATTTTATGATTTTTTTTTGGATTTTGTGTCTTTTGAAATGTTTTTGGATTTTTGTGTGATTTCAATTTTTTTTGAATTTTGATGTTTTTCAAATTTTTTTGTGATTTTGATGTCTCGAGGGCTGATCAAAGATTAGCCTTTCCTACGTTTAAGCTCAGAGACGACGTAGTTTAGATTCCAATGTTTTTGGATTTTGATATGTTTTGAATGTTTTTGGATTTTTTGCATGATTTTGATGATTTGGATATGGATATGCTTGACAATATTAGTTCTTTATTTTGGGATATTGTTGAAAACAAGCTAAGGTTGACTGATCGAATCGATGGGTTGATGATGATGATAACATTGTTGTGGATGCACAACAATGCAAAGATAGTGCTAGGTAACAAAAGGATATCCCAAGGTGATGATTTTTTGATTGGATTTGATTGATCATGATTGATGAAGCTTGATTTAGAACAAAAGTTATTCCAATGATTTGACGTGACATTTGAAGGGTGTGTTTGATGCAACTGATATTGATTGTTTGGATTGATGTTCGATTGAAGATGAAGCTTGATATGGACATGTTTTCATCAAAATATGCCATGGGCTAATGATTTGGAATCTGTATCACAAATGTTTTGACCAATTTGGTTTCACATTTTCTAATGTTCAGATCACCCCATATAAGTTGGAGGACATAGACCAAGATTTATTCTTGAAGCAAGATGTACATATCTGCCCCCAATGTCTAAAAATGTATGGAATGTCATGGAGGGATTCTTGGATAGGTTTATGGATGGATGGATATGGCAAGCATGCAAAGGATGCCAAGGATTATCTTGTGATAAGATAAGGTGTTGGAGTAAAGACTGCTCATTGGGTAATGCTTCATGGCTTGAATAATGCTGCATAGGATGGGATCAATGAAAACAGCCCATGTCAAGATGTTTACCATAAGCAAGCATAAAGTTTGCCCCAAACTTTGTCAAGATCAAGATGACTCAGACTATGGATGCAGATATATGTGAATGGATTGGATAAATGGTTCATGGATGAATGGATTTATTATGGATAAGATGGATGGAATGTTGGCTTTATTATGGATGGGATGAGATGCTTCCACTTGAATTGGCACACGTAGATGCTTGATTCCACACATGATGCCTGTTTCCCAGGTTTTTGCCATGGTATTTCCCAAAGTGCCACCCATGCGGTTTTCACTAGAGGATGATTTTTTTCTTTACTGTTTTCAATCCTTTTTCTGATTTTTTTGGATTTTCATATTTTTTGATTTTTTGGATTTTTCTAGAAGATTTTAAGCTCATGCTGAATCACAAGGTGTTATTGATGTAGATGCCCTTGTCATAATGTACCATCAGTATCCTACCTGAAGAAGTTGCTTTGCTAAGATACATGCACTTGAATGCAACTTTTGGGATTCTTGATCTGCTTTATTGATATCGGGGTTAACTCTGTCTTTGTGCATACATCGCGATAAAGTGCCTTTTGAATCCTTATGATGAAGGGTTGTTGCCAATACATGGTCAATGTGAGAACCGGATATCATGCGTGGAGGCATGGATGGAGTGTGTTTAGGGATAAAATATGGATTGGTCGACAGTTTGGAACCTTTGACTCTCCAAACTTGGGAAGATGAGCAATGATGGGTGGATACAATAGTGTTCATGGAATTAGGACCAACTGCTTGATACACTTTGTACGTCGCTTGAAAAGCCTACTTTTTCTTTTGTGGACATCTTTGATGGATACTTTTCCCTTTTTTATTTTTCCCCATAGTTTCTTTAACTAATGGAGTTTGATAGGGATGATCTTCCTTTGTATTCTTTGGTATCCATTTGTATTTGATTTGTCCGATATGATTTTCTTCTTTTGCTTTGATAACATTCTTTTTTCTTTGATTCAAATCTTTCCTTCGAAGTTGGTCCCAATTTGTGGATGGGGTGATGGGTGGATGAAGATTTATGACGTGGCTGGTTGTAGTATTGGCATTGGTTTCACCATAAGGATTCTTCATGCTCCCTATGTTGACATTTGCTTGAGACATAGTTTCCCCTAGTATAGTGCTAGTGGCATCTTCGTTCCTTGATTCTGCCTGTTCTGAAATTTCTTGTTCAATAAGCGTTCTCTGATAGATAGCCACTATAGATGACATTGTTTCAATTTGTCGTTCTGCTAACTCTGGGTTATACTATTATGCCTAACTTGTTCCCTTGAGCAGATAATGTTGGATATCTTTATTCATGATGTCCTCAGTCTGGATCTGGGATATATCTGATACTGTTGTTGACAACTCTTTTTGGTTGTAGAAATCAATAACCTCCTCTTTTTGTGTGATAGTGTTAGGAGTAAAGGGATCTTGTTCTGAATGAAGATCATTGACATGTCCATCCAACAAAATAATTTCATGGGTAGATGGATGAATATGCATTATAATGATGTGATCATCATTTCTGACATCTTGTATGGATAGGAGAGTGTCCATTAAATCATTATAGTAGCTCGAAGATACAAATTCTTGATTTTGAATGATTTCAAAGTTGCTTTCATCATGCTTTGGATCAACTTCTTGACATGGGTCAGTTTCAAAGGATGGATTGCTTACAAATGGTGCTTGGATATCTTCATTAGGCATGTGAATTGGTTCAATATCTTCAAGTGTCGATTTCAGGGTTCCTTCAGTATATGTAACCATAAGGTTGAAGGGGGTCAACATGTCTTTGAAAGGACCATTGCTAGACTTTGGTGAAAGATGTTGATCATGCTTTTGAATAAATATTTGAGATATGTCCTCTAACTCATAAGGTGATGTAGAGATATTTTCAACATGATCAATGGTCGATGGGTCATGGATTATGTCAGTAGGATCAAATAATTCCAACACTCCTTGAAATAGATCACTAAAAAGTGGTTCTTGATGTATGTTGATTTGATCATTAGATGAGGTGGAAACATCTTCAATGTGCTCCTCAATGGAGAGATTTTGATCATTATTTTCGAAAATTGTGGTGGGGAGATTGTGAATGTCTTCGACCATAGAGTCAAGTGATGTTGATATTTCTTGAATTGGCTCACTGTCAAGTATTGTTGGTGGATTTTGATCATGATTCAAAAGTGACTCTTGACATATGTCGATTTGATCATTGGATGAAGTAGACATAGCTTCAAGGTGTTCAATGATGGATTGATCTTGATTGTCCTCAACAGTTATCATTTTTTGTGTTCGTGCTTGTGTTTGTTGGGTAGCTTGAGAGGCTTGGGCAACTTGAGAGGATTGTTGCACTTGTTGAGCTTGTGTTTCTTGTTGCATGGCTAGATATTGTCAGAATCCCCTTTGAAAAGAAGCTTGTAATGTCACATTGTATTGGTTTGATGTGGTGGAAGTTTGTGGTGGTGGGGTTTGTGGTGGATTTAGAATCATGTTGGATGTAGTGACAAGTGTTTGAGATACACTCGGAGCGATCATGGTAGTGAGGGGTTGAGATGTGATGGGTGTGATAGTGGTGGTTGGAATGACCGAAGTGATAGGGATGGTTGGAATGACCGAGGTGATAGGTCTTTGGGAGACCATGTTTTTATTTGGTATCAACATTGTTGTTTGATTAGATACCATCCATTGGTGTGATGTTGATGGTATATTCAAAGGATTTGTCGTGATGGTTTTAGGTGGATTGATTTGGATTGAGTGATTGGTGCTAGGTAAAGGGGGAAGCCCTAAACCAAGGAATGATGTTGGTAATGGTGGTGGAGATTTCCCTTGGTGCAATGCCTCAACTATTTTGGAAAGTGCAGCAATTTGATCTCACCAAATTTGTTCTTGATTTTGATCTTGAATCTCTTGATATAGTTGATTTGGCTCTTGTTTAAGTAGATTTGGAGTGTGTAGTTGTGTTTTATTTTGGACAATATTCTAATTTGTGATGACACTCAAATTTGGCATGATAAGTTGAAATTGACCATTGTTCATGTTTGGAATATTTGTATGATTTGCAAATGTATCTATCCCAAAGTTTGTTGGATTCATGTTTTGAAAACTTGTGCTTGGTACATTCTCATTTGGCTTGTAGGGATTTGGTGGGATGACGTTGTTCATTTCAAGGCTCATGTGTTGATTGTTCGATTGATAGACTTGTAGGTTTGGACTTGGATTTACCACCAGGAAATGTGTTCCAATATTTGATTTGAGCATACTCACACTTGTTGTTCTATTGACATTTGTCGAAGGTAATGGTCCCATGTATGGATTGTATAAGTTTTAGTTTTGATAATCAATCAGCATTGTAAGGCTTTGAAGATTTAATTGATTTGGATTACTCATGACGTATGGATCAAGTTTGTATTCCATGTTCTTCTTGTGCTTTGACCTTGTTACGAAAGTGACCTCTAAGGTGTTTAGGACAAATGACGAGATGAAGGATGAAAAAGGGTGGATGATATGAGTGATGAACATTTAGGAACTTTGTATCAATGCTAGACTTAGGGTTTGATTTTGATTGGATTTGGATAATGAACTTGTAAACCCTAAGATGTTGGATGTGATCTTAGGATGAACTTGTTCAAAGGAAGTGATAATTTAATTAAGTGTGAGAGGAAGGATTCATCCAAACATACTTAACTAAGAAATTGACTTTGATTTGGTTTTGAGGATGATTTACCCAAGTCTAGAATGATGTTTTGAAAGCTCTAAAGTTGCTTGTGGGATGGGTTTTGATAGATTTTTGGGATGGATGAAGCATTTGATTTGATCCTAAGAGACTTAGAGAGACTTTGTTTACTAGGTTGAGGTATTGAAGAGCATGCCTTTCTCTAAGAGTAATTCAAACCCAAAAGATCAATGTTTTCTTGAAAGATGATAAAAAGATAAACAAGCACATGTGTGATGTCAAATTTGTTATCTTTGCTTTAATGTCAAATTTGTTATCTTTGCTTTAATGACTTCTTTTTACCAAAAACAGACACTTGATTATGTTTCAAACTGAATTTCCAATGCCACAACTTCTTTTCATCCCACAAAGTGCCATGTGGAAGTTCCAAGAAATCAAGACAAGGGTTGCCTAATGTTGACCTTTGTAAGAGCAAATTAAGATGTAAACCCAATTACTTAGAAACCTCTAAGGACATAATCCCTAGGGTAAGCAATAGTTCTTGGGTTTTTTCAAAGGTATTTGCTCTAACTAAGGGGTTTGAAATTTTGATGATGATGTTGAATGTTGGTTTTCCAATGTTTTTGATAAATGAACTGTGTTTTCAAACAAGCAATGTAACATCCTAGTTCAATTGGTACGTTTTTCTTGGTGGGCTTGCCTCATGCCCTTAGTAGTAGAAGAGATGATTTTATATGCAACCAAGGAAGAAATATAAAGGTATGTTAAGAATGAAGTCTTAACCTCTATATTTCAACAAAGATCGGACATGGCAAGTAACTTCTTGGAATCTAAGTTCCAATGCACCACTTTGATAAACTCATTGGATGGACTGGATGGAAACTACAAACAAGGTTCTTAATGACACAACATCGGGGACATGGCACCTTGCGAGCGTCCAACAAGCCACTAAACGCTTTAATCAATCCTACTAGGGGCTCTTATACATTTTATGGTAGTACCCCATTCTGAAAGACATTGTATGGCTAAGGCCTACATACCATGAGGACTTGACAGTTTAGTCTCATCCATTTATATACCAGCCTAAATGAAGAACCGGTTGGAGTCACCTTCGAGTTCTCCTTTTGGATGTGTCTCTTAGGCAGGCCCCTCTAAAGGTGACTCAAAGCAATAAAATGCATTTTGAGTGTTTCTCTTGCACGCTAGATCTCACGAAGTGCAAGGGGAGAGGATACACACTCAAAATGCATCAAAAAAAATATCACACAATTCAAACACTTGTTCATTTTAGCCTCTAAGCAATGATGGGTTCATTTTAAAGCACCAAACTTGAGTGTGAAATTTGTCTTGTTCAATTTTAAACCAAATCGAAAAGCTAGTAAGTTTTTAATGTTCAGTTTTAGATCAACTTTGAAAAAATAAAAAAAATGATTGATTTTAAATTCAAATTGAAATCAAGTTGTCCTAAAACAGAAAATGAAATTAGGAAACGAATGTCTCAATTTATTGCAATAAGCATTAAAAAACTCTTTTTTCAAGTTCAAGTCCCCACTTTCCAATTCAAATTTGTCGTTATTTGTTTCCTACATGAGAGCAACCATCGTTGATGTCAACCTGCAATCATTCAAAATAATCACAAATAAGATTTATGCATTCTTTGCAAAACTATAAAAGTATGCACAAGGCACATCAACTATGCAATGAAACTTTTTAAATGATAACAAAAATGAGTAAGTTTCTACAATATTTCAACTATTTTGTAGCTAAAAATATTCAACCAAGTTATATGCAAACAGAGCTCTGATTTAGCAGTAGGAAAAGAATTCAAAAATTTTGATTGTAAGGAGAATGTTTAATCCAAAATATGGTAAACATAAACCCAAATAGCACCCTCCTAGATCCACTCAACCTGCAATGAAAACAAAAGACAAAGTATCACACTGTTTATAACAAATTAAGCGATAAGAATTTGTAGAGTTAACTGATTGAAAATTGAGGGTTCAAAAATTAATGATAAACTCCATTGTCTTTAACAATGAGAACACTCCCCAACAGTTACCACATTAAATATTTTAAAACTACAACCTCCCCTTGTCGGTCACAATTTTCTGGATGTGATAGAGTTTTCAGAGAAGATTGGAATAAGATATGCTGGATATGTTATCCCTACACAATGGATGGTGTTGGGGTTCACAGTTTAATTAAATAGAGATCGTTCAATCCCACTTTAACTATTCAATAACAGTCAATAAGAGATCCAACCATTGTCAGAATAAATAAAATTGAATTCATACCAGAAATTTAGCAGTCAAAATACAAAACAAATAACTCAAATCTTTATTGTATAATCATCATCACCTCAATCTTTAGCATCATCTTTTACTTTAATTCATTCAGGTAATTCAAGAAATGATTTTCCTTAAGTTATGCCATTGTCATTGGTCACTTAAGGGAGTCGAACATGTGACGAGCGTGGTACAGGCTGCTAGAAAAGAATAAGGTCTTTGGCTCGCAAGGATGCAAGTGGTGGCCAACGGTAGGAAGGATCAAGGCCTGACAGATTTAGGCAGACTTTAATAAATGTTGGTGATGGTAAGTACGCAAAACAAAGATCTAGTAAGAAGCTTGTGGATGGAGACTAGAGGTACCACATGAAATAACAGGTTATAATCTACTTACTCAAACACTTGTTGACTTATTTTGATAATTATTCATAGGCAAATAAAATAATGTATATCCAGCTAGATGTGCTTCAACTGACAATAGCAATTAGTTGGTATTAGCGAGAGTCAATCGATGCTTGAGAATATTCTATGAGACTTGTGGCCTGCCAAAGACCGAGGGCTTTTAATAGAAGTCCCCACTCATAGACTCGTGTGAAATTTGCACAGAATTTATCATAAACTTCCACCAACTTACTGACTTTTCCTTTTCTGATATAGAGTTTATTTAAATGACAGCAGAATCAGAAGTCTTCAAAATAAAAAGACCATTCTTAGCATTATAATGCAAGTGTGATTAAGAACTAACATGCAAGGGAGAAGTTAAGTATTACAAAGATGTGAAATACTAGTGCAGCTGCAATGCATGATTCAAGAAATAAATATCAACAGAAAATAATGTGAATTTAACTGTGCCTTCAATTCTCAGGATTGAGTGTCGAATATACTCTTGTTTTGGTGATTGGTACGGCCTCCAACATTACCACTTGTGTGAAGATTCTAGTAGAGATTTGATCGAGGAGGTTGGTTTGATATAAATGATCGATGCCTCTTCCTAGGGATTAGTGTGGAAGTTTGTGCAAGGAACTGTGTGAACACTTTTACTTTTTCATTATGGCGAGTAGCATTATGACTTCATTTTCTCAAAAGGATTTATTGGACGATGTACATACGCTCAAATTCCTTTTGATTTAATCTGCACCTGTAACTTTGGTTCTCAAATTTCAGTGGTGTCTGTTTGGAAAGGTGTATTCAGAATTGGCAGAAGGGAAAGCAAGAAGAATTCCGCGTAGCCATGAGAGAGATAAAAGGTGCCTGTGTGGAGCAACTAATGCAGCCTTGGAAAGGAGTATGGACAGCCATCAGACAAAAATGCATAAAAGACTTTTTATCAAATGTTATAGATGGAAAATGTTTTGGCAGAAACTGCAAGTGGCAGGTATAAATATTAGCCAGCAACTTAAAGTTAGATATCTCGCCTACATGAGTTCAAACTCAGCTAGAAAGTAGGTATGAATGCTCAGCCAACGACCCAGTTTGAAATACTGAGAAGGTGCACGGTTTGTCTATCATAATGGCTGATAGGAAATTTAAACCAAATGCAGGGTATGCGCGCAGTAGCTGTAAGGCAAATTTTCAACAGTCTTTTCCAGCTTCATGCAAATAAAATCCCTCATGTAAAAATGAGATAAAATGGAGCTTTTTGAAAGATAGTAGGCATGGAGTATGCCAAAGTTAATGCGATTGGTAGGTGTAGAGACAAAATACCCGCCTAAGAGAAAACAAGGTGCAAGAAACTTCAAAAAAATGCAATGTACGCTTTTAACTTGTAAAGGAATTTGGTAGGTGGAAGAAGTAGGGTGGTGTATGAGGACAGTGATTTAATAATTTACAAATCTTTCTGGCAAATGCATTTAGCATGCATAAAGTTAAATTACATAGCCTTTGCTAGTGGATGGTGCTGCAGTCAAGCCCAAAGGTATGACTGACAATGAAGCAGCCAAATTGGAACTTGTGAAAACCCCCATGCCAGCAGTTAATAGAACACTAGATAAGCATCTAAGTCCATCCACAAATAGAGGAAGAGTTTCTATTGTCACTCAGAAAAGTAATGATGCAGGGCAGAATCATCTTCAAAAGAATTGGAAACTACACAAAGAGTCAAACGTAGAAAATACCATGTACTGATCCAAAGTTATAAAAAAAAAAGAGCAAATAAACTATGGCTACACGAAGAAAAGCTGAAGCTACAGAACAAGCACAGGAAAGAGAAAGTCGAAAAGAAAGTAGTGCAACTCTAATAATCTGGATTCACAATGTTAGACAAATTTTGCAGGACCAGATACACAATCTCAGTCAAAGATTTAAATCCCAGCTATTGCAGCATCTGGAACTTTTGCATAACACCCTAGCAAGCATCGATTAGTTGATAGAATCATTCACAGAAATGTGAAAACTTACGTGTTGTGATCAACGCTTAATGATATTCTTGCAAGGTTGTAGATTTGGAACATTCAATACGATACATAAAAAGTTAGATCGAAAACATTCAGATTTAAAATCTTAGAGAAATATCAAATAATGTATTTGAAATGCAGAAACTTTAAACAAGGAATCTATCCTTAAGAAATCTATCCTTCAAACTTGAACAAATCTAGAGAAAAAAAAAGTCCAACATAAGCAAAAAAGAAACATTGATTGAAACAAACGAAGATGAGCAGGAACAAATTATACATCTGCCCCATGGTGGGCGCCAAACTGTGGATCCCTAAACCTACAAATACTTCACTTAAATGAACATTAATAATAATTCCAAGTCTAATACAACAAATCAAGCATCCATATGAGATATTGAATCATGCTAAATAAAGAAAGTGATGAAATACCAAAAGACAAGCATGTTCAAACCTATCCCATATTGGATTGGTGCTATTGTTGAAAATAGCTCTTTCTGAATCCTTGATAAATAAGCTAGATGATAAAATTGATATGAATATGATATGAAGATGGTGTGGAAAAGATTAGCTCCCCATTGAAGAGATTAACCTTGTATCAGATTGTGGAGTTGTGGAGGATTTGCTTGAGGATGAAGCCTCTATTTAAAGATTTTCAAATGCTAAGAATGCCAAACATGGAGGATGTGGGACTAAGATTAGACAAATGAGAGTAAGACACTTGTCAAGTGGTGAGTGGTTGATGCATGTGCAAGATTTGGGAAATGTGCCTAAGAGGGGGGAAATTTGAATTCAAATTTGTGCAATAAATGTTGAGTTTGACCTTTGGAAGGGGACATGTAAGAGCCATGTAAGGCCTCATAAATGCTCTATTGGGTGTACATGTCCACTTGGGGGGAGATTCAAACTTGGAGAATATTCTCACTTTATGCCAAGTTGAAAATAAAGATTTTAATAAATCAATTAAATGCAATTTCATGTGCAAGTGGCCAAATCTATAGAATGCAAGTGGTTAGGATGTGACATGCATTAGATTAGATTTAATCAGGATTAATTAGCTAGGATGATGATTAAGGTGTGTTGATTTTTATGACTTAAATATTTGATTTATTTAAATCAGAAAACGATGGAAAATGTATTTGGATTTAATTAAATAAAAGGTTTGATTTATTTAATTAAAATGAGGGTTATGGGATCAAGTTGATTTATTTGATTTAAACTGATGACTTTAGCAGATTGATAAATAAACTTGATTTATTTGCCGAATGGATGAATATGGCCTAGTTGAATGCATTATGTCAATTTGACGTGTCTACAATATATATATTATTTATAATATATATTATATAAATATATATGTGTGTAAATATATTTATATATTTAAATATAATGTTTTTTTTAATTATTATTTATTTAATATATATAATGTATATAATACAATATACATTATATTATATATAATATTTGTATATTATAAATATAATATATATATTATATATTTTAAATAATTGAAAAATATTTGTGAATTGAAGTTTAAATAGTTTTTTTTAAAAATATATATTAAATATAAATATATATAGTTATATATTCATTAAATATATAGTTTTTGATAAAGGGTAAAACAGGTTTTACAGGGACTCGAAATCACAAAGTTTATGTAACAAAAGAGAAAGGACAAAAATGTCAAACAGACACAATCAGCTACACAATAGGAAAAAACTAGTACAAGCAACAACCACCCCGCAAAAGATCAGGAAGGTCAGTGAAAAAAATCTAGCAGAAGCGCCAACAAAAAGACCAGTTGCGATTAACCCAGAGTTTTTAGGACAGAATCTGTCTCAGCCTCCAGGTTTTGCATATCTTAGACACCCTTCTTAAAGGTTTGAGTCATTTTTGGAGTGGGGGGAGCCTTCCTCTTCAAATTGGCCCTAGTTCTCTTAGAAATTCCAGCATCCTCTTCCTAGTTTCTTTTGTTGATTTCCTCTAGATCAACCACCAAAGACCCCTGTTGAGCTTTGTCTAATTTCTCAGTCATGGCATTGGTGATGATGGCGTTGTGTTTGGCCATATGATTGTTTTGCTCGGCAATAATTTTGACAGTAATTTTCATTTTCTCCAACTCAATTTCAACATTTATGTCGTTTCCAGCTTGGTACTGAGTATCTTTGCTAACATCGTAATCTCTTTGTTCCATCTCTTTCTTATCAAGCGCTGCAACCTTAGCTCCCAAATCTTCTAGTTTACTTTGAAGGGCCCAATTTTTTATCTTTAGCTCATTAATTTCATGAAAAATCCATTTCAAAAGTTTGAAATGGATATCAGCATTATTTCTAGCTAAATCCAAAACATCCACAGAGGGATCCCCATCAGTGTTGAAACAAGTATTAGCAGGGTTAGGAGTAACAAGGGAGCCAGTTCTAGCATTTCTATCCAACGATGGGTTAGTAGAGGGCTTAGTGTTGTTAGCACCAAACTCCTCAGAGTCAGGAGAATCTTCATAGTATGAGACAAGGTTATTACTTGGAGGATTCTTATCAACACTTCTGCTTTTAAGGCAAGGGGTTCCTAGCTTAAGCATAGCATGAGCTTTCACAGTAAGGGGGTTAGGGTTATTCTTACCAGTATGGACAGTGGGTGGGCTATGGACCATTCTAGCCAGACTTAAATTGGGAAAAAGCCCTGAGAAGCTGGGTTCAGTATCATCATCCTCAGAATTAAGCGAGGCTTCCAAATTAGTTTTTATTTTTTTGGTAATGTTGAACAATTAATCTAATCGGGCCAGTATGCAAAATAGGGAATCTTCTAGGGTTTTTCTTGTGGTTATCCAAACTTTTTCTCAAAGAACATAAAAGATAGTAGGGGAAAGAAACCCTGACCTTATAGCAGAAATGGTTTAGCAGGGCAAAGTGATAACCGTAGACCTTTGGTGAAGTGACTATCCACAATTATGTACTCCATGATAACACAGAGAACCTTTTTCCATAGAGCTTTTATAGTGTCGGCTTTGAAGTAGCTGTTAGCAATTTTCACCAATTTCACTCTTTCCTTCTCTTTTTTTGGAAATCTAATGACAGCTTCATTAGAGAAAACCCTATCCCTGAAATTTTTTTTCCCATCAGTAGACATTCCCATCTCTTCAACTATAAGGTTTTCATTGAGCTCAACTTTCCTACCAAAAAGGGTAAGATCCCCATTATCCCAATTTTTCTCAAAAAGATCCGTAGCCTCTTGATTGGAACCATGGAGTTTTTCTAGGAAAGGAAGTAACCCCCCAATTTCAACTTTATTCCAAGCCTTAGCATTTCTTGTGTGCATCTCAAAGCTGTTTGACTCAATCTTTTCCTATATCCACCCATCTTGGCAAGCATAGTGGGGCAGACAAAGATGAAATCTTTACTAGAACTGGTCCTGCCAAATCTAAGAACCCACAAAGCATGCCGGGCCACATTACAGACTAAGCAACTAAGCTCGGTCCCATACAATCTAATGATTGTGATGTGATAACTCCATCCTATCCTCATTAAAGAGATGACACACCTCTTGCCCATGTGATTCATCATAACTCAATAAAGCTTGGACATTAACACTTAGATCACTAAAATATAGCCAAGTGCTCTGTTCATTACTCCTAACTCCTTCATTAGCAAAAGAATTTGCTACAGCATTGGCTTCTCTATAGGCATGTGAAATCTTTATGTTCTCAAACTTAGCTAGAGTCAAGATGGTATCATCAATCCATGACTTTATTGTCCATGAGGGGGGGGGAATTTCCTAGAAGAAAATCAATAATATTTTTGGAATCACCTTCAAGCCAAAGGTTTTTAAAATTAAGACCTTCAAGCCAAAGGTTTTTAAAATTAAGACTTTGGGCCAAATTTATAATATGAAAAGCACCAGTAGCCTCAGCCAGGTGATTGGTTTGGGAACCTAGAGGAGTGGTCATCGCACCTAGAAAGTTGCCAAAGGAGTCCCTTATGAATTTTCCACAACCCACCGCCCCCAAATTACCTTTAGCCGCTCCATCGAAGTTAGATTTGACCCATCCATTAGGCGGAAAAGACCAGTGAACACTGTCTCTAACCTTTTTAGCTTTTTTAGGGGTGCAAGGAAAATCAAGACTTATATTCTATTCCTTGGAAACTATAAGATCATAGGAAGAATGAACCACTTTCTCTAAATTGCTAACCTTCTGGGAGATAGCATTAAAATTTTCTCTTAGAAATCTAATTATTTTATCAAGAACAATGTCCATTGGAGCTTCTTTATCTCTATAAATTATGTTGTTATGTTCTTTCCAAAGACCCAAAGCAACATGAGGGAAAGAGAAATGCCATAAAAACTAGAGAACAAGATTGTGAGTCGGGGCTTTCCATTGAAGGAAGAAGTCTTCAATAGATGAGGGAAAAACCCAGGAAAGTTGCCAATAACTGAATTTTTTTTTGAGATTGAGGTAGCAAAAGGACAATGAAGGAACATATGATGCACTAACTTTGCCTCCATCTTACAAAGAAAACATCTATTAGGTATTTGAAAGCTATGTTTGCAAAGGTTATCAACCGTGAGCACCTAATTTTTTTAGAAGGATCTAGAAAAAAATGTTGATTTTAGGTACCAGATGTTTGAACTAAGCCTTTGACTAGAAGGGAGGAGGAACCTGGGAAGAAGTAATCCTAGCAAAGGCAAACGAAACAAAATAGTTTCCTGAGGGTTCATCAGTCTAGACAAGATGATCTTCCAACTGATCAGAGCAAAGTCTAATAACCAACAAAGAAGACTGAATAGGAGCAAGAGCTTGATTGACAAGATACAGATCCACCCATTTTCCATTCACTCTATAGTCTTTCACGTAAGAACCAAAATGAGTTTTGCAATTCTCATCCCATCCAAGAAAGGAATCAATTTTTAGAAGGGGCTCCTTAAACAGCCATCTATCCTCCCAGAATCTAGTTTGGTTTCCACTTCTAACTTACCAACTTGTTCCAAAGTCAACAATATTTTTCCCATTGATCAA